>JAKSZT010007815.1:19472096-19655417 GCA_026826555.1 Tolypeutes matacus | reverse complement strand
TCTAATTCTGTCACTCTCAGGAGCACAGATTCCAAAATAGAACCCACTGATAAGGCATCAGTCTCTGGGGCTGTCCCCCCTTATATAGGACCAGGGTGTCTCCGGAGCTCTCAGGAACCCCACTGAGTGGGGTGATAGGCACTTAGATGTTCTATGAGCTCCTACTGAGGTGTGCGTAAAAGTTACCTCTGGGATGACCTCCCGACTCGCTTTGAAGTCTCTTAGCCACTTGAACTCATTTGTCTTTACCATTTCCCCCTTTTATTCAAGGTCTTTTTCCAGTTGTGTTGCCAGTTGGCACTTGGGAAAAGTTTTCAATTAGCAATAATCGTGCCTCGGATAAACCTCATGGGCTACGATACTGCCACTGCACAAAGCTGCCAGTTGGCACTTGGTATTAATCCCTCGTTGCCAGGGAGGCTCATCCCCGGGAGTCATGTCCCACGTTGGAGGGAAGGTAATGCAATCATATGCTGAGTTTGGCTTAGAGAGAGGCCACATTTGAGCAACAAGGAGGCTCTCAGGTGGCAACCCTTAGGCACCCCCTTGTTGATTTCTAACTTTATTTCATTATGATCATAGAATGTAATTTGTATAATTTCAATCTTGTTGAATTTATTGAGATCTGCTTTGTGAACCAATGTGTGGTCTATCCTAGAGAAGAATCCATGAGCACTTGAGAATAATGTATATCCTGCTGTTCTTGTGTGCAATGTTCTGTTTATGTTTATTATGTTTATCCATTTATCATATTATTCAAGCTCTCTGTTTCTTTATTGATCCTCTGCCTAGATGTTCTATCCAATGCTGAGAGTGATGTATTGAAGTCTCCAACTATTATTGTAGAGATATATATTTCTCCTTTCAGTTTTGCCAGTATTTGCCTCATGTATCTTCAGGCATCCTGGTTAGGTGCATATGCATTTATGATTGTTATTTCTGCCTGATGAATTTCCCCTTTTATTACTATATAATGCCCTTCCTTGTCTCTAATAACAGTTTTGCTTTTAAAGAAATACACTATTTCATCCAATATAAATATAGCTACGCCAGCTTTTTTTTTTTTTTTGGTTACTACGTGTGTAGAATATGTTTTTCCAGCCTTTCACTTTCAATCTACTGGTATCTTTGGGTCTAAGGTGACTCTTTTGTATAAAGCATATAGATGCTCATATTATTTTTATCCATTCTGCCAGTCTGTGTACTTTGATTGGGGGGTTTAATACATTAACATTCAATGTTATTACTGTAAAGATAGTTCTTATTTCACCCATTTTGACCTTTGGGTTTTATCTGTCATATTTTATTTTCACCACTCTTTTTACACTTTTAGTTACTTTGACTGATGCAATCTTTATATATACACTCTTTTCCAAACCTCTTCCTCCTGTCTCTTCTCTTCAGGCTATAGCAGTCCCTTTAGTATTTTCTGCAAAGCCCATCTCTTGGTTACAAACTCTCTCAGTTTCTGTTTATCTGTGAATATTCTAGCTTGCCCTCATTTTTAGCTTGCCGGATATAAGATTCTTGGCTGGCAGTTTTTCTCTTGCAGTATCTTAAATATATCATATCACTGCCTTCTTGCTTCCATGGTTTCTGATGAGAAATTGGCACTTAAACTTATAGGGTATCCCTTATATGTTATGCATTCTCTTACTGCTCTCAGAATTCTCTCTTTGTCTTTTTCATTTGACATTTTGATTAGCATGTGTCTCAGATTTTATCTATTCAGATGGAAGCACATTGTGCTTCTTGGGTACGATAATCTATTTCCTTCAATAATGTTGGGAAATTTTCTACCATTATTTCTTCAAATATTCCTTCTGCCCCTTTTCCCTTCTCTTCTGGGATACCTATGACATATATGTTTGCATGTCTCTTGCTATCATTTAGTTGCCTGAGACCCTGTTCAATTTTTTTCTATTCTCTTCATCTGTTCTTTTCTATGTTTGCTTTCTAAAGCCATGCCTTCAAGCTCACCAATCCTTTCTTCTGCTGTTATATGCCTCCAGTGTATTTTTAATTTCATTTATTGTGCCTTTCATTCCCATAAGATCTGCTCTTTTCCTGTGTATGCTTTCAAAATCTTCTTTGTCTTTACCCAGTGTCTTAATATCCTTAAACTCTTTGACCATCTCACTGGATTTATTAAGGAGATTTGTTTGAACATCTATGATTAGTTGTCTTAGCTCCTTTATGTCATCTGGTAGCTTATCTTGTTCCTTTGACTGGGCCATATCTTCCTGTTTCTTGGTATGGATTGTAATTTTTTCTTGGTGTCTTGGCATCTGGGTTACTAGATGTATTTATTCTGATTGCAGTTTCTCTCCTTTGTTTAGGGCTTTCTTGTTCTGTCTCCCTTGCTGATTGGGTAGTAGGTGCCGAGGATGTAGTTGGTATTGTAAGCTGTGGAGGCTGAAGCTGTCTACATTGCCCCAGGAACCAATGAATCTTCACCCACCTTTCTCCTCTGCCAGGGATAGGAACAGAGATGCAGCTGTTTATAGTAATCTAAATCATGCAGGCCAAGAATGCCTGTAGTTGCCTGAAGAGACTGATAAAGCTTCACATCCCTTCCTTCCTTGCCTGGGGTGGGGATAGAGATGCAGGTGTGGGCAAAAATCTATGTCTTATGGGTCCAAAATGACTGCAGTTGCCCAGGTAGATTGATGTAGCCCTGGTCCCCCTCCTCCCTTGCCAGGGGAGGGGTTGGACCCTCTGGAATTCCCAAAAATCTAATCTGTGTGGCCCAAATGCACCTGCAGTTGGCCTGAGAGACTGAGGGACCACTGTCCCTTCTGCCCTTTAGGGGATGGGGATGGAACCTCAGGAGCCCAACAGTTCTGTCCATGTAGGCCAAAAGTGCCTACTATTGCCTGGAAAGGCTGAGGAAATATCAGCCTCCTCCTATCCTATTGTTGTGTGGAGATGGAGCCCCAGGTGTCTCTCTATTCAGTCTGTGCCTGTCGAAAGTACCTGCAGTTACCCAGAGATGCTGGTGCAGGTCCTGACAGCTTCCTCCCTACCAGAGGTGGGGCTGGAGCCCAGGCTAAGGCTTCAGTCTGATCTTGGTGGAAAGAAGCCAGTCCCTAACTTCACTGTGATTTTGAATCAGCCCCACTTCTCTTCATGCTGGGGGCAGAGTTAAAATGGCAGCTACCAGCCTCTTTCTGACTTGGACAGGTTCAAACTTTTGCTGATCTTAGGATTATACTTTAGCCAGTTGAATTTACTGATCAGTAGCTGAAGTTGGTGGCCAACCGTCTCTTCCTCCCCCATTTTTGTGAAATGGAGCTTCCAACTCCAACCAGGGATTAGCTCCCGAGGTGGCTTCAACCACCAGTGGAGGGTTGGCACTGGCCTCTGCAGTGTGGAATGCTCTACTCATGCAACATCATTGCAGATGGGTTGTCTCCTCCTTCCATTCTTTCAAGGATGTTTCAGGATGCTCTTCTGGCCTCCTGCCCCACCCCATCCCCAAACAGGTGCTTTAGATAGCTTAGGTGATTATAGCTGCCCTGTAGGATGAGCTGAATCTTAGAGCTCCTTACTTCGCCACCGTCTTGCCTCAAGTGGTTTTTAAATGTGTTTTGAAAAGACTTTTCTCAAGCAAAATAATATTTAGCAACTTTTCCTTAGGGCTTTGGGGCTCAGAGCCTTATCACCCAGAAATTCTTTTCCATCACTGATAATCCTGCCCATCTCTCATCTGGACCACTGTAATATATTTATCTTCTTCCCTCTAGGTTTTGTCTTTTGAGACCCATAACTAGTGGTTTTCTTTTAAAATTGAAATAGATCATATCATATCAATCTCTGGCCTTAAAATTTAATTGATTTCATACTTCCAAGTGTGTTCAAGCATTAAGGCTTGGCACATAATACCCTTTATATGTATTTTCTACCCTATCTCTAGATTTCACTACCACCATCTCTTATCTGATAATGGTCTTATCAAGCTTAATGACTTTAAATGACATCCAAATGTTAAAAACCCATACATTCATTTCTCAAGCCCAGAAATTTCTTTGAACTCTAGTTTTTTAAATCCAATTTTCTGCTCAGCATCTTAAATATACTCTCTAATAGACATCTAAAACTTAACATGTCCAAAGCTAAACTCCTGATTTTCACCTGCCCAAAATTTGTTTTTCCTAAAGTCCACCCTACTTATAAAATAGTAATTCCATCTGTCCAGTCTCTTAGGCCCCAAACCTTTGAATCATCCTGGAGTCCTCTCTAATAATCCATCAGCAAATTCTGACAGCTCTACACCCAAGAAATTGTCCAGAGCCCATCTAATTCCTCTCACCTCCACTGCTACCACCATGGTCTATGTCACCATTATTTTTTACCTAGCAAGATTCCTTGCCCCTAACTCTGTTCTCCACAGAACAGTCAGATTATTATTTTTGTCAGTAGACATGTTTGCCTAAAACCACTGCCCATCTCTCCCATAGTAAAAGGGGAAGTCCTTCCAACTGCATGAAAGACTCTCATTATCTTGTTCCCATTACCATTCTGATCTCATCTCCTTCTGTTCTCTCTCTTTCTCATTCTGCCCCTACCATATTGGCTTCCTTATTGTTCCTCCAAAATAATAAGCATGTTTCAGTTCCAAGAAGTTTGGACTATTTCCTTTGCCTGGCAAGTTTTTTCTCCAGATATGCAAGTCTTTCTCATTCCCTGCAGTTCTCTGCTCATGTCACCTCAACAATGTTGGCTTCTTTGATCATCCTGTACACTATACCCAACACTCATGGCTATCCTACTTCCCTACTTTAGCTTTCTCCAAAGTGCTTTTCACCATGTGACATTCTTTATTTTTTTTGTTATTGTTTTTCTCCCCCAATTCAAGTATAAACTCTTTGAAAGCAGGGATTTTTGTCTATTTTGGTCATTCTTGTATCATGAGAGTCTAGTAAAGTACCTGAAAAACAGAAATTCCTCAATAAATATTAGCTGAGTAAATTAATGAATAAATATACTTTGATTTTAAACTTTCATTATTGTATAAACATACTAGGTACTTTTCTAATTTGATATTTGCACAAACTGTTTCTTCTACTTGCAGAGTCATCACCACCATCTTATGCTTCAAGACTTCTGCCGTTAAACACTGTGAAACATCAACTCCCCAGGAAATTACAAATTGGATTATCTAAAATGTTCTGATAGATTTTTTTTATTAGCTTTCTGATAGTATAAGTCTCTATTAGAATACTTGCAAGATGGAATCCTAATTACTTGTCTCCATGTCTTTCCTCCTTACTATAATACAAGGTTCTTAGAGATAGGAACTGGATCTTATTTATCTTCATGCAGAATGGAGCATAGAATGTCAAGACATATTTGCAAAATGGAGGAATCAATTATTCAACAGTTCAGATCATATATCTATTTGTGACTTTCCAGGAATGCTGATGAGAAATAAAAGGCAAGGGCAGCAAGAAGTGCAAGAAAGAATATAGGTGAATTCTCACCCCAAGACAGTAAATATTTGTTTTGTGAAATTTATTTTTATGAAGCAATGGAAATGAAGACTAAAATGAAAATCAAATAGTTGGATTTGAAAAGGAAGTCAGGACCAGATTTGGGTCCTCTTTTTTCTTGCCAACAAAGATGTTGTCTGGTTGGAACAAGGCAAGAGAAATGACTAATTAGAAACTGCTTATATAGTGCTACTAGGGAGATCTGGGTCATAAGAGAAAGCAATTCTCCAAGTGTAACACAAAACTTTTGTCACAGAAATTGTGACAATAATTTTAGCAGTCTTATTCAGGGACTGTAACCAAGCTCACAACCCTTGCCTAAGCAGACAAAGCCAAGTGTGATTACTCTCCAAAATGTCCCCTCACAATAACTCTTGGTGTGAGAGGTAAGGCGTGTAGTGTTGTTTGGGGGAAGAGAGAGCCTTTCTAACTCTCTGCCATTCATAAGATGACTAAGGGAAACCAACTGGGGCTGAAAACTCCTGAGCCACCATTAGAGTGGGAAACACCAAGGCTAGCTGTTTGGAGAGGTCATCATACCCCAAATGATCCTATTACACACACACTCAGGGTGGTCTCTGAGGAATAATTTCATGTTGATCCATCTAGGTATTCTGAGACAAAACTTGTTCCTGGAAATTGCATCAGCTAATATATTCCAGAAGCTATTCAAATTTTCTAGTGAAATAGAGGAAGTGGGAGGATATGCCTTAATTATATCTTTCCTTTCATCAAGGGTGCATATCTAACATGAGAAGAATGTTTACATAAAATCATTGTAAAAATTTTTTAAATCTTATGCAATACATTCCTTTCATAATGTAGTTTCATGGAGGAAAATGTGTTCCTTCCAAAAATGATGACAAATGTATTTTGCTTCAAAATAGACATTAGACAATAACATATTTTACTTCTCTTTTTACCTTGGCTGCTAGAGAACTCAGAAAAAAATTTAGGTTTAATTGTATTAGGCAAGGTGATTGGTCATTTTTGTCTTTTCATTCTCCTTGATATTTTTGAGACAACTTCACAGAAGTATAATTTGCATATAATAACAAACAACTTTAAATATATAACTCTGAGTTTTGATATTTATAGACATATAACCACCACCAAGATTAAGATATAGAAAATTTCCATCACTCCAAAGAGTTTCCTCATTGGGCTCTTACAATCAATCCTCCCCCAAACTCCTAGTTACCACTGACCTGCTTTCTGTCTTTATAGTTTATAGCCTTTTCTAAAATGTCAGCTAAATTCAATCATATAATGTGCAGTCTTTTGTATCTGGCTTCTTTCAATTAGCTTAAAATTTTTAGATTCTTCCATATTGTTTAGTGTGTCAATTGGTCATAAAATTTTAGTGCTAAGTATTCCTTTATATGAATATACCACAATTTATCGACCCATTCACAAGACAAAGGATATTTGGGTTGTTTTGGCTATTATAAATAAAGCTGTTATGAACATTTGAGTGTATATATTTATGTGGACATATATTTTCATTTATCTTGTGTGGATATCTAGGAGTGGAATTGCAGAGTCATGTGTATATTTAGATTTAGAAGAAACTCTCACACTCTTGTCAAAAGTATTTGTAACATTTTCCATTCCCACCAGCAAAACATGAGAGTTTCAGTTGCTCCAAATCTTTGTCAATACACAGTATTATCATATCATCAGGTGGTGCTTTGTTTTTGTGCTTTTTTATGTTAGTAAATCATGTGAGTTTTTAGTGGTATCTCCTTTATTTTTTTTAAATTTTACTCTTGTAATATATATGCAACCAAAATTTACCATTTTAACACTTTCAAGTATACATTTCAGTGATTTTGATTATTTTTACAATGTTTTTTTCTTTTGTTGCTTGAGCTGTTTCTAAGAAACCATTGCCTAACACAAAGTCCTGAAGATGTTTTTTTCTATATTTTTTTCTAGAAGTTTTATAGTTTTGGTTCTTATATTTATGTATATGATCCATTTTCAGTGAATTTTTGTATATGATATAAGGTATGAGTTGACCCTCAATGTTTTCATATGGATATATAGTTTTCCCAGCACCATTTGTTAGAGACTGTTCTTTCCCCATTAGTGTATTTGGCACCTGTATTAGTCAGCCAAAGGGGTACTGATGCAAAATACCAGAAATTGGTTGGTTTTTATAAAGGGTATTTATCTGGGGTAGAAGTGTGCAGTAACCAGCACAGAAAGCATAAGTTACTTCCCTCACCAAAGTGTGTTGCCACATGTTGGAGCAAGACGGCTGCAAGGATTCAAGCTTCCTCTTCCTCTTAAGGCTCTATGGTCCCAGCTTCTTCCAATATTAGTTGTAGGCTGGGATAAGTCTTGTCTCTCTCCTGGCACCCATTCCTCTCTGGGCTCAGCTGCAGCTGTAGACTATTAGGCTCATCTCTCTTCCCAGGGCCTCTGCTATCTCTACTCCTCTGTGTTCTCCTGTGTGTTTACTTCCTGGGGCTCCAGCTCAAAACTCTCTTGTGTCCTCCTTCTCTGTGTCTTTACTTCCAAAGACTCCACATCAAAACTCCAACCTCCCTTCTCTACAGTTTGTTTCCCTGTGAATCCCAGGGGACTCAACATCCTACTGACATGGCTCAATCAAAGCCTTAATCATTATTTAATCAAGTAAAAGTGAATCCTCTGAATCCAATATAATCTAATATGCATAGAGGAAAAGACTGGTTCACAAATATAATCCAATATCTATTTTTAGAATTCATAAGTAATGCCAAACTGCTACAGTATCCTTGTCAAAAATCAATTGGCCAGAGATGTGAGTGTTTATTTCTGAACTCTCATTTTTATTCCATTGGTCTACATGTTTGTCATTGTGACAGCACCATGCTGTTTTGATTACAGTGCCTTTGTAATAAGTTTTAAAATCAGGAAGTCTGAGTCCTCCAACTTTGTCCTTAATTTTCAAAATAGTTTTGGCTATTTGAGGCCCCTTACCCTTACATATAATTTTGTTTGTTTCATTTTTTTAACATTTTTGCTAGTAACATATATATGACCTCAAATTTTCCCTTTTAACCACATTCACTTATATATTATATAATTCAATGCTATTAGTTACACTCACAATATTGTACTCCATCACCACCATCCAACTCCAAAACTTTACAGTCAACCCAAATAGAAATTCGATATGAATTAAGCATTAACTCCCCATTTTCTACCCCCAAACTGGTCCCTGGTAAACTATATTCTAGACTCGAACTCTAGGGTTTGCTTATTCTAATTATTTCATGTCAGTGAGATCATATAATATTTGTCCTTTTGTGTCTAGCTTATTTCACTCAACATAATGTCTTCAAGCTTCATCCATGTTGTCACTTGAATGAGAGCTTCATTCCTTTTTAATGCAGAAAAATATTCTATTTTATGTTATATACCAGATTTGGTGTATTCATTCATTGATTAATAGACACTTAGGTTGTCCATCTTTTGGCAATTATCAATGCTATGAACATCAGTGTGAAAATATCTGTTCAATATCTGATCCTGCTTTCAGTTCTTCTGGGTATATCTCTAACAGAGGGATTGTCACGTCATGTGGTAATTCTAAATTTAGCTTTCTAAGGAACTGCCAAACTGTCTTCCAAAGAGGTTGCACCATTTTACATTTTCTCCTGCATCCTCTCTGACACTTGTAATATATGTGTGTTTTTTTTAATAGTAGCCATTCTAGTGGATATGAAATGGTATTTCATTGTGTTTTTCATTTGCATTTCCCTAATAGCTAATGACGTTGTTCATCTTTTCATGTGAGTTTTAGCCATTTGTATATTCTCTTTGGAGAAATGTCTATTCAAGTCTTTTGTCCATTTTTTAAATTGGATTGTTAATCTTATTATTGTTGAGTTCTAGGATTTCTTTATATATTACGGATGTTAAACCCTTATTGGATATGTGATTTCCAGATGTTTTCTCCCATTGAATAGGCTGTATTTTCACTTTCAGGATAATGTTCTTTGATGTACAAAAGTTTTTAAATTTGATGACATCTCATTTATCTATTTTTTCTTTTGTCACTTGTGCTTTGAGTGTAAAGTCTAAGAAACCATTGTATAATACAAGATCCTGAATATTCCTCCATGTGTTTTTTCCTAGAAATTTTACAGTCCTTATTCTTATATTTAAGTCTTTGATCTATTTTGAGTTCATTTTGTATATGATATGATATAGGCTGTTGGAATTTTGATTGTGATTGTTTTGATCTGTAAATAGCTTTAGGTAGAATTGACATTTTAACAATATGTAGTCTTCCAGTCCATGAACATAGAATGTCCTTCTATTTATTTATTTAGGTCATCTTTGCTTTCCTACAGCAGTGTTTGGTAGTTTTCTTTGTATAAGGTTTTTGCATCCTTGGTTAAATTTATTCCCATGTTATTTGATTCTTTTAGTTGCTATTTTAAAAGGACTTTTTTTCTTGGTTTCCTTTTCAGATTCTTCTTTCCTACTGTATGGAAACACTGCTGAGTTTTGCATATTGATATTGTGCTCCACCAATTTGCTGAATTTGTTTATTAACTCTAGTATCTATGTTGTGGATATTTTCAGATTTCCTATATACAGGATTATGTCATCTGCAAATAGGGAAAGTTTTACTTTTTCCCTTTTCAATTTGTATGCCTTTTATTTCTTTTCTTGAATAATTGCTCTGGTTGGCTAGAACTTCCAGTACAATGTTTGATAACAGTGGTGGCAATGGACATCTTTTACCTGTTCCTGATCATAGAGGGAAAGCTTTTAGTCTTTCACAGAGTATGATGTTAGCTGTAGGTTTTTCATATATGCCTTTCATCATTTTGAGGATGTTTCCTTTTATTCCTAGTTTTCTGTGTGTTTTTATCAAGAAGGGGTGCTGTATTTTTTTCAAATGCCTTTTCTTTGTCAATAGAGATGATGAAATGGTTTTCTCATTCATTCTATTAATGTGGTGTATTAGGTTAAATAATTTTCATATGTTGAACTACCTTTGCATAGCTGGGATAAATCCCACTTGATCATGGTGTATAATTCTTTTAATGTGCTGTTGGATTTGGTTTGCTAGTATTTTGTTGAGGACTTTTGCATCTATATTCATAAGGGATATTGGTCTGCAATTTTCTTTCCTGTGGTATCTTTATCCACAGGAAATGATACTAGAAAATGGTATTAGACTGATGTTGGCCTCATAGAATGAGGTAGAAAATGTTTCCTCCTCTTCAGTATTTTGGAATAGTTTGAGCACAATTGGTATTAATTCTTCTTGGAATGTTTGCTGAAATTCTCCAGTGAAACCATTTGGTTCTGGGCTTTGCTTCTTTGGGAGGTTTTTGATGACTGATTTAATCTCTTTGTTTATTTTTTTGTCTGTTAAGATCTTTTATTTCTTCTTGAGTCAGTGTTGGTAGTTTGTGTGTTTCTAGGAATTTGTCCATTTCATCAAGGTTTCTAATTTGTTGGTGTACAGTCATTCATAATATCCTCTTACAGCTCTTTTTTTCATATTTTAAAAATTTTATTGTGGCAACATACATACAGCACAAAATTTTCCATTTTAACTAGTTTAACTGTATAATTCAGTGGCATAAATTACATTCAAAATTTTGTGCTACCATCACCACCATCCATTACCACATATGTTCATCAACCCAAACAGAAACTTGTACCCATTAATCAGAAGCCACTATTCTCCTCTAACCCCATAGTATTATCTAATTTACTTTATTTCTCAATGAATTTGCTTATTATAGATATAGCCATATAATTTGCATCATACAATATTTGTCCATTTTTATCTGGCTTATTTCATTCAGCATATTTCCAAGATTCCACCCATATTGTAGCATTTGTCAGAATTTCATTCTTTTGTTGGCAAATATTCCATTGTATGGATATAAATACATTTTTAAAGTAATAAGATTTATTTTTAGAGATGTTTTAGATTTACAGAAGAATTACATTGAAAGTATAGGGAATTCCCACAAAAACCACACACATACACACACCCATAGTTTGTCCTGTTATTGACATCTTATATTAGTGTGGTACATTTATTACAATTGATGGACCCAATATTGAAGCATTGCTACTAACCAAAGTCTATAGTTTACATTATGGTTACTGGTTGTGCTGTACAGTTTATAGGTTTTGACAAATGTATAACGTCATGTCTCCATCATTGCAGTATCATACCGAATAATTTCACTGCCCCAAATATGCCCTGTGTTCCACCTATTCATCCCTTCCCCTCCCTTCTGAACCCCGGGCAACCACTACCTTTGTATCGATGTTATGAGTTCTTCTGTTAGCACAAGATAATAACTACAATAGCAATAAATATACTTTGCTTTGTGGTAACACCTCCTCACCCCCCCCCCTTATTTTTGTTCATTCCTCAATCTTAAGAGATTTGGGATGATGTTTGTTCTGACTGCTTCAGGCTAAGAGGGGACTTAGATATTATGGTGCAGATGGAAGGAATTGTTTCGCTTGCAGTTGTAGCTACTCCTTGTTTTGGGGGATGGGATTTGTCTATCATCATAGTTTTTTTGGTTGTCCAGGGCAAGCCTGAAGAATTAGAGAGTAGGAGTTGACCACAACTCTGCTGGGTTTCAGGGATCAGTTGACATATGAAAAATACAAAGATTTAAGTCTCTGTGAGATCTATCTAACAGGTATATTGACAATTATAGCTTCAAATAAAAAGGAGTAGAAGAATCATGAGTAGGGGAATCATAAGTGAGTATAACCATGTAATATTGGGGAAATAGATTATTATATATTCCCAAATAGGGCCCACCAAGGGAGTATTGATTTCATGAGGCTGTGTGCCTTGCCTCTAGTGTCCAGACGTCCCTCGAGCCCTCGGAAGCACTCTTGTTTGAGGTTTTGTTTATTGTGGCAGTTAGTGAAATCTGTCTGAGACCTGTATAAGCGTAGCCTCCGAATGACCTCCCAACTCCCTTTGAAATCTCTTAGTAATAAAATTATTTTTTTATTTAATGTTTCCCCTTTTTGTCAAGGTCTTTTCCCAAATGAATCCATGGTTAATGCTTGGTAATAATCCTTCGGTGCCAAGGAGGCTCATCCCCTGAACTCATGTCCTACCTTGAGGGGAAGGTAGTGAGTTTTTTTGCTGAATTTGGCTTAAAGAGAAGCCACATTTGAGTAACAAGGAATTTTTCATGAGGTGACTCTTAGGCATTAATTATAATTAGGCTGTTCCATTTTTACAGGAATAAGGTTCATAAGTACAAGCATTAAGATCAAAGCCTTGGCATATTGGCCTATTTTCTTCTCTTAGGCATGGCTTATATATTCCAGAGATTTTTACCATTTTATTTGAGAAAGTTGAAGGGCTTCCCCAGGGTGGAAGTTTAATACTTTGTTAGCTATTGTGTGGGCCTCTATCTATTGGGACAGCATACCTATGACAACAAAAATACATTCATATCCCATAGAAGTATGTATTAGGTGCATTTTCCCCATATATAACCCCACTCTCAGCACCCTGTATTAGTGATGTACCTTTGATATAGATCTTGAAAGAACATTCTTATATTTCTATTCTTAACCACAATCTTCCACCACCCTAGAGTTCACTGAGTTATACAGTCACCTGTTTTATCCTCTAGCTTTTCTTCTAGCATCATGGATGGCCCAAAACTTCCCCTTTCAACCATGTTCACATTCATATTTCAGCACTGTTAATTAAACTCATATCACTGTGCTACCATCACCTCCATCCATTTCCAAATCATTACAATCAACTTAATTATAAATTATGCACAGGTTAAGCATCAACTCACCAATATCTACTCCTCTTTATCTCCCCTTTATCTTCCAGACTCTACCTTCCTGAGTCTGATCACTATCCTTAGTTCATATAAGTGATATCAGGCAATATTTGTCCTTTTATGGCTGGCTCATTTCACTCAACATAAGGTCCTCGAGGTTCATCCATGTTATCTCTTGTGTGAATACTTCATTCCTTCTTAGAGCTGAATAATATTCCATTGTATGATTATAACACTTTTTTTTTTTTTTTGTCCATTCATCTGTTGATGGGCACTTGGGTTGCAGCTATGTGGTCATTTGTAATGTCTCCCTTTTCATATCTGATTTTAATTATCTGTAACCTCTCTCCTTTTTTTCTTTGTTACTTTAGCTAAAAGCTCATCAATTTTGTTGATTTTTTTTAAAAGCCAACTTTTGGTTTTGTAGAAACTCTCTATTTTTTATTCTCTATCTCATTTATCTCCATTCTAATCTTTGTTATTTCCTTTCTTCTGCTCACTTTGGGTTGAAGCTAATAACATTTTTTTCTGGAGTCTCTGATTTTGAGTTTAAGTCTCTGATGTGAGGTCTTTCATCTTTTTAATTTAAGCATTTATCACAATAAATTTCTCTCAGGTCAGAGAAGATACATTTTATGATTTCAATATTTTCAAAATTCGTTGACACTTGTTTTGTGACCTAGTATATGGTATACCTTGGAGAATGATCTCTGTGCACTAGAGAATAATGTATATTTTGCTATTGTTGGATAAGGTGTTTTATATATGTCCGTTAAGTCTACTTGTTTTATAGTATCTTTCACATCTTCTATTCCTTATTGATCTTCTCTATAGATATTCCATATGTTATTGAAAGTAGTATACGGAAGTCTCCTACTCTTAATGCAGACCCATCTATTTCTCCATTCAAATCTGTCAATATATGATTCATAAAATGTGGTTCTCTGTTGTAAGGTGCATACATATTTATAATTACTATGTGTTCTTATTGAATTGACCCCTTTATTAGTATATAGTGACTTTTTTGTCCCTTGTAACAGTATTTGACCAGAAGTTTATTATATCTGATATTAGTATAGCTACCCCAGCTTTCTTTTGGTTACTATTTGCATGGAACTTTTTATCATCCATTCACTTTGAGCATACTTGTGACTTTAGATATAAGATGAGTCTCTTGTAAGCCTCATATTCTTGGGTCACCAGATTTTATCCATTCTGGCAAGTTTTGCCTTTTGACTAGAAAGTTCAATCCATTCACATTTGAAATAACTACTGTTAATGCAGGACTTTCTTCTGCCATTTTGTTAATTGGTCTTTGTAAGTCATATATTTTTGTCCTTCAATTCTTCCATTAATGACTACTTTAAAATTTATTTTATTTTTTGTAGTTTACCATTTGAGCCCCTTCTCATTTCCTTTTACATTTTTTTTCATATATATTTCATATATTTTTTTTTCATAGATATTTTCATTGGGGTTACTATGGAACTTAAATTTAATATACTAAATCTATAACTAGCACATTTGATTTGATACCAACTTAACTTCAATAACATCCACACTGTTTATATATTCTTCACCCTCCACCTTTTTGTTGATCTTGGTACAAATTACATCTTTATACATTCTATGTCCAAAATCATAGATTTATCACTATTATTTACTCATTTGGATTTTAGAAACTGTAAGAAATAAAACATGGTGTTACATGCAAAAAGAACAGTGCAATAGTACTGACATTTGTAATTACCCATACGGTTACCATTATTTATTTCTTTATGTTGTTTCTATCCAATGTCTCATCTCCTTTCCTTTCAGACTAAAGACCTCCCTTTAACATTGATTTTAGGGCAGGTTTACTGAAGACAAACTCCCTCAACTGTTGTTTATCTGGGTATGTCTTTCATTTTGGAAAGATAGTCTCAACTGAAAAAAATTCTTAGTTGGCAAGTATTTTCTTTCAGCACATTAAATATTTTGTCCACTACTTTCTTGATTCCATGGTTTCTGATGAAAAATAGGCACTTAATCTTAGTGGGGCACCCTTGTGCACAACACATTGCTTTTGTCTTGTAGCTTTCAGAACTCTCTCCTTATCCTTGACCTTTAACAGTTTGGCTATTAGATGTCTGGGTATAATTCTCTTTGAGTTTATACTATTCAGGTTTCAGTGATTATCTTGAATGTATATATTCATGTCTTTTGTCATTGTTTCTTTGAATATTCCTTCTGATGCTTTCTCTCCTTCTTCCTCTTTTGAAATTTCCATAATGTATATGCTTGCTGTTGTTCCATGAGTCTCTTAGGCTCTGATCACTTTTTAAATTCTTTTTTCTTTCTGCTCTTTGGTCTGAATCATTTTAGTTATCTTATCTTCAATTTCACTGATTCTTTCTTCTGCCAACTCTAATCTGCTGTTGAAACTATCTAGAGAATTTCTTATTTCAATTAATGTGGTCTTCAACTCTAATATTTCTGTTTGCTGGATTCATAAAAAAATTAATCTCTTTATTGATATTCTTATATTATTTTCCTGATATCCTTTATTTCTTTCTCCAGTTTTTCTGTTATCTTTCTGAGCATACTGAAGATAATTTTTTCAGTAGTTTTTGCCTGGTATGTCCAAAGTCTGGCCTTCTTCATTGGTGGTTTCAGACATTTTATCATTTTCCTTTGGATGGGCCATTATTTCCTGTGTCTTTGTTTGTCTTGTAATCTTTTGTTTCACTCTGTACATTTGGATATTTTAATGTGTTAACTCTGAGGTTTAATCCCTGAGATGTCTGTTCCATAAGTTGTTGGGTTTTTTTTAATATATTTTTTAAAATATATTTTTGTTACAGAAGTTGTGAACTTACAAAACAATCACACACATGTGTGGAATTCCACCAAAACACTCTCATTCACCAACACACCACACTGTTGTGGAATATTTGTTACATATTATAAGATTATATCCTCAAACTATTATCACTAACTATGGTCCATAGCATAGATTTGCATATTATTGCCACAGTACATCTTAGGCATTAATACAAAAATATTACAGTATTGCTGTTAACTGTAGTCCATAGGTTACATTAATTTTATTTTTCCCATGCTTCTCCACATTCCCACCACCCTGCACTAGTGATATACATCTATTCTAGTTCACAGAAGGAGTTTCTTGCATTTGTATTATTAACTACAATTCTCATCCACCTCTGGGTTCAGTGTATTATTCAGTCCCTAGAAAGAAGCAGATCCTTACCGTCACTGTGATTTTGAATCAGCCCCACCTCCCCTCATGCTAGAGGCAGAGTTTAAACGGTGGCTACTGGCCTCTTTCCGTCTTGCACAGTTTCAAATGTTAGCTGTTCTTAGGATTATACTTTAGCCAGCCAACTTTACTAATCAGTAGCTGAAGTCAGTGGCCAACTGTCTCTTACTCTCCTGTTTTGGGTAAATGGAGCTTCCAACTCCAGCCAGGGAATAAGCTCCCGAGGTGGCTTTTGCTGCCAGGTGGCTTCTTCAGTATGTAGTGCTCTACTCACAAATCCTCACTACAGATGGGCCATTTCCTCCTTCCACACTTTCAAGGGTGTTTCAGGATGCTCTCCAGGTTTTCCTTTACCTTTTTGAGCATATTGAAGATCATTTTTTAGAAGTCTTTGCCTGGTATGTCCAAAGTCCAAAGTCTGGTCTTCTTCATTGGTGGTTTCAGACATTTTATCATTTTCCTTTGGAAGGGCCATTATTTCCTGTTGGGGCCCCCAAATAGGTGCTTTAGATAGCTCTGTTTAGATTACTAACTGCCCTTTAGAACAAGCTGACTCTTGGAATGCCTTACTCAGCCACCATCTTGCCCCACCCCCCTGTTCCTTAAGTTTTTATCCAGGTAGTGATATAACAGAGATCTCTTTGTGTGCCAGGAGCTAAGAAAAAAACAAACCAATGTCAAACAAAACAAAACACCACCTCTCATAGTCTTTGCAAATTGGCTCTGTATTGGCTGATGCTCTTTCTTCAGAGTTTAACCCTCCTATCAAGATGACCAGCTCAAGGCAAGCATGTGGGATCCTCTCTGTCTTTCATGAGTCTTTGTCTGATTCTGAGTCTGTACTCATGGCCTTAGGACTTCTCCTGTTTACAGAAATCCAAATACCACCTCTATTCCCTAAGAAAAGACCCAAACTTCTGAGTGCTCTATTGTATGTCTTATTGTATGTCAGAAATGCCCCAGGCATCTTCTATTTAATTGTTTCTCACACTGCTTAGGCTGTGTACATGCTGTGTACAGGGCAAGTTCTGGGAGGGAGAACCAGAGAACAGTATCCTGGGTCAGTCTTTCAGGCTATCACCCAATTGAGGAGCATGGCATACAGGCACCACAATGTAGACATAGAAACACCTAATAGTTACTCTGCCCCCTTCAGAACAGGCCAGGAACCAACAATGAGAGGACAAGCCAGTGCCACACCATGCTGGGAAGTGGTTGAGGGAGGGACCAGCAAGAGTGCCAAAAGCTTCTCCTACCAATTTTAAGTTGCGATCCAGCAACTCAGTTACTGACAATTTAACTGTCTTCTAGGGTTTTGAGGAAGATAGTTCTGCCAGATTTTGCTCATTGTTTAAAGATTCTGGGGAGGAATGGAAACCTGGAGCGTCTTACAATGCTATCTTGGTTGACCAGTCTCTTGCTTTTAATTTGCATTTTCATAATGATTAACAATGTGAAACCTCTTTTCATATATTTGACATTTGTCTGACATTTGTACATCTTTAGTGAAGTGTCTGGTGCAATCTTTTGTCCATTTTTAAAAATTGGGTTATTTGTTTTCTTATTGCATTTTGATAGTTCTTTATTCTGGATACAAGACTTGTATCATATATTTGTTTTGCAGGCATTTCTCCTATTCTGGACTTTTGTCCTACAACATTTTAAATACACTTATGAGTTTTAGAAGAATTTTGCAGATTCCTTAAAGACATTCTATGTATGCAATCATCTCCTCTGGGAATAAATACAGCTTTATTTTTTTCTTTTTAATCTATATCTTTCCATTTCTTTCTGTATTGCATTGGCTAGGATCTCCAATGTAATTGCTGTGTTATTAGTTTTTGTTTTATATGATTTTTTATTTTTTTGTAAGCACCATTGTCATTATTTTGATCTTATAGGAAAACAATTCCATCTATCCCATTGAGCATGATGTTAGCAATAGGTTTTTTGTTGTTTTTTTTTTAAGATGGCATTTTTCAATTTGAGGACATTCCTTACTTATTTTGAGGGTTTTTTTTTTTTTAATTTACTAATGGGTTTTGAATATTGTCTATTGTTTTTCCTGCATCTATTGAAACACCATATCTTTTTACTTCTTAATTCTTTTAATATTGAGATAGATTGCCAGATGCAATTTTTAAAGTATTTTTTGTGTCTGTGTTCATGAGAGATATTGCTCTGTAGTTTTCTTTCTTATAATAACTTTATCTAGCTTTTCTACCTTGGAAATGCTGGTTTCAGACATTAAGTTGAGTAGTCTTCTCTCCTATTATGTTTTCTGGAAATATGTAAATAGAATTGCAACTTTTTCTTAAAAGTTTTGGTACAGTTTCTCAGTGAAACCATCTGTACCTAGAGTTTTCTTGGTGTGAAGGACTTGTAACAACAAATTCATTTATTAATATTTATTATCCTTGTCTTATTGAATGATATTTGGTAGTTTGTATCTTTCAAGCACTTTGTCCAACTGATTTAAGTTTACAGAAAATTGATCATTATAATACCTCATACTTATAGCAACAGTAGGATCTGTAGTGCTATTCTTTTTTTCATTCCTGGTTTTGGTAATTCATATATTCTCTTTCTCAATTATAAATATGACTAAAGATTTCTCTATTTTATTGATCTATTCAAAGAATCAGTTTTGGTTTCAATGAATCTCTCTGCTTTCTGTTTTTTGTTTTTTAAATCCGATTTTGATTCATTTGAATCTATCCTTTCATGATTTCTTTCCTTCTTCTAAGATTGGTTTTAAGTTTTTTAGCTTCATAGAGTGGACACTTGGATTAGTGATTGAAAACATTTCTTATTTTCTAATATAAGCATTTAAAGCTCTAAGTTATTTCTAAATTTGACTTTTGCTGAATCCAACAGAATTTGACATTGCCATCATGCCTGGAAATTGAAGTCCTATATATTATATTTTGATAATTCCCTTTTTAGCAGTCAGTTTTTATCAAATTGTTTTTTCAAAAGTTGGTATAATATATGTTTCCAATTAAATAATGTAGAAGGGATGTTAAAATAAAAACAGGAAACCTAAATGTTTGTTGAGCTTTAGATTGCATGACTTGACTGAGTTTTAAAGGAAGATATTTATGAATATAAATATTTATGAATATATTTATGAATATAAATACATTTGAGTTACACTTCTGTGGTTGAGTTTTCCTTCCCTGTCCTTGATCACTATTAATTTAACAAATGCTAATTTGATTGCAAAACACTGTCAGGTATAGTAATATAACTAAGACCCAACCACTTCAGCCATAGAATTGTTTATAATCTAGTAGGGAAGATGAAATTTAAGGAAATATCTACATAGCAGGGTAGAGTGAAATGTGTAATGAGAATGTATGGGTAACATATTATAACGTTTTATTTTATTTTGTTTGAAAGCAATTGTCATGATTCATGACTAGAATCAGTCTGAGAATCAAGACAGAGCTCAATATTTCCATTAGAATTCTAACATTCCTGTTTTCCCTATAATAAATGAAAATATGCTGGTATTCCAGAAATATTCCAAATTACTTACTTATAAAGAGCAGAGAATGCACAAAGGATGGAGCAAAGAACTAGAGTGAGAAAGGCAAAAGCAGTGAGACTCACAAATTGTTTTGAAAATGATTACTCCATTTTGGGTGAAGTGCCTCAATGAGTGTGGTATATCAAGTAATTGCCTAATAGAAAATTCTTCAACCAGATGGAATTTTAGAATATCTGTGTGTCCTAATTTGAAAATGATCTCAATACCCAATCTGGTCCAGAAACTATTTTCTGGCTACTAAATTATAGGATATTTCAAAGACATCCTGAGCATGGAAATTATTGCTTTTTACTTAATTGTTTCCATACTTTGGGGGAGGTGTGTGGGAATTAAAGTTTCTGAGGTGAAAGAGCTAAAACCCTACTCTGTGGCTGTGAGAATATCTATATTTAAATATAAAATGGGACCTCTCCTATGGTATCTTATTATTATCATACCATAATTAATGATAAAACCATATGGCCCATAGAGATTTCTTGGGAACTAGACTTACCACTTCAGAGCAATTCTGTGATTTGAAAATTTAATAAGAACTCTTTTAAAAAGAGAGACAAACTGGAAAACTCTGCAACAGTTAACATGTATTTTCAAATATTTCATTGAGGAAAATGGTCATGATATAATTTAGTTTATAAAACAAAAAATACATATTAGGTATGATAGAAATTACTTTGTAAGGAAAAGTGTATGTAAAAGTAAAAACAGAAAAAATATACCAAAATATTAGCAAGGCTTATTGTTTGGGTGGAAAGATAACTGATTATGCTATATATTTTTGGAGTCCCAATTTTCTGGATATTTGGAATTTTCCTCAAATATAAAAAAATCTACATAGAAATTAGAATTTAAAAATCCAAAAATAATTGATTAGCACAAACTTGATTTAATGTATCATTGCATTTTAGAAAAAAGATTTACAACAAGATAGTCTTACTAAATTTTGGATGGAATTCTGGATTGTAAAATTTATCTTCTGGGTTTTTATTCTTTGATAAAGATCTCACTTTTGAATTTGAAATTCTAGCTTTATATATATATATTTTTAATTTAAAAATGCTTTCCCTGGAGTTCAAATGTACTTAAGTTTCAGAAAGTGGGCTTTCTTTGCAAAACCATACACAATTTTATGATTTCTCTTATAGTTAAAATACTTTTTTAAAAATAACAGTTTACTAAAGTAGTTAAATTTAAGTAATGTTCAGTAGTTTCTAAATTGAAAGGTAATACTTGAAAGCATTTTAAAATAAACAGATATATTTTCCTATCTTCACCAGTAAATCACTTTTTCTTTGCTTGTGTATTCCAATGCCAATTTCACATAATGACCTTAATCAGTAGGTTCCTCTAAATTCACCCTGAGCTTAAATAATCTTTACAAGCTATTCTGGGGCATATGCTGTTTTCTGAATGTCAGGCTAGCTAGTAAGGTAGAAAATATTGATCACCTAATCCCTTCCTCCTTCCTTAAAAGAGCCCTGGTTTTGTTGCAGTGGTGGGACTGTTTAATTTACACAATTACCATTTCTTTCTTCTGGTCACAGCCACAGGAGCAGAGAAGGACTTGGCCCAGCTGGAGTCAACCAGAACTTAATGAGAATTTGCTTGTGACTTCTGGGAAGACATATGAAGGGAACAAGAAGCCTTTCTTCTGCTTGTGTTTAGGAGTGGATTGGATAACCAAAGGCATCTCTCCCTCTTCTGAGGATGAAGTCAACACACCAACCACAACAGAGAGCAGAGCCAAAGGAAGCACAAGAAATAGGGCCAGAGCCACCTGATTAAACCAATTTTAACACCAGCTCTACTTCTGGACTTTCCAATAAATTCACCAAGATGCTTCCTAAGTTTTGTGGCAGTTTGATTTGGGTTTCTGTCACTTGCAGCCGAGTCTCCTGACAGAGTAGACAGTAATGCCCTCAGGGTCTCCTTCCACAGTGGCAGCCTGCTACACCACCTCAGGGCCTCTCTCTGGTGGCCACTGACTTTCTTCCTCAGCCATTGTTCTCTAACTTTGTGTATTTTTCTACTCACTCTCTTAGCCACCAGGATTAGAAGGATGTCCAGAGGGACTTTTATAAAATAAACTTTTCTCTTATTCATTTAAATTTGCCAATTTGAGCAGCTTTTGCTTATATATGTGTGTGTTAGATATTTATTTTCACCATTTTTCCCAAAGAAACTTTGGAAGCCCCAATTGGTATTTATCAAGGTTTTCCACAGGATGTCTGGGCTACACTGTCCTGGAATGTAGAATGGTGTTTTTAAAGGAGACTTTATGAAGAAAAGTAGATTCAAGTGAATCTCAGCTCAATCATTTGTTAGCTGTGTGCATGGTGAAAATTATTTCATTTTTTTATTTTTAGGAATATCTCTGCTATTAGTAATAATAGAACTGACCTCACATGGTTGTTTGCAAGTTTAAATAAGATAATATTAAATTTCACATCTCAGATATAAATACAGCCAATCAATTGTTTATTCCTTCCTCTTTTTTTTTATAGCTCATGAGAGAAGACCATGTATATCTCAAAATTTAGTTATTCTTCTATCTGAGAAACATAAAATCAACATTGCTTACAATCCTTCCAAAATTAAAGGGTCCAATACTTTACTTTTATAATGAAGTTTTTTTTTTTTTCATTTTTAAACAACAGAACTCTTTCATTTTTTTCTGAACTTAAGGTAAATGTCTCAACACCAACTCTTGAGTTTATTACTCAGAAAAATACAAGAGCTCCAAAGGAGTTCAAAAGCCTCACAAAGGAATCTTTTAAGCATTCTAATTAAACATAAGTAATCAATAGAGAAAAATATAATCCCATCACTACTGTACTCCAGCAAGAAAATCAATTTCCCAGAGCCTGCTTTCATCTGTAGGGTAAAAAGATACTTATGCTTTTCTGTTTTGTTCTCAAGAAATTGAACCCACCAGAATACTCTGTCTTCCAGCAACATTTTGAATATTTATGTGTAAGTCCTAAAGTTTCCATGACTTTGCAGTTTGCTAGTAATGTTTTGTGTAGTCTTTACCCTAGCTAAACTATATGAACAGAATTTACACAGGGCCCAAATGCTTGCTGGACTTTCCTTATGCATAAAAAACAGATTTTTCCCTTGGAACTGATTTTTCTCAAAGATATATTACAGGATGTGTCACATTTTTCCTGGTCAGCAAGGAAACCATACTCTTTTAGATATAAAACATGTGGATTGATACAGTAAGAATTTTCAATAATAAAAGGATTCTAGATTGGTAAATAAATAGAGCCATTTTCAATTTTTAAACATCTGATTGTATTACCAGAATCTGGTTAACAAAAACTAAAACAATTACAACCCTATTTCAGTATGTATTATGTGCCAAATGCTATGCTTTGAGCTGTGTCCATTTTCTCAATTAATCTTTAGAATATTCTATTAAGTAGATGCTATTTGTTATGCTTGTTTCACAGAAGATGAAACTGGAGTTTAGTGAGGTTTAAGAAATCTAACCAAGTTGACAGGGCTAAAATATGGTGGGCAAAGGATTTTAAGGTATTATGTTTAAAGATGTGTTTAAATCCATTTTTGCCAAAAATGGATTGGGTTAATATATCTATTTTAAAGCATGATCAAACATGTACAAAATAAATGGGTGTTGAGGAAATGCCATAGAAATTTGCCAATTTGAATAACATTTATAGATATTTATCCAGAGTAGCAGGTTTACTTTTCATCATATTTCCAAAAGAAACTTTGGAAACCCAAATTGACATCTATCAAGTTTCAACTGACTAACTTTGTTGACTGTGCATGGCATTGATCTAAGATTTTCCAGAAGTTCATCTACATTCTATCTAAATGTATCTATCACTGGAAACGTTGGTTGTGAACTCTCTTTGAACTTAATTTATAGAACCTTATAGCATAAAATCAATGAGTAGAGATAATGTAGAAAAACCTCAGACATTAGAATGATTGTTAGGTTACCAATGTTAAGAGTTTTAATCTTAATATATTATTATTCGGAAACATCTAAATCAGCTATTAACTGATAATTTGAAAGAGATAATTAAATATCTCAGTTAAAAGGGAAAGACATATTCTCCTTTGGTATAAAAATGCTATTTTTTTTTCTTTATTGAAAACCATTTGTCAAAATCTTTACCTAAATCAATAAATTCAATTTAAGTATTTCCCATCAAATCAAATAATACAGCTATTTTAGGCAAGTGATAAGCATCAGGCTTGATATAGAATTTAATTTTTGTAACCTATTAAAAATTTACCTTCTCCAGTAAATTTTCTAGCAAGGAAATATGAGTTCCACAAAAGCTTGGACTGTCTTTTCCACTTTTTTCTCTGCTATCATCTAATATTTTGTCACTGGCTCCAAAATGCAATAATAAAATTGTACTATGATATAGTTAAATGAATATTATCCAGTGTGTTTGAAGAATAGCTGTGAAGTTAAGCTGATATGTAACTCTCACCAAGAAAGGTCATCATTTCCCATCAATAATACAAAAAAAGTCAAATATTCTCAAGAATTCTCTACCCATAGATTCTGCATACAACAAAAGGATCCTATAGTAGCACTCAGCCATGAGAATTTCTTCCTGATAGCTTTAACATGACATATGAATTCACATTAGATAAATGCACAGGGATTGACTAAGAGTTGTACAATCTTAATGCCAGTAGGTCTGGAGAATTTCTCATCCCACTTGAGAAAATGAGACTCCCCAAAAGTTAATGGTCATGCTTCATGCTTAAGGTCACACAACTAGGTGGTAACAGAGAGGATTCTGCTCTTATAGGTCAATAAGTCATTAGTTTATTAGATAGTATTTCAATGGAATAGCTAAAGAAGGTAAGGTCTTGAGACAAAGGTGACTAACTTTTAATATAAGTAAAAGTTTTTATTACTTAAATCTAGTCATAATATCACAAATACCATTTCAGGGAGGGATGCAGCCATCCCATGGTAATCTAGGCAGGTAGGATTCCACTGGAAATAAATACCCCAAACTCATTGTCCTCCAACCCTCTAATTCCAAGACTATGATTCCCATTAATAAAACTGAAAAAGAAACTAGAGTACAAATGGATCCACTGAAGTAGTCCATAGAGTCAGTTTTCTGGGTCACAGATAGTGGTGAAGAAGAGTGTAAGGATATGAAAAATCAAAATGGAATATATCCAACAGATTACCTTAAAAGAAACTCAATGGTTGTGGGATTTTTATTTTATCTTATGCAAATTTAATTATTTATGTCCTTTAATTTTCACCTTGGAGTTAATACCTAATGTAGCACTACTATTTTTCCACAAGCCAGCTTTTTTCCTATTAAAAACTAGATAAACTTAAAGATATAATTTTGCATAGAGTAGAACGTCACAGGATTCTAGGGAAAGAACATTGCATTATATTAATGGGGAGCAAAATGATTTACCAGTTTTTCCCCCAACATGTCTTCCAATGAAGAGAATGTTAATTAAACAAATATTGTTAAGTAAAGAGTAGAGTTTTGTTGATCTTCCCATTGATTTAGAAATGGGTGAGCTAGTAGTCAATATTTTGGCACATGTTCTGATCCATTGTGTCTCAACTGGAATGGGTGGAATGAAAACAGCATCTGCTGTTGATGATTTGCCTACTCCCAGAGGCTGGGCAACGTTTGAACTTGTGACTAAGGGAGAACAGGTTTGTAACACATGGTAAATTCCCCAAGGTCTCGGTTAGGCAAAGTCTCAGCAAAAATAACAGGGAGATTCAGGACAGACCTATATGCATATTTTGGGAAATTCAGGCACTCAGATGGTAATGGCCTTCTACCTGTATGATTAGGAATGGTGTGGAAGATAAGGAAGGAAGAAGATATTTAAGACCTGAGCCCATTTGTGAATCCATGGGAAAAATAGGAATAACTCTTGCAAGTATTAACTCTTGGAATGTATTGAAAGTGAATATAATAGTATGTGTGATTGATGACTCTGAGAGGCCAAGATGATAGGAAAGAGAATAAGACAACTCACTCACATGCATACCACCACAGACCTAGGCTTGAGTGCACACCCATCCCTATGGAGTCTCAACTTCTGCAAAATACCCTTTGCCTCCTTTATGAGGACTTTCACCCATATTCTCTAATTTATGGTACTCCTCAACTAAAATATTCCTTGTTTCACAATGGTCACCCTTTTTACTTGAGTGTTGCTTCACTCAAGACCAGCTTGCCTAAGCACTGCTCTGAGCCAAATCAGTTCCTCTCTCAAGGTCTATTAACTTATATTGCACCAATTATAGAAAAGGTTGAAATATCTTTTAGGATATTTACAATGAACAAAGGTCTTCTAAAATCCTGGCATCCTAATTATATATTGCTAAAGGTATCCTCTAGATAGCCATGGAGTTAGGTATTATGGGAATTTATATACAGGTAGGACAACTATTCCTCTCATGAAACTATTTTGACATTTCCTTTGTGCATCCTTATGTTATGTGGACCATCAAGAAAGATGTTAAATATTCTTGACTTCTGAGTTTTTCTTTCTTATGTGGAACTCTTACCCAGACATTTTTAACTATTAACTCTAATTTCTTCCCCAAAATTATACAAAGTCATCCTGTTCCTCTAGAAGAGGAATTAAGTTAGTACTATGGAGACAGGAGACACTCTCAACCTTCTATCATATGCACAGAAAAAGAAAAAGGCAACAGATCTAAGCCATAGACTGAAATCCAATGGAGATAAAGCCTTCCTATCATAATTTTCATATATTACTAAAAGTTGGAAGTCAAGGGAGAGGTGTGAGGACAAACTATTTTGTAAGTGAACATACGCAAGCTAATTTGTCTTTCTAACCCACTGTTTTAGTTTCCTAAGCTGCAGCAGCAAATAATGAAATGGTTTGGCTTAAACAATGGGAATTTATTCATTTACAGTTTTGAGATGAGGAAAATATCCAAATCAAGGCATAATCAAGGCTGTGCTTTCTTCCTGAAGACAGAATGCTGGTAATCCTTGGCTCCTTTGCCACATGTCAATGCACATCGTGGTGTGTGCTGTCCTCTCCCTTCTCTTCCAGGTTTTGTTGATTTCAGCTTTTTGCATCCATTGATTTCTCTCTCTCTCTCTCTCTCTCTCTCTCTCCCTCCCTCTGTGTGTGTGTGTGTGTGCTCACTCCATTGTTAAAGACCTCCAGTAATAGGATTGGTCGAGGTGGGACACGACTTCACTGAAGAAACCTCATCAAAAGGTCTGACTTACAATGGGTTTACACTTACAGGAATGGATTAGATTTAAGAACATTTTTCTGGGGTACATACAGCTTTAAACCACCATACCTACACAGCCATCCAATAGCAAGGGATACTTAAGATTTTTTGTTTACCTATTTACTTTATTCATTTAATAGCAGTTACTGAACTCTAATAGGTGTTTGGATACATTAAGACAACAAATTTCCTTCAGTTAACTCATAATATAGAGTCATGATACCAGAGTTCAAATCCAAATTTGATGACTTAAATGTTATATAAGTTTGGGAAACTCACTGAGATGCTCACCTTATAGCATTATAGAAGATCAAATTAGGTAAACTATATAAAGTTTCTTGTAGTGATAACAAGCATATATTAGGTTTCATGAATAAGAAAAATTATGGCCTAGTGGTAAAGAATAGAGACTTTGGAATCAGATCACCTGGATTTGAATCTACTCTCCATCACTTGACTTTGAAGACATCACTTAACTTCCTTGCTGGAATTTCTTCATCTGTAAAATGATGATGATGCTTTAGTTACTTGTTCTTGGTAAACTGTGCTAATTGCCACCATAACAAATGGATAAATCCCCATCTCAGCTGTGACCTTAATCTTTTTCTAAAGTCAGATAATGCAACCCTAGTCAGCAATTTTCCCCACTGCTCCCACTTCTTGCACTGTCTCTGCCTCCCTCCCTCTACCAGGGCCACACCACACCCCCTAATTCACACAGAAAAAAAGAACAGGAAATAGGAAATTCTTCCCATTTCTGTTGCTACTTGGTCACAGCTGTCTGTCTTCATCCACCCTTCCTTTTCAGCCTGGTGGGAGATTTTTCAGGTGTTTCTCCTCCTGTCCAGGTCTGTTCTCCTCCATATCACTTGGGTTCTAGATATCCATCATTCATTCAAATCTTCAGCTACTGGCACACTATTGACCCTGATGCTACCCCTGCTGAGTTCAAAATGCAACATTCTAGCCTCTGACCTCAACTCTAGACACCAATGCCTCTATTCCACATTACCACTCCTCTATCTGGATGCCTCCAGTTCTGAGAGTTTATATTTTGATACCACACTCTTTGTTAGCTCACCCACTCCCACCCCATGTCTGTTCTTTGTTTTGTTATCTTCAGTGCTTTACTATCTGCACTGAAGGCGATTATGCAACAAGACGAAACAAGAAACAAAAAGCCCTGGAGTGTTTCTGAAATCCTCCTCTTTGTCATTCCCACATCCAAGCCATCAGAAAATCTTGGTGGTTCTACCTTCAAAAATTACCCAGAATCTATTTCTGACCATTTCCACCCTCACCAAGCTGATTCATGCCAACATCATCTTTCTTTCACATGGAGTATCACAACTGCCTCCTACGTACGGAGGCCCCAATATTGTCTCTTTACCCCACAAGAGCCAGAGTGATCCTTTGAAAATGCAAAACAAATCATGCCCTTCCGCTCCTCAGAAACTCCCATGCCTCTCTCTCCTTCTCACTCATAATAGTAAAGTCCTTACAACAGCCCTTTGGGTTCTACAAGACCTGGCACTTGCTATCTCTCTATACTATCCCCCACTCATATGGTGGATCAACTGATGTACCAGTAAAGGAAAACAGCTTCCTAGTTTTTATTCTTAAGGCCTATTATCTTCAAAGCCCAATGCAATCCCTATTTTTTAAGATGTCACTGTTCCCCTTCATACTGCAGCAGAACTTAATTACTAAAAGGGACTGGCAGATTAGGCAAACACAGTAACTACTGTGGCAACAAGATCCACAGACAGATGATAGATTTGGTGGACAAAATGTGAAGAGAAAGAATATATTTCCATTTTCATAGTCTTAAGGAATCTCCCCCAAGTTGTTTATTAATTACAAATGGACAAATGGTGACTTTACTGTGGAGAAGCCCACCAGGCACCTCTTAACCATTTCATCCAGGTGAACATCACCAGTAATAAGACACATTGACACCAGGCTCCTTCTGACATGATATACTGAGAAGATGCAACATCACTCTGTGGTATTCCCACCAAAAACACGAAACATCTATCTAATCAAGAGGAAATATCAGACACACCCAAATTGAAGGACATTCTGCAAAATACCTCACCAGTACTCTTCAAAAGTGTCAGTCATCTAAAACAAGGGAAAACTGAGGAATTATCACAGTTTGGAGGAAACTAAAGAAACATGATAGCTAAAGGCAATGTGGGATCTTTTGTTGGATCCTGGGACACAAAAAGGATGCTAATGGAAAAATTGGTGAAATTCAGATAAGATTTTTAATTTTGTCATAATATTGTACCGATGTTTTCCTCATTATACTGGATTTCTTCATTGTACTATGGCTATATAAGTGAATACCATTAGGGGAAGTTGGTTGAAAGAACTCTCTGAAATAATTTCTTCTAAAATTATGTTTAGAAAACATTTATTTTATTTCAAAGTAAAAAACTTAAAACCTAAATAAAAATTATGATGATAATAGTACCAATCTCACAATGTTGTTATGAGTATTGAATGAGTTAAAGTATTTACAATACTGCTTGACCCATAATTAGTGCCACATAGTATTTCTATCATTTTTACAAAAAAGAACAGTTGTTATTCTTATTATTATAATTTAAAATGTTCACCACACAATTAGCCAGGGTATAAGACAGAAAATGATGAGTTCCATAAGAGATTTGCATATAAATTGCTATGGAATTAAAAAGCAGAATATTTTAGGCTGAGCGATGAGGAAAGGCTTAAAAATAATATTGAGACTTGCCAATTTGAGAGGTAAAAAGAAGACCTATGGGCAAATGAAAGCATGTGAACAAAATTACACATAACTGTGGGCAGTTTCACAATTGGTATATGAGAAGATATAGTGAGTGATAGGGTTACAAACATGGGTTAAAGCAGATTATGGGAGAATTAAATGTCACTACATAGACTGAATTTTATTTGATTAGTAATGGTGAATCTCTGAGGGCCTGTGTAAAGGTGTATTTTGTAGAATACAAAATTATTTAGAGGGGAAAATATAGAGGGAAGAGATAGGAGGTAGAAACACCAGCCAGGTTTCTGAAAATCTAAAACTAGTTGTATAGGAAACCTTCTATAGATTAGAAATAATGGAACATGGAATGAACATATATATCAAAGTGAATTCCTAAACGAACAGTTCAAATAAATGTTGGCATTTTTAATTGACTGTATCAGTAAAGTCCTCCACAGAAACAGAACTAACATATAGATTGTGTATATGTAAATAAAGAGATTTATTTTAATGAATTAGCTCAGGTGGTTGTTGGACTGGAAAAAGTTCCATAGAGCAGGTTTTTCAGGTGGAAGTTCCAAGAGGAGTTCATGTTGTATGTCTTGAAGTAGAATTTCTTCCCTCTGGAACTCTCAGTTCTTTGCTGAGAAGGCCTCCAACTCATTGAACAAGGCTCAACTGCATTATGGAGAATGATCTCCTTTACTTAAAGTCAAGCGATTTTAAATGCTAATCCCATATACAAAATCGAGCCACATGTAGGCCAGTGTTTGAATCAACAACTGAATGGACATCAAAACCTATGTAAGGGGGGCGGATGTGGCTCAAATGGTTGGGCGTCCGTCTGCCATATGGAGGGACCCGGGTTCGATCTCCGGGACCTCCCAGGAAAAAAAAAAAATGTATATATATATGTAGAAGACACATGGGCTGCCAGGCTCTGTGTGCCAATGAGCCACCAGGCTCCAGGAGCCATGCAGCAGATGATGACGTAACTGGAGAGAGACGTGGGGGAGAAACAAGACGAGACACTCTGAAAGCTCTGAAAACCAGGAACTGAGGTGGCACAGGTGGCAGAACACCTCTCTCCTGCATCGGAGATCTCTAAGATCGAAGACTGGAGGAGGAGGATGAGAAGAGATGGCAGGAAACAGACACAGAGAATTGCCCAACGAATGAACACAAAACAGCAAATGGGGAAGAGGGGGTTTAAAATGGATAAAGTAAATAAATAAATCTTTAAAAAAAAAAAAAAAACTTATGTAAGTTGGCACATAAAATCAACTATCACATGCACTTATACTGCAAAATCAAAATGCCTTTCCTTTCTTTCCTTCCTTTTTCCACTACCACTTCCTCTTTTTTTTTTTAAGATTAAGTTTTTATCTGATAGGTTTGCAAACTCAGGGGGCTATATTGAAAAAGCACCTGATTGGAGAACCTGGGATTTCATAACCTGTCTCAAGTGTGTGGTAGCCATGTGATGCTAGAAAATTATTGCTCTGTAGAGATTTAGCCCAGCACTGCCAGCTATTCTGATATTTTCAAGAGTAGTAGGAAATTTGGATATTTAAGATATGAAAACCTAATTTTTACATGTTGGCAACTACTTTGGAGATGTTAAACACATACACACACACACAAAAATACTCTCAAGGCCAAACAAAACATGTCTGTAAGCCAAATGTGGCATTTGGGTCACCAGTTTGCAAAATCTGTCTAACTTTGTTATCTGGCAAGGTAATGGATCATTTTGGTTATTCAACATTCTGACTGAGTTGCTACATATGTTATATAAGGCTTCCCAACCTCCCAAGAATAAGAATACATCAGCTACAATGAACACAAACGTTCTACTGAACTTTTCTTTCATATTTGAGTATTTATTCACTCAACAAATATTTATTACCTAGCTATGCTTCATGTACTGTGGTAGTCATTTGGGGAGAGGTACATACAGATGAAATAGCCCTGATCTCAAGGAGTATAAACACAAGACGCCAATAATGACAACACAAATCAATTTTTTCATTTAAAAATTATTTTGAAGTATATCATTCATACATGAACATACATAAACAATAAGTGTATAGTAAAGTTATGAATTTGCAAAACAAACATGCATAACATCACACAGGGCTCCCATACATCACGTCATCACCAATACTTTGCATTGTTGTGAAATATTTGTCACAAATTATGAAAGACCATCGTCAAAAGTAGTACTACTAACTATAATCCATATCTTACATTTGGTGTCTTTTTCCCCCAACCCACCCTATTATTTCTTTTTGTTCAAAAACCATACAATTAATTTAATGTGTACAATCAATGGCATTTGTTATAATCACAAATTATAATACAAATCTAATATTCAATCAATATTAGAGCGTTTTCATTACTCCAAAAAAAAAGAAAAAAGCAACAAAAAAATAAACCACTATCATATCCATATGTTAGCGCTACTAATTATAAATCCAATGATGTAGAATATTCATTTCCAAACATTTACAAACAACTTTTTACAAATAAGTATGAGTATATTCTTATTCTCTTACTGACATTGTCAAATTGGAATCATTTTACTGATACTTTATTTTTATTTCTTTATTTTGATTATACCTTTCAGAATTTTTCAATAGATTGTCCTATTTCTAAAATATTTCATGGTTAAATTTTTGCTTTTATTTTTTCATTTTTATGCTAACATGTATATACAACAAAAATTTTCCTATTTTATCTATTTTGAAGTATACAATACAGTGGTGTTAATTGCATTCACAATCTGGTGCTACCATCACCACTACCCGTTACCAAAACTTCCCCATCACTTTAAATAGAAATTCTGTACCTATTAAGCATTAACTCCCTCCCCGCTCCACCGCCCCATCCTTAATTATTTATAAACCCAGTGATTTCAGCTCTTCTTTCATTCAACTCTGTTTGAATGTTTAAGAGTTTCAAAGACCTATTTTTTTAAATGGTTTTATCATTATAAGTAAAATCTATAGTAATACAGTACATTTTCTGACAACTCTAGCTGCTAAGGAATGTACACGTTCATGAAATAATTTAGTAAGCAGGAGAACTAAACTGTTTTCTATGGACAACAAATAGGTTACCGGTAGAGTTCTAATTCTTTTTAATGTTAATCTATTTGAGGGATTATTTGAATTTCCCTTCCATCTAGTTTTTTTTTTTTTTTAAAGCATAAAAGTGCATTTTTTAAAACCATGGATTTGTTAAAAGTCATTTTTTCTTAGTATATTTTATAGACCTAGCATACAGTTTATCTTGGAGAAGGATCCATAAGCACTTGAAAAGAAAGTATATCCTGCTGTTTTGAGGTGAAATGCTCTGAAGATGTCTATTAGGTGAGTTCATTTACCATATTATTTAAGTTTTCTGTTTCTTTATTTAACCTTTGTCCAGATGTTCTATCCAATACTGAGCATAGTGTATTGAAGTCTCCAACGATTATTGTAGAGACATCTATTTATCCCTTCAGTTTTGCCAGTGTGTGCCTAATGTATCTTGGCGAATTCAGGTTAGGTGCATAAATATTTAGGATAGTCATTTCTACTTGGTGAATTGCAACTTTTATTAAATATAATGACCTTCTTCATCCCTTATAACAGTTTTGCATTTGAAATCTATTTTGTCCGATTGTATAGCTAGTCCATTTCTTTTTTGGTTACTATTTGCATGGAATACCTTTTCCAACCTTTCACTTTTAACCTGGTTGTGTCCTTATGTCTGAAATGGGTCTCTTGTAGACAACATGCAGATGGCTCATATTTGTTTATCCATTCTATCAGTCTGTGTTTTGATTGGGGAGTTCAATCCATTAACATTCAATGTTATTACTGTAAAGGCATTATTGCATCATCCATTTTGTCCTTCAGTTCTCTGTTTTCATATCATTCTATTTTCTGTCTACTTATCCTTTAGTTTACCCTTCCTAATAACCTTCATTTCTAAACTCTTCTCCAAATCTCTCGCCCTTGTTTTTTCCTTTCAGGCTGCAGCACCACCTTTAGTATCTCTTGTAAATCTGGCCTTTTGGTAACATATTTATCAGTTTTTGTTTGTCTGTGAAGACTTTGAACTCACCCTTATTTTAGAAGAACAGCTTTGCTGAATACTGAATTCTTGGATGGAAGTTTTTCTCTTTCAATATCTTAAATACATCATACCACTTTCTTCTCATCTCTGTGGTTTCTGATGAGAAATCAGCACTTAATCTTATTCAGTTTCCCTTGTATGTGATGCTTTGCTTTTCTCTTGCTGCTTTCAGAATCCTCTCTTTATCTCTGATATCTGTCATTCTGAATAGTATGTGTCTCGGGGTAGATCTTTTGGATTTATTCTGTTTGGTGTGTGTTGTACTTCTTGGGTATTGATATTTAAGTCTTTTATAAGGGTTGAGAAGTTTTCGTTCATTGTTCTTTCTGCCCTTTTTCCATTCTCTTCTCCTTCTGGGACACCAATAATGTGAATGTCTGTGTGTTTTGCATTGCCATTCAGTGCCCTGAGAATCTGTTCTGATTTTTTCTCTTCTCTTATCTTTCTGTTCTCCTGTCTTTTCCAGTTCAAATATTATCTTCAAAATCACTAATTCTGTCTTCTAGCAATTCACAAATCTGCTCTTATGTGCCTATTATAAAGTATTTTTAATATCATCCATTGAATCTTTCATTCCCATAAGGACTGTTACTTTTCTTTGCAGACTTTCAAATTGTTTTTTATAATTTCCCAGTGTCTTCTTAATATCTTGTATTTCTTTATTCATATTTTCTTTAAATTCTTGGAAATGATTTAGGAAATTTATGTGATTTTCACTGATTAATTGTCTTAAATCCTGTATCTTTTCAGAATATTTGGTTTGTTCTTTTGGCTGAGCCATCTCTTCTTTAATTCTAGTATGACTTGTAATTTTTTGCTGATGTCTAGGCATCTGAATATGTTGGTGAATTTACTCTAATGGCCAATTTCTCTCTCTCGCCTATTGTTTTTTTTTTCTCACAGCTTTTCTTTGACATTTCATTCAATTTTCTAAGTCTTTAAAATTGACCAGCTTAAGCTATCAAAATTCAACCAGGGACTCACTAGTGGGGCAAAGATTTTCTCCCAGGGGTTGGATGTAGAACAGTTTTTATCCATGTAATTTCTATACCGGCCAGAAGATGGCACTTGTCAGCACACCTTTCCACAGAGGCATTTCAGACTTGGCTTTCCCATGTTCCTGTGTTGACACTCCAGATTGGAGATTCAAAACAGCTCTGTTGGCCAAATTTACTGAAGAAAGCACCCAGACTTCCCCTACATTTTCCCTTGAAACAGCTGACAGGGAGATAGATATCTGTTCCCTTCTCAGTTGGCTGCAGTGAGACCGGGGCTGGAAGAGGGGAGCCCTTATCAGCTGCCACAAGGTCTTGGTAACTCACGTTTGTTGTTTTGGCTTCTTCATCTCTCTGTCCCTCATCCTCCTGGGACTTGTGTAGCACTGTCCTGGTCTGCTGACCCCCAAAGCAGGTCTCTCAAACAGATTTTTGCTCTTTCTCCATTGTTTTTGTGAGAGCATTCAGCTCTGCCTGTTAGTCCATTGTCATATTCCCACAATCCCTCAACACAAATCAATTTGACAACTTGAAATCATTTAGTATCTCAAAAGCATCTATTGTCAACATATAGAAATGGACAATAAAAGTTGGTAACATTTTCCACCTGATAGGCATTTTTGAAGTTCTGTTCTAGTATTTAATGTTCAATACTTGACAATTTCTCAGAAAGCTGAGTCAGACTCTTAGGTCAGAATCTACTCTAGCACATGTCTATTTTCAAAATGCTTTCTTAGACAGTTCTTGAAAAAGGTATGGAACAGTCTCTACCTTCTGAAGAAAAATAGACCCATTCTAAGATTCCTAGGGTTGTGGATTAAATTTCGTAGGTAGGAAGTAGGAAGAGGAATCATTCTGAAAGGTTTATGGGGGATACTCTATTCCTATTCAATTCTAATTAGCAGCCTCTCTCCTAAAGCAATTCCTCATTTCTATTCTCAAGAACAAGGTACACAATGAGTTTCTCTGCTGTGATCAATACTATACAGCAACTTGAGAAACTTTTAAAGATGTAACTATAAAAATGGGAAAAGTATCATTTGCCTCTCTTCCTTAACATCCAATTTCCCTGATTACATGTCCACATACCCATTTGGGATCTTTTTTTTTTTTTTTATTCCAGACTAGTGTCTTTAAATTCATTTCTCTCTCAGGCATTAAATCCAAGGGAGGAGAAATTATACATTTTCCATATTTAACTTTGGACAAATATTTAGGGGAAAAAAATATAATTCATTCCCTCTTAATACAAAATCAGTAAACCTCACCTAAGCCCCATTCTCATCATTTGCTGTCCATAAAAAGCTGTTCCAAAATTTTACCTTATTGAAAGGAATCATTTCTTTTTTTATAATGGATATATCCAATGCTATGGGCAGGGCCATTACAAAGAAATCTATAGGTCAAGAAATAAGACATAAAAGTATGATGTCCTGGCTCAATTGTATATGAAATAACTATTTTTCCTTCATAGTGGTATATATAGCATCATGTACTCCAAGTTGTGTAGAAGACAGGAACAGAATGATGCAAGATTAATTGCTAGATTATTGTGATTTCTAGCTAATAACAACATAGAGATCGACCCTGCTGTTAAAACCCCTCTGGACATATTTATCTGCCTTTGGCATAAATTAGGGAAGCATACAAGTAGAAAAAAATAACACAAAATAAAGTTTGTGCCTTGGGAGGAACAGAATTTGTTATTACCTTGTCACTGCAGGCAACAGAGTGTGAAACCAGTAAGAAATCAAGCCAGTTCTTGACGTCAGTTATTCCTAATTTGGAGCAATTGAGTGCATCTTTGACTTATGTGCACGGCTGATCATTGATTAAGCTGCAGGGGTGTTTCCTACGGAGCTCCTTTGGCCTTATTATTGTGAATAGCAATGCGTTGTCGGGCTGCTTTTTGTTTTCTGTTTTTGTTTTGTCTTGTTGCTTTCCTTCCCCAGAATTAAAATTGTCCTGAAATTGATTACAAGCAGACTTAGTAACTTCCTAAATATTAAGTACATATTTATTCTTGAATTTGACCTTCAGCTTTGAGAAAGGAAATGTCACGTTTTGGAGTTTCAAAGATACAGAAAACCTTTCTAATCTCATACTTTCAAATTGGGACAAATGGGACCCAAAGCAATCGATTTGACTAGTAAAATAAACTCCTCAATGAATTTCATCATTAGCCTATTTCAATTTAAATAAAATATCACTTATGAGAACACACACTGATGCAGATAATTTCTCAGAGGTAGGGAAATTAGAGGACATTTCCATATTTGATTAAAGGTAAAAGCCATTTTGAAACCCTGAAAGAAACAGTCAACATGCTGAGGATGCCATGCAGAAAGATGGAAAGAATCTGGGTTTTCAATGAATTTGTGGAGCTGCTAAATTAGCCAAATATGGCATGGCATCCTTTAATTTCATTTGTCATATTGGACCCCATGTCCTAGATGTCTCATTCTTTACCCCAAGAACTTTAGCAATATATTTTCCTAAATATGGGCATCATCCTGTCTAAATGAAAATTTAAGAAACTCTTGCTATATGGCAGGTATTATACTAAAATTTTATACAAATCATCTTGTATATCATCCTAGACACTCACTCAGGTGTGCATGATAATCATTCTCATTTGTAGAAAGAAGAGAACTTTCATTTCAGTGAGCTTTAAAGAACTTGCCCGTGTTCAAACAATGTTCCTGCCTCAATTTGAATCTACCAAATTACTTACAGGAAAAAGCAGTTTCTTTTAGGTTAATTTTTTAATATTGGAAAATGCACTCGATTTTTTTCCACTGTAAATGTCTACATCTGAATATGGGGTAGGGTTTCCTGCTGCCCATGGATTACCAACTTCCCAAAAATTCCATTTGTTTTTTGATGCCAGCCAAGATTTTTCTGACTTTTCAGTTTTAAACAAAAATGGTTTGAACCCCTTATTTCACTTTCTCTGAGAAGGAGAATACCCTCTCCTAGGTTTCTTGTAATATTTTCTGACTTTAAGTTGCTGACTTTGCAGTATTCTCTCACTTCCATGAGGTATCTCTTTCTTCTCTCTACTTAGTTCCAGCTCAGGTGTAGAAATTGGCTCCTTTGAGATATCCATGCAAATTTCTGATGAAAGGTACATGATACATAGAAGACGTTGCTGGGGTTTTGGAGTGATGAAGAGGGTTTTCCTTGAGCAATGAATAAAACATGAGATTAAATATTAGATTCTTTAATATGAAAGTCCATCCATCAGTCCAATACCAGAAATTTCATATTACCCATCTTGCTCTGCTGCATGATCCTCCTGCCTTGTTGGTTTCCATTGTACCCTCTCCTTTCTATCCTCCTCTTTCACCTTCTCTTCTCTGCATGTTATGCAGATTTCTTAGAGAGTACTTTAAACACACTATTAATTTTTTTTTTTTTTTTTTTTTTTTTTGCTTATACCATTGGAACCTCAACTCCACATCCAAACTTGCCTAACGAGGTATATTTCCTACCAAAGGTATTTTCCTCCCCAGAATGTAATATTGTGCCAATTGATACAACAATTGACATTTTTAGTCTACTATGTATGTCTAGAAATTTCTCTCTAAGTGTTTAGAGAGAAATGGTTTGGAGAGTGAAAGAGAGTAACATTTGCATCTCCACTTATGGCCAATAACTGAACCAACATAGACAGAGAATAAAATATCAGGACATGTATTATAACTTGGAAATAAATGCACCCAGGTTGTGAATTCCTTAACTCTTACAATTTAGACACAGTCCTGCCATTCTCTCTTAAGTCTCAGAGACCAGATCCACTATCAGTTGGAATGTAAGTATTTGGGCTTTTTTAAAAGATAAAAGTAGAAATATGTTGGCCATTTATTATTGGATAGAGAAAATAATTTTTAAATTAAACATCTTCTCTATCCTAAGCACAATGCAACATTATTTCCATTGATTCATTTATTCATTATATTAAAACATATGACTGACGAGGAAACTTAAGTTCAGATTGGTAAAGAACTTAACTGCTTAAGTTAAGCAACTGCTTAAGGCCCATAGCTACTATGTGACTACTAAGTATAAAGCCAGGCTTTTAGAGCAGATCTGTTTGACTATAATCTTGTATAACTCTATTTAATGATTGTCAGCACAACCATCCTCGATGCATCTCATTCTAGTACCTCTTAATAAGAGGGCAGAGGTAGAAAATAAAGACATATTCTTGAGGCTCTGTTTTGTAAAATAAATGGAGTGGGTAATAAAATAAATTTCGAGGATTGAGTAAGGAAGTAAAATCTGCTTTATACCTCACAAGGTTAGAGGGATATAGAAAAACAATGAACAAAAGGAAGCGGGTGTGACAGATGCTGGGACAGATTGTGTACCTTCTCCATAGTGTCAGTCTAGAAAAGAAAGGGGGGAAGGGAGAAATAGCAAAAGAGAAAGAGAGCATGAGAACAAAATCTGATCTATTTACACTTGGGGCATTTTAGGTCTCCTCTGGCATAGTTGATGCAATGTTCCCTAAAAATACATCACAAATGTTCTATCATCTGCTTTACCCCTCTGCTCTCGGCCAAAGTGTGACAACTGGCCCCTTGCCGACTGTCTCAAACTTCTGATGTTTCAATGTTTTCACGTTTGAAAGCAGTTCTCTAAAACAAATCCATGCTTTCCTCTGGCTCTGGGTAATATGGCATGTTCAGATGCCCAGGAAATACAATGAAAACATTGAAAAGCTTTCTCCTATAGTTTCACTTCCACATTTGTGAGACATTTCAAATTCTTCTGTTATGTCCAGTTGTAGGATATCTCATGGTTTATATATGGTTTCTCTTACCAATCCTTGCTTTTAGTTCCATGTTTGTCACTTTTTTTGTTTTAAAAAGCATCAAATAGTAAAAAAATAACACAATTATCTAGACCTATAAAGTGAATAAAAGTTTACAAAAATAATTTTAAACAAACTGGACATGCTCAGCTGGGTCAATAGGAGGCTAAAACATCTGGCTGCATTGTGAAAAGTTTAGTCAATTGATGGGCTGTTTTGTAAAAATTTATGTTTTCTTTAATTTTGATTTGGTTTTGACCTATCTCTGGAGTTACCAAATCTACGACATAGTATAAACCCAGCCATTGATTAGTGTCCATCATATAGATAATGTGCAATATATGAAATGACCAGAGCATGCTTTAAATAACATCTAGAGATGAAGGAGGAAGAAGGACTTGATAGTTCCTGAACACTTACATATTATCAGATATTATTTTAGATGTTACATATATATTATTTTGTTTCCCACAACATCAATGAAAGAAAGCACATTAATTTAGCATCACTTTATGCAAAGCTTTATAGAAAGCTTTCTAAATACTTTATCTCATGTAAAATTTACAATTACACTATTAAGTATATATTATCCACAGCTTACAACTTAAAAAATCAATATTTTGAGAACTTCAGAATTTGATCTACACAGTTAATTAAAGGTACAGTTAGATTTATAATTTCATCTCTGGAACTCCAAAACTCATGTTTTTTCCTGAGCCTAGTCAAACAATTTAGAAAATATTTATTTTTCAATTATTGAATAAGGATCCTTTAATACATAGCAGGTAATCAAACTGTACACACTCTTCAGTAGATGGAAAAAGAACAGACTGTGGAATCACAATATTTCAATGCATCATTTATGCCAAATAATTTAGAGGACCCCAGTCAGATCTGAATATCATAGATGAATAATTTGGGGTTTGAGAAGACAAAGTTTCTAACAAGATTGTAAACAAACTAACATTCATCAATCACCTGAGATGTGTGAGATTATACCATTAATTTTTTCTTTCATGTATCAACAACATAAGTGCTAATCATTCCACATTTGTTACATCCTTTAATATTTACAATAACCCTTTGTTCTATAACACATTATTAATCTCATTTTACCAATGGGGTGTGGAGTTGGTCCATAGTGAAGCTGGAAATTGAACCCAGGTCTTTTGTCCTCAAACCTGTGTTTTTGACACAGAGCCAGAAGTTTTTCCAAAAAATGTTCTACTTAGAGTCACTCTGTGGTTGGTTTTTAGACCAGCACACAAACAGAAAATTTTCATAACTTTAAATATTCATTACTCAGGATTTTCTCTTCACTTTTTTTTAATTGAGTCATTCCTCAACTAGTGTTGGTATTTGGCCAGCCTTCCACAGTCTCGCAGCCTCTTTGTGTTTATGGACAGGCCAACCAGCAGAATAATTTTCATCTGACAAGCTCCAATTGAACTTGCTTCTCCGGATCATTAAGCACATTGGCATTTACATTTACAACCATTTTCTGCCTTGTTAGTTTCCATATACTTTATTCACAAATTAATCCGAACATAAGGAGGACTCAGTTAACGCCTCCCTGCACATCACCACCAGACTTGTTGGTGGCATGTTGAGTGAATCTCCGACATTAAAAGAGAAAGCCCTGAAACAAGTTGAGCAAGGCCTGAAATCAAGATTCAGGTACCGTTTTAGATCTGGAAACAGGTCTAAACTTACAACTTAAAAAATCAACATTTTGAGAACTTTAGAATTTGATTTACACAGTTAATTAAAGGTACAACTAGATTTGAAATTTCATCTCTGGAACTTCAAAACTCATGCAAACTTTAGACCTGGAAACAGGTCTAAAACAGGTGGGAATGAATCACATATTTGTAAAATTAAATTTGCTGTAGACATACATCTACCTATCCTATCAAGAACCAGGGTCTCTCAACCTCAGCACTATCAATACCTGGAATTTTTGGTTGTGGGCCTGGCCTGTGGATTGTAGGCTGTTTAGCAACATTGCCGTCCTATGTACAATATATGTCATCAGTACCTCCTATCCTTTCTTCATCTCTGGTTGTGACACTAAAAAGAATCTCTAGACATTGTCAGATGTCCCCCTGGAGATGGGACAAAATTGCCCCTGGTTGAGTACCTCTGGCCTAACCTCATCAAATCTTGCCTCTGTACTCCATTCCCTTGAACTTCTGGAACTAGAGCAAGCTTTCGAGATCATTTTCTCCCCCTTTTACTGATAAAGAAACTACAGCCTAAAAAGAGGAAGTGAGTTGCTTAAGTGATGCAATGTAGGAATAATGTCTAAAAGTTATACTCACAGATAGATGAGTAAAAAGAAAACAGATTTGAGGAATTAGAAACCTGCAGTTTCCTTCTTGAAGAGGACAGGGAATGAGGAGAGTTAGACATTCATTTCTCACTTAGAAACACATGTAAACATATATCGAATTTGCAGAGTACCTATGAGGTTTAATTAATTAGGGCCAAGTGCTAATAAGTGGTGTTGCATCCCCATTTTCTCCTTTATTTTTTAACAGTGCATTTTAACTCTATGTTAATATACTCTGAAAGATGCCAGATGGCATAGTGTACAATTACCGTAATTGAAATAATTACATGTACACTTATGTTGAAAAGAAGTGACAGATGTGTAATACTAACAAATAATTATACCTTAAAAAGTTAAACCTGTTTGCTACTCTACCATTTCTTCTTACTTCAAAAATTTGCATTTCCTTTTTATAATAATATCTTTATTTTAAAATTTTAAAATTAGGGACAACAACAGCAACAAAAAATGTGTCTGTAAGTGTATTATTGAAAAATTAGTCATTACTAACTTTTGTTTTGGTTTATGTCATTCTATCCTTGTCTTTATGTCAATGTTATATTTTACTAACAAAACTAGATTGAACAGTAATATTTTAATGTAAAGTTTGCTTTTCTCAAAAAAGATATAATGTGTTAATATTTCCACATCATCATATATTTTTCATAGAATAATTTCCAAAGTCTGCACAGTGTTGCAGGATATGGAACCACTGTAATTTAAATAATTAATTAGTTAGCACTGGACATTAAATTTCTTTTATTGTTCCTTTATTACAAGAAATAAACCACAATAAATTTTTTATAGCTGAATCTTTATATAAACAAAAGTCTGCCTTCTCTACGAGGATTGTTTCCTTAATGAGGATTTGCTGAGTCAAGGGGTAGCAAGTTCAAATATACTGATAATGTATTGTCACGGTTTTCTTCAGAAACACTGTAATAATTTGCATTTCCATCTGCAAGGTATGAGACTGCCCATTTTCCTGCACCATTTTCAGAAATGGCCATTTAACCATTTTAAAAATAACTTTAAAAAATTATTTTCTTTTCAACTTCTATTTGTAGCCTAATTCTCTAACCTCTTGAATTTTGCGTTCTGGTCTTCAATTTCCTTAAATAAAAGAAATTTTATGTGGAAAATATGATTACTAAGAAACACAACTCATCTTCCAATAAGCCTAGAAGACAATAGTAATAGCTGTGGGACCCTTACAAAATGTGTAGCGGAAAACAAGAGAATGTGAAACCTTAGCTAAATGATTCTATGACGTCTCTATTATCTTCTTAACCAGTCTGATAACTGCATGTGTCAATTTTTACACCAATACACTTTCAAATTATACCTTCTGAGTAGACTAATTTTAATTCTACCAGGCAACCTTTACATTTGTCTTTCAGTTTTCTCTAGTTGCTGCAACGGAAGCTCTTTCAGAGAGTGAATGTAATTACTACCTTCAAACCTTATCACTGTCTTTATTTTCCTTTCAATAAAACACAATTGTTTCATTTCAACAAAGCCTTGCGTGTGAAATCAAGAGCAAACTACTGAATTCTCCATATTGAGGATAAATATTGCATATGGGCTTTCCCTTCCCTTGGGAATTGCCTGGGAGCTAGAGAGAGCGTCTAATCTGCCCAATCAGCTAGGAGAAGTGCTTGTGGGTGGAGTAAAAGCAAGTCATGTAATTCTTTCAATAGGAAATGGTAGCAGTAGAGTGAAAAAACAAAATATTATTATTCGCTAAGAAGACAGTAGTCCTTCTCCAGTAAGAGCTAGTCACCCTTAATAAAAGTGTAAATTAATCAGGTAAAGTTCATTGACAGGCCTGAAAAGGTGCTGTCATGTGACAGCCATTTATTTAGAGATGTATCTTTTCTAGTTAAAATGAATGTTCAGAAAATAGGGTCTGGGACTAGTGGGAAGAGAATAAGAGTCAAGGTCAAACCTCAGGCTTTCAAACAGGAGGCCTATTTTATTCATGCTCTAAGGAGAGTTCTTCTTGGCCCTTCTATTGTGAGGACTGTGAGAGACAGAGAAATGGCTGGCTCTGGATTCACACTAAAAAAACCACCATCATTTCATATTAATTAGCAAGTGTTGTTTTCCATGGCTAGGTAAAAGTTTACCTGTTACCCACCCATCCCCCGCTTTTTTTTTTTTAGCCCTTTAGAAATATACCAGCCAATATCCTAGCAATTGCCAAAGCACTGTGTGTGTGTTACCTGAATATGAATACTGTAATTGTGACAATATTATACTCCATGAACTTTATTCATGGGAAAGACTCCTTAAGCAGAAATTGGATTTTTACAAATAATTTTTTCCTTTTATATTGCTGGGGTTGTATAGAGATGCTGTGTGATCACACATTTGCAGTTTTATTCCTCAGATCTTAATGCTGAAGCCAGGCTGTCATTAACACTTGCACTTTCTTATTCTGATAGAGCATAACAGTTTGCATTTTAATTAACAAGCCATTGCTGAGGGATGGGGATGTTAGAGTGTCAGAGATTTACATAGCACAAATGCATTATACTATTTAAGTTAGATCTTTAACCCATTGCAGTGAGTAACCATCAGAATGCAAAGGAAGCCAGAAGAGGAAAAAAATAACATCCTTAAAAAGAGTGAAGGAATTGATTTTTACATCAGTCACTTGACTGAGTGATTCTTTCCAGAGGGTACAGGGAGGAAGCTCTGCTCTAAATGCTAGGAGTGTCTATGGATTTGAATAATGGATTAGTAAGTGCACAAACATCACGATTTCAGATTTCCCCTGCTGAATCAGGACAGCTTGTCCAAAGCATCAGGGAGAAAGCTATTCTTTACCTTGGAAACACTGCAGCAAGGGGCCTGAATAACGACATTGCAATAGGGAGCAAATCCCCAAAGACCAGCGTCAGATGAGGCTGAGCTAGCATCAAAGGAAGTTAGCTCTAGGTGGGTGGGTCTCTGAGCATCCTTCTGTCTGTTACACTCATTCCATTAGGACCTGTGTGGGGGACAAGGGACTGCAAATCCAGAATGCTTTAGGGAGCTCCGGCTGCAGGGGAGAGGAGATCCTCATTATTTTCTCTGACTAGATTCTTTGATGGTGCTGTCCTCAAGACCCCCTATGCTAGCAGCCTGTCACTCATTCCCAGAGCAAATATTACTCTATTAGAAGCCTGAGGTTTTTATGAAATCAGAATTGAAACCTACCTAAGAATCATTTTTAAAAATTGGTGGCACTGAACAGATTGCAAGAATCGGAAATCGTGTTGAAATCCACTCATGTCTTAGGAAAGGATTATGTATGGAGAACAGGTTCAGGGCACAATGTAAATAATCAATGCCTCCAATATGTTCTTTGAAAAGAAAAATTATTCTTTTTCCTTAAGGGATTAGGAAGAAAGATATGGGGAAGGGTTGGCTGGTTGGCAAGGGGAGGAGTGGGATGCTGAATGGGAGGGAGAGAATAACTGATTCATTTTTCTTGTCAATGAATATCACCACGGAGTGGCAGGGATGGGAGTAGACCTCTAAAACTCTCTTTTAAAATGAGAAACTGAGGGAGCAGCCATATGTGAGGCTATGTAAACAGGACACTTCTCTTGATCCCAGGAGTTAACAAAGACAGTGCCAGAAAAATGAGTCATTCAAGCATTGCCATGAAAACCAAAGGCTGAGGTTGGGCTGAGTCATGTAGGAGTCAGATCTCAACTTCCTACAGTGTCCAGCTCCCCTGCATAGGCAGGTGGAATGGACCCCTAGCTGTTCCTCCTAGGAACTTAGACTTTGTGGATAAATAAGTAAAAAAAATTCAGGGTTTTTGAAAATCACTTTCTTAACTGTAATTTTTCTTACTGAATTAGAAAAGTCATCCTCTCAGCTTCCTTTCATATTTCCAGAGTTAAACTTATCCAGGCTTTTGTCTAAATTGGGGAGAAAATGTACCCAACAGTATAGTTGGTTGACGTATTCCAAGAACTCCTTAATAATTAATCCACAGAATTAGTCATGTGCCATTCTGTTCAAATCACCACTGTCGTGCGAATAGCAATCTACTTACCCAAGAACTGATTAAGAATAAGCAGATTGAGAAACATGCAACATTCTACATTTGCAATGTCTTTAAGCATGTAGAAAAGTTAAATAGGTAATAGACCAGCATGTTATTAGGGAAATCCTATGTGCAGAGAATTAGTGTTATAGAATCTCGATTTGACTTCAAATTTTAGAGACAGGTTTTCATACATTTGCTTTCATTTGTTCTTTCGTTTCCATAATTGAACACAATCAAACAAATTAAAGATCAATTCAGGCTAAAGAGCTACTCCTTTCGGCAAGCCTAATGATTTTCACCTTTGTCTCTATTTTATTAAGTTAAGGAACTTTTCCCTTTAATTACTATCTTGAACCTTCATTTTCCTTGTTAATTTTTTAAAAAAATAAAGGCACTACATAAATTACATCTTATATAATTGCACAGACCCCATAGCTAAAGATGGTGACACAGATTTAACTGATCTGTTGGCCAGGTCAGTCAGCACCTCCATGTAACAGTTTCAAATGTGCATTTGGCAGATGGTCTGTGGAAGTCCCAATTCCAGGTGCATGAAGAGGCTTCAGGTTTCAAATAATGTGACTAAAAAGAAGTAAGGATTATAAGGAACCAGGTCCAGGTCCACCTGTAGCAGGAAAATTAGAGATGCAAGTTGCCTTGAGATAGTTGAGTTGGAGAGAAGTAGAATTCCTTGAACTACCCCAAAATGGCTACTAAACATATATGTGCATATCATTCTTTTTTGGTTAAAACTAATTGGCAATGTTGAATGAAAGGAGAGAGGGTTAGCATTCCCCTGTACAAGGATGGAAGAGGCTTTCAGGCCTGTACAACACACATACAGTTAAGGCATTGCCACTTACTTCTTGGCATCTAACCACTGTTTTTAAAAAAACAAAACAGCAATAAAACTAACTGGCATTTATTTAAGAACATAATTATCAAATTTGTGAAATGGAATAGTTTTTAATTCATATTCTATTTTAGTATCTCTGTTGTTAATAATAACCTACATTAGATTACCTAAAGTCAGGCACATCTATCAAACAATCTATCTGCCTATTTATCATCTTTCCAGAGAGACATAGATATAGATTTGGATGTAATTATATGTGGCAGGTATGAACTTTATGTCACAATTGTAAGATGCAAACAAAATATTGGTCATTCGTTTTATTTCTCTGAATGACATTTAATTGTCTCAGACCTCTCACCAATGAGATGAAAGGAATTTCACTTTGAGTAATTTGGGGGCTCCCTATCTACCTGAAAGGATTTACAAATGCAGGGGGCTGGACTCCTAGTCCATGGAAGGTGTCCATTAAAAATATGCTTTGCTGGCCACGCGATGCTATTGACCAATGCTAGTCTCCACTCTCTGGATTTTTGAAATGTCTGCTCTAAACTGGCTCTGAGATGACCCTCAGAGAAGCTTCCCTATTGCCCTGATATTCCAAAACCTTGCCCTCATCTGGGATACTGGGGTTTGCCACCAGTCTCTGTCACCCCATCATGTGTCTCCTCCCCAATCTAAGGAGAAGTTAAAACTCTCTACGATGGAAGCTTCTCCTATTCAAAGCACTTCCTTCCATCTGCTCCCCTCATCTTCCCCCTCCTTGGCCTTTAGAAACATAACATTTTCATTATTAACTTCTTCTGTTATGCATGGGACTTGCATAGTGTATGATTTTTAAGTTTATTTCTCACTAAACCTGTTCCGAAAAGTGGGGTCATTTACTCCATTTAAAAATGTCATACAAGCTATGAACACATATTAGGTCAGTGAACATCTGAACATGCATTGCTAAAAGAATTGATCTCTAAACATTCATTTTAAAATTTCTTTACTCAGGCAAATCAATTTGACTCCAACCATTTAAAACCATTGTTTAATCGACAACCACAATTTAGTTCACTGAAATCATTTTAAGCTTTTCTCTCATATTTTCCCTCTCTTCAACTCCCTGGCTAAAAGGATCAAGAGCTGAACAAGTTGGTGTGATATGGTCTTATTGAAATGACTGTTTTGGCCAGCATATTGTCCAGATAATAAATCAAAACTATTAAACTGCTTCGTTTCAGGTAGGTATAGACTTTTTCAAATATCATTTGATACTGAATATCTCAAAGACTTACAGTAGAGAAAAGGAAACACGGTTGTTAAAATAGTCTTGTACAGATATTCTATAAACAGAATTTTTTAACATGCAAACTGTACAGTGAGTACAGTGTTTAAAATCCACAAAGATGCTTTAAATAGAGTATTTCTGTAATGCAACATATTGTGTTTTCATAGCTCCCATCATATTCAGAAATATTCTTCAACATAAAGAAAAAATCCAATATATTTGCATAGCAGGAATTAAGAGTGAGTTGAAAACACCAGAGAAACAGGATAATAAAAAATAGTACTTTCTGATTTCTGTACATTCTAAAAATGAGTATTTATACTTCAAAATCAATACAGAATTACAATCAAAATCATGCTGTTTTTAAAAATAAAAATGGCAACATCATTTGTAATAAAAATTGAGTCACAAGGATTAAGCTATGATTTTTTTTCTTGAAGACACATAGATGTCCAAGATGTCCTGTATGATTACAGGCTATTATATAGAGAGACATCAAAGAATAAGTAAATAATATAAAAGTAAACTAAATCTAATAATAGCTTAAAAATTAAGGCCATGTTTATATATCTACAGATAAGGAAACCTACTCACTTTTCTAAAAAAATAATTTCTTGTTTTCTATAGAATAGTTTAAACCCATAAAAATGATTAATTTGACTTTTTAAATTATACTTGCATTTCATCCATGTTATACTTCTTTGCAGGAACAAACCAATGCTGGAGGAGAGGAAGTAGTGGTTTGTGGGGTTGCCTCAGACAACAATTTTCCACGTTCATTTAATAAATATTTATTGTGTTAGTTATTAAACATATATCTGTGAATAAGGCAGATAGAGTATGAACTCTCATATAATCAAACCCAGGTCATTAGGAAATTAACAATGATTATGCTTTTAAGTATATATAGATACAGTTTCTTGATTTTGAACTAACTAATTGTTCTTTTTGGATGTGAATACTAGAAACACAAGAGTATGCATACATTTTATTTCTAGAGTAAACTGACTATACATTAGCTCTCCCACCCACATTATATATGCGTTCTTACTCCTATGGTTCTATTGTTCCAGGAAAGCAAGAAGGTCTTTCCAAAGGTTACTAGAAAACTCAAATGAAAAAAACAGAACAAAATTTGAAAAAGAATACTGTACAATTAATGTCTGGTTATTTACCATCTGCTCCTAAAGTTTAGTACAAAATGGTAAGTCTTTCTCTACATCCTCTAACAGAATTGTCAGAAACACTGTCAGTTTGTAATGTTTTATGGACAAAATAGATTTAAAGGTTGTTATAGTAAGCTATTGCTGCATAACAAACAACACCAATCTTAATAGCATACAACAAAAACCATTTTATTATGCTCATATATTCTTATATTCTGTGGGTCAGAGATTTGGGAAGGGCACAACACAGATGTCTTATCTCTGCTCTACAATGTCCAAGACTACAGCTGAGAAGACTCAAAGACTGGAGGTGACTTGAAGGCTGGGACTGGAATCATCCAAGGGTTTACCCACTCACAAGTTTAGAGATTGATACCAGCTGTTGGCTGGACCTCACCAGGATGTCATCCAGAACACTTACATGTAGCCTTTCCACATTGTCTTTCTGTTTCTTCACAGCCTGGTGACTGGGTTCCAAGACACAGCCAGAAGCTGTATTACCTTTTACGATCAAACCTTGGAATTCATTTAGTGTCACTTAGACTATAGACATAGACCTACCCAATTTCAATGTTACCAGAGACCCCATATCTTAATAGGAGAAATGTCAGTATCACAATATAAAATAATATGAGAAATGGGAAATTTTGTTGTGGTCATCTTGGACAACTCAATTTCCCACCAGAGCAACTAAAAAGTAAAGCCTTATATTTCTAACATGTTTTGTTTATAAGCATTGTGTTGTGCTGGATTCCTTTGCAAACCACAGCTAAGGGCATTACTCTAAACATGTGTTTTATGGCTCATTACAGGTCATAAAACCAATTTAGAAGAATGAGACTATATTTTTTAAATAATTGAGATATATATTAGAATAAAATAGTCAATATCACAATGCATTTCATATAATATGGTAAATAAAGCTTTGGGAAACATTTGTTTAAATTATATGTGTGTATATATGTGTACTTGGTTCTGGTTTTTAGTTTAAAAAGTTTGAAAGCCACTTCTTCAAACTAGAGCAAGGGACCGCTAGATAAATCTTGCAAATTGTGACCAGTAAAACTAAGCAAGAATATTAATACAGAGGAGTCTTGTTTATAAACTGGTTAAAATTGAGGTAATATCTATCAGTAAAAATTATTTTACTTTTAAAACAGATTAGATCCTTCTTTCTGCAGGAGATCACCAAAAAAGGCCATTGTCTGTTTTGGATGCCTTATGTTTAAATGATAATATCAAATTTTCTACATTAAACTAATGTTTCCCTTCTTATCTGTATAAAGAAAGGAGTAAAGGAAAGGTTAAAGGCAAGCCTTCAAAAGTGACAGAAGATTATTTAAAAAACAAAGTAAAAAGAGTGAAGAACAGAGCCTTTGTTTTATTTTTCTGCAAGTAACTGAATCTGCAATTTTGGGGGATATTAAAGGACGTGTTCTGCATTTATAAATGGGGATCTTAGAGTTTGGGCACCTTTGCCAATAACTGATTCTTGTCCAGAGTTCAAGGTGAATATACTTGATGGGGTTACTTTTGAATTTTTCCACATGGGGGAAAAAATAGCTTTAAAAGTGGTCTATGGTAAGATCCAGTCAGTTCATCAAAAAAACATTGGCTCGAGTGTGCCAGATTGGAATTTGCCAGTTAGTAGCTGCCTACGATTTGCAAGAAATGTTCAATGAACTGGAAGCCCATAACTTTGAAAGACTAGAAAGTTAGTCTTTTCAAAGATGAGATCAGTTCTACTCTTGACCCAATTGGAATAGTGGTGTCCACAGAAAAAGTAAATATGAATCAGCTAAGGATGATCATTGCATAAATTTGTGCAATTTATGTGTTTATTAAATATTTCCTGACTGCCTGTTATGAGCCAGACACCATGCCAGACCCAGGAAGTATAATAGTAAGACTGGCAAATTCCTTGCTCTCATGAAGTTTACATTGAAAAATTGAAATCTAGAGAATAAGTGTGAGAAGCAACACTTCAACAGTATTCCAAAACAAATATTGTTTTTTTCTTATCTCTTGTGTACATAAATTTTCTTAACCTCTCTATTTTGTATCAAAGCAGCCATCAAAAGTCATCAGAACTGACCCTGCTAATATATTGTGATAAGCAAAGTGGTATATAGCATCTTTTTGTTATATTTTTGTTGTTGAAAAATATGAATTGTTTAAGTGACATGAATCAGTATCAACAAAATGGTTGCTAATTCTATGAGCAGTAGAATTTTAGAAAACTCGTTAACCTATATTCTTCATTTTAAGTCACCATTATGAAATCACAAACATCAAAATATCTCTAGGCAAGGGTTCTTAACCTTTTTTGCTCCATGGGCCCCTTTGCCAGTCAGGTGAAAACCACGGACCCCTTCTCAGAATGTAGCTGCAGATAGTTTAATGACACTCAACATCAGCATGTCTTTAAGTTAAAATTTATGATTATTTAAAATTACGTTTTAAAACTTTCCCATAATTTTAATACCTGATAACCTAACACAGCTCAAAATCTATTCAAATGGTAATTTTTGGAAAACATTTAGATATTCAGTTTTCCCACAGCATCATAAAACTATCTCTACTACCCCTACTAACCTTTTTGCAGGCAGTTATCTACTGCACTCAGAATATGCTACATCAAAATAAAAATCATACTAAGTCCACACTATACTGTGTATTATTTAATAAATATACCACACATATACTAACACATCCCCACAAGAATAATGTTTTTTTGAATTTTCAATTCAAGCTCACGGACCCCCCAAAATCTTTCCACCCCCTGGTTAAGAACCCCTACTCTAGGCCTTATTTTACTCATGATGGTCAGCTATCTTTTGTTGTTATCACCTAAGGTTTTTGGCTTTTTGTTTTGTTTTGTTTTGTTTTGCTTTCCCTTTGAAAGGGGAAGTATGGGGAGATTATCAGGTGTATCTTAGGCTTTTTTTTATACTGATTATATAATTTGTATAATTATATATTATATATATATTATATATATATAAGTTCTCTCTTTGATAGAATTTTGTTTGAAAGTGAAACAGTCCTGTTCTTCATTGCTTTTAAAATTTGTGTTCAAAATAGAGAGTAACAACTTTCAGGAATAAAATGTCAATGTGTGTGTGTGTGTGTGTGTGTGTGTGTGAGGGAGAGAGAGAGAGAGACAGAGAGAAAGAAAGAGGGAGTATATGTGTAGCGATAAAGGTAATTCTCATTTTTCTTGGGCTTTAGTTCTGAAGCTGCTTTACTTCATTTTTATTTGGGGGGGGGGCATAAAATGTACTTGGTATCGAATTTTATATTGTTTTATTTTTCTAGGAGGTACTGGGGATTGGACCCAGGGCATTGTACATGGGAAGCAGGTGCCCAACTACTTGAGCTACATCAGCGTCCCGGGACTGCATTTAAAATACTTATGCTTGAAAGTCACTCTCAGCTAAGTGAAATTTCACTCTCTTTCCTTTCAAACAAATCTCTAGGGTGATAAATGAATAGGGTGATCAAACTTTTCAGTTTGCCTAGAAGTGTTGCAATTTCCACTAGTTTTACCAGAGTAATTATTGAGTTTCTTTTCATTCTCAAAAGTATTCTCTTTGGAACAATAAATTCTATGGTCACCCTACTAGGGATGCCTGGGGATTTTTAAAAATATATATATAGTTGGAAAAATTAAAATCTATTTGATTCTAGCTTTGGGATAAAAGAAGAAATTACTGGTGGTCCAAAAAAGAAAAGATTATACTAGTTTTAATAAGGAACAATATTTTTTAAATAAAAACTTCTCAATTGATGCCTCAACCTGCATGATAATTACCCATGTTTATTTTGGTGAAAGCAATTATCAGTGAGAAAAGAATCAATTGTTGCCAGGCCTTTTTGATTGCTAGTCCCATATGGATTAATCCTATATTTTAGCTCATATACCGTGATGACCAAAGAAAATCAGACAAAGCCAAAAGTGACACTGTTGAATTTGAAAGTCTTCTCTGTCACAGGATGAGGTCGAATGATAAAGTAGTGAAGGTTAAGGAGTCAGGAAGGACCAAGGTTTTAATCCTTACCTTACCTCTGACTGAAGGTGATAGGGAGAAAACCTTGGAAAATAACTCTTGTCTTTTGGGCCTTCATTTCATCACATGTTAAATGAAGAAGTTAGACTCAATCAGGAGTTTTCAAACCTGTAGAGAGGATGAGAATATCCAGCAGTCCTTTCTTCTAACTATAGCTTGGAGGAAATTCCAAAGATAAAATAAACAAAAACTGACTTGCTCTAACTTAAAAGGAAGCAGGGAGACCTGAAGATTACTGGTAGGCTTCCCCTCATTTCCTGCAGTAACTTATGAGAGGTCTGAGGAACACAGATAAGAAAAATGCTAGAAAAGATAATTGTGAAGTAGCTTTCTTCATCAAAAATTTATAGGCACAGAAATTACACTGGAGGCTGCCACTAGAAGTAGTCCACTGTGTTATTAAGATGCTCATCAAGACCTCGGTCACCACTTATTTCAAAACTATACCAAGAAATTAACAATTCCACAGTTATTAATAATAATAAGTCATTGAGTGTATGTAGCACTGGAATCACAATCTTATATAGTGTCTCTTTTTGGAAATTATAGCAAACATAGATGGTTTATAGTGAAAAATGAGTATTTCTGCTTCACAGATAAGGAAACTGAGGTTCAAAGGCATTAAGAAGTGTGTGCAAAGATAGGACAACTATTAAAATAAGAATGTATTTATCAAATACATTGCTTCCTTATCAAATGTGACATATTGCTTTTGTATTCAAAAGGATAAAAGAATGGACATAATTATTGGATTTATAGACTTTAAAGAAATGGAGTTGTAAACTTTAATGTTTAAAAATAGGATGAGTTTCCTATAGAATCAGGCACAGAGAAGAACATGCTTTTATGAGACTTTTAATATTTTCTCTTATAGAAATTGTAATATAATGAAGAAGATGTAGTTGATTCTTGATAAAGTAAAGAAATTCAGTTTTTATGGATTTATAACAAGGGATAAAGTGACAAGTGTTGTGATGACAATGGTGATGTTTTGGATTGACCCTTCAAGTCTCTGCTTCTATGGAAATACTACAATGCAGCAAAGGAAATATTTTCATACACTGCAGTGATGGGGAAGTGAATATGGGAGAAAAGGGAGGCAGAATTAATATTAAAGTAGAAAGAAGAATACATTGGGGGACAGAAAGCATAGGTATGTTCTGGAACAAAGTAGCTCTGTAATTTGGTGATGGAGTTTCTACTTTTCACTAAGTCTAAACTTCCTTATCTGATACAAAATGGTGATGGATGGATTTAATAATTTTTAGTTCCAGTTAGGCACAAATATTTTCTCATTTTAGAGTCCACTTCAAATTAAGTTGTTGTAACTACTGTCATAACATGGGAAACAAAGGTAAAAGAGGCTAAGAGATTCACCCATGCCATCTATTTGGAAATATTAAAACAGTTCTGTACAAGTAAGACAAGCTATCTCCTTGAGAGCTTGGGAACCAAGCTTGAGATAGACATTCTATCTGTCATGAAATCTTGCTCATCCCTTATTGCTCTTATGCTTGTCAGAACTCTTTTGGTGACAAATGACAGAAAACACATCTCAACCAAAGTCATCAGTACAGGGAACTTATTGGCACACATAACCAAAGGTAGATTTGGTAAAACCTTATGCGAAATCTCAAAAAGTGTCATCAATATATGGTCTCTGTTCTTGACTCTGCATGTTTCTATATTGCATTTATTCTCAGACTCCACAAGATGTTAACATGGCTGCCAGCATCTTCAGACATGACTTCTTCAGATGCAAATACCCCAGAATCTTCTCAGTATCTCCAATACAACTCTCAAAATTCACTCTGATTGGATCATTTTGCTTTTATGCTCTCATCCTTTAATCAATTCCTCATGTATGTGATGAATTACTCTAATTGGCCAGGCATTGGTTTCAATGCCCTTCCCTGGATACAGTGAAGCAATCTCAAATGTAACACACTAACTGCAAATTAAAAGGTGTAGGGTGCCAAAAGAAATTCAGGGTATTGATTTATGGGTAGACAGGTAACAATAAAGGTCCACCACACTAAATAAAAGTAACTACAATTCTGCAACCATTTGAAATACTTCAAAGCTTTCCATTAAATTTTCAAATCTATATATGTATATAATGTGACTAGCACAATACCAGAAATATTGTGAATTCTAATAAGTATCAGTTTCCCTCCCACTGTCAATGCAATATGTATTAATATAACTTATTAGGAATTTATCACGTGTTTAGTAGACATGCAGAATCTTGTGTTAGGCGCTGTGGGGGCATATAAGGGTCATATGAAATGTGATTCCTCCCTCTAAAATGTTTAAAAATAGTTTTGTGATATAACAAGGTATTAAGTGATTAAGAAGTCAAATGAGTGACACACACCCTATATACCCTAACACTTCAGATAAAGGAAAATTTCTTAAAGAATCTTAATAGAGAATGTTACATTTAAGCTGGACTTAAAGGTCATGTAGTATTTGGAGCAGAGCTTATTTTCCAAAAATTTCAAGGAAGAAAAAAAATTCATGAAAATATTCTGGAAGTATAAGGGAGTAGACTAATAGGTTGAAGGACAGTATGAGGAGACCAGGTTTAAGAAATAGCCTAGGAAAAAAATCTTGAAGTTCTTTGAAAATAAAAGAGAAGAGATAAACATTTTCAAGAAATATAAACAGATTCTATAACCATTAGTATCTTTCCACACACCCTGACGTAGAATGTGGGTTCCAAGTAGCCGAGATCACAATTTTATCTTTTGTCTGATTTTTCTCTGATCTTCATGAAAGATCACAAAAATCAGTGTACTCACTCCAGTTTGGTCTGCTCCCAGACCATATGTCAGTGAATTACTTATTTTTTTAAGGGATCAGTAAGATCTTCTTTTCTTTCATTTTGGAAAGTGGATCACTGACATCAGACTCTTGCCACTTAAATATCCAAACATTTCATCTATTCATATTTAGTGACAGGTGTGAGTAACTGAGAAAATTTAATTCTCAAAAGTCTATACATCATTCATACCTACTTCAACAACTAGCAAATTGAAATGCCTGTAGATGATCTTAGATCATTACAGCATAGCTACCCTAGCCAGTAAAAACAGACAATGATAACTTACTGCTGTTGGGCATTTTATGGCTTGCAAAAATATTTATATTTTCTTCACATTCCTCCATTTCCTCCTACTCTCATGAGACAGATATTATTGCTGTTTTGAGACAAGAAAAACATATCTGGATTTTCGGGACTTGGCCAAGTCCATCGAGTTCTTCACAGATAAGGCTGGGATTGGAAAATTATCAGTTGAGACTCCAGCTCTGGTCCATCTTCTATTAGATCATATCATCCATCAGAACAGATTCCTGCTATATATCTGAGAACTAAAGGGGCAAATATTAATTCATGTGGACTTTGCTATTATAATCAAGCATGTATAAGATCCTCAAATTGACTTAAAATTGCAGCAACCCCTGCTTAGCACTCTCTTATCAATAAAACATCCCTGATTCATTTGTTTCCACAGCAGCTAGGGCTATCTGATACATTTATTTTTACATATTTGTTTATTGTCTGCTCCTTCTTAAGTAGAATATAAACTGTATAGGACAAAGATTTTTATCTCCTGAGCTTGGAAAAGTGCATGACCCTTAGGAGGCTCTAATTTATGAATAACCCTGTGAGAAACAAATATTGCTCTTCACATTTTACAGATAAGCATAGGAAACTCGATTAGGAAACTGGGGCCAGAAATGTTAAATAAATGTTAAAGTACCTAGTAAGCTAGGATTCATACCAGGAAGCCTGATTCCAGAGAGCATACACACACAATCATTATACTAGTTGCCAGAGAACTTGTTTTTTGTTTTGTTATGTTTTTTTGTTTTGTTTTGTTTTTTACTATATATACCATTTGATAGCATTCCAAACTTTGTCAGTGACTAGGGACTCTACTACAGATTTCTAGTCTAAAATGAGGTAATGACATCAGCCCTGCCAACGTCACAGTATATGAAAATATACTGTTACAATTGAAAGCACTTTAAAATTTGAGCCATTATGGTTAGTGTTGCTGTAAATGCAGGTATTGTGAGAAGATGGAGAGGATTACGTCATTTTGATAAGGAACAATCCATATTCCCTGGAAATTAGTTCAAATACTAGTTCTATTTGCATATCAAAGTTTCAAGTGTATATGTAAGCCAAATCAGTATCATAACTTTCACTTGACTGAGCTCAGATACCACTAAGGTAACTTTCTCAAACTTCTTCCATTCATAGATGACACAGCTGGGTAGAAATTAGTCTCTAAAAATACTTTCACACAACCGGCTTGTTTTCTAGTCACTGTCTGCTTATGTTATGCTCATTCCATCTGTCAATAGATGTGAGTCACACATTCGACCTTTCAGCTTCACTTGCGCACATAAATTTCTTCCAATTTCCTGTGAAACAAACATTTTTAACTCTTTAGGGTTTTGTAATTTGTACACAGGTCATGCAGTGATGAGTCAAAGAACAAAGTAAGCCTTTGACTTTGTGATCATTTGGCTTGAGATCTTTATTATAAGAATAGATTTATTTTACTGTTTGACTAATAAATATAGGTCTATATATAGAAACAGGCATACGTGTATGTTTTTATTTATATCTATTTATATACATATAGCCAAATCTTAAAGTGAATTTCCATGCCATACAGTTTAAAGAAGGAACATGTACCCAATAACCAATTCCCACTCACCCTCCTTATTAAAGTCAGTATAGTTTTATCCTCTTATAATTCATGTGGAAAAAAAAAACACTTGAAATTTCAAGTGAGAAAGCAAAGTTCATCCCTCTCTAATGTCTACCTGTGAGCATGACTAACTGTTTTATCAAATGTGTCTAATCTTCTTTTTATTCTGACTATACACAATAAATAACCCAAGTTAGAAAGATGTTGGCGGAAACACATCTCTATTTTGAGAAATTTCATTTGACTAAGTTTAAATTAAAACTAGTTCCATGATTTAACAAAAACCACAAAACTCTTCTAAAGCCTTTTATGTTAAAAAGTACATGCAATAATGGAATAACAAAATGACGGAATTGATAAAGGTAGCAAAAATAAAAAACAAAACAAAACATGTTTTTATCTCAAAAGCTATTCTTACCCTGGACAAAAGAGAAATAACAAGACCTCTTTTTTCCATTTCCTTCTTAGTTAGCAACGCAGAGTGGCTAAAGCAATAGAGGATGTTTCTCCAAGTACTGTGAAAGGAGCTGTCCCTGCAGAGTCCCAGGAAAATGGAAAAGAGTTATTCTAGCTTGTTCTGAAAAGTTAAGGTCCAGCTATCCATGCCCATTTCTGTTTTGTGTCTTTCCTTCCTCTTACTTTACAAATCTACTGACTTTGACAAAAATTTCCAATTCTACTTCCTATATTATGGCTATTAGACTAGGATTGTAGGGACAGTTATCAGAGAAACGTCCATTATGATTAGTAATATAATCAAACCACCTCATCTGAGATCAAGTGAGGGTAAGAGGTTTTCCTTGGTCACATACTTCAGGTGTAAAACGCAGGGATCCTGATTCCCTGACCAGTGCTCATTAGGTTATGCCACACTGTCTATGCCACATTTGCATTTGAGATGGTAGAAGTGGGTACTTTAAATCATCCCAGTAAAGTATATAAACCATAGTTTATCCTTGACATATAAATCCCTAATCCGGGTCTGCTTTCCTCTGAAAACATTCTGCATTACCTTTTGTGAATAATTCTGAAAGGTAGGAAGAAGGAAAATATAGCCAGGAAACTAAGGGCAGAATAGAGCAACTAGGTGCAATAAGTGCTTAGAGGCTCCTCAGGACAAAGGGAAGCAGAAGGGAACTGAAGGAAAAATCCATGGCACTCATGAGAGCTTAGAGGCCTACAGCAGTCCAGTTTTGTTACCTGGAAGTGAAAGGAGACAGACCTCCATGTGGCTTAATAGAAAAACTGTCTTTGAAATAAAACAGATCTGAGATCTAGTCTTACCTTTACAATGGAATGGCCTTGCCCCTATGACTTATATTGCTCAATAATATAACGGGAAGAATGAGGGACAAGTTGCTAGAAACCATTAGGAGGATTAAGTAACATAGGACCCTGTCTGTCTTATTTGCCATTGTATCTCCAATTCCTTGGTGCTGCCAAGGAATTGCTCACCACAGTTCACTAGGTTTGGCACACAGTGGGAGCTCTCTACAAATTAGTTGTTTCTTTATGCTATCTTCAAATTTTCTTTTTGCCAAAAAGCAACAGTTCTCCCAATCTTAATCAAATTCATCATCTTGGGAATGTACAGATATTGGAAAGATTAATCAATTTATTATTAGGATATTCCTGAAGAAGAGAAAATCTTAAAATGAAGAGCAAATCTGGAACTTAAACAATAATGGAGATGTTCAGGAGATAATACAGGACATTATTTAACATGCCATGTGACAAACAGTCACAGGGTCTGTTGTTGCAAAGACTACATCAGGGAAAGTGGAAATAATAGGCCTCCATTTAGTTGTGGCAGTACCAAGTTCAAGAAAGCTTGGATTTCATTTACCAAGTCCCAAACTGAAGGGAAAAACCTTTCACATAGTAAATGTGTGCAAGTAGTTTGGGAACAGGAAGAACCAAGCTGATGACAAATTTTATTCTAATCTATCTAGAAGGCATAACCATTAAGAATCCCAGCCTTTCCCCAGGTCAAAATAATCCAAGGAAACTTAACAAGAAACTGAAGAAAACAAAATATCAGTTGAAAATAAAACTTCATGGCAGGAAAGTCTATCAAAATGATAACTCTTTCCAAGAAGGTGATTCAGCCAGCCTACCAGGAGGCATATAAACCCAGGTTGCACAGAGGAATAGAAAGTACATCATGGTGAACAATGTGCTCCGCCCATTTCCCTGTGCATTCACTGGCTTCTCCAATGAAGCTTTTCCATCTTGATTCTCTGTGATTTCAGGACAAATTGCTTTGAGGGGTTCCTGAACTCTGCTGGAGCTTGTGAAGTTGCCAGTAGGTGACTAAATCAGCAGAAAAGACAAAAGTGAGAAGGCTCCCAAATCAGATTACTGTGTAACTATTAGAGATGTTTCAGAAGGCCCCGTATATTTGGACACTGGCTTCTGATTCAGAAAACAAATTTGTTCTGCAGGTATCTGTGTTTATGGCTCTCCACTTACTGTCCAGTTGTCAGTGTTTTGAACAAATTGCTTTCTAAACTTTATTTCACAATATCTTAGTCACATTGCAAGGTTATTCTCCATAGTCAGTGAGTCAAAGGCAAGTGGCAAACAACATAACCATTTTTGCAGCCATGTTCCTTTTGAATGGCAGGATAAACACTCAAGATGACCACTTCATATTCCTTTCCCCCTCAATGGATATTCTTGGAAGTCCATATACCTCCTACCTGTAACAGGGTGGGGTATAAATAAGTAATAAAAAATGTTTCTAACCTATTAAGGAAAGCCATCACCAAAAACTAAAATCAAGAATAGGTCTGAGAAGCAGAGGTCCTACTATCAATTGCATATTTTATCTTATCACAAAATTCTCTCCAAATATTAAGACTCAATAAACCTGAAATAAATCAAATTGGCACAGTGAAGAAGGCAAATGAAGGTTGGATACACACATTGAAATTCAATTTGCAAACTTCATATTTCTACTCTTCCTTTTAGCCAATGTGTGCATTTCAGCAAGACTGCTCCCTAGTTAATTTAGACCTGGCAAACCCCATTTTCCTTTTATTATATGGTATATAAATGGAGCAACAGTCACTAGTGAAATGAAGCTCAGTAACCCAATTAGAAAAACAATGGTATAGTTAAAATGGCTGACCCTGTGGCAAGTTTGGTACTTTAATCCAAAAATAAGAAAGTCTAGTGTCTGCCTTGCTGACGCTTTGATTTTAGGCTTCTCAAAACCTCAAAACCATGAACCAATAAATTCCCATTGTTTAAGCCAACCCATTGTATGGTATTTGTCTTAGCAGCTGGGAAACTAAAACCATTTTATTGTGAAATTATATCTTGCATATGAAGAAGTGAAAACACACACACATATATTACATAATACATTACAGTAATAATGCAAACAGCTATGTAATTAACACCCAAGTCAAGGAATAGAATATAACTATCATCTCATATATTCTTGTAAGGGCACAACTCTTCTTAGAGATAGTCACACACATATAGAAAGAGAAACTATATAGAGAGGTAAAGTCATAGATTTTAAGACCACAAAGAACCTGAGGTCATTTTTTTTCCCTCACTCTACGTTGTGTGACTTAGGGAGAATCACTTAATCTTTGATTCTCAGTTACCATATCTCTAAAAAGGAGAGGATAAAACCTGTTTTTCAGTGTAACTGTGAGGTTAATATATGTACACATACACATGTAGTATATGTGTGCAGGGGGCATTTATATTTGCTCAAGGATTATAGTAACTACAATCATTGTATTAATATACATTAATAACTATGTATATTTCAAAGGCATCATAATATATTTTGGCTTCAGTACATGAAAACTTTACTCATTCCAGCAATTTCAATTATAAACTTTTGCCTGTCCTGAAAGTTCTCTTTGCAGTGATTATGAGTCTGAAGAATAATTATTTCTTAAGTAAATGGATCTTTTAAATTAGAATATTGAGGAGTTATTTAATAAATGTTTAGGCATTATTTGTATGCAAATAGATACTGCAAGTTGAAAACATTTGTTAAGACATGCACACGGAATTTCTAATTAGATTGTAAATGGTTTGCTTCTAAAATATTAAGGAAGTAATATTTTACTAAAATGTTCAAAATTCAGACTTTTAACTAATTGACCAAAATAGCCATCCCCAATTAATCTGACAACTATATTTTGATAAATTATTATTATATCTTTTGTAGCAACATAATTCTGAAAATATCATGAATCAATGGTTTGTTAGATGATCTAATGGAATAAATATTATATCAGAATAGTCTAGCATGCCACTCTTGGGAAAACCTATAGTAGATTAAGGTAATGAGACTGTCAATTCCAGAATTTCTGAGAATTTTCTTGTACTACTTTATTTGTCCTTTTAAATAACTTGCACATCTGTGTCAATAAGAACAAGAGAAAAAGTTTAGATGCCTTTTGTGATGACAAGATTAGAAAAGAGCTAATGGGAAACATATTTAGCTTATTAACATTTAACTCTTTATGTTTAGTTTTAATGTGTCCCCTCCATCTGAGAACATACACAGGGGCAATTTTTTTTTCCCATGACAGTAAATGCATGCTCTTGTTAAGTCTTGGGTTTGATTCTTGTCTCTGACACTCTTTATATTGTGAGTGTTTAGCTTTGATTTCCTCACCCTTAAAATTGGGATAACAATGCTAGTAGAACCTACATCATAGGTTTATGTTAGGGAACAACTGATAATATATGTAAAAACACTTTGTAAAAATTTAAAATTCATATACTACTGGAAATTTTATTATTTTCTCATCATGCCAGAATTTAGTTGATCTAATTTTTATGAGTTGTGATGTTCTTGAGATGGATTATTTTGCAGACATTACTTCACTGTTTACCTTTCTTTGGAGGTGTCTTTAGAATAAAAAAGAAAAAGTTATGTTTATAATTACATGCTTTGTGGATTCATGGTTCTGAAAAGAATCTTGGCTTTATCTTTTTGTTAAGTCAATCAAGTGAGATCTCACTGACTAGGAATGTGCTTGTTATGATTCAAAAACTTCTAGAATTCACTTTAAATTTAAGATGGATAAGGATTACTTTGGCCAATATTTGTGACTAAGATTATTTAAATCATCTGATTAGAAATTAAGTATGGAAACAGCATTTTATACGTTAAGCACAGGAGGATACGTAAAGGAAAACCTTTTAACATGCAGTTTCCTCTTCCTGGAAAGTTCTTTCTATTTCATCCTGTTGAAATCTACCCACACTTCAGAGCCCAGTTCAGCTGTTACCTTGTCTCTAATGTTAATTCCACAATCATAATCAATTTTTGTCACTCATTCTCAGAACACCTCCTCTGTCTTCTGTAATGTGTTTGCTGCCTTTTCATTTAGTCTATTGATTTATGGCATCTTGGAGGTCAGGAACTTTGTTTCATTCATTCTTGTATCCTTTGTGTGGCCACAGTTCTTTCAATCCTTTCTAATTTTGAAGATGACTGCTTTTCTTCCCAATTATCTGATATCATTGTCCTCCTCAAACATTTTACATAGACATATGGTTTCCCAGGAAAACGATTATATTTTCAAACCTAGGTGTGGGCATACCTAAGTCTTTCTAGCTAACAATCTAAGAGCAGTCATGGCACACAGAAATTCTGGATTGGGCCCTCCCCTAATTTCTTTTCCCTCCATTATGTCTTGAATGTAGGTGTAGTGATGAGCCATTTTAAAACTCATGGAGGAGGGCAACATTGCAGGAAGGATGGAGTAATATGATATAAGGATTCTAAGCCTTCAACATCACGGATTCACCATCCCAAATGCACGATGCTTATATTCAGACTCTTACATGAGAAAAAAATCAAACCTTTACCTTCTTAAACGTCTAAGACTTTGAATCACTGTTATGGAAGCCAAACTTACACTCTAATAAATATACTTCTACACTGGGGATGTAAATATGTTTGGAAAGAATTCTCTCATGCTTTATATAAATTGGGTCAGTGTGTTAATTAATTAATGAAACCACATTCATGCCCCTCTGGGTATTCTTCACTGTAATTTTCTCTTTTAGTTTATATGTCATCTAAACTTTGGAACAAATACATTTGGAGTATTTATATCATTGACATACTTTGTGGTGTTTAATTCATAAAATATGCCTTTTTCTTCTAGTATAGGATTCCAAAATGAGACTGGAAAAGATATCATTTTACTCGTTGATATAGAATTGGCTGTGGATCTAAATCTAAGATAGATTAGCAAAAGTTTTGTTCATTTTCTATGTCTTCACATGCTCTGTTCCTACTTTCTGGGAAGCCTGTATGTCTGGGATTTTTTTATGTCGTATTCAACTTTCATATCTCAGTTTAAGTATTGTTTCATTTTGGAAAGCCCTGCTTGACCTTACAGACTTGTTAAAAATTAATATAATATGAACTCATGATTATAACACATATTATTACTGTAATTATATGGATTTTTGAGTAAATTCTAATTTCATACTTGATCCCCATTACTAGAATGTAAGTTCCATGAAGGCAGGGACCATATCTCTGAATTTCACTGCTGTATCCTAAGTGCCTGGAATATTATAAGAATTCAACAATTATTTGTGGGAAGGATGAATGAATGAACAGATGAGGAAAATTATCTAACCATGAAAATGAGAACTAACATGGATTTAGGGATCTAATTTTTTAAGTTCAAAAACTTCCACTTGAAATACCCATGCAGTTAGTGAAGAAAATGCATTTCTAAAGGGGAGGGGTTTGAATAATTTAGATTAATTTCCTCAAATCTCCTCTTCATTCTGCGTGGATGGTTACCGTAGGCAAGTAATGAGATGGTCCTTATTTTTTCACAATTTTTTTTCTAGGTCCAAATCAATCAAAGCTTGGAAAGTTCATATAGTTGCAAATCAGCAGTCACCTCCAAAAAAATTCTCTATAGCATTTCAGCACTTATGCCCAGGGTCTCTCATTTTCTTTTATTTCTTAAGTTTGCCAAGAGGGATTTGATCAGGCCCACCTCTGGCGCTGCCAGCCTGACTGAATTTCCTGGTCCTCTAGGTGGTGTTGGAAATGCCAACTCCAAGAAGCACTGCCAAGTTAGAAAATGACTGCTTATGACTCCACATGCAGACAGGGACAGGTGTCTTCATCCGGCTGCTGTCAGTTTCTGTGCCATGAGAACTTTCTGTGAAAAATTAATGACATTTCTGTTGAAATAAGGATTTTAAATTGCCAATAAATTTCAGATTAAAAGCATTTGACACTATTAATCCTCCTGCTCTTTGATATACTTTTTCCCCTTGGCTTCCAGAATACCACACACTACTGGTTTTCTTACTTCACTTTCCTTATCTCACTTCCTCTTGGTCTTCTTTGTTAGTCAGAGCATCCGAAAGCTCACTCTTCGGGCCTCCTCTCTTTTCTACCTTTACTTCCTCGAAGAATTGACCTACACTTGCGGTTCTGAATGCCATCTATACTGATGACTCCCTGTTTTGTATCCCCAGCTATACTCCAGACCCATGCGTCTAAGCAGCTACCTGCCTGTTTCATTTGGTTTGTCCATAGTCATCACAAAATCAGCATATCAAAACTGACCTTCTATACCTAAACTAAACTATACCACCTCCAGACTTGCATCAATTCAGTTGATTGTAGCTTGAGAATGCAGTTGCTAGAACAAAAAAAAAATGATACTAGGACATCATCTTTGACTCCTCTCTTTCACATTTCACGCTAAACCAAAAAGACATCTTGCTCAATCTACCTTCAAAATAAATCCATACTTTCCCCATTTCTCAACACTTTTGCTGCTACCCCTCTGGCCTGAACCAGTATCATCTCTTGTCTAGATTACTGAAATAATCTCCAAAAGGGTCTCCCTGCTTTTTTACAAAATCTTCGATCCCTATCGCCTAATTTCCAAATTCCAATCAGAGAGAGCCTTTAAAATGGCAAGTCGGATCATATCACCTTTCTCTTGAAACACTGCACTGGCTCTCCCTTCACACAAAGTTAGAGCCAACATCCTTTCCTCCAGGGCTATGTAAGACCTGTCCCCATGACCTCTCTGACCTCGTCTCCTACTTGCTCCCTCTGCCTCAGCCACACTGGTCTCCTTGCTGCTCTTCAAATGCACCAGGCGCATCCCTGTACTAGGGACTTTACACTGGCACTTCCTCTGCCTGGAAGGCCCTCTACGCAGATACCCACATGGCTAACTCTCTTACCATCTTCGGATCCTGCTCAACTACCGTTCTCTCACTGAGGTCTAACTTGCACCATCACCCCATTACCACCTAGCACTCACAGTCCTCCTGGTTTTATTTATTCTGCTCTACTTTTTTCTTTAATTATCTTACTTTCATCTTCTAACATTTTACATTTATTTTTTTATTATCTGTATTATGTATTATCTTTCTCACCCACTAGAATGTCAGCTCCATTAAGGCAGGGAATTTTTCTTATTGCTATATTTGGTCAGAGCCAGAACAATTTCTGGCATATAGTAAGATTCTAGTAAGTACTTACTAAATGGGTGACTTTCCCACTAAAGACAGAACAGTTCAACTTTGCCTGCTATCATCAGTACTATTCAGTTTTATACTGAATATCCAAGTCAATGCAAAAGGACACTGAAAAGAAATGAGCTGTAAATAACAGAAAGGAAGAGTAACAATTGTGACTGTGCATATAATACAATTGTCCACCTAAAAAAATGCAAGCAAGTTACATTAAAAAGATCTCTTAGAACTAATGAGGGCATTAAGGAAAGTGTCCAGATGTACTGTATATATATTTAAATTAATAATTTTTTATGTACTACCAGTAACCAAATTAAAAATAATGTAATGTACAAAAAAGACCCCATTTGCAAAATCAAAGCATCAAATAAAATACCTAGGAACAAACCTAATATAAAATGACTAAGGCTTACATTAAGAAAAGTATCAAACCGAAAATTATGAATAAATAGAATAGCACACCAAGTTCTTGAACAGGAAAATGAATTATTATAGACATAAATTTTCCTAAAGTAGTTGATGATTTCAATGTATTTTTAATCAAAATATAAAAAAGAATTTAATATATTTTGACAAAGTATTTCAATATCAAATGGAAAAATATATTTAAGTATATCGAATACAAGTCTGACAAAGAGGAACACTGAAGGAAGACTTTACCCTATTAATGGTTAAAAAAAAATGCAAAAGAATCAAAAGACAGAATTATTAGTACAGGAATAGACCAGATCCATGGCATTTATATCTGTTAGGGAAAGACAGAATATTAAATAAATCATGTATGGATAATTGGTTATTTATTAGAAAGTATTAAAAATAATAGTCTGTGGCCACTTGACACTTTTGGGGTAGGGAGGGGATGAGCAGTTGAAATAAAGGGGCTTCTTTGGGAGTTGGAGGTTGTCCTGAGTACTGTTGTGGCAACGGATGTAGGCCATTTTAAATCAGTACACACCACTCAGAACTGAGTGGGAGAGAGTGTGGTCTACGGTGTGAACTGTGGTCTATGGTTGGTGGCAAGGCTCCAGGATGTGTAAGTTCATTGAGGGTAGTGGGCCACACTTGTGGGAGATTGTTTGTGTGGGATATGGTGGGAGGTGTGGGAGGTGGGCAACATGGGAATCCCAGTGGGTTCCATGTAATATTTTGGGTAATCTAAGCACCTCTTAAAATATATGTATATATATATATATATAAATAACATTTTTGTAAGCAAATACACATATATGCATATATATTTATATATCATTTTGCAAATGTTTGTATGTATTGTGAGAATTTTGATTTTTACCCACAATAAAAATAAATTTAAAAAATAATAATAATAATAGTCTGTAACTCATACCTATATCAGATCCAAACTTTTGATGGATCAAAGACATAAATTATACTACACAAATATGTGAAAAGTCTAGACGAATACTGTCTAATTTTGTTGTAGGGAATGGCTTCCTAAGAAAGGTACAAAACCCACAAAATCGAATGAATTACTGCCTTTGCCCATGAAAAGGAACACAAATAAGCAGAGAAAAAAGAAGTTAGCATAAGGCATCATTAGCATTGTGGATAAATATCTACGATACATCAAAACTCCTTCAAATCAGTAGAAAAAAGGTAAACCTCCTAGAGGGCAAAATATATGAAAAGACAGTTTATAAAAAAAGTAAAACAAAGACAAATAAATATGAAGAGTTACTTAATCTCACTGGTAAGCAAGGACAAACCAACTGAAAGAGAAATAGCATTTTTACACACCTAATGAGTAAACACTTGAAAAGACTGCCGAGATTGAGTGTTGACAAAGAAGTGGGGAAGCAGAAACATATCGGACACTCCAGCATACTACTGAAGATTCTTTGAAGCCATTTATTAATATTTAATGTCTCCCCTGCCATTCTCTTTCCAATGTTGTCCATAAACCCAAAAGCCTCAGAATCTCATGTTTTTTATTTTATTTTTATTCTTTTCTGAGATAAGAAAGAAAATGAGAGTGCCATATAAGATGCACTCTTCTATTTTTGATAGAGATGCCATTCTATCACCTTGATTTCAATTATTCACATCAACTTGACCAACATTTATTGAATATAATGCCTCCAAATTTCAGGTGCTACAGGAAAAAAGTCCCCATGATCAGTCAGCCTTGGTCGTTTTCCTGGATGCACCATCCTTGGATGAGGAAGACCCTCTTGCAAGTATTGATTATTTGAGATAGATTGTTAAATGCTGTGATAAAGCCACACACCAAGGGCTGTGGGACCATGGGGAGGAAGAGATTAATCACTACCATTACCACATTTCTTTCAAAACAATTTATCAGGATCCCAGCTTTGCAATTAAAGGAAACCTGTCAACGCACTCAGAACAAAAGTATATGAATATAATTTTCTTTCACTCTTTCCTTCAGGCCATTCTACCCAGTGAGTTACAAACGATCAGTGTTATTTTTGTTTGTTTGTTTGTTTTGTTTTACGTTTCTTCTTCTTCTTCTTCTTCTTCTTCTTCTTCTTCTTCTTCTTCTTCTTCTTCTTCTTCTTCTTCTTTTTTTTTTCTATTTATTGGTCAAACTATGACTCAGAATGGGAGACTAATTTTGGATACGGTTATAAATGCCTTATATGGTTTCACACTTACCATTTGTAGTCTCAAAAATATCATACAACAAAGGTCATTCATTCTACTGGCATGACAACATTGTTTGGGAACAAAAATAATTGCACATATTAAATTTGTGAATTCCTGAAGTGGCGATATATGTGAATTCTTTTCCAACTACTGGAAGCTCCAAGTAGAGGATGAAGTGTGATCCAAGGATGGAAAAAGTAAAGAGAAGCAGAAAGAAAAGGACAAGTTACAGCCACAGTGTCTCCCTAATTTCCTTTGACTTCAGTTCCTCCAGAATGTAAAATTATTTCTTCTTGGGTATAGGACTAGAAGCAAAGGTAAAAAATTAAAAATATAATTAATAAAAACTTTTAAATACTTATATCAGAGTGGGGGGATTATTGGTGAATCCTTTTCTTTTTCTGTTAAATTGCTGTCTACACTTTTATTATTTTTTTTTAAAATGAATAGAAATCAGTACACAGATATATATATCTGTATAAATAATTAATTTATAAGGTATAATATATGTAAATTTATGTGTTAATAATTAACTAGCTATAATATAAATATACACAAAATAAAGTATATGTAACCTAAGGTATATATAACATAAGGTGTATATACATATGTGTGTGTGTGTGTATATATATATATATATATATATATATATATGTATACAGTTCATAAAGTATCTACTCACAGTAGCTAACACTGAGTTTACAATTGATTTCCCACATATCTATATAATGCGTTCAAGACTTGAAATGATTTGTGAAATATTCTTATCTTCTTTTAGAAAAAAAAAAAAAGAGGACATTGAATTGAGTTCTTATGCCCAAATTAGAACCGATAGCCTCTTTAGAGATTATTATGTTAAGGTAGTTATCATCAAAGTCCTATTCAAAACATAACCCATATATGATTGTGATTTCCAATATAGGCAGATAAGAACAAATACAAACTGAAAATATATAATTATGCAATCTTAAGAAAAGACTTTACCCTAGAAGCAAGGTGTAGGATGGTCAATAAGTAAAACATCTCAAAATCAAATATTTAATATCTTTGGAAGATGCAACAGGAAGTTGAGGAGAGATGGGTGCAAGTCAAGGGATGGCATGAGGGGAGGCGTCAACAAAGGCCTATCCTGTTTTAATTTGCAAATTTAGTAATATTCAGCCAGGTATGTGCTCAACACCAAAGAGGAAACAATCAAGGAAGGAAGATAAACTGGGCCTTAAAAAAGCTCTTTTAGGGGAAATAGGGGATCAATTACCATCTTTGAGCACCTTCTATGTGCCAGATACTGAGCAATTTATAACATATTATCATATTTTATTCTCACAGAAACAATTAGAGGCATATCAGAACATTTAAATGACCATAATAGAGATGATTAGTGCTCATTAATATCCAGTTCTCCTCTCCTTCCTAGCACACAGGAAGACTACAATTCCCAGGTGCCTTGAAGCCAGACAACCATATGACCTCTTCTGGCCAATGAAATTCAAGTGGAATTTAAAAGTGCCACTTCCTGGCCAAGGCTTGCCATACCTGAGTCATTAATCAGAAGAGTTGCCTGACCCTTGACAGCTGCCTAATCCACATTGGATATAGTATGAGTAAGAAATAAACCTTCATTGCATTAAATCACTGAGATTTCAGGGATATTCATTACTACATGTCTTGATGAACTAACTTATCTAAGTTAAACAGTAGGTAAAGGGTAAAGTTAGATATTGAAATCTATATTTGCCTGACTCCAAAGTCCAGGCTCTTTGCCCTCTATTATGCTACCTCTAATAAGCACTGTAAAATCACCACTGACACATGATAACCCAGACCACACACTTTATAAATAAAATGGATATCATTTCTATCTTGGGTTCAAACATGATTGCAGGGTAAGTGGGCTTTGATTAGGACCTTGGAATGGATGATGGAGACACTAGGAAACTATCAATAAAAAGAAAGGGAGGCTGCATAAAACTAGGCTTTAGAGTCGGAAATGAGAATAGTCCTATGAAGAGGAGAGTTATATTTTGGAAAATCATGAGCTATGTAAGGTTAGAGAAGAAAAGGAGCAATTTGCTTAAGAATCCTTAATGCCAGATTGATGTGGTTAGGTTTAGGGGCAGTAAGAAATAGTGAGGTTTTCATGCTGTTTACATCTCTGTTGGTCCCAAGCACCTCACTTGTAAAGTGTATCCTGGATAAATCTAAGATCCCTTCCAGTTCTATGTTTCTTCAAGTATACATCTCTTAAGTTCCTCTGCATGGATTTATTAGTTATTCTACTTAGGAGAAAATAGAACTAATGACATTTGATAATCATCAGTTTTTCAATAATGGACAAATAACCATCTAAAGTTAGAAATGTTCCCCCACTTAGACCAGACCTTATAAAGATTTTTACAATGATTTTTGCCACAAAGAGCAATGTCAGATGAATGATTCTGCTGCTTTAGTAATAGATGCCAACTTGTCTATGGGCTAAATCAAATAATTGTTTGTTTGCTTGTTTTCCACTCCAGGTAGGTTCTGCTATCATCACCTGCTTTGGGACAAAGTTTATTAACCTCAATTTTCAGCAATTCGAGCACCAAGTCCTCTGTCCTCTAGTTTTTATGTCGTCTTTCTCCAAAGCACTTTTACCTCCTAGGAAGACCTCTGTTCAGAGGCAGTGGGAAAGACAGTGCATATGACTGTATATGAGCATAGGCATACGTTGACTGTCCTATAAATGCTAGCAATCTGTTGAACACTAAAGATTATATAAATCTTAGCAGCTTTACTGATGCTTCATACACAAGCAGCTGTTGTTTCTTGGTCGCTTGATTAAATATGCTGCAAAATTTCTCTCAAGAAAATCTCACCAAAGTTGATTCCAGCAAATCCTTCATAACTTCCCTGCTAGCAATTTGTTTCTAAGCAATTCAAAGAAAAGACCTAATTAATAACGCTTTCTTCAAGGGGCCTGCTCTTTCTCCTTTGCAAATAAGGCATTTCTCACACAGACCAAGTGTTCTAGTCTTGGCTCTGGCATCAATCAGTAGTCACTCAACCTTTCCAAAATGAAGTGGCTGTATATGACTGTTTCTCAGAGACCTGTTATGGATTGAAATGTGGCTTTGATAATATGTCTGTCTCTCTAGCTCTGTATCTGTTTCTTTATTATATCTATATTTGTATCTATATCTCAACTTGCCTACATAGAGATCTGTAAGTAGAGAAATTATAGGCTACATATTTAGGAACAAAGTCAAAAATATACCTCACTAAGGCTAAAGCTACAAAAAAAATCAACTTTAAATTAATAAGATCAACCACCTATAAAACTATCCCTAGAAAAATCAAATCAAAGTGATTTGATTCTACCTAAAAAGTGGTTTGTAAAATGTTCTTGAGACTAGGGATATGCACAAACCTATGGAAGAGGTTTGGGAGCTTCCTTTATGCCCAGTGCTTAATCTAACTTCACACATTAGCTGAGATGTCACTTCCTCCAAGACTTACCCAACATTCCCAAATCTGGATCACATGCCTTTTCCTTATGCTTATATGATTTCAGTAGTTACCATATCATTATGCTGTTTGATTTCCCATTAAATTGTACTTGCAGGAAACAACATCTGTCTTGATCATTGTATCCTTATCAGTTAATGCAGAGCTTGGCACGTAATATGTCCTCAGTATTAAAAAAAAATTGTTGAATGAAAGAAACAAGTGTTACATGAAAGCTACAGCATAATCTTAGAAGTGGTACATGTAAATTATGATGCAATATAATGACAGACTTAACAAATGTACCGTATTTTCTTGCCTGCCACAAGATTTTTACATATGCTATTCTCTAAGCCTGGAATGCTTTTCCCCAAGATCTTCACTAGTGGTCCCTACTCCCCCATTCTAACATCTGATTATGTGTCACTTCGTCAATGCAGCCTCGTGTGACCACTCTAACAAATCCAAGTCCTTATAACGCACCCTCTCTTACATCCACTAACCTCTTTCTCCCAGCACTTATAACCTTCGTAATTTTATATATCATTGTATAAATATTTGTCTAATATATGTTTCCCATGCTGGACAGTAAGTGCCATCATGGCAGAGGCCTGGAAGGGTTTTGTTAATCATTGTATACCCAGGGTCTGGCAGAGTGTCTGGCATACAGAAGGAATCCAACAGTTATTTGCTGAGTTAGTGAAAAAGTGGCTAACTTTTTACAAATAAAATAGAGGATTTAAAGATTAAGAAATTGCCAACAAAACCCTAATACTCTCCAGAGAGTAGGATATATTTTATTAACTGATAGTGTCTTTATAGATAGAAATTTAAAAGGAAATTCACTAGGCTTTGGAGATTGATGGGAATGGTTAATTAAGTGAATAATTTTATTGTTATTATTAATTCTAGCTTCCTAGTCACACAAAGACTTTCTGGTATGGAATTTGATCTTCATGATTAATATACTCAACAGATTAATATGCCCAATATACTCAGACCTGGGTAATCTGCCAGAAACATTCTCCAATATACATTAATCAATTGATTTATAAATCAGTTCCTTGAGTTTAGGTTCTGTGAGTTGATAATGAGGAGGTAGGTGATAGACGTTGTTACATCCCTTATCCACAGTTATTCATTCTTAACATATTTCTTGAGTGTCTACTAGCTGCCATTCACTGTGCCAAGAATCACTTCGGTGCACCTTTGTGTAAAGGGTTAACATCAGCAGCCTGGGCTGATGCAGAACTCAGTGTGTGTCTCCTCACAGTTCTGTTTCCTTAGAAACTACAGAGGTAAGATAAATGTGGAATGTTGTGTCTACCTCATCTATTATGTGGCACTGCACCCGGATTGGGGCAGCTGGGATTTGGCATGCAGGCCTTGGGCCTGCATGAAAGAGTGATATAAAAGATTGGTGGGGAATTAACGAGCAATTTCTCTGTGTCAAAATGACTTGTACTCTTCTTAACTCTTAACCAAAGCAGCCATGCTTGCCCTGTATGAGCATGTGGACCAAAGAAGCTGGGAACTAGGCACAATGATACAAATGAGATACAATTGCTAGGCTTTCCCATGATATAAAGGATTAAAGGCTAAATTGCCTATCCAATAAAACTAAGTAAACTCGTGTTCGATTTAAGCCTAGTTGTTGTCTTATCAGGCCGATTGACTCCTCATGCCTACAAAAACACTGTGGTGGTACAGATAAAATCTAGGATCTGAGCCTTCCATGCCAGAACTATAGTTTCACCTGAAGGACCTCCTTTCATATCATATATCTTCATATCAAAGATCCCACTTGTCCTCTTGCCAGCCTGTCCCTTTAAATCTATCTATTCTATTGTAATGTCCAATGCTCTTAGTAGCTTATGATGATAGAAATCAAGGGTAAGAGACCTGAATTCATTTCCCAGTCCCACCAATTCCTGTCTATGACCTTGGCAAGTGATTTAACTTCTTATATCACTTTTTTTTTTTTTTTTTGGCAAAAAAATGAGTTCGCACTGGAGAAATAGTAGAGCAAATTGTTAAAAATGCAATCTTTGTAGCCAGACTGTGTGAGCTAAACTACCATTTATTGGCTATCTGCCCACAACCAAATTACCTAACTTCGCTGTACCTCAAGTTGCTTATCTACAAAATGGAAAGACCAATTTCACATACATTATTGAATTGCTATGAGAAACAAGTTAATACATATAATATACTCGATAGAATGTTTGGGATATAGTAAGCCCTCAACAAATATAATTATATTAAAATTACAATTTAACAGCCCCTCCAGCTTTTCTTCTTTGTCAAAAATAATGAACCTACAGGTCATTAGTCTGAGAAGATAAAGTAGTTGAAAAGATCTACAAGTTCCAAATTTTCAGGACAGGATAAAAACAAAACTTTAAAAAACCTAATCCAGAGTGATTATTTTCCCTCTCAAATGGAGGAACAAAGAATTATGATACAAATGAGAGAATATAATTCTCCAGTATATAATTAATTGAAGAAAAGCAAGCAGACCAAGGCATATATAAGGTCACCCATGCTGGCCCAGAAGAAATCATCTTGATTGGCTCCATTTAATTTAATATTTATGTATCCCTTTTTCACAAAGGATTTTATAAAAATAGATGCATCTCTCCCTTTCTCTGGAGGACCCAGGTTGCTATTCTATAAATTTAGAGGATAAGATGAGGTGAGTTGTAGGGTCATTTGTAGTTCTAAGTTTCCATTATCCATTCAAGCTAAGGATGTCCAGGTGTCCAATTCCATTGGACAAGAACTTATATTTGTCTTTTCCTTTGCAAAAAAAAAAAAAAAAAAAGTGTAATTCAACTTCCCCTTTGATTAATCATCCCAGAGATTTTTTTTTTAGATTTCTCTCTCTTACTTTCTTCATCTGCTTATTTTAACTTTTGTGAAGAATTTCCATTTGTCTGTGTTGAAACTGAATATTGAGCCTCTCCCAGAATCTAAAGTCATGTTTGTCACCCACACAGTCCAATTCTGAAATGTTTTCGTGACATTTTCATTGGTTCAATAAATTACTCTGTAATATATATACTTGCCTTTCCTTTTCTTTTTTTCTTCCCAAGGAGAAATAAATAAATAAATACAAATGAATTTGGTCTCATCTGTGGAGACATTCCTAGTCGCTTCCCACCCACAACTCACCTGGCAGCTGTTCATAGAGATCATTTCAATTAAAGCAGAAATCACTTCTTAATCAGGGATGCAGGTTGACTTTGTCTATGCTGTCTTGTGGCAAATTTTCCTCAAGTTCCACAGATGCACTGTGGGTGATTCAAACACCTCTGTCATTCATTATGCTCAAACAAGAGTTTAATTTGTAGGGGCTGGTTTAGAAATAATTAATTGCCTTTCTGTATCTGGGAAGGAGAGTATGACCTATAGCTTTCTGGGGCTGGAATATGCTGTGGGAATGTTCTGTGAGTAAGAGACTGCCCATAGATAAATGAAACCACAGGCTGGGAAGGCGCATGTATAATAGGCCTCTGTATAGTAATTCATTATTAACACAACTTCCACTGTTGTTGGGCATGGGCTCAGAGTGGGAAAATTAACACAAAGCTTTGGTGTGCTGAGCAAAAGCTTACATTTCATGGAAATTGGAATCTCTCATGTCGCAGAGAGGAATATGACTTTGGAATTCAAATGATCTTGATTAAGGTGTGCTCTTTGCATGTTATGTCCTTAATGTCTTGGAAACTCAAACTTCACTTCTGAAAAAAAGAAAAAATTAAAGTGTATTTTATATAACCTTTATGAAAATTAACTAATGTAATTCATATTAACTGTTTAGTACTCTGCTTGGTGACTAGTAGGTGCTCAAATAATGTCTCTTCTTACTTTATTATTAAGCCTAAGTCATGAGCATGATTCCCATTGATACACTCAATTTCCTGTGGTTAAATCCCCTGCCCTTGGTTAAATTCATTCATTGGTAGTTTATTCTTTTATATACTATTGTGAATGGAATTGTTTTCTTGATTTCCTTTTAAGAGTGTTTATGAATGGTATATAGGACCTTTGACTTCTGCAACCCACAACTTTGCTATATTCCTTTATTAGGTCTAGGAGCCTTCTTCTGAATTCTTTGGGATTTTCTATATGTAGGATCATTTAGTCTGTGAACAGGGATAATTTGACTTCTTCCTTTTCAGATGAATGCCCTTTATTTCTTTCTGTTTCCAGATTGTCTAGGAATTCCAGTAAAATGTTGAATAACAGTGGTGACAGCCGACATCCTTGTCTTGTTCCTAGGTTTGGGAGAGAAGCTGTCAGTCTCCCATCATTAAATATGACATTTGCTGTGGGATTTTCATAAATTCCCTCTAGCATGTTGACAAAGTTCCCTTCTATTAATAGTTTTCAGAGTGTTTTTTGTCATAAAATGATGTTGGATTTTGTTAAATGCCTTTTCTGCATCAATTATAATCATGTGGGATTTTTTCCTTCCTTCTATTAATGTGGTGTGTTACATTGGCTGATTTTCTTAAGTAGAGCCATCCTTGCATTCTGGAATAAATCCAACTTGGTCATGGTATACATGGTGTACTTTTAAAGTACTGTTAAATTTAATTTCCAGCATTTTGTTGAGTACTTTTGCATCTATATTCATGTGATATTCATCTGAAATTTTCTTTGCTTGGGCTGCTATCTTTATCTGGCTTGGGAATCAGCATATTGTTGGCCTCATAGAATAAGGTAAGAAGAAATCTTTCCTCTTCTATTTTTTTTGGAAGAGTTTGAGAAGAATTCATGTTATATTTTTAAAAATATTTGGTAGGATTCAGCAGTGAAACCTTATGGTCCTGGAGTTTCTTTGTTGAGGGGTTTGGATTACTGATTAAATCTCTTTACTTGTTATAGGAATGCTGAGATTTTTCTATTTCTATCAGATAAGGGTTTAATATCTAGAATATATAAAAAGAACTCCTACAACTTGACAACACAAAGATAAGCACCACAATTAAAGAATGGGCCAAGGATTTGAACAGAGATTTCTCCAACAATGAGATTCAAATGGTCAATAAATAAATGAACAGATGCTCATCATTAACCATTAGAAAAATGCAACTTTAAACTACAAGATACTATGTCACAAACACTTTGATAGCTATAATTTAAAAAATAACTGAAATTAACAAGTATTTATGAGGATATAGAGAAATGGGAACTTTTGAACATTGTTGGTGAGAATGTAAAATGGTGCAGCCACCATGGAAAATAGCTTAGTGGTTCCTCAGAAAATTAAATATAGAATTACTATATGATCCAGCAATTCCACTCCTAGGTATATATCCAAAAGAATTGAAAGTGGGGATTCAGACAGATATTTGCACAACACTGTTCATCACAGCATTATTTATAACAGCCAAAAAGTAAATAGAACCCAAGTGGCCATCAGCAGATGAGTGGATAAACAGTATGTAGTATACACATACACATAGATAAAAAGAAGTGAAGTACTAATACTAATAAAACATGAATGAACCTTGAAGACATCATCTTGAGTAAAATAAGATAACCAGACTCAAAAGAACAAATACTGTATGATTTCTCTTTCATGAAATACTTAGTAAAAACAAATTCATAGAGACAGGAAGCAGAATAATGGTTACAAGGGGTGGCAGGAGAGGTAAGTGGAAAGTTATTGCTAAATAACTACGAGTTTTGGTTTAAAGTGATGAAAATAGTCTATTAGTAGATTGTGGTGACAGTTACACAGTATTGTCAATGTACTTAAAGAAAAAAAAAATTGTCCACTTAAAATGGTTAAAACGGTTATGTATATTTTTCCACAATTAAAAATAAATTACATTTTTAAAAAAATCCCTATCCCAAATTTCTAGGCTATAAATAACAGAAATATGCTATTTAATGCACAGCTAATTAGCCAACTGGTCAAACATAAGAACATGGACACTCTAACTTCTAAAGTTATCTAAGTAGATATTTGGTTCTAAAAATGGTTGGTGGCATTATTTTGATACACTCAATTTCATGTGAATGGCAATGCATCTCATTATTTCCATATACAAATGAGTAGGCAGATGACCCTTGAAGTCCACAAAGACTAAAGGTATACTGGGAAAGTGAGAAGTTCAAGAAATTGATACAGGTGTGATGGAAAGAAGTCCTTAAATAGTTTTAGAGCCTACAACCAGGCATTGTCTAGTGTATTGGAACTTCAGCTATTAAAAAGGCTGCCCCAGTTTATTACAGACCTTGTCTAAATCTTGTTATGGAGGAGGATGTACTCAAGTCCTATTAATATTTTGGTATATTTGATAATTTCATCACTTTGAACCAAGTGTAAAGTCAGGCAACACTCTTCAGATGGCAGTGTAGTCTTGAGGGACTGTTGTATTCCAATTCGACTCCTAGAGATGATTCTAATCAAAAGTTACCTAGAAGGAGGCTTCTTTTAGTTTGCTAAAGGATTGCCAAGGCACTATACCAGAAATGGATTGGCTTTTACAATGTGAATTTATTAGCTTATAAGCTTACTGTTCCGAGGCTGAGAAAAATGTCCAAATAAAGTCATCAGGAGATGCTTTTCCCTGAGCTTCAGTTGTGGATGGCCAGGCACCTGGCTGGGAACAATAGTGGTGTATTGCTTTCTCCTCCAGGTTTCATTGCTTTCAGCTTCTGATTCCCTGTGGCTTTTTCTCTGCTCCTGTGGATTTCTTTGTCTAGGGCTCCATTGATTTCAGCTTCCTCTCTCAGTTTCTAGGAAATTTTCTCTGTGTCTCTGCATGTTTCTCCTTTTTATAAAGGATTCCAGTAAGAGGATTAAGATCCACCCTGGGTCACACAATCTAATCAAAGGCCTTTAATTGAAATAAGTTAACCAAAGTTTCCACCTACTATAAGTTTACTTGCACAGTAATGAATTAGCTGTAAGGACATGATCTTCTGGGATCCATCCAGCTTCAAACTGTCACAAGGCTCAAGACAATTTGCTAAATATGCATAGAGAGAAACAACAAATGTTTGACTAGCTATTAGAGATACAAGAGTTATTTACATATTTTTTGTGCAGCAAAGTAGATAAAATATAGTGTATATGAGCAGATCTTGTGCACTGTGCTTTTAATGATTTTTAAGGTTTTGAGATCTTTAATTAAACATCAGTGAAAATATCAGAGCCTTTGTGGCACATTCCCACATGCATTGGCTAAAGAAGGCTACCTGATCCTATCTTCCAAGTGTGATTTTTGCATATGGACAGAAATAGAACAAAGACATAGAATCAGGGACTCACATGTTTCAGTTTTAGTCACCGTTTTGCTAAGACACAGAACTATCTGTTGGGTGCTTCTATATTCAATATACGGAACTTGGAACTTCTTATAAATTCATTTCATTTGATGTTCACCTCAACCTTGACATGTTATTATCCCATTTTAAAGATGAAAGGAAGTGATACTTTGAGAAGGTAGTAAATCTTCTGGCTTCTGCTCCATTTTGGAAACAGGTAGATAATCCACTGCATGCAATGATAAGTATTTACAGCCTAAACGACCATCCCCAAAACATGACTGAATGTTGTTGTTTTGGGAACTTTATATCAGAAGTTTATAGATTGGAGTGCCACTACTACCTTTTATGTGATCTTGCTCCTTAATCAAAGTCATCAAATCATCAATTACCACACTTAAAAGTTCTAATTTAATTTATTGATTGAATCATTTGCAGGTTATTATACCTACAAATCACCCATTTTGAAAATATAAAACAAAACAATTAAGCACAGCAAAATTAAACCTACCTAACAGAATTGAAGCTTTAAAGATGAAAAAAAGTCACTACACCATGAAAACAACTATCAAAATAATTCCAAGCATGTAGATTTAATTCTTGACTTATAAAATATTTGTATAAATAGTTTGGCCTTATAAATGAATGATATCTGACAGCTACTAAGTAAAATAAAATTTTGTCTTAAAGCCTTAAATTTTATTTCATTTTGTACTATAAATAAATAACTGTTGCAAAGAAAAACAAGAGTCTTTCATATGATTATGTAATTGCTTTTTCCCTTACCAGAGAAATATAAGCTGTTTTTTTAACCAGGTATATCATGGTTCTAGGTTTATTTTCCTGGAACACAATCCTTATTCCTTCATTTCGAGCATATTACTCCATATGCATTTGGAGTAACTTTTCAGGTACTCTTTACTGGCAAGGTCATCAAGTCTGATGTTTTCTGGGTTGGCTTTCAAGGCCCTATAGGACCTGCTTAAACTTCCTTTTTAGTATTCTCTACCACACTTCTCCTTCAAAGATGGCTTCTCTTTTGATTTGATTGTTATGTTGCTTATGCTATTCCTTTCACATGTGATTCTGTCCCCATACATAATTGAATCTACCCATCTTGAAGGGGTTGCCTATGCTCAATCTCCCATAATAGCCATCAGTTCCTTTAAATGACCCAATATAAACACATCTTTTAAATTTATATAAACAACAAATGCTGGTACAGGTTTAAAGACTGATAATTAACATTCTGGCTTAATAAGAGAATGTTTACTAGAGTTTACTACTCAACCTGCAAATAAGCAGTTCAGTGGAAACACAAGATCAATGATACAAGCAAGGAGACAAGGCTCTCTAATGCCATTGCTGTTTCTCAGAGATGTACACTGAAATTTAGGTTGTTAATGTAGCCATGCATAGTAACTAATCTGCCTGATCAGGTGAGGTTAAAGTCACAGACTTATCAGATTTTAAATATGTCACTAGGGGGGAGAGTATGTCAAGAGTCTAAACTCTGCTTATTGGCATACATGATTTTTTTACTCTGCCAGATTTACATTGCCTCGTATGCATTCTATTTCTTACTATTTTATGAGCCTCATTAGGCCTATAGCTGGCCTGGCCATGGCATGTCCTTGTTCTGCAAACATAGCCCCAAGACAAGTCAGATAATCCTCCCACCAGATTACTATTCCTAAATTACTCCTTTGCTGTTACAAGGCCAAGCTGAAATAAAAACTGTGTTTGGTAATAATTACCTCAAACTTAGTGGCTAAAGATGATACAAATTTATTATCTTACAGTTTTTGAGGTCAGATGTCAGAAATGGGTCTTATGGGCTATAGTCAAGGTATTAGCAGAGATGCGTTCCTTCCGGAAGCTCTTGCCTTTTCTGGCTTTCAGAAAACACCTGCATTTCGTGGCTTATGGCCTATCTCTCCATATTCAAAGCACATCAATCAAACCTCTGCTTCCATCATTACAACCTCCTCACTTTCACCTGCCTGCTTCCCTCATGTAAGAACCCATATAATAACACCAGTTAATCCAAGAAAATGTCACCATCTCAAGATCTTTAATTTAATTATGTCTGCAAAGTTCCTTTTGCCATATAAAATAAGATATTCAGAGAATTTGGAGATTAGGACATGGGGATCTTTGGGGACCATAATTCTGTCTATGACACCAACTTTGTCAAGACTCTTTCCAGATATATCCATCTTCTTTCCAGAACTGAGAATAAGATTCCCCTCTTCCAAACCACCAAGAGCCCCTTGGGTTGCAATCTTGGCACCTCACATTTTATCTTCTCTGAAAGCCATTGGAGTGTGCCTCTTATTTTCTCTACTAGATTGGAAGCTCCTTGAGAAACAGGGTCCAGGTTGGATTCACTTCTATCATTTCCCATTTGCTTAGCACAGGGTCAGGGAAAGAATATTCTTTGAAGTCATAGATGGATGAATAAATTCAGTCATGCCTGTAATCATGAAATAAGTATATAAAGTTTTGCATTATCTAGAAAATCTTTATTGCATATTAATAAAGGTACAAAATAGATGAGTAAAGGAATGTTGACATATTTTACTTCATGGATAAGAGAATAAATTCTCCTTTTCTAGGTGACTAAGTTCCCTGCTTATGGCTGGATCCTGACCCTTACTTCCTACCAACATTATGAAAAGGGAAGCCAAAGAGAAAACTAAAAATGCTTTCAGGTGTCCAAATGATGGAGATACTTCTGGAGGAAAGGCATATGCTTGGCCCCACTGTTGTAAGAATGGTCTGAGAAAGAAGCATTTGTACATTTAAAAAAACAGAATAAGGCAAACTGAACTTTGCCTCATTCTCCAATGAAACAATCAGTGACATGAGAAATATTGACTACTTCTAAAATCAGAGATGAAACAGGGAGACTAAGGGAAAGAAAGAAAAGAGTCATTTCATCATATTTCTCCTTGAGATATACAAATGCACTGAACAAAAAGTAAAGGAATTGGTGTCCAGAGCACATTACTCTGTTCTGGGCACTGAGGGCCCTTGATGCTGCTTATCTAGTGTGATCCTCCTAACAGCCCCACGAGGTCCCCATTTCACCAATGAAGACATAGAGAAGTAGAGAGTAACTTAGCCACATGTGGTACGGCTGAGATGCAAACTCATATATCGCTGACTCTAAAGCCCAAGTTCTCTTGTCTCCCTTGACTGAGCAGGTAAAGAATGGCATAGTGCCAACTGACTAGTTAAGGAGAAAAGTTAAATGATTCTATAAGCCTAAAAATGGACTCAGGTCCAGGAAAGATTCTGGTGCCAGGGAGGTTAATTAATAGTTGATATTTAATAAAGTTTTCATTGAAACAGCACAATGGCAGCTGTAATCAAATACATGGGAAGAATAAAGTGTCCAGGCTCCCTATGTGAGAAGGACAGAGTTATTTCTGAAATCAAACAGTAACATGAAGAGATTACAATTTGACCCATTTTCTGACATAAGAATTTGGCCTTTCCAGATTGTTTTAGAACACCAATAACCTTACCACAGCTTGAAAAAATTGTTTAGGATCAACAGATCTGCAGACAATGATGGGAATGGATGCTGAGGCACTTGGAACAGATTTATCTATAGCTTAAATTAAAAATGTTTATTAATGTCTTATATGCAGAGATAGTCTGGGGGCCAGATAGTTGCAATATTCCCTATTATAAAATTCACAAGGCACATTTCATTTGAGTTTGAACTTAAGTTTCTGCATTTTAAAAGAGAATATGATTAAAGCTATGTATGGACCTCATTTTCAGTAATTAAAAATGACTTTTAAAGACTTCTAAAATAGTTCTAGCAGACAGACAACACAGAGTTATTTCTATGATGATTTTTGAGGGCAAGTGGTCTGCTGTGAATGGTTATTTTCTCCAGATATTAATATTCTTCTTCAACTCTGACAAATGAAAGTCAAAATGCTTTCAGTTATTGGGAATTAGAGGTGTCCTTTCCAAGAAAAATTTGCTTTAAGAACATGTGAAAAATGTTTATATACAAAATGATAAACCATTACAAGGAAAAGTGAAAAATGCCATCTACAGTCCAGATGTTTGGAAACATCTGGATATTTGTCTAAGTACATCCTCTTGAAAACACATCATGTTTGGCATTATGTATATGAACCATGAGGATATTTGTCTGAAAACATCACCTTTAATCCGAATGAATGATAGTTTCCCCTGAAAAGGAGAAATAATAATAATAATAATAATAATGTAAAAATTATTAGAAAAAAACATACATAAGAATAAAAATTAATTAAATAAATAAATACACATAATGTATTAAGTTTGGACTTTGGAGTGGGGTAAAACTAGGTTTAAATTCTGTTTAAACCTAGTTTCACTATTTAATAATGATTTGACTATAGGCAATTTATTTTCGCTTCTCTGTTACTTAATTCCCTACTTTATAAAATAGAGACACAATTTTCTAGTTTATAAAATAAGATGATTAAAATAATATTGTATGCAAAGTATTTGTATAACGTTTGGAAGATAGTAATTATTCACTAAATAAATAAATATTAGCTATTATTATGTAAGTTTGAATCACATTAACTTGTCATTTTTATAGATGAAAATGGTCAATGATTGGCAGGTCCATATGATTTCAGATGGTTCAATCTAGCATTAAAAAACTCCAACTGTACTGAAAGAAAGAATGGAGAAGGAGGGCCCAACATGGGGGAAAAAAAAACAAGAAAATCAAAGCAGAAGAAATATTCATTTAAATTTACCTTAATAATGACCAAGGAATTCTTAAAAATTTGGAATAGCCTAGAATTCCCACCACCTCTACCTATACCCTCCAATTCTATTCTTGTTATATATTTAAGCTCATTCCTTCCTTCAAGTAGAAATGTTTTTCAGCTCACAAAAAAGTGGATATGTCCCTGAGATTGTTGATTACAATAAGGCATTCTGCAAATGGAAAGTATTTTTCACATATTATTCCTAATATAAAGTTTTCCAAGAAGCTTACAATGCTAAATAGACATCCTGTATCAAGCTTACTTTCACACAAACACACACACTACACACACACACAAAAATAAATGTTGGGGCGGATGTGGCTCAAATGGTTGGGCGTCCGTCTGCCATATGGAGGGACCTGGGTTCGATCCCCGGGACCTCCCGGTAAAATTAAAAAAAAAAAAAAAGAGTATAAGAATAAATGTGCATTAGAGATAAAAGAAACTGAAGTTCCAGGAAGAAAAACAACAAAACTCTCCATGGACTAGGTCTCAGGGTCCTAGACTTGTCTTTATGCATTCACATTCATTCATTCATTCATTCATTCATTCATTCATTCAAGATGGAATGAACTTCCTACAACTGGGCAACAATTGTGAGCAAAAATTGTAAAACGTTGCTGCTTTCATAAAATTTGCATTCTGGAGAGGAATCAGTGACAATATACAAGTGAATAAATGCTTCAAAATACTATGCAGAAAATAATGACTTACAAAAGGGACCTTTTCCTTGTATGAGAATGTATGGATTCTTTCCCTAAGCAAGTAGTGCTTGAGCTGAAAAATGAAGAGTGAAGGATTTACCTTGAAAAAATTGAGAAATGAATGGAGTATTTCAGGAAGAAAGGAATGAATATCCAAAGGTCCTGAGGCCGAAAAGAGAATGGCTTGTCCAAGAATCTGAAAATCCAGAGAGGCTGAAGCACAGAAAATAAAGGGAATGGGGCTCCCAAATGAAGTTGGAGAAGCGGGCAAGGCCCAGAATGAGCTCCCTGGAGGTCATGCTAAGGATTTTTATATTTTTAATTTTATTTAATTTACTTTGTTTTATTTTACTTTATTTTTTCTTACAGGCAAGATGGCTTAAACAACAGGGTGAAAAAAAATCACATCACCACTTTGAAAATTTTACTATTATGGAAGAGTGGAAAATAGCAAGTAAGAGAGTACAGATTAGAAATCAATACTCTTATCAAAGTCGCCATTTTTTTTCCATTGGTTTTTATATGGGGGGTTAGTAAGGTAGAGGGAAAGCTTAAGAATGGCTCCAAGTTTTTGGTTGGAGATAAGAAATGTTCTAAGAGGATCAGAATTTGACTGGGGAATGAGGGGTGGGAGTCATGAGTTCTATATTGAATAATATATTTATTTAGATGTGTGTTTCAGACATCCAGATTGATTTGGAGCAGGAGTTCTCAGCCTTTTTGTTCCATGGACCCCTTTCCAGTCAGGTGAAAACCCCAGACACCTTACTAAGTCCACACTATACTGTGTATTATTTAATAAAGATATCACACCTGCACCAACACATCCCCACAAGAATAATGTTTTTTTTTAAATTTCAGTTCAAGCTCATGGGTCCCTGGTTAAGAACCCCTGATTTAGAGTGTTCCAGTTGGCTATGTATTGACTTTTTAGTAGATAGTGAGTGAAATACATAATTTCCCATCCAGTTTCTTGTTTATATAAAAGATGGGAGGGAAAAGGTACAAGCTATTTTACAACATGCAACAATTTCAAAAATATATTCTTAAACTATCATGGAAGTGTAAATAAAGTTCGGTTTCATTCTCATGATAACCTCAAAAACTTCAATAAATAAATTTAGACCACATTAAATTTTGAAATACAATTCCATCAATCATTCTCTGTGTTGCAATGCAGTTGTTAATTCCTATACTTGATAGACTTGTAGAGGTAGAGAGAAACTGTCTTTATAACCTGATGCTCTATACAGTTTACATTCATGTCAAAATGATTTTATAAAAAGAAGAAGAAATTCCAGTAGTGTGGCAGTTTAAGATTAATTATGAACTCCAAAAAGAGAGATTGTGTTTGTAAACTGGTCTGTTCCTCTGGGTGTGATAACCTTTTGATTATATTAGATTCAGCTGAAATATCTGATTAAATTATGTTAAGATTAGGGCTTTGATTCAACTATGTCATTAGAGTGCTACTCAGCGTGGAGTGTCCTTCCCCTCAAGGCCTATATAAATGGACACTGACTCAATAAGACACAGAAGCAGATACATGAGAAAAGAGGAAGGGCTCCATAGACACGGAAGAGGATCCTACATCCCCTGGAAGAGAGATGAGCCATTTGCCTGACAGTTTGCAGCTGAAGAGAACAGAGCAGATGAGCCCTATGCCAGCCTACAGTTGAGATTGGAAGAAGCTTGGCCCACAGAGCCTTAAGAGGAAGGCTGAACCCTCACAGATATTGCCCGCCATCTTGTGGCAACAGAATTTGGGTGAGAAAAATACCTTTTATGGTATGTTGAGTTGGACTCTTTAGGGCCTTGTAACTGTAAGTGTCTACTCCGAATAAATACTCTTTATAAAAACCAACAGATTTCTGGTACTTAGCATCAGCACCCCTTTGGCTGATTAATACAAGTAGCTAGTAGGTACTTAACAGAGAATTCTAGCTTTGTTGTTTCTAGATTTCTCAAGCAAATACAGCGCTCTTTATCTCATGACACAATACTTTTTGTTACCCTCTATTTAGTCTCCTCACTTTCTAGCTGTGTTTTATCATCCTCCCCGCAACAGATTCTTAACTTTGTGCAACTCTTAACACATATTTCTAACACAGATTTCCTTTCCTCTGCATTTCCTACTAAAACAAAACAACAACAGTAAAAACAAGAGTGGATGGTATAAATGAATAAAGAATGAAAACCTATTTGGGTCAAAGACTCAGATAAAGAGATTTTTCCTCAGTCTCTGGTTTTCTCTCCATGAGAATATAACTGTGGAAAGTGTTTGGGGAAGGGGTGGGGTACATTGCCTGGCCACATGCCTAGGAACTGATTTAGCATCATCTCTAATTTCTGCTTAGTCAAGGTAGTTGAACCCATTTAGCAACAAGGGACAAGGAAATTTTGGAAAAAAATATATTTTTCACAGCAAATTTTGGTGTTTTTTAAGCCAACTCTTTCCCCTATGTCATAAACTCAACTGTCAAGAATTTAGTATGTTGAGTTGACTTATGATAGAAGATACCTTCTAGATCTTAATTTTTCAGGAAGAAAGCCCCTGTTTATGACCTTTGCAATTACCTCAAGGGGGAAAATAAGATGGAAAAAGGTGGCTGAAAAGTTTCAGGGAACTACATGGGGAATATGATTAAAGGAACTACAGCCAGTCCTTGCAGGACTTTGGCATTTTTCAAGTAGCCACACTTCAAATCTTTCTTTCTGAGGCTACATTTTCTCTCATATCTGATATTATTTTCATATATGCTCCATTATTCTCTCCTCAGACTGACTTCCTCTTCTTATTTATAGAATTGGTATCCCTATGACCTCAAATAACTTATGGCTTTGATTTGCCATGATAAACCTCCTTGTTCTAACATGCAAGTGACCTGTCAGCTTCAGAGCTCTCTTCCTTTTAAATCCAGGCCCTTTGTCCTTGTTCAAATTCTCTTTCAGATATCTGGTTAGGTAGTTTCTGTCAGTGGTTGATTTTCACTTGTTTAGGTGTTCACCTTGGAAACAATTTGCTATCACACCGGGAGAGTTTGGTAAATATGACTGCCCATTTTAGAGGCTGTCAAGGAAGAATAAATTAGATGAGAACATAGGTCTAGAAGAAAGTGAGTTTATATCACAAATTATAAAGAAAATGATATAACAACAATAATTTTTATAAGAATATCTTTAGTTTCCACTCTACACCTCTAAGAAAAAGATATAAAAAGGCAACTCAGTTCAAGACCATGCTTAATAACTTTCTTTAAGCCTCCCCCAGTTAAGTAAGACTTAAGTAATAATCCCCAACCAACTAGACCACCAGATACTATGAAGTGCAAGAACAGAATACTGCTTCATACTTTCAATATACACATATCTTCTACCTGAAGTTGGACTTTAAAATTTGGAATGTGAAGAAAACAAGAATTTTCCTAGTCTGAAACTTTTGAATTTTTGTTTTGTTTTTTTGTCCTTTGGAGACATTATCATTGGACTACTGTTGGAAGATGGAGGAGAGAAAATGACACATCGTTTCTAGTTGAGGGAAGTCCATAGCAGAGGAAGATGGCTAGGGACGTTTCACAAAGTGCATTCCAATTTTCAATTTTATGACCTTTTATATGTAGGATAGACACTCTGGAGCCATCTAGTGGTGTAACATCATTGAAATAAAATGCCCAGAAGAGCCCAGGTTTTGACTAGAGTAAAAGTCCCACCACAACTCCGGTGAATCTATGTCTCTGAACACACAGTAAATGAATCATCATTTCAGGAAAGCAACTCTTGCTGCAGATGAGCTGGTTCTGAAAAGGCAGTTGACATCAATCCCTCTGCCTCATTCCCTATTATTACAACTTCTTCTAGCACTTTTCCAAGGAGTGCATCATCTGTTGTCCTAGATGGGTAGAATTTATAGACAAAATCTTTAGTTAAAAAATTAATCCATTAGACACAATAAAAATACAATACTACATCCATCCAGGGGGAATTAGAGGGTCTTGATGATTTTACTTAATGACTACTACTTATCTCCATCTATTTTCAAATTAACATTTTGGGGCAGAGGTTGGGTTGTCAAGAGCTATTCAATAACTTTAACTTATATTTTTAGCATTTTATTTGACTGGTATTTATAGGTCTTGAGAATTAAAAGTATTGGAGACATTTTCCTGTCCATAATACTGAAACCAATCCTCACTGTGTAGGTTTGGGCTGGACTGGACTGATTTAACTTTCAGCCATACATCAGTGTTATCACGGGTTCAGTTCCAGACCACCACAATAAAGTGAATACTGAAATAAAACAAGTCGCACATATTTTTTGGTGTCCCAGGGCATATAAAAGTTATGTTTACACTATTCTGTAGTCTATTAAGTTCACAATAGCATTATGTCTATATAAACAGTGTTAAAAAATGCTAACCAACCTCTGAGCTTTCAGCAAGTCATAATCTTTTTGCTGGTGAAAGGTCTTGCATCAATGTTGATGATTGCTAACTGATAAGAGTGGTGGCTGCTGATGGTTGGTGTGGCTGTGGCAAATTCTTAAGCTAAGACAATGAAGTTTGCTGCATCAGTTGACTTTTTCTGTCATAAAAGATTTCTCTGTAGCATGGGAGTTTTATAGCATTTTCCTCACAGAACTTCTTTCAAAATTGGAGTCAATCCTCTCAATCCTTCCACTATTTATCAATTAAGTTAATGAAATATTCTAAATCCTTTGCTGTCATTTCAACAATGTTCAAAACATCTCTACCAGGAGTAGATTCTATCTCAAGAAACCACGTATTTTGCTCATCCATAAGAAACAACTCTTCATCTACTAAATTTTTATGATGAGATGGCAACAATTCAGTATCACCTTCAAGCTCCACTTCTAATTATAGTTCTCTTGCTATTTCCACCACATCTGCAGTTACTTCCTCCACTGAAGTCTTGAACCCCTCAAAATCATACATGAGAGTTGGAATCAACTTCTTCCAAACTCCTATTAATGTTGATATTTGGACATCCTCTCATGAATCATGAATGTTCTTCATGACATCTAGAATGGTGAATCCTTTCCAGAAGATTTTCTTTTACCTTGCCCAGATCCATCACTATTTACAGCATATATATCCTTATGAAATGTATTTCTTAAATAATAAGACTTGAAAGTCAAAATGACTCCTTGATCCATGGGCTGCAGAATGGATGTTGTGTTAGTAAGCATGAAAACAACATTAATCCCGTTCTACATCTCTGACAGAGTTCTTGGGTGGTCAAGTGCATTATCAATGTGCAGTAGAATTTTAAAGAAAACTTTTTTTTTCCTGAGCAGTAGGTCTCAAGAGTGGGCTTAACATATTCACTAAACCAGGTTGTAAACAGATGTGCTGTCATCCAGTCTTTGTTTTTCCATTTATAGAACACAGGCAGAGTATATCATACTTTAAGAGCCCAAGTATCTTCAATGAGCATTGGCTTCAATTTATTTTTTTTATAATTAATTTTTTTTTTTAGAGAAGCTTTAGATTACATGAATGTTATATAAAAAATATAGGGGATTCCCATATGTCCTACTCCCTCCACCTCCCACATTTTCCCACATTAACGACATCATGCATTAGTGTGGTACACTTGTTACAATTGATGAACCCATATTGAAGCATTGCTACTAACCATGGATTACAGTTTACATTATAGTTTACACTTTGTCCTGCACAATTTTGTAAGTTATGACAAAATATATAATGGCCTGTATTTGTCACTGCAATGTCATGCAAGACAAATCCAATGTCGCAAAAATGCCCCCATATTACACCTATTCTTCCCTCTCTCATCCCTTAGAACATCTGGTGGCCACTGCCTTTACACCAATGATAAGAGTTATTCTATTGCGAGAATAATAATAAGTCTACAGTAGAATAATTAGCCTATGCTAGTCCATTTTTCATTCCCCAATCTTGAGGATTTGGGGATGGTGATGTCCACTCCACCTCTAATTGAAAGGGGGCTTAGATCCCATGGGGCAGATGGAAGCAGCTATCTTGCTTGCAACTATAGACATGCTCTGTTCCTTGGTATGGGTGTTGTCCATCATCACCTCCTTGTTAGTTGTCCTGCTTGAGTCCAATGAACTGGAGAGTAGGAGTTGCAACTTTGCTGAAATCCAGGGCTCAACTGGCACATGGATGCACCAAAGATTTAGGTCTCTGGGACATACATTTATCAAGGATAGTGCTAATTATGGGTTCAAATAAAAGGGGAAAAAAGAGCCATGTGTAGAGAACCTATAAATGAGTCTAACTCTGTTACACTGCGGAGCATAAATTTCAAGGTAAGACCCACTGACAGGGTGCCAAATTCCTGAGCTGTCTGCCCTGTTTATAGTTTCTGGAAATCTCTAGAGCCCTCAGGAGCCCCATTATTTGAGGCATTGTTTACTGTGGCAGTCAATGAGATCCTGCTGAGACTTGCATAAGCGTAACCTCTGGAATAACCTCCCGACTCACTTTGAAATCTCTTAGCCATAAAAACTCATTTGTATTTACCATTTCCCCCTTTTGGTCAAGGTCTTTTTCCAGATGCATTGCTAGTTGGTGCTTGTTAATAATCCCTTGATGCCAGGGAGGGTCATCCCCAGGAGTCATGTCCCACGCCAGGAGGAAGGTAGTGTTTTTATATGCTAAGTTTGTTTGGCTTAAAAAGAGGCCACATTTGAGCATCAGGGATGCTTTCAGGAGGTAACTCTTAGGCAGTATTAAAATACTAGGCTAAAGTTCATAAGTACAATCATCAATGTCAAGGGCCTGGCATAATGGTCTCTGTTCCTTCACTAGACATTGCCTTTGCACTCAGGGGATTCTTGCTGTCCTATTTGAGAATGTAGCAGAACTCTCCAGGATGGGAATTCAATATTCTTTCAGTTATTGTATGGATCTCCACCCACCGAAACAATGTCTCATGAACACTTGAACATATTCATATGTCTTAGAAGCCCCAGTTGAACCCCTTCCCATTCGTCCCCACATAACTGACACTCCACACCAATGATCCTCCCCCAGCACTGCTGTGACCCTTCTGTGACCCAAAACCTCTTCAGAAATGAAGCCAACAAAATAACCAAATAAAATTAATAAGAAAATGAAATAATAATTTAAAAAATAACCAATAAAATACAAAAACATTTAAAGCAATTTAAAATAATAATTTAAAATGTAGACATTACATTCATCACTGTAAGATCTATTGTCTTGTATTTCATTGACATTTTCTTCCATATATTCCCTGTGTGTCCCTAAGTCACCAGCTATTAATACATTGGCCCCTAACAAGAGAGTTAATCTGCTCTTTGAAATTTTGAAGGCAGGCATTGACTTCTCATCTCTAGCTATGAAAGTCCTAGATGACATCTTCTTCCAATAGAAAGTTGTTTCATCTACATTGAAAATCTGCTCTTTAGCCTAATTACCTTCATCAATTATCTTAGCTAGATCTTCTACATCAGCACAATTCGTAATTAGTAATTCGTTTTTCACTGTTTTTTCAACAGACTTGGCTATTTGAAGTAAATCCTTCACAAACCTCAATATATAAAACAGATTTTCTTAAAAAGACGTTCCAATTTAAATGAAGTTGGGAGACTAGCACCTTATCTGTTCTTCCTCTTTTCTCACAAATTTCCACAGTAGTTATTGGAAATTCCTCAGCAGAACACCTAAGCCATGATAGAGCAGTTAGAAACCACTGATTCAAAGCAGCTGATAATATAACTGGTGTACCTTAGCTCCCCTCTAATGTTCACCAGATACACAGCTTCTCAGAACTTTTTGTCCATCTTATAGAAACTTCTCTCTGTAGTTCCATTCCAGTTTCAAGTACCATTTCCTACAAAATCCCCTTTTGCACCTCCACACTATCTTCTAGCTGAAGGTAAGGGAGTTATGATATGCATAGGAGAGTGTTGCATTTATTGCACATATTTATTTATTTTTTAAATATATATACATTAAAAGATACTTAGATTACATAAATGTTACTTTAAAAATATAGGGGATTCCCATATGCCCTCCCACACTTTCCCACATTAACAGCATCCTTCATTAGTGTGGTACATTCGTTACAATTGATGAACACATTTTGGAGCATTGCCACTAAGCATGGATTATAGTTTACATTGTAGTTTACACTCTCTCCTGCACAATTTTGTAGGTTATGGCTAGATCTATAACGGCATTCGAATTTATGCCTCCAGTGTGACAGAGTTGGGCTCAGTTGTGGTTTCCCTACACATGGCTTTTCTGACCCTTCTATTTGAAACTATAATTAATACTAGAGTTGATAAGTATAGGTCCAAGAGACTTAAATCTTTGGGCTGTCCATGTACCAGCTGGTCCCTGAATCTCAATGGAATTGCAACACCTACTCTCCAGTTCATTGAACTCACCCAGGACAACTAACAAGCAGATGATGATGGACAACGACCATCCCAAGGAACCGAGAGAGTCTACAACTGTAAGCAAGAGAGTTCCACCCATCTGCTTTTAGCTCCCTCTCAATTAGAGATGGAGTAGGCATCACCATCACAGAATCCTCAGGACTGGGAAGTGAACTATGGACCAAAGTAGACTTATTGGTATTCTATTATAGATTTATTGTGATTCTAGCAATGTAAGAACTTGTATCATTGATGTGGAGGCAGTGGTCCCTGGAGGTTTTGAGGGCAGAGAGAGGGAAAAACAGGTGCATTTATTTTTCATAACCCTTAATTACAGAATTTATTTTGCAGTTCTAGTCCATGAGATATCAGGCATAGCCATACTGCATGAAAAATGTTCTCTGCACAGTTCAGTTCTTCAGCACTTCTTGAAGTAGTACTCCTAGATCACCATGATACTGCTTGCTGCCTCTGCCATCATGCCACTGCCATGCTTTCCACCAGCCCCTTCAACAGTTATAAAGCAGAACATTTTTATTGATATATAATTTATCCAAAACAACTACAAAAATTTATTTGGTAACACTTTTAAACCATACCTTATAACTTAGGATTCATTCCCTCAATAGATCAATGTTGGTATATTATAGAGCAAAGACAGAGAGAGCATGTTAAGGATGGTCATCAACTTACATATATTCTAAGGTAAAGCCCTAATTGAGCTACCTATGGGAATATGTAACTATGTGAATGTTTATCTAGTGGAGCTATTTCTTTTTATCCTCTCCAAATAAATTCTTGAATTTAAAACATTACTAAAACATATAAAGCTGGAAGATTCTGTATCTCTGAGTGCTGGGCTTACCTGGGCATGAAAAATCCAGAATCAGTCCATTCAGGCTGAAGAGATCTGTATAACTCTCTGTGGGATAAGAACCAAAAAGGAATAGTCCCATAATTTTACTTTTGGAGATATGACCCACTTAGACACATCAAGGACAGACAGAACAATTAAATTAAAGGCAGGCAAGTATACTTCTTTGTTGCTAACAAAGTCAAGGAAAGTTTCAGAATAAAATAAACCCACTGGGAAGTATATGATCTCTTTTGGCTGGGCATTTTCTTATTTTCATAGAATAAATGTGATTTTTTTGGAAAATATTTTAGATAGTCAATAATTTTCTCTATGAATTTGCATTACTATTCCTACACCCACTCTCAAACATTGTTCCTTGTAGGAAGCCCCTAATATATAATCTCTACTAATCATAGTAGCTACTTCATCACTTGTTGGATCACCTTGTTGAGGGATCCAGTGCATTCCTTCACTCCTGATCCAGAAGTCAGGAACACATGGGATGATTGAGAGGTAGAAACCAACACTTGGTACAAAACAAATCTTGCAGGTATCACCAAGGATTAATACTAGAGATTTCAAACCTGTATGTAGAATCAAGAGTTGAATATAGGGTTATCAGTGGGAGATAAAAATTAAAAAGTCAATTTCTAAAGTGTCCAAGGGGATGAAAATGGCCTACACATGGAAAAAATATGACAGCATTGTGTTTTCTCTCCCAACCCCTTAGAAGTTGGTAGCTACTACCATGTTGCCCAATTGCCTGTTTGTTCAGACTCAAATGAGTGTCGCTGTGTGGATGGAGAGTGTACAAAAGCTCAAAGAAAAGCCTATACATAAATATTTGAAATGTCTTTCATCAGGGGCTTTTTACATTAACTGCTAAGATTTTCTGTCCATGGTATAGGAAGTAAAGAATGTGTTAATTAACGAAGAATTTATTAACTGGTGGAAGAAATGAAGATAAATTTCCCAAGTTTACTTCACAAGGTGGTAATGGAATCAAAAACATCTCCCAAAATTTAGTGCTCTAGCTCTAGCCACTCTTTCTTTCTCATAATCAGGAATTACATGTAGCTCTCTTTGCATTTGTTTATAAACTTGGAAAAGGAAAAAACAAAACAAAAAAAAAGATATTTCCTCCTCTGGAAGCAACTGCTCAATTTCCTATGAAAAAAATACTAAGGTATTTTATAATATATTGAGGAAATTTGGAGAGTGGTCCAAACAAATCCTCCAAAACAAGAGACTTATGATTTGTCAAGGGTTGTTCCAAAGACTATGCCCTTAAGCCAAACAAGCATCATCTTTGGGGAGATTTTATTTATGTAGTCAATTCATATCTGGACAGGTCTTCTGCTCGTTGGCATAGCAACTAACTGAAGTTCATTGAACTTTTACATGTGTGTGCTAACAGTCTAACACTGATTTCTCCCCATGGGAAACAGAAAAGGCCGCCTTTGTTAAACCCTGACAGTTGCATTCAAAAGTACATCATTTTTCTCAAACCCACAAATACACACACTTGAGATTTGGAAAATAATATTAGAAAAATGGCTTCTATCATATAATACCATAATAATGTTCCTGTATTTCCTGAAAGAAAGATTAAAGTTTAATATTACTTTATTTTTCTGTCCATTTCTAGGTCTTCCCATAGTAATCTTAGAAGATTCTTTCCAAGAATTAAAATGATATTTGTTTAGGAATTCTGGGCAGTGATTTTTCAGAGTGTTGGTGCTTAGATTGCCCTGGACAAAGTTTAGATTTGGAAAATGTAGGGTCTCCACTTTTAGCTCAATGAAGATTTCCAGTCATACTGAGCTTGTTAATAAAAGAGTTAACCAATGCATATTTACAGAGGAAGGCCTGTGGAGGTATGGAAGAGCAAGCTATGGCATTGGTTTTAAAATTATTTATTATACAATTTCCAGACAAAGACTAAGAAACAGGGAATATTAACAACAAAGTTGGCTCTACTACAGGGAACAGTATAAAGAAGGAAGAAACTTGTAGATATATCCCATCTTTTTCTTGGTTAAGTCTTTGATTTTGAAAATCATATTGCTATGGGAATGGAAGACACTTAAGATATAAAAGGACTAGGGCAATTGTTTTCCCACAAGAATGTAATGACTGACCTCTAAATGTCTTAGAAGTTCATAGCACTATTTAAAGAAATAAGAAAATGAAATTTCCTTTTAAACCCCTCACCCTCACTCCTAATGAAGCAGGAATCCTATTCCAATTTTTGTTCAAGGGCTATTTTCATTCCTAGGTTCTTATTATTTCTCATTAAAAAGTCTACAAGTAGTATCCAATTTTCCAGATTTCATAAAGATTGTTTCTCATTTCTTCATTTTTCATGAATACAGGAAAGATGTTTCAAACATGGTTTTGTAGTGACTTTTTGCTATGGATCTGTTCGAGGCCACCCTGCTCTGATTAAATAATTACCATCTGACTACACACCAAGACTATTCTCTTCCAGAATGGACCGAAGCCAATCTACTGCCAATGAGGCAATTACACTTCAATGACTTTATTGATTAATGGTGATTAAGTTGAGGTTGCTGACAATGTATTACTGACTACTGCTATTTATAAACAACTACTCAGCAGCCCTGAAATAAGGATTAGTTGCATGTGGTTTTGTGGACAGCTGGACTCTGGCTTTCTGTGTCTGGGGGTCTTTAATAATGAAACTGGTGTATTGTATGGATTTTCATTCACAAAAGTTCTTTTTGAGCTGAAGGGGCTGCCTTAGTTTGATTCAGAAAAGGGGGAGTGAGCAATGCTTAGGACTGGGGTTACAGGAGGCAGTGGGCACATGGAGAAAAGAAGAGTTGAGTGGGCAATTGTGAACAAAACCCCACTGTTGGACTTTGAAAGGACTTGTATGGTGAGATTTAACATTAACTTATACTGCCATCCTGTGGAGAAGAGAAATTTTATCCTTGCAACCTAGCTGGGAGAACTGCAAAGAATTTAATGCTAAATAGGTGGTAAAAGGCTGAGGCTTCAAACAATGCACATTTTATTTAAAATATCTTGGAGCCCACATTACTGCTTCAAACGGCAGGCTTTGAGGCATTTTCCAGAGAAAATGCAATCCTCTGAGACTTGTACCAGTCTCTAAGGGCCTGAGGCAAAACCTCTCTTACACAATGGAAAGGCAGATGGTTCAGAGCTAGGCTCAGTCATCAAATCTTACAAACCAAGTCAAATTAATGAAAAGTTCGCAAACAAAATCCTGTAAAGGCTAGACAAATGAAAGCAAGAAAAGAAAAAGGAAGACACAAAAGTATCAATACCAAATAAGTATGAGTGAAAATGAATGGTAGAAGAAAACATTAAATGTGAACCCACGTGACTCTGAATTTGAAACTTAGCCCTGGCAGTTATTTAAACAAATATTTCTTTAAAAAAATCATTCCTTGAGTTCGCAGTTTCCTAAACTGTAAAATGGCCACAGTAATCCCAACCATCTTTATCTGCAAAGGTGAATGTAAGTATTGAAAAAGAAATCAAGAAGTCTGTGAATATGTTGTAAGTCACAAAATCTGGTCTATTTTAAAGTATTGCTACCATTGTTCTCCATCTTATGCATAAATTTGACTTTAAAGGACTAAGTTGAGTAAGGAATAAAGCTTTTGCAAAGCAGAAGCAGGTCTAATAGAAAATCTATTAGACTCCAGACTAGCTCTATATCTGACTAACCATGTAGCCTTAAATCAGTCATTTAATCTCTCTGAATTTTAAATTAAGCTTGACACTTGCTGCCCATAGTTGTTGTAAAACTTAAGTGAGAAAACATGAGGCTTTTAACACAATGTTGGCACTTGGTGAATATTAGTAGAATCTGAAGTTTAGTATAGTTTAACTCTGTGTTGTGGGCAACTTTATTATTATGATTTTCATATTGCTGACCTATCAGCTAGTTTCACAAAAGTGTGTGGTGTAGCAAACCACTCCCAAACTCAGTGCCTTATAAAATAAGAATTTATTTCTTAAAAGAAATATGAAAATATGTTGTAGCTCTCATGCTTCTGCAGATGGGCTGTGATTTTACCAATCTATGCTAGGTTTGACTGGGTCTACTTCCTTGCTACAGGTTCAGTTCAAATTTGCTCCATGTGTCTCACTTACTCTGGGACCAGTGGGCAATTACATGTTCTTGTGGTGATAGCAGAGTGCAGAAAGATAAGTCTTTGTTCATAAAACATCTGCTAACAACCAAATTGACTAAACAAGTCACATGGCAAGCCTGAAAGCTAGGAAATACTTCTTGAACAAATAATTGTAATAGCATTCCTGCTTCATAAGGGATGGGGGATTTAAAAGTAAGCTGCCGGGGGACGGATGTGGCTCAAACGGTTAGGCATCCATCTCCCATATGGAGGGACCTGGGATCGATCCCCAGGACCTCCTGGTAAAAAAAATAAAAATAAAAAATAAAAAAAAATAAAAAATAAATAAAAGTAAGCTGCCCACAACAGGCCAAAAGGTGAATATATAATACTACTACAGCAGAGCAGAGAAAAAAGACCAATAATTTAATCTACCATAATATATATCATTATTCATCATTTGCATACCTTGTAATTTCTTCCCTATAACTTGGCATCCAGTATCTTCTGTGATGATTCCTTGTGGAAGTGGAGAAAGAGTTGAAGGATAAAGCAAAATCTCAAGAGAAAAATGGTTATGTTGTTAACATATTCCCTGCTACAAATTTGAAGAAAAGCATGCCCCTAAAGAGAATTTTGCATCTTTTTGCCTAAAACTTGTCCTTATGCAGATGTCTTAAATGTTTGTTTTTTTTTTAAATGTTTGCCCTTACTGAGAAATATTCCCATAGCAAATTAAATGAAATAGTAATACCAAGCTGAAGCAAGGAATTTGAAAGAGTTTGCAAAGTACAGAGGAAATAAGTAGCTATTAGGAGATGAGCAAGAGATAGATTAGAATAAGCACTTGTCCCCTTTTTTATCTTCCTACTTTTTACCAATATCCTAACCAACAAACCTACGTCATTTCTGAATATAGATCCTAGTAAAAATCATTCTGCTTGGGTCCTACACTGGCTTCTTAGAACAATGCCATCTCTTAAAATAACTGTGTTTTCAACTGTGACCTTCAGTGTGTCTGAAAGTTTGTGATGATTGAATGGTGAATGGCATGCTACAGAATGCATCCCCTTAATTGTTCACAGAGAAGTCACATAGGATTTTCAATCCTTCTGTTTATGCCAATGCTTAGAAAAGATCACTGAGTTTGGATCTATGTGGAGCTACCAGACTGAATCACAGATAAAATTTTCCCTTTGAGCGAGCTACTCAGCCCTTTGTGAAATAATTGGGTGAGGGGTGGGAGGGAGGGAGCAGGGAACAGAGGGCAGAGTGTGTAATAATGTTGTACACAGACTTTGGTGTTAGACATATGTGGGCTTGAATTGTGGCTTTACCATTTAATAGCTGTGTGGCCTTGAGCAAGTTACTCAATCCTTTTGCATTTCAGTCATCATATCTGCAAAATAAGAATCATCATTCCTCATAGGGTTGTTGTGAGAATTTAATCTGCTAATATATGTAAAATATGGTGTGCAGTTAAGTGTACAAGAGAAACAGCTGTTTTCATTGCTACTATGGAGTTTGTTTTCTGTAAAGAATAAGATAAGAATCTAGCACTGCTTATAAAGGGGTAGAACCTGAAGACTGGGCATGCCTCTAGGGTGGTAAACCAGAGTCATAGAGAAGTTTGGCAACTGTAGGATAGATAAGGAAAGAGTCTGATAATACAGGTGGTTAGGGTATATATCTGGACAAAATTGGGACCAGAAACAGAAAAAAAAGCAAAATAAAGACTGACGCCTTCTTCCCTTTAAGCTACCTTGTCTCCAAGGTAGTGTATTGAAAGTTTTCCTGGAGTCTCAAATTTATGTTGATGATCCTGAATTTAGTGATTATGATAATGGAAGGATGAGTCTGTCTCTTGATATTACATTTGAGGAGGGGATCTTTTCAGATTCTAATAAATGTGAAATAAAATATCTTAAAAGTCTGCCAGCCAAATGATTTCTATCTTTATTATTGCCCCAATCATGGAGAAGTGTGTCCTCAGAGACCCTCCCAGACTGCTCCTATAGTACAACCTTCCTTTCCCAAGCTGCCCCAGGAATACATCCTTCAGGGCAAATTCAGTCCCCAGGCAGTTCAGTCTTGAAGATTTCTTTCTGTGCCACTCCTCCACTATATATAGCCCTTTTACTGAATTTGTTCTGATACCATATTAGGAACCTAAGCAATATTTTTTTTTCCATTACTGAAGAGCCAAGTTAATAAAGCAATTGTAGACTCTTTCTTGCCTTTCCTACTTATCTAACTCCAACAAGTTAAGATGATTCAAACTGATGGAAGGCAACAAATATACATGCATAGATTTTAAGCCTTGAGACAAAAAAAATCTTTGTTGCCCAGACTGTCCTTTATCTGGCAGTAGCTAAGCAGCCCATGTGAAAGTGGCAGGACTTGTCAGACCTGATTGTCCAGACCATTCCCAATATTGGAATCTTTAAGCTGCTACTTCAAAAGACAAGGGCATGATGGAAGCAGAATCTTAAAGATTTTCGACGTGTGGCCTGACTTTACTATAAGTGTATGCCATACATCAAGCATGCTTTGCTGCTCTATGAGCCAGGCACAGAAAATCTTATTAGATTCCTACTTTCCTTGATACACCTATTTATTATGAGGCCAATTAGGCTGTGTGGGAACTTGTAAAAGATGTTGTAAGCAAAATATTCTTAAATAAGTTGCCAAAAGAAAATTTTTCTGTATTTTATGTCTTGAGTTCACATTATGCATATGTGTTTATTAAAAATCCTTTTTTAGTTGAAGAAAATTCTCTAAAATGTAAATGGAAGCTATCTCTGGGTTGTGAGATTATGGGTGACATATTCTTGTTGTTTTGTTTTGTTTTAGCTTTTATAACTTTTTACCTTAAGTATATGCTATTTTTCATAACCTGAAAATGGCAACAACAACAAAATTAAAATCCTATTCCTTTTTTCAAACACTCTAATATCTTTCTAGTGTGGATGTATGTGTGTTAATGTGGCTGTATCTCTAGTTTACGATACATGATACTTTCCTCTTCTTTGTCCCTCAAAACTAATTCTAATATATAGTAATCAATAAAAAGCAACATCCCAAATCAATTGTGTGTTAGCACTTCTCACAACCAAGGACCACTTTGATTTATTTTAAATGAATGAACTTAGTGAATAACAATAAGGTATTGTCATACAACATAATATTCAAGAGACAATGTACCTCTCAAATGGTATATTACATAGTCTACCTGCTTTCCAAGGAACCCATAACAAGGCAGGCAAATCCAGCAAATTAAGCTTTATTAAAAATAAAACACATATAATGCATTATCTCTGACCCCAAGATTGTTCACAATTCCCCAAGAGTTCGGAGCTTGGGGCTTAAGAATAACTTCTAGATATTGTTTGAAAGTACTTAGAACAAGGAAGAGACAGAATAACTGAAAATTAAGCAGAATCTTCATGAACTTATATGGGTGCTCTAGATTTGATTTAATCTGTTCCATGACACTCAAATGTGTATGGCATTTTCCCCATTAAGTAGATGAAAGCACAGAAGATCAGAGAAGAGCTAGACCATGCATCCAGTATGGATCCTTGGTCCTCATTCCAGAGGGAGCAGAGTAACCCTTGTGTATATTCTAGAGTGCACAGATATATGTGCCAAACTGTCTGGTGACAACCAGAAGGACTGAATCAGGATCTTCACCATAGGCTCACTGTTGTAGAACTTGCCTTAACCATAGAGGTAATTTGAAAGACAGCTTGAATGCTATAGGAGAATTATCAAATTGCAGCTGCCTGGGGCAAAGGATTGACTGATTTGAGACATGCATCATAGCTCCCAGGACTGGGAGGAAAGACTATTTCCTAGGTAAAAAGGGACATTCAGAACTGTGTAAACAGAGGACTTCCTATGGCCATGTGTGCATGCCCAGGAAAAGATGTATACTCAGAAAAGAATGGAGGAAACCATATAATTTTGGCTTGAGCTGTTCTTTAAGACTCATTATTAGGCAGACTAAGCTCTAATGGAGGTCACTTGCATAGGCTAATCTGCAAAGATTGGGAAAGGAGCTTTTCTTTTCTTTCTTTTCTTCTTTTTGTTAGTTCTGACATTCGAGAAAATCTGTCATAACATTAGCTAGATACAAGCTTAAGGAAAAGATACCTCAGTGACTAAATTTCAGAGGTAACACCAAAACATTAGATTTTCCAGTGTGCAAAAAAGGATTGCAAAGAAAAAGGAAATATATATATTGTGTACATACTCAATGAACTCCAAATGGCAGGATAATCTCAAATAGAACCACACCAAGACAATACAACTGTTGAGTCCCAAAACAAAGAGACAATCCTGAAAGATGAAAGACAGAAGCAATGCCTCATGTACAAGGGAGTCTCAATAAGACTAAATGCCAATTTCTCATCAGAAACCAAGAAGGCAAGAAGTCAGTGGGATGACATATTTAAAGGTCTGAAAGAAAAATAAATGCCAAACAAAAATTCTATATCCAGCAAAATTGTCCAAAATGAGGGAGAAATTCAGACATTTCCAGGTAAATAAAAGCTGAAAGAGTCTGTCAATATAGACTGATCTTAGAATAAATGCTAAAATGAATTCTACAGATTGAAAGGAAAACACATAGGCAATAAATTGAAGCCAAATGAAGAAACAAAGATTGCTAGTAAAGATGAATAAATGGGTAAATATAAGTGCCAGAACTGTTGTGTTTTAGGTTTTCTACACCACTCTTTATTTCTTACAGAATCTGAAATGCAAGTGTATAATACATAAAGATAAATCTATGGTTTTGTACACACAATGAATAGAGATTTGTGGCAATACAATACAAATATGGGAGACAGAGAATTATAGGAGTTAAGTTGGTATCAAATCAAATGAGATTTTTATAGACTTAGGATGCTAAATTTAAGCCTCATGATAACCAAAAGAGAATATATGAAAAACTATGCACAGAACGAAATAAGAAGGGATTCCACAAGGATAAATTAAATACAAAAGAAGATGGTAATGGAAGAATTGAGGAACAAAAAAGTTATGAGACTTACAACATCCAAATAGTAAAATGGTGGAAGAAAGTCCTGCATTACCAGTAATTGCTTTAAAATATTAGTAATTATAATAAATGGGCTAAACTCTCCAGTCAAAAGGCAGAGATTGGCAGAATGGATAAAAAGTCACGACCCAACTATTTGCTGTTCACAAAAGACTCACCTTAAACTCAAAGATGCAAACAGGTTGAGTAAAGGATGGGAAAAAAATATTCCATGCACATATTAACCAAAAGAGAGTTGTGGTGGTTATACATACAAAATAAACTTTAAGTTTTTAATGTTAAAAGAGACAAAGAGAAACACTATATATTGATAAAAAGGTCAATTCATCAAGAAAATATAGCAATTGTATACACATATGCACCTAACAACAGAGGCCAAAATATATGAAGCAAATATTGACAGATTTAAGGTAGAAATATATGATTCTACATTAATAGTAGGAGACTTAAATACACCTTTTTCAATAATAGATAGACTATCTAGACAGACAATCAATGAGGAAATAGAAAATTCAAATAATATTTTAAACTATACCTAAGAGACATATATAGAACTCTGCACACAACAGTAGAATACACATTGTTCTCAAGTGCACACATATAATTCTCTAGGACAGACCATATGTTGAGTCACAAAACAAATCTCAATAAATCTAAAAATTTTGAAATCATACGAAATATCTTCTTTGATCACAATGGAATCAGGCCAAAATCAATAATAGAAAGAAAACTGGAAAATTCACAAATATATGGGAATTAAACCATACATTCTTAAACAGTTGGTCAAAGAAGAAATCACAAGGGAAATTAGGATATCTTAGGGTAAAGGAAAATGAAAAAACAACATACAAAAACTTATGGGATGCAGAAAAAAAAAAAAAAAAAGGAAAATAAGAATTTAAGAAGAGCCAGTGAGGATGCAGAGAAACATCCTAACATTGTTGGTTGGGATGTAGAATGAGGCAGGTGCTATAGAAAGCAATTAAAAAGTTAAACAAAGAACTACCACAGGATCTGGCATCCCACTACTAGGTATGTATCCAAAAGAATTAAAAGCAAGACTTGAACAGATATTTGTACGCCAATGTTTATAGCAGCATTATTCACAACAGCCAAAAGTTGGAAGCAGCCCAAATGTCCATTGAACAGAAAGAGTTAAACAAAATGTGATATATACATACAATGGAATATTATTTAGCCTTAAAAAAGAATGAAATACATGCTACAACATGAACGAGTTTGGGGACATCATGTTGAGTGAAATAAGCCAGACACAAAAAGACATATATTGCATGATTCTAAAAAATGAAATAACTAGAATAGGCAAAAATCATAAAGACAGAAATTAGAGTACAGGTTACCAGGGGATTGAGAGAGAATGAATGGGGAAGTAATGCATAATGGGTATAGGGTTTCTGTTTAGGGTGACAGAAATATTTTGGTAATGAATGATGGTAATGGTAGCACAACACTGTGAATGTGGTCAGTGCCACTGACTTGTATACTGGGAGTGGTTGAGTTAAGAAATTTTACGTTGTAAAATATATGCACTACCACAAATGGAAAGACATCTATGTTCATGGTTTGGAAGACTAAATGTCATTAAGAAGTCAGTTCTACTCAAACTGATTTATAAATTCAACAAAATCCTAATTAAAATCTCAAAAGCCTTTTTTGCAGAAATGAAAAAGCCAATTATCAAATTTATTTGGAAGAGTAAGGGGCCCCAAATAGCAAAAAATATCTTTAAAAACAATAGCAAAGTTGGAGGACTCTCACTTCCTGACTTTAAAGCATATTACTTAGCTACAGTGGTAAAAATAAAAGCATGGCATTGGCATAAAGACAGACATATTGATCAATGGAACCAAATCAAGAACTCAGAAATGGACCCTCACATCCAGGGTAAAGTGATTTTTGATAAGACTGTCAAGATCATCCAGCTGGGCCGGAAAAGTCTATTCAACAAGTGGTGCTGGGAGAACTGGATATCCATATCCAAAAGAAAGAATGAAAACCCCTACCTCATACCTTTTTAAAAAATTAACTCAAAATCAATCAAAAACCTACATATAAAAGCTACAGCCATAAAACTCCTAGAAGAAACTCTAGGGAAACATCTTCAAGATCTTGTGATAGGCTATAGTTTCTTAAACCTTACACCCAAAGCACAAGCCACAAAAGAAAAAAATAAATAAGTGGAACAACCCCAAAGTTAAACACTTTTTTTCTTCAAAAGCCTTTATCAACAAGTAAAAAGGCAGCCTACTCAATGGGAGAAAATATTTGGAAACCACATATTTGATAAGCATTTGAGCACCATGTTATATAAAGAGATCATACAACTCAATGATAAAAAGATGAACAACCCAATTCAAAAATGAGCAAGACACAAATAGACATTTTTCCTAAGAGTAAATACAAGTGGCCAAAAAGCCCATGAAATAAGGTTCCACATCAGTAACTATTAGGGAAATGCAGATCAAAACCACAATGAGAAACCATTTCACACCTTATAGTATTAAAAAGCAGAAAGCTACAAGTTCTGGAGAGGATGTGTAGAAATATGAACAACTCTTTCACTGTTGGTGGGAATGTAGAATGATGCAGCCTCTGTGGAAGACAGTTTGGCAGTAGCTCAAGAAGCTGAATATAGAACTGCTGTATGACCCAGTAATCCCATTATTAGGAATACATTCAGAAGAACTGAAAGCAAGGATGTGAACTGACATTTGCACAATGATGTTCATAGCAGCATTATTCACAACTGATAAATTATTGAGCCCAAGTGTCCATCAACTGGTGAATGGACAAACAATATGTGGTATATACAGTCAATGGAATACTATGCAGCTATAAGAAAAAATGAAATCGGGATGCATATGACAACATGGATGAACCTTGACGATATTATGTTGAGTGAAATAAACCACACACAAAAGGAGAAATATAGTACAGTGTCACTAATATGAACTAAGGACAATGAGTAAACTCACAGAGCTAAACTCTAGAATACAGGTTACTAGGAGATAGAATGTGGGTTGAGATTGTGAGCTGATGTTTAATGTATGTAGAATTTTTAATAAGGTTTATTGTAAAAGTGTGGAAATTAATAGAGTAGATATCATAGTGAGTATATAACTATACTAATGTTGTTGATTTATAAATGTGATTGTAGCTGAAAGGGGTAGTCTGTGGATGTAAATGTCAATTGAAAGGAAGCTAGAGAATAATCTAGAGAATGTGTAACAGTGATTTTGGTGGTAGATGAAGATTGTGGTTAAAAGTATAAATATAAGAATGTTCTTTTACAAAGTGTTAAAAATAGGGTGATACACGGGAAAGTTACAACTAATATAACTTACGGACAATAGTTAACAGTAATATTGTAATATTTTTACAGCAATGGCAAAGAAGATATTATATCAATTCTAAGGGACAAAAATAGGGGCTTATAAGGAGGTATGGGATTTTTCAATTTCCTAAAATTGAATGAGGAGATGACAGCACAACTCCGTGATGAAAATGAGAGCCACTGAGTGTACATTTTGAATGAACTTTACAAAGCATGGGACTATATAACACAGGGAATCCAGTGGGAGAAGATGGACTGTGGGTGACACAACAAATATAAGAACAGTCTCTCATGAACTGTAACAAGTATGTAATATTAATACAGGTGTTAATAGTTTGGTGGGTTGGGGGGAAAATAAACAAATTGTAAGGTATAGGCTATAGTTAGTAGTAATATTTTGATGATGCTCTGGAAGGAAGGAAGGAAGGAAGGAAGGAAGGAAGGAAGGAAGGAAGGAAGGAAGGAAGGAAGGAAGGAAGGAAGGAAGGAAGGAAGGAAGGAAGGAAGGAAGGAAGGAAGGAAGGAAGGAGAGAGAAAGAGATAGAAGGGAGGGAGGGAGAGAGGGAAGAAGAAAGGAAGGAAGGAAATGTGAAAAAAATGTTGAAAGTTAGTAAATCTGGTGATCTGAGTATGGGGTATATTAGAGTTCTCTGTATTATTTTTGCATTATTTTTGAAACTTTCATGCCAGTTCAAAATTATTTCAAACTAAAAAAAAATTTTTTTTTAACTTTATTTCTCTGGACAGAGAAATAAATGAGTTCATGCTTACCCAGGAGCCCCCTGTGAGATCATGGAAGAACTGGGCTTGGAGCCCATATCCACTGATTTCTAGTTAACCAGGTTAAGCAGGAATTAATCCATAGTAGGCTCTAATAATTGGTTAGTACTTTCTTATTTGTCTGCAGCCTGGACCCTGGACTCCATTCCAGGCTTAATAATTGTAGGATTTTCTCTTTCAAAGGGTAAACCCACCATTCCCCCCTCAAAAGCATAGAATCCAGCTTGGAAAGAAGGGGAAAGTCTATTTTTTTTTTTTATTTGAATAACCTACCAGGTGTCAAACAATAAGGTGGGCACTTTCTTGCACATTATCTCATGGCATCTTCACACACTTATGTCATGATCTTTGGTTTCCTCAACGTGGAAATGTGAAAATATAGGCTCAGAAAGGTGAACTAATTTCCCCAGCATCGCACTGCTAAGGGGTGGTGGAAACAGTATTCAAGCCAGAAATGCCTACTTCCAAGGCCCACGCTTTTTCTCCATGCTCTGCTCTCCTCCACCAAACACAGAGAAATGGTTTCATTAGATGTGAGAGGTTTTTATTAACTGCACAATTTTTAGCCCACCCAGAGCACGACCTTGGCTCCCAGAAAATGGATGAATGGAGAGCCCCATGCTGTATAGTGGGTCGACACCGTTCTTGTCTTTCTCCTTGTCCTCCACCTTGAGTGGAAGTAGAGTGGGTCCTTTTCCCTGAATCTGGGAGACATAGATAAAAGATGCAAAAGTAGGAGAGCAGCTCTGCTTTTTACAGTCCACTGGTCACTCGAGGGTCCAAGGTACCACGGTGGCCATTGTTCACAGTCTAAGTTCTATTTATTTCTCACCTGGGGCTGACCTAGTCTCTCTGCAAGGAGGAGGTTAAAGAAATGCTGGTGTGGCCTTTTCCTTTACAACAGAATGCAATTGGTTCTACTTCAGCTGCCTTGCAAATGTAAACCTTCCACAAAACAGCATTAGGAAGAAAAAGCAAATCAGTTCAACAGAGCAAGGGCAGCAGAGATCCGTGTCTGTACCAAATAGGTTTACATGATTTTCTGAAGCCTTGAAAAATAAAATAGACACCAGCCTGCATCGCCTCAGTGAACAAATACCGTTCCACTAGATGGCAGCACACTCGAGATCTGGCTTCCTGCCTGCTTTTTTGGATAGTTTGCTCTCTCAAAAGGAAACAGGAATGCCAATATTCTCGCTGACTTGATTTTGTGATAATCAGGGTAGGCTAAACATTCACTATATTAGAAACCATGCATGTGTCCCCAGACCTAGTTTTCCTCCCTAGGTCTGGTTTTTAGAATGCTGGTGATAAACTAAGCCTGATTTATTATATGACCATCCTGTGTGGGAAAAGACTGTAACTTTGGTCAACCTTAAGAAATATAGCAGGGGGACAGATATGGTTCGAGTGGTTGGGTGCCCATCTCCCATATGGAGGGACCTGGGTTCGACCCTGGGACCTCCTGGTAAAAATAAAAAAAGAAAAATATAGAAGGCATGTGGGCCACCAGACCCCATGCGCGGGTACGCTGCTAGGCGCCCGCCACGAGCCACGCAGCAAGCTGATAACCGAACAGGAGAGTGACACAAGGGAGAGCCAAGACAAGACACATGTTATGCATATTTTTTTGGTAAGATCACGATGTTTACTGAACACTTATAGTTTATGTATGTTCATGTATGAATGGTACACCTCAATAAATTATTTAAAAATAAACAATGAAAAAAGGAAACAGGAAACACCAGACACAAAGCGGAATGGAGTTAATATTAATAAAGGCCAGGCGCTGATGAAGACTTTTACATGTATCATTTAATTTAATTTTCACAACTTATTGAGACGGATATTCCTATCTTACAGTAATTCATATTAATATTGAATATTATAGGATTACTAGGTTTTACTCTGTGTCAACACTGCACTATATATTCATTACCTCATTTGACTTTCTTCATAACCCCATAGAATGAGTACTATTTTTAATCCTCTTTTACAGAGGAGGGAACTGAGGCTTTAAAAAAGTAGGTGACTTCAAAATCACACAATAACTAAGCAAGGACACTGAAATTTGAACTCTGAGAACACAACATCAGGGCCTGTGAATGATATAGTACTTGAATATCAGAAAGATAAATAACTTCAAATATAAAAAGTAGCATAGTTGGAACTAGAGTCCAATATTCTAACAATATATTTTCTGAGTATAAAATGAACATATTCATGGAGAAATTTTACATACAAGGCACTGTTCAAAAGAATGTAATTATCATCCATAATCATACAATCCAAAGATAACTACTATTAATTTTTAAATTCTTTTTCCTTCTACTTCTGTGTGTTTATTATAGTTGCAATCACATTTTATGTATGATTTTTTAATATTATTTATTTCATTTAATTTTGCAAGAATTTCCCCAGGCTATTAAATCATTTTGAAAGTGCATGATACCCAAATGGATGTTGTAACTTATTTAATTATATACCTATTTTAGAATCTGAATTGATTCAAATTTCTCACTACTGTAAGTTTTATTGTATTGTGCAGCCTTTGGCTTTACATAAACACACATATGTACTTCTTTGTGTTGGCAAGTTTGCTATAAATGAAATTGCTGCATCAAAAGATCCAACCACATATAATCTATATTTATTGCCAAATTTATTTCCAGAAAGATCGCATCCGTTTTTGTTTCCTCTAGTACTGTGTGAAATTTTCAGAATCATTTACTCCTTCCTTTAGAGCCTACCTCTTATGGATTATTTCATCCACCATTAAGTCCCTTCTTTCCAGAATTGTTGGCTCTTCATCATACCACCACTTTCAAATATGCACACTTTTTCTTGACTCAAAAGCAAGAATCCCTTATTTGGCCCTGGTGTCCCTTAAGTTACACCCAATTTCTCTCTGCCAATTCATTATCAGTTTTCTAAAACACATGTGGTATGTTTCCTATGGCACACTGCCTTGCATTCCTAACTCTGTTAGGTCCCTACAATTGGGGTTCTACCTTCTCCACTCAAATAAGACAGTCCTAAAAATAGCTGATAACCTCTATCCTTTCTCAGTCTCCATTATTATCAGCTTCTCTGAATAATTTGGCATCATCCAACTTTCACTCCTTGACTCTTATTTTTCAGCCTCTATGACAGTGCACTTTCCTGTTTTTGTCCTAACTATGACTAATTTGCCCCTATTTATTTCACTGGAATCTATTCCTTCTCCATGGAAAATCCCAAAATTGCTACCAGAGTCTACTTTCCCTAGATCTAACCGAATATTTAGCTAAATTAGTTTGACATAAACTCAAACTTGAAATATAGTAATTTTATAATCTCCTGGATAAGCAAAAAATTTGTCCAAGTAGATAAAATAAAGTGGGATACAGAGAGAATACTCAAGGAAGAGTAGTAGAGTAAAGATCATGGCAGGGATGTGGGTACTACTCTAAGTATGGCCTAAGTAGCATTTCTCTTAGCATCCCAGGACATTTCACAGGTATCGCTCAAAAAAAAAAACAAAAACAAAAACAAAAAAAAACCATATATATATATATATATATATATATATATAGAGAGAGAGAGAGAGAGAGAGAGAGAGAGAGAGGCAGTGTGGTATTTGAAGGGAGAAAATTCCCTCTCTTTGCTGCAGTTTTAGAAAATGGACTATAACAACCTCTTTTGGTTCTTGGTTTAGTATCTGTGTGTGTCTCAATATTTTTATAGAAAATTATAATATAATTCCTAGTCTCAGAAGTGAGCTGACATGACCAGCAATTTTTACTGGTCTCTGAAGAGGGGGTAAGTGATTTGAATTACAGCTTTGAAGTTATCTATATACTCACTAGCATTATTCATTGAATGTTTTCTTGGAATGTTATCTTGGAATTGGAATGAGCCCAAAACACTTGACCTCATTAGATTTCATTGCTCCTGGAAAATAACAAATCAAATTGCTAAGCATTTTCTTAGCTGTCTAGTTTAGGGAAGCCTCACACTAAGAGGGGCAGGAAGACAGTGATCCAAGATCAAAGGTTCTGGAGTCAGATTGTCATGGGTGGTATATCTCTCTCTACCACTGAATAGCTGTGTGATTTTAGAAAAATGGAGAAGATAATCATAAATCATCTTATATTGATACCGAGTAAATACAGCTTCTTTTCCCCCAAATGCACTTTAAAGACTTATTCCTGAGACACTGGGGTTTTGGAGACTAAAGAGTATTTTTTTTTTTGCATAAGCAAAAACAGTAACTTTAACTGCCTACACACTGCCTCCCAGAACTGCAGCAATCCGGATATTTTTATAATATTAGGCTTAGAAGTTTATGCTAATGAATAATAATTAATAAACATAAGTGGCTGAACAGGATGGGGGTGGGTACCAAACCAGGGTGAATCACAAGGTTATTACAATCACAAAACAATCTTTATTAGTGATAAAGGCATCTGGGATGGATTGTGCAGAACAAAGGTCAGTTACAGGTTTTTCATATGGATATTAAACAGAGGAAGGTGGAGTGGTCACCCTTTCAATAGAAATTTTCATATACAAGGGTAAGATCCCTCTGGAATAATCATCACAATAGAACATAGAAATGACCGTGTACATCATAATGGCAAGTTTTTAGTTGGAAATAACTATATGCAATGGATGAGGTAAGTCCAGTCAGTTCCAGCAATTTCAGACATCAGCCTTTGGCTATTTTATATTATGCTGGAAGTAAAAAGGCATCTTAATCCGTGGTTATATTATGATTGTTATGACGTTTAAAGGAAATGAAAATCAGTGTCTGTCACAGAGAAAGAGGTCAATATTAGTTATGTCATATCACCTAATACCGTTATTCGAGTATATAGTGAAAATGGACCCAAGTTCTTTGAGAACATAATTTGGTCCCTATTCTCAAAAAGGCTATAATCTATCCAAAGAAGCCAAATATAAATAAAATAGGCTAAGTGAATTTTTTTTGATAAGGCCTATCCAAGAAACAGTAGTGAGCCTCATCTCAATGAGTTTCACTGAGTAGTGTAAACAGCCAATATTCCAGGCTCCAGGTAGCCCCCCTTGATAAACCTTGATCCAGGTGTAAAAAGGTTGGTAAGATTCAACCAGGTATGGAACATCAGGAGGGAGCCTTCCAGTTGGGCAGGGAGTTTCAGCAATAATGAAAGCCAAAAAGCATATTTCAAAGTAACTAAATGAGAAAAGAGCCCTTTCTCATTGTGGGGACCCAGGCCCCACCCCAACTCCTCAGCAGGTAGTCACCTGTGCAACCTAGACATAAGTTGAAAGTTAACACTCTCCCCAGAAGGGAAAGAATGCATAGATGGTATTATAAACTATAATTTTCCCAAAGCAGTAAATGCCCTTCCTATAAGAGTAGTGAAAACATCACCATACCCCATATCTACACTTCAAGTGACCCTAGGAGAAACTGTTCTCATACCCTCTGGAATGTCTTCTTTCTGAAATTCCTTATATATCACCCTTCATTTTTTCATCTCTTTGCAGAGTGCTATCTTCATTCTCCGAACCGCCACCATCAGAGAGCCTCTTCTGTCCATAAGTCCCAATAAAGTTTATGCTTGACTAAATGCCAAGTGTGCTCTTTGGGCTCACGGCCAGACCATCTTAGACCCTTCAGGAGTTGGGTTGTAACAATTGGTGTGCCACAGCCAGGAAATCAAAGGACCACCAGCTGTGGTGGGCATGAGCTTCAGGAAGGGAGATCCATGGGGGCAATCCCAAGTTGGCCTATAAAGTCCATGTGGTGAGGGGTGGCTGCCCTCCTGGACAAGTGGGGATCACCGAGCGAATATGGGGTCGCCCACTTGCTTGACTGCTGTGGAACTCCGTGTGAGTATGGGGATGCCCTGAAAATGCTGATGGGAGTAGAACACAGGCTACAAGAACAGAAGATTATGAAGTTTAATAAAGATAGCAGCCACCCTGCCACATCAGTGGGCTGGCTGTTTCAATGGGCCATGGGCGGTACGGTTAGCTACAGCAGATTGTCTTGAGGAAGAAAAAGAAATCCACCATTTGAGGGAAGAATTAACTAAGATAGGGAAAGCATTCCGACAGCAACTCTGTGAACCCCTTGCCACTTTGATGGTGTGCTTATGGGCTAGTGGAGCTAATGGAATTAGTTTAACTACTGGAGAAGCAGAAAAACTTTGCAACATTCATGTTATTAATAAAATAGTTTTGTTGCTTGGTTAATAAATGAAAGTGTTCTATTTGTTTAAAAGTAAAAACTTACTAGAAACTAAGAGTTAAGATCATTATATAGATTCCTTTATATTAGAAAACAGCAAAAGGATAATATCTGAAATTGCTATAGCTGGATGGATTTAGCCTAGACCTCTGGCTGTGATCGTAATCTTAGACTAATTTACCTTTGTTGAAAGTTACTTCACGTCTAGCCTCACCCTTAAAGCATTGGGAAGAATTTGGTTATAAGTCAATAACTAAAAAGAATGAAATTCTTGTGCAGAACTGCATGGTCACAGTGCAGATTAGATTAATTAGTAATAGCCTTCAAAGAGATCTCTTTGATATGTTATTTTACGGTTAAGCCTATTTTGTTAGAGAATGAAAACTATAAGTAGCATAGTGCATTTTATGTTTCTGTTGGTGTGTCTTAACTCTTTTTGCATCTGCCTATTTGCTCAGTGTATATTTTCATACCTCCAGATGGTAATATCAAATTAACAAATGAAAATTCTTAAAAGAGCTCTTTTCAAATTGCTAAAAATTAAATGGGTACTTATATAGGTAAATGAGTACTCCTGAAGCCCATACTGGAGAAGCCAAACAGGATAAAAAGTCACATAAAACCTGAATAAAGAAACTATTTAAAGAACTTTTTAAACTAAAAAGTTTATCCTGAATTCTCCTATAATCTTTCTATAGCCTATTGTGCCCTCAGGGTCTTCTAAACTTGACTGAATTCCTGTGACTTATTAAAACCAGTTGAGGAAACTACCTGGATGGGCTGGGTGTGGAAAGATAAGGGAGATGTGAGTTTAGCCTAGAATTTTGTCTACTAGGCCTAGAAATTAAAATAATAGGGACAGAGGAGATATTAAAGAATAAACCTTGTTTTGTATAGTCTCCTCTAATTCCCCAATTAAATCTTAACAGCTTTTGAGATGACAGTAATGCTCCAATGGCCAAATTTTAGTAAGTAAAGAAAAAGTAACTGAAAGCTATGGAAAGATTTTTCTAAATTATGATTAAACAAATTAAACAAGTATAATATATTTCCAGAACCTGGCAGTCAGTATACGTTTAAGGTTATTCACAATTTTAGAATTTTATTAAAGGAAAGAGGTTTTAGCCTTCTGTGGAGGAAGAAAGAAAAAAGAATATTTATTGCATAAACTATAATTGTTCCTATTTTATTTAGCTTGGGTGTAATCTCCCTAGGTTTATATGGATACTAATAAAATATGGCAGTATTGAAGCAGGTTAGTATAGGGAAAGGGAAGACTTGGGTCACAGCTGAGGCCTGGCAGACAACATGGCCCACAGGCCACATGACCATGAGACCCCGCCTGGAAACCTCCTGAGGGATCCCGTGAAATCCTGGCTATGAGAATCTCATTTGGAATGAGAATCCCATTTGGGGTCAAGAGAAAGCCCCAGATACCTTCAAAAGGCCTCACCATTGGCCCCCTGAGAATGGCAGGATGGGCAACCAATCAGAACAGCAAACAGCTGGAGTCCCCTCCCCAACATTATGAAGGGGGAGGAGGAAAGACTTTAAAAGACCATGACCTGGGATTCGTTGCACGTGCCTCATTCTGCAGCATGCCCCTGGTCCCGGACCGTGTACTTTTCTCATTTTCTTGTTTCTTAATAAACTCATTACTCCCTTGCCTACCCTATGGTGTGTCCTTAAATTCTTTTATTTGACATAAGCCAAGATCTAGAAGCCCAGAACCCAGAGCCATCCAATAACATTATTTGGTGAGCCGAGCCAGGAGACAGAGAGGCAAATGGTTCCCCCCGACCCCGAAGACTGCTGAGTTTTAATTAAAGCCTGACTGTGCCCTCTTTTGTTTTATTAGCAAGGCCCTGAGATTACCTCTGGGGTCCCTGAGGCTGTTGGCCTGTAAGCCACACAACAGACTCTGCCTTTTAATGTGCCTCTTAATGTTGGGTTTGACTGTGGAACTCGGTCCCTGGGAGTGGCCATGAGATGAACTCACTCATGGCTATTCCTAAGACTCTGCAAAGTAGGTAAAAGAAAGGTCCCTAGTCAGTCTCTTCCTAGTGGGGAAGCCTGGTTTGGGGGCTAAGGTCTGGGAACTGAACCCAAACATCTCCCAAGACCTCTAAGTCTCTGGGGATGCCCAGAGACATAAGGGTCCCCATCCCTGGAATGTGGGAACAGTGAGCAGGTCTCCTGGATTCCAGGATGCAGGCTTAGCAAGCAAGCCATTCAACCACGTATAGCAGTAGGACACCACCAAGACTGACAAATGTGTTTATCCTCCCCTAGGATAATGGGTGCTTTCTAATTGGGACAACCTGCCTACTGATGGTCTAAAAAGGAAGAAGCTAATCTTTTCCTGCCACACCATGTGGCCACAGTATGGCCAAGAGTGGCGTGGGACCCTGAATTCCAGTTAAACCTTTGTAAGAAAGAAGGAGAGGACAGGCAGATCTGAGGACCAGAGACCACTTGGTCATATCTCCTTAAAGGGATGAGGAAATGTACTACCAAACCAGTCCATTTTAAATAAGCTCAGGGAAATTTACTCAGAGGCAGGACAAAAACCCACCCTTATTTCAAGCATAGCTGGCAGAGGAGATAAAAATACCCTCTTGGTAGATCCTAACTCTACAGAAGGACAGATCCTCCTAGGAACTTCAGTCAGTCTTCTTCAGATATCCATTGAAAGCTGTAGAAACTTTCCCTGGGTCCCCAAACTTCCATTAAATCCCTTTTAGAAACAGCCTTCACAGTTTTCAACAATCAACACCAAGCTACGGAGGAAAAGCAGGTTGAAGAGGGAGCAGACATAGGGCCCAGAAACAGCTCACATTTTAACTGCCTCCATTAAAGGCACTGTCATGTCAGGGCTACCCAAAGCCAGGACACACGTCAGCAGGAAACTGGCCCAAGCTGCCTCACCACATGGACTGCTGGAGCCTTGCTCCAGGGGAGGACAGAAGGGGCCTGAAGCCATATGTGAATTATCAACTAGGAGGCCTCAGGTGACCCTTGACTTGGCAGGTAAGATTGTTAATTTCTTAATTAACATGACAGCCAATTACTCAGTCCTAGCCTGCACTCTGGACCTCTCTGAACATTGTTTGTGCCTAATGAGGCGAGTGAATGGGGAATCAAGATCTAGGCCATTTACTAAATCTCTCCTCTGTAGAATAAGGAAATTCCTCATATGTAATCAATAAGATTTTTTTAAAAAAAGGTTCCTGGCTATTCCTAGCTCCCTGCCTATTCCCTTGTAACACTCCAATCCCTCCAGCAAAAAAAGCCTCACAGGGCTTTACCCTTTACGGGAAGTAACTAAAGGGATGCAGCCCCCAGGGCACCCTCAATTTGTGTCTCCTTGGGGCCAGGGCTTCTCTGGACCCCTTAGTTCTGTACTTAGTGGCTGCCAGGAATTTCCCTGGAGGAACGAAGCTGAAAGGTCTTGCATGAGGTTTCTGCTGTGAACAGACACTAGGAGCTTTGCATTTAGGTGATTCTAAGGTAAGTCTTTCTCTCAGCTAAGTTTAAGTGTGTAAAATTCTCTCTTCTATTCTAATCTGTGCTTAAATTTCTGTTTAACTTTTAAATCTGTGTTTAACTTTGTTAGTCTGCTCATTCCTAGGAACTCATAAATCATATTTCAGGGTCACCTGTTACATATGGGATAATGGATAACAGTGAAGGATAACCTAAAAATGAGTCTTTAAAAGTCAATACTATCTTGCAATTGGATTTGATATATAATTCACAAGTGGAATTAGTTCAACTGCTGGAAAAGCAGAAAAACAGCAAAGTTATTACTAATAAAATAGTTTTAGTTGCTTAGTTAATAAACAAACAAACAAAAAAAGTTCCCAATTTGTTCTAAAATAAAAACTTACAAAAACTGTAGCTAAGATTTAAGGCTTTATATTATAAAACAGCAGAAGGCTAATATCTGAAATTGCTATAACTGGGTGAATTTAGCCTAGACCTACTACTGTAATGGTAATTATAAACTAAATTTACCTTTGTTTATGGTTACTTCAGGTCTAACCTCACCCTGTGTATGCTTGTTATTGTGATGGTAATTCTAAATTGAGTTTGCCTTTCTTTATGTTTACTTCAAGTGTAGCCTCACCCTTTGCTTATCCTTATGGTTATTTCAGGGCTGGCCTCTTTCCTGTTTGTAGGGTGGCAACTTCTGCCGGCTATGGCTCAGGAACGGCAAATTTGAGACACCCTTTTCTCCTGTCCTTCCACTGGTGTTAATAACCCTGCTTTTCTCTCATGACTCCAGGTGTGGACTAGATTGCTGCCTGGTGGAATTCTTGACCCTCGGGGTTGGACATCTACTCTTCCAATCCAGTGGTCACCAGAGTCCTGTTATCTCTGAGGACTAGGGAGTGGGGTCCTCCCACCTTGAGTGTTGATGTTCCTAAAAGCCGCAGGTCATAAGAAAAACCAGGCTTCCCTAACACTTCAGTGACCTCAGTGAGTATATACTGGAATTAGTGTTGCTCATCCAAGGTCTATCAAAGTCAAAATGGGAAATAAGCAAAGCTCTGAAGTAAAGGAAAATGTTGTAAATTGTATTTTAAAGCATTGGGAACAATTTGGTTAAAAGCCAATAATTAAAAGGAATGAAAGTCTTATGCAAAACTGTGTGGTCACAGTGAAGATTAATTAGAAATAACCTTCAAAGAGATCTTTTCAATGTTATTTTACAATTAAACTTATTTTGTAAGAGAACAAAAGTTATAAGTAACATTAATGAGTTGTGTGTTTGTGTCTAACTCTCTATTTTTTTTTTTTTTTTTTTTTTTAAAGATTTTTAATTTATTTATTCATTTATCCCCCCCTTGCTGCTTGTGCTCGCCGGGTCAGCCAACCACGCCGTGCGGGCGGGCCTGCCTTCACCAGGAGGCCCCGGGAACCGAACCCGGGGCCTCCCATATGGTAAACGGGAGCCCTACTGATTGAGCCACAGCCGCTTCCCATAACTCTCTATTTTTGTTTGCCTATTAGGTCAGTGTATATCTTCATACATAGGGATGGTAATATAAAATTAACAAATGAACATTCTTAAAAGAGCTCTATTCAAATTGTTAAAAATTAAATATGAGCTTATATATGTGAATGAATATTCCAGGTGCTCATGGAAAAGTCATTTAGAAATCTGAATATAGACATTATTGGTAAGGAAAGAGGTTTTCCTTAACTCTTTGACCTACCCAGACCTCAGGGCCTTCTCTTTGCAGGAGCTATGAGGGAAGGACTAGGTGTGGCAGACTAAAACTCTATCTTCTAGGCTGGGAAATCAAGAATCAGTTTTCCCTGTGATTCCCCAATTTAAACCTTTTAATGGTTTTAAAATGAGGGTGGTTCATAATCTAATTGTCAAATTTCAGAAAGTAAAGGAAAATTCCTTGAAAGTTATGGAAAGACCTTTTCTAAATTATAATTAAAACAAATTAAACAATTATAATATATTTGAGAACCTAGCAGTTAGTGTGCTTTTATAATTATTCAGAGCTTTAGAATTTTATTAAAGAAAAAAAGTTTTAGCCTCTTGTAAAAGAAGGAAAAAGAACATTCCTTGCATAATCTATAATGGTTTCAATTTTATTTAGTTTGCATGTAATCTCCCTAGGTTTATAGGATATCAATTAACTAAATTAATATTATATGTACTAAATCTTTAAGATGATGAAAATTGTAAGTTTGGGTTTAATGAAATTAAAATAAAGTTAAATTTCATTAGTTGTCAATTATAATTTAATAAGCTTATTTAAGGGTTAAGTAACTTATAGTTAATTATAAGAAGTTTATAAAAGCATCTTCAAAACTGAAGCATTTAAATGGCTAATTCCAGGAAGCCATTATTAATTAGAAACCTAAATTGATATTAATAACAAAAAGTAACTTCATAACAGGGAAATCTGTCAGGGGCCACCTCAACCTGCATATTAAAGTGGTGGTAAGGAAAAATAATAGTAATTCCATTGGGAATCTTAGATTTTCATAAAATAATGGAGAAGGTAGTTTTTCCTATATTACTAAAGGAAAATATTTGTTAACATCATCATGGTAAATGTGTAGAAGTAAAAAGTAAAGTAGTAAAATAGTTAAGTTCATTTAATATATTATACATTGCATTGAAAGTGTATAGGGAAACGGACGTGGCTCAAAGGTTCGGCGTCTGTCTACCATATGGAGAGACCAGGGTTCGATCCCCGGTACCTCCCGGTAAAAAAAAAATAAAAAAAAAAAAAAAAAAAAAAGAAAGTGTATAGAAATTGTATAAAAATTAAGAGATAGATTTCAATACCATCAAACTCATGCATTTAAACCAGGCCTTCAGTACACTCCATGGTGCCTCTCCCTTTGAGTTATTGTCTAGGTTGGTCACTAACCCCTAAAACAATGAAAGTATCTACTACATCTCTGAACATGCTCCTAAAGTGGATGGAGAGAATGTTGCAGTTTCAGGCTCCTGCAGCAGCCAGCAATGGCCTGGTATGGCCACATGTACAATGGACACTGCCTCCAGATTGGCTCTGTTTCATAGTGCCAAAGGGTGCTATGCACCAGCCTGGTGAAATACTGCAACCTACCTTCCTAGCTTCTTTCTAGGATCAATGGTGCTACAGCATGCTGGCTGTGTGGAGGACATACCAAGTGGAGCAATAATAACCAGAGTAATGTGAGTAGAACTTAAACACAATTGACATTATGGTCTGCTCCCATGGAGAAAAAGCATGTATGGTATTGAAAACCTTGGAGCTTAGATGTATTAACTGCAGCTCAAAGAGGAAAGTGTGCATTGATTAGTATTAAGTACTGTACCTATATGTCTGATTATTACGATGATATCTTTTCTATTCTAGGTCATATGCAGAGGGATATTGAACATGTTGACAGTCCTGGTAAATTTAATTCATTTTCTAAGTAGTTAATGAATGTGCCTAAAAGATAAAGGAATGGCTCTCTTAAATACTATCTTTATTTTGCTTGCCATGTGCTTGTCTTGTTTCTGTCTTTGTGAGTTTATGTCCAGGGCAGTGCCACTGCTGTGGGAATGGGGGTGGCAGTTTTCTAGACAGCATTTGAAACTTACAAGATCAAGCCCATCAGCTTTAGGAGCATGTAGTACCCTTTGGATGCATCTGCTTTTCTCATTCCCAGGGTCCAGTATATCATGGCTGGCCCACTTTGTGGGGCCACTTACTACCATTTTCTTAATCCTTTTAGTAGGACCATATATGTTAAAAATTGTAACTAACTTTATTTCTTCCAGAATCAATGTCTTCCAGAGAAAGGTATTAGTTATATGAGGATTTCATCCAGTTCCAATCATGGTGCTGGACCTACCTTCCCTCAACATCAATAGATTAGCCAGAGTTTCACACCCCATCAGGCAAGGACCTTTGCCCCCAACCAGCAATAAGCAGCTGCAGAATGACCATAGCTCTTCAGCAACCCCTTAAGAATAAGGGTGTAAACTCTCTGAGAGGCAAGTTGAGTCAAGTTGGATAGGAAACAGGGAAGGCAGCTGGTCAGAATAAAGCCCACCAAAGACTCTGGTCTTTAGGTCCAGTTTGGAAATCCCAGACTACTTTGTTATTTAATAATGGAAATATTTCTTGTATACTGTTACCAGCAAGATCTGCCCTTTTTTTTGTTCCCCATAAACATCTTCCTTTTCACCCGTAGTTTCCCAGCCGGTACCTTTCTACAGTGGACTTCAGCAGTAACCCATGCCCACAATCAAACCCAATGTTGGGTTTTCACAGACTTACCATCCTTGGGTCTACTGCCCTTCCTTGGACCATAACTCCTGAACATTGGACAGCATGGAACATCTCGCTGGCATGGCAAAATATGACCCATTGACAAGTTTGGAACAAGACCCTCTCATTTAAGACTGAGATTCAGCTGCCATCTTTCAATGAGACTCATAATTATATATTTTCCTTTATAAGAGAACAGGTGAATAAGCCCAGGCTTTTGTTAGGATGTGCTGTGTATAATGGTTTAGGATGGTTAATAGCTGAGTCTTTCACCAAAGATCGCATTGCTCCTGTCTGCATGAATGACAAGAGGGAATCTGTGATGTGGGGTGGTTACCACCTGAGTTGTATAATTTTACTATCAGGGAAAGATACAGAGCAGAGCATGGCCTGTGGTGGTTCTATACTTTGGCCATTTTTGTGCCAAGTGGAACTGCAGTTGTCACTGAAAGCTGTTGTATTTTATACTGTTGCTGTGGAATCTGGATGTAATGCTTATCCTATGGCCAATATAGGCTGCTTCTTGGGGGTGGATTGTGGGGACCCAGGCCCTCCAAGTCCTTAACACATAGCTGCCAGCATAACCTAGATATAAGTTAAAGGTGAACTACCCTCCCCAGAGTGTAGAGAATGTATAGTTGGTATCATAAACTATAATCTTCCTAAAGCAATAAATGTCCTTGGTAAACATCCTTCCTACAAGCATAGTGAAAACATCACCAGACCCCATGTGTATGCTTCAAGTGACCCTAGCAGAAACTCTGTACTCATACCCTGGAGATTGTCTTTGTTCTGAAACTCCTTATATATCACCCCTCATTTTCTCATCTCTTTGGAGAGTGCTATCTTCATTCTCTGAATTACCACCATCAGAGAGCCTCTTCTATCTGTCAGTCCCAATAAAGCTTATGCCTGACTAAATGCCAGGTGTGTTGTGTTCTTTGGTCTCACAGCTGGACCAACTCATGCCCTTCAGGAGTTGGATTGTAACACTCATAAAACTGATATTTTACTGTACTTTATCTTCTACAACTGAAACAATCCCATCTTACATGGCACACCCTATCTCCCAAACCACATCAGTTGATGTACCATTAGTACCCTATGCATAATAACTATCAATAGGACTTAAAATAGCACTGAAGTCTCTCCAGGTCTCACCAAGATGTGAAGTCACACTAATAATAATTACTAGTAATAACTGAAATCATGGCTGCCCATTCCTCACCTATGTAATGGAGCACCTCCAACATCCTTTCCAGACCTCACCCATTTTTAAAGGCCATCAGAAGAGTCACTCATAATCCATTAACCTTACTGCCTTCTTTTCCCACTGAATAAAGAGACAATTGATTCTGACACTTCTGCCAGTATCTTCCTCCTTGACACTGAAGCACTGGGTCATTAATTCATTCAACAAATATGTGTTAAACAACTCCTATGTGACATACTCTGTTCAAGTCATTGGAAGGTAGAGCAGTGAAAAAAACAGAAGTTCTTGCATTCATGGAGCTCAAATGGATACAGGTAATATGTAGGAAAATTATATATAAATATATACACACAGGCATGTAATATGCTAGGTGGTAATCAATGCAATGAAGAAATATAAAGCAGAGTAAGGAAATGCAGTGTGATGGAGGTACAGATGACAACATATTTTAAATAAGGGAGTCTAGGAAAATGTTTCTGTGCAGAGACCAGTTTGAGGTGATGAGCAAGCCAGGTGAATATCTGCACAAAGAATGAAGAGTGTTCATAATCATAGTACTACTGAGGGCACATGGAGCTTTGTGGACCATTTCTGTGGTCTTTGTAGTAGTTGTATTGATACTGAAGGAGATACCATACCAAGGAGTCAATTTTAATTCACCCAAAGCTGTACACCTTCAAACAGTTTTCCCCAACATATCACTAAATGGATATTACTGGTATTTCATGCCAAAGAGGGAAAATGTTACTCTCCCATGATCCATATTGAAACTTGTCACTAAGCTATTGAACAAGCATTGCTTTATTTCAGTATTTCATACCCAGAGAAAGGGAATTATGTCCTCTCTCTTTAGGACTTTAGGATGAGCCCGTGGATAGGGTTTGGAATCAGACACCAGACTATATTCTCCATTCATTCCCTCCCCTCAGGCACTATAGTACACACCTATTTCCCCAAAGTCCTTTTTTACAATGTAAAATGACTGTACAATTCATGTTTTGCTCTTCATCTTATCTCCAGCATCTAGCACAGTGTGGGGGTACATGATAGCTGCTCTAAACCAAATTTGAAGAAACAAATCAATGAAAATCCATCAAGGCAACAGACATGCCCAGATGTGTATGAATGCTCATCATGGACATAGACTAAGCTCAGATACTGATTTCTCCACAAATTCTGGAAAAAATCATTTCTGTACGTGGATGGGAGAAAGCTAATAGGGAGCTTAAATGCTACGTTTTTCATTTTGCATTTTTCAAGTTCCAGTGGAAAGAGCTATGGCTTCAGATTAAGATATAAAACCTGGCTTTTCTTACTTATCTAATCTTAGGCAAGTGTATTCCCTCATTCATTCATTCACTTAGTAGGCAGTGATTGAACATATAGTATCTTTGGAGTCCTGTGCAGGCACAAAGTATGCAATGGTGAATCAGGCAGACAAGAATTTTCTCATAAGGAAACACATTTCCTAGTGGGAAAGACAAAAATAAGTACTTAGTTATTTTTTTAGTTAATTATTTTTAAAGAAGTTTTGGTTTCATAAAAGTTACATCAAAAATATAGGGGAGGGGGATGGATGTTGCTCAAATGGTTGGGCATCCATCTCTCATATGGAGGGACCCGGGTTCGATACCCGGGACCTCCCGGTAAAAAAAAAATAAATAAATATATATATATATATATATATATATATATATATATATGGGATTTCATATACACAACCCCATCCCACACTTTCCCCATAAACAACATCTTTCATTAGTGTGGTACATTTGTTACAATTGATGAACACATAACTGAAGCATGCAACTAACCATGGACTATAGTTTACATTATAGTTTACACTTTGCACTGCACAATTTTATAGGTTTTGACAAAATGTATAGTGGCCTGTATCCATCATTGCAATTCCATGCAGACAATTCCAATGCCCCCAAAGTACCCCATGTTACACTTATTCTTCGATTTTCCCTACCCCCCCAGAACCTCTGGTGGCCCCTGCCTTTATATCAATGATGCAAGTTCTTCCACTGCCAGAATAATAATAAGTCTTCTTAAGTTCATAGTTGCATTCCCCCCTTATGTTTGTTCATTCCTCAATCTTGAGGATTTGAGGATGGTGATGCCCAGTCTTTTTCTGATTGAGAGGGTACTTTGATCCCATGGGGCAGATGGATGGACTGTCTTGCTACAGTTGTAGATACTCTCTATTTTGGGGGATGGGCATTGTCTATCATCATCCTTTTGTTGGTTGTCATGGGCAAGTCCAATGAACTGGAGAGTAGGTGTTGCAACTCTTGCTGAGATTCAGGGCTCAACTGCCATATGAACAGACGAAAGATTTAAGTCTCTGGGGCATATATTTAATGAGTGTGGTACTAATTATAGGTTCAAATAAAAGGGGTAGAAGAGTCATGTGTAGGGAAATTGTAAATGAATCTAACTCTGTTACACTGGAGAGCATATATTACAACGTAAGACCCACTGACATGGTGCCGAATACCTGCAATTGTCTGCCCTGCCTATAGTGTCTAGATGTCTCTAGAGCCCTCAGGAGTCCTGCTGTTTGAGGCAATGTTTACTGTAGCAGTTAATGAGATCCTGCTGAGACGGCCATAAGTGTAATTTTTGGAATGAACTCCGGACTCATTTTGAAATGTCTTAGCCATAAAAACTCATTTGTATTAAATATTTCCCCCTTTTGGTCAAGATCATTTTCCAAATGCATCACTAGCTGGTGCTTCATAATAATCCCTTGGTTCCAGGGAGGCTCATCCCTGTAAGTCATGCCCTAGGACAGGGGAAGGTAATGCATTTATATGCTGAGTTTGGCTTAGAGAGAGGCTACATTTGAGCCACAAGGGGGCTCTCAGGAGGTAACTCTTAGGCAATATATAATACTAGGCTAAGTTTCAATCTCAAGAAAAGGTTCATAAGTACAACCATCAACATCAAGGGCCTGGTATAAGGGTGTGTCCTCCTTTGCTAGGCACTGCCCATGTACTCAGGGGATTCTTGCTGCCCCATTATAGAATGTTGCAGGACTTCCCAGGATGGGAATTCAATATTTTTGGTTATTGTGTGGTTCTCCACCCACCAAGACAATACCCCATAACCACGTGAACATATTCATACGCTGTAGAGGCATACTCCAGGTGCACTCCTACCCACACATCTCCCCATCACCAATACCCTGCACCACTGATTCTCCCCTGTCACGGTTGTGACCCTTCTGTGATTCAAAACGTCCCCAAAGAACAAAGTTAAAAATAAACAAATAAAAATATTTAGAAAATAAAATAATAAATAATAAATAAAAAAGAATTTAAAAATAAAGGTAAAAGTTTAAAAATGAAAAAATAAAGTACAATAAAAACAAAATTTTCTAAATGTTTCTTCCGTCACTGTAAGATCTGTTATCTTTTATATACAGTGACAATTTCTTCCGTATGTTCCCCCAGTGTAATATTTTTTTTGCTTTATCTTCAAAGAAGCTTTAGTTTACAGAAAAGTCACATAGAAAATATAGGGGATTCCCACATACCCAATCCCCTTCCCTTCACCCCCTCTCCCTTATTAATAACATTTTACATGTGTATAATACATTTGTTACAATTGATGTTACAAATATTGAAGCATTGTTACTACCCATGTCAATGGTTTACATAATGATTTAAGTTTTACACTGCACACTTTTATAGGTTTTGACAAAATTTAAAAAGGCTTGTATCTGTCATTGCAAGATCATGCAGAACAATCTCAATGTTCTATATTCCATCTATTCTATTCTTCCCTCCCCTTCCCCTCAGAACCTTTGGTAACCACTAAGATTCAATTTTTGAAGAATAAGTTTCATAGTTAACATACAATAATATTGAGGGCTTGACATATTGGCCAGTTTTCTTTTATTAGGCACTGCCGATGTTCTCAAAAGATTCTTGCTCCTCTAACTGAGAAAAGAGCAGGGCTCCCCAGGATAGGAGTTTAATATTTTCTTACTTATTTTGTGGCTTTCCACCCACTGAAATGACACACTATGACAAGATGAACACCTTCATATTCCATAGAAGCATGTTCCAGATGTGCTCTATCATGCATATGCCCCCAACCCCCTATGCCCTACACCAGTCACCCCCACTACCATATTTGCTGGAAGAACATTACCACCATTGTAGTTTTAACCACAGACCTACAAATCCCCAGAGTTCACTTGTTCTTTCCTCCAGCCTTCCCCCAAGTTACATGCATAGTCCAAACGAATCCCTCCACCCTACTCCCCCTCACATCACAGCACCTTTGAACCAAATCATGTCACTGTACCACTGTCAATCCCATTCACTGCCAAACCATCCCCTTCCACCTTATCATAGATTTTGCCCATAATGAGCATCGATTAACTACACTCTACTCCCTTGCTGTCTCCCAATAACCTATCTTTCATACTTTAGCTCTGTGAGTCTGCTCAATTTGCTTACTTCACTCAATGTAAAGGTCTTCAAGATTCATCCATGTTGTCTTGTGTGTTGATACTGCATTCCTTCTTACAGCTGAGTAATATTCCATTGTATGTATATACCACAATTTGCTTGAGTTATATCAGTGAGGTCATGCAATATTTGTCCTTGTGCCAATACCATGCAATTTTGCCAACTGTAGCTTAGTAGCATGCTTTAAAGGCAGGTAGCATGATTCCTTCAATTTTGTTTTTCTTTGTCAATAAATTTTTGCTTATTCAGGGCCCTTTTCCCTTCCAGATAAATTTCATAATTAGCTTTTCCCATTTAGTTTTTAAAATGCTGTGGTGATTTTTATTGGAATTTATATTAAACCTGAAAATCAATTTGTATAGGACAGACATCTTAATTATATTTATTCTTCCAGTCCATGAACATGAAATATTCTTCTATTTATTTAGGTCTTCTTTGATTTCCTTTGACAATGTTGTATAGATTTCTGTGTACAAGTCCTTTACATCTTTAGTTATGTTTATTCCTAGATATTTGATTCTTTTAGTTGCTATTGTAAATGGAATTTTTTCTTGATTTCCTCCTCAGATTGCTTACTATTGGTGTACAGAAATGCTACTGATTTTTGCATGTGGATCTTATATCCTGCCACTTTACTGAACTTATTCATCAGCTCCAGAAGCTTAGTTGTTGTAGATTTCTCAAGCATTTCTATGTATAGGATCATGTCATCTGCAAATAGTGGAGGTTTCATTTCTTCCTTTCCAATTTGTATGCTTTTTATATCTTTTTCTTGCCTAAGTGCCCAAGCAAGTACTTCTAACACAATGTTAAATAAGAATAATGACAGTAGGTATCCTTGTCTTGTTCCAGATTTTAGATGGAAAGACTTTAGCATTTCACCATTGAATATGACATTAGCTGTGGGTTTTTAATATATACCCTTTATCAAGTTGAGGAAGTTTCCTTCTATTCTTATCTTTTGAAGTGTTTCTATCAAGAAAGGATGCTCTATTTTGTCAAGTGCTTTTTCTGCATCAATAGAGATGATCATGTGTTTCTTTTTTTCTTTCAATCTGTTAATGTGGTGTATTACATTGACTGATTTTCTATATTGAACCATCTTTGCATACCAGGGATGAAACCCACTTGGTCATGGTATATAATTCATTTGATGTGTTGTTGAATACGATTAAAAAGTATTTTGTTGAGAATTTTAGTGTCCAGTTTCATTAGAGAGATTCGTCTGTAGTTTTCTTTTCTTGTGGCATCTTTATGTGGCTTTGGTGTTGGCTTCATAGAATGAGTTAGGCAATATTCCTTCCACTCATATTTTTTGGAAGAGTTTAAGCAGGATCAGTGTAGGTTCATTCCAGAATAATCAGTAGAATTCACTTGTGAAACCCTCTCGTCCTGGGCTCCTCTTAACTGGGAGGTTTTTGATGACTAAAACAATCTCATTACTTGTGATTGGTCTGTTAAGTTCATCAATTTCCTCTTTTTAATGTAGGCTGCTTTTGTGTTTCTAGAAATGTGTCCATTTCATCTAAGTTATCCATCTTGTTGGCATACAATTTGTCAAAAAATCCTATTATGATACTCTTTATTTCTGTGGAATCAGTGGTGATATCCCCTCCCTCATTTTTAATTTTATGTATTTGCATCTTCTTTCTTTTTTCTTTGTTAGTCTAGCTAAGGGTTTGTCAACTTTATTAATCTTCTCAAAGAACCATCTTTTGGTTTTGTTAAATTTTTCTAGTGTTTTATTATTCTCAATTTCATTTAGCTCTGCTCTAATCTTTGTTATTTCCTTCTTTCTGCTTGCTTTGGGATTCTTTGGCTGTTCATTTTCTAGTTCCTCCAGGTATGCATTTAGGTCTTTGATTTTAGCTTCTCTTCTTTTTTAATATAGGCATTTATGGCTATAAATTTCCCTCTCAGCAACACTTTTGCTACATCCTGCAGGTTTTGATATGTTGTGCACTTCCTGGACATGTATACCCATCTCCCTCAAAAGAGCTGGGAAATTTACAGCCATTATTTCCTCCAACACTCCTTCTGCCCCCTTTCCCTTCTCTTCTCCCTCTGGGAAGCTTCTAATGTGTATGTTTGTGTGTTTCATGTTGTCATTCAAATCCCTGAGTCCCTGATGAATTTTCTCTATCTTTCTATCTATCGGTTCTACTATCTGTCTGATTTGAGATATACTGTCTTCTGTTTTGCTGATTCTTTCCTCTACCTGTTCAAATCTGCTGTTAAGTGCTTCCAGTGTATTTTTGAAGTCTTGCACTGTGTCATTCATCACCATCAGATCTGTTATCTTTTTATGTATGTTTCTGATTTCTTCAGTATGTTCCCCCAGTGTGTTCTTTATATCCTTTATCTCTTCCTTCACTTCATTAAGTTCATTCCTGATATTTGTTTGGACATCCTTGATTAGTTGTTCCATGTTATGCATCTAACCCTGTTTTTTAGTTTGTTCATTAGACTGAGCCATATCTTTCTGTTTCTTAGTATGGTTTTTAATTTTTTGTTGGTGTCTAAGCATCTGTTTATCTTGATGTGCTTATTTGATTGGTTAGCTTCTCTTTCTACTCTAGGCTTTTATTTGTGTATGTGTGTGTGTGTGGTAAGATTCCTTTTTGACACTTGGTTCCCCTTATTCTATATCCTTGTAGTTGTCTTTGTTCCCTTGAAAAAAAAATTGGATCATAGAAAAGGAAATAGAGAAGAAGAAAAAAAGTATCATAGTAATAATAATAAAAAAGATAGAAGAGGAACTGTACAAGAGCCAGGAATATAAATAAGTAATATGAGTTAAAAAAAAAAAAAACATAAAATGTGCAAAGGAATAAGAATTTTAAAAGGTGGAATGAAATAAGAAAAAAATAGAAAAAAAATGAATAAATTAAAAGGCCAGAAAGATGAAAAGAGATGAAAGAAAAAAAAAAAAGAAAGAAAGAAAAGAGAAAAAGAAAAGATGAAGACCAAACAAGAAGCGTTAGAATGAAAGAAAAGCAACAGAAAACAGAAGATAGGAAAATGAAGGAAAGAAAAGAAGTAAAGTAAGGAGAAAAAAATATGTAAAAGAACAAAAGGAAACAAAGAAAGGGAAAAGACAACAAACAAAAACAAAACAAAATCTTAGGAAAAACACTCATCTTTCTTAGGGCCCAGGAACCATCTCAGGCTGCCAGGCTCATCAATCAATCACCCTGCAGCCTGCCTTCACAGTTAAAGTACCTGGTTTTAGAGAATAAAATAAAGGATAAAAAATATAAAATATAAATGCTAAAAAATAAAAAGCAACATATCAAAAAACCTAAAACAAAATAAAGAAATCTCAGTCTACATGTTCCCTATTGTAGGCTAACAACTGGGTCCCTGACAAACTGGTGGGTCATACTCTGGAGCCCTTTTCTTAGGAGGTACCAGGAATTCAACCAGGGACCTAGTATACGGGAGGAAGGCCTTTCTCCAGTGAGCTACACTCACTCCACAGTTTAGAAAGTCTTCTGAAAACTCATCTGACTCTTCCTGCCTCTGTTCCCTCAGGCGAGTTGGGCTTCTAACAGTTTGCTGGAGCTGGTCTGGTTAGGTGCCCATCTCCACCCACTCACTGATCTAGCTCCTTTCTCTCAGGGTATTTCGGTGTGTCTGCCTGCCTGATCAGATCCCCCCTCCCCTCTCCCTATGGTCACTTCAGTGCTGGCTGGGGTCTTTTTTGAAATTCAAAGGGGATTCAGCTGGTCAATCTCACTGAAGAGAAGGCACTCTTGGCCCTCTACCAAACACCTCTTCCTTCCAGGGAGGAGAACATTTTTTACCCATTCAGTTGGCTGCAGTGAGACAGGGGTTTTACCACCTTGAAGATGGGTTATATGTGCAGTTCCCAGCCACAGGGGTGAGTAACTCACAGTTTTTGATTAGCTTCTTTGTCTTTCTGTCCCTCTCCCTCTTGAATGATGCACAGCACTCTCCTGGCCTGGAGATTCCAAAGCAGTTCCCTCAGATAGCTTTTTGCCCTTCCTCCATTGTTTTTGTGAGAGAATTGAGCTCTGCCTATCTACTTTGATGCCATCTTCCCAGAAGTCCTAGTACTTAGTTATTTAGTCTCTCTGATTCTCAGCTTCACTATCTATGAAAATAATGTGTGATATCAGCTTTACTCGAATATTATAAGGATTAAAAGCTAAAATACATAGAACACCTAGCAGAGTATCTGTCTCATAATAGGTGTTCAGTAAATGTTAAAAAGCAAGAGGCAGGAGGAAGAACATTAAGTCAATGGGCCTCAAACCCCGAAGTGCATCAGAATTCCCCAGAGGACATATTAAACAGATGGCTAAACCCCTCCTACAGAGATTCAGAGTCATTAGTTATGGGGAGGGGCCCAAGAATTTGCATTTCTAGCAGTGACCAGATTATGCTGAGGCTGCTGGTCCAGGAAACACTTTGAGAACCGCTGGCCTATGGAATCAGATACATTTGGCATTTATTAGGAGGGCAGTAAATGTAAGTTATCTCTTTTCTTGTTTTAGTTTGTCTTCATTACGCTGGGCTCTGATAAATACTATTTAAACCTGGAATATGATAAATACTTCCAAAATAAATGTATATTGTCTTTATTAGAAGCAGGTTCTTCTAAAGATATTGCATGCCTTCATTGCCTTAACTGCTTATTCATTTTTTCCCAAAAGGACAGAAGTCCCACAAAATAAGAAAATAGAATAATTTTGCCATCTTTCAAGCATAACTCACAAACAACTATCTTATGTTTAATCAAATATGTCCTCTTTCTAGCATTTGAGGAGTTGTTCAAAAACAATTATGGAAACTTTCTCAAATGTGATACTGAAGTTTATTCTTGCCTCATCACCACTGTTCACGGAAATGCGGTCAGCAATGATTTCCACACCCCTGATCCCTGCTATCCTGCCTTCCTACACTCATCACTTCTTTGAGGCTATTTCATGCCACCTGATACTTTTCTGGCACTCGGGATGGACTTCATGGGTTTGTGACCTGTGCATTTTTAATGTTCTGCTGTTGCCACTTTGCAATTCTTGATAATTTTTGAACAGGGGACCCCACATTTTTACTTTGCACTGAACTCCACAAATTATATTTGCTGGCATTAAAGCTGGATTCCAGGGAGATGAGGATGCTGCATCAACAACAAACAATTCTTTTTCTTTAATCTTCTGCTAAGCCATTTATAGATTTCTTAAAAGCTATATATCCTTGGGAAAATCACTTCAATTCGCTGAGCCTGAACATAACTGTCTATAAATTGAGGAGCTGAACTGGATGTTCTCTTAGGTACTTCTATTTCTAAAATACTATAAATCTATTAATTTTTAAATACAAAGAACTTTATAACTTGGAACAAAATCAAATCTATGCTTTAAGGAGACACATTTTCTAAATCTATCTCAATCTATTGAATCTATTTAAGAAGAAAACCAGATGGTAAATGTATCCTAAGATTCATATACCTTTCTACCTTGCAGTTCCATGTAAATTCCTTGGGATAGTCAATCCAAAAAATGTACTATACCTTAGCCTGAAAAATGACACATCAACAACATGCTGAGCCTCCTAATTACCAGGAATGCAGGGCCCATTAAACTGTGAGGATGCATATGCACACCTAATTATGTTTATGCCTACTTATAAATCAGCAAAGAGAGAGCATATGCATGCTGAAAATTACCCATCATTAACTTTCCTAATTGCACCCAAATAAAGAGGGAAATAATTCACTTCAGAATACGTTTTCTTCCTTTGGGCAAAGCCTACAGTCATCTTGTTTAGGTTTTGAAAAATTGTCTTCCTGCTCATAAATGGAAATCAATTCTTAGGATGCCAAAACACAACATAGTCCTTCCCTAGATATTGAGCCAGAGAAAATGAAAAGATTCACATGTGAATGTCAGAAGACTAGAGCATGGATCTAGAAGGTAAATAGCAGACAGAGGAGATACAAAGGAAATGAAACCAATTCCTTCATTCTGATAAAGAGTACAACACAGTTGGTGACAGGCCAACTACAGATACAATAGGATGCAACAACCAGGGACAGATCCTCAGGGAAAAAGAAGCATTAAATTTAGATGTCGGACAGAGACTCAATTTCATGACAGTAATTGAGATCAATTGGAACACTGTCTTCAGTCACCATTTTCCTCACTCACCATTTTCCTTGTAGTTTCTCTGAACAATTACGTTTCTATTACTGGCAGGATTCAGATAAGACAGCCAGGAGTTGTGCATGCCTAATTGGGCTTCCATATATGGTTTATTGCTGTCCTTAGAGACTGGTAGCAGAAAGAAAGGGGGAAAATATATATGGGCTTTCTGATGTTCTCTTATCATTGTGGTGCTAATTCAGAAGTGCAGAGTCCTGACTAAGAAATCTGAGGATCCACCTCCTGACAACACATGCCAAGACTGTTAGGGGCTATGCCTGCAGTATCTCATTTAGTCTTCACAACAGCACTGTGGTGGTCTCTGTTATTGCTTCAATTGCACAGGTGAAGAAGATCAACCAGGATGACCCAATGACTAAGGATTGGAGTGAACATCCAAACCCAGACTCTTTCCAACTCCCAAGCCCTTGTTTCAGGTTATAGTACCTCCTAACTAAAGGAAGCTCAAATGTCCAGATTTATGAATAATCTACCTTTTGCCAAAGAGTCAGATAGATTTTATTTTCTCCTCACTATATTGACAGTTTGTTTTCCTAAATTCTAATAAAGCAACTGAACAAATGACTCATTCTAAAATGCAACATGTATCCCCACCACTTCATTGGCTTCTTCTGACCTATAATAGGGCATTGTACGCATTGGAGTCTGCCATCTTTGAAAACTCTCCTCTGTTTTAGTATTTTCCTTAATTAAAATCAGGCCTTCTCCAAGGAAGAAGCCAGAAAATCATATCCTCAGATTCCTTAAAGCATGATCTACACTCTACTAATTAGATTCACTCATGCAAGATTTTGTTTGAGAACTAAATAACCTGAGGAAGCAGTGCATCTGGGGGCTTTGAACTTCAGGAAAGCAGAAGGGTGGAAAACTACAATTCTTTTATTGGATGGTAGTGGTAGTGCTTCTGGTGCTCAATCTTGGGCATCCCATGTGTTGTGCAGTGACACCTGAAGTGGGTTGGGCATTGATTTTAGCCCTAGGGCTACTGTATCTGCTCTCTTGTCCTGGAGATTTTGTAAATGGTCAAAACCTTTTAATAAAGCCCTTTTCTTCTTTTAACTAACCAGATTACATGCTATTGTTTGCAAATAACAACCCTGTATTTCATACCATCTTAACTATGTATGAACTATCCTCGCTGGCATTCAAAGCCTTCCACAAAAGGCTACAGCAACATCCTCTATTACTTTCTTTCCTGTACAAGTTTTTTAGTCATTGTAACTAATACATAATGATCCCTTTACTTAGAAAATAATCTTATTCAATTAGATACTGCACTAGGCTTACTATACCTGAATCCATAGAGTGAAGAGTTTCAGGGGCTATTCACCATCCCATGCCACAATTAATTTAGATCTGAATACATAGGCTACTTACCTGAGGGTAAATAGAAGAATCTGCAGCCACCAATAAAGCTTTGTGTAAAGAGAAAACGAAAGGCAAATACACATCAAAATCACTTTCCCTGAGCAAGTCGTCGGCTCTGCATCCTTGCCTGCTTCCCTACACTGGTGTGCCGGAAAGGATGAAGATCTAGAAAACCCAAGGGTCACATTTATCTTCATACTTTAAAATGTTCCTTATCTTCCCTTTAAAATCTGCCCTTTTTTGATTTTTCCATTTTTATGACATGATACCATGACCATCCGGTCACCCAAGTCAGAAATCTGAGTCATCTTTGCGTCTTTCTACACCTTTAGTCCTTACACCCAATTAGTCATTATTTGTTAATTGCATTTCCATATTTTTCAAATCCTTCCTATATTCATCTATTCATGCTCTACAGCAGCAGCCTCCTACTGTTTTTTTTTTTTTTTTTTTTTATTCCAATCCTTCCAGTGTTTTTCTGTTCTCCACAGGTATAAGTAGCATGATAGAGTGACTTTTCCAGAGCACAAATATGATCATGTTTCTCCATGGTCTAAATCCCTTTCAATCTCTCACAGTATAATATCCAGATGTGCTCACATGGCAACAAGACCTGTGTGATCTGGCCCTGTCTGCTCCTCCCTGCTCAACCCCTGTGCTCGTCCATATACACTATGAGATGCAGCCTTGATGCACCACTTGGAGTTCCCTAAACACTCTTGCTTTCCACTTCCATGCATTTGCCCATGTTGTCCCTCTTGACTATACATTCTTTATATTGTGGCTTGAAAACCTCAGCTCTAAGAATTCTTCACCAACATCTCCAAATTAATTTGGGATATTACTCTTAGTCCATACACTCCTGCAGCATCTTATTCACCCATTCTTCTCTCATTATATTTATGTGGCTTTGGTTATCTGTTTATGGTTCTTTGTCCTCCTCCTAGCCCCATAGTCTCTGCCTTCCTTTCCAGAGGAGTAGATAGATAAGATGCCTGCCTTGCTATCTGACTTTGGTCAGTGACTAATGCTTGACAGTTTTTGCACATTGGATTCTCCCAGCTGACTTCCATGAGTATTGTTGCTGTTAGAATAGATACTTTGGGGTCTTGTATTCCCCAGAGAACCATGGCTTGCTCTTCATTGAATCAATCTGTGTCTAGAAGTACATTTCATATTTTAATGAAGATAATTAATAATGATGATGATAATAATTAGCTACTATTATGGAATGCTTATATATGACACCAAATAAATTAATCCCTACCACTACACTATCATATATGTAACATCATTATCACTTTGTGAGTGAAGAAAATGAAGTGTAGAAGAAATAAAATTTTCCAGTGTCACAAAATTTGTGTGTAGAAAGCCTTCAATTGAACCTCACTCTGTCCGATTTTAAGCCTCATCTTCTAAATCACTTAACTTTGCAGACCAGAAAAGGCCAAACATTTTATTGACCTGAGTTGCATTTGCCTTGGTTATTAGTTTAACAGCTGTACTGAACTACATTTCACATATAATTTACCCATTTAAAGCACGTAATTTGATGATTTTCAGTATAGTCACAGATATGTGCAACCATCATCACAATTTTAAGATATTTTATTACTTCAGAAATAAACCCCATATCCTTTAGCTATCAGGCTCCTGTCTCTCCCGGCTTCCCATTCCACAGCCCTAAGCAACCTGTTAGACCTCAGCTCATAATAATTTTCTAAAACAGTTCAATAAGAGAAGGTGGAGATTGTCATTTGTATTTTGTGTCTTAATGTGACTGCTGGGCCTTGTTGAAAGTGGAAAGAAAATGAACTATTTCTCAGTTGATGAAATGACAGCCAACAATTATGATTATTTTTTATCAAGGTAACATTCTACACTCTCCAAAAATACCATGTGTCATTCCTTGTTCTTAACAGTTAGTGTGTGTTGTTAACGTGCTGAATAAGAGGTTTGCCAGAGATAAAATTCAAGCTCAGGAGGGGCTCATGATCTCTGCTCCAGGGAACTTTGAAATCCCATTTTGCATAGATTAACCAGAAGCAGGTATTTAGGAAGAACCTCCAGGTGCCCAGTTCTATGCCTCACAAACCATTCTTTTCCACAGGTGAACAGAGCTGAACCACATCCTCCAGGCAATGCTTAGGAGTCCTCTGTAAATCAAATAATATGTTCCCTTTGATTTTTCGTTTTATTTCAAATGCTTCAACACCAGCAATATTGTTCTTCTTGTATCCCCATGGTATACAGATGGGTGGTTCCAGACCCAGGGAGTTAAGGCGACTTGCCTAAGGTCACATGGCTGACCGTAATAACTCATTTCTTAAAGACTCAGCTTTGTGCTACATACCATGCTCTTTACTGGTGTATTTTAAGTGACATAAACACCCAGTAACCTAGCTTTAAATGTTTCTCTCGTTCTACTGCTCTAACTTCAATGACTTATCAATTTGTAAATAAGCATTCATTTGCATAAAGAAAATAACTATTTAAAGACACCCTAACGTGAATTTTTCCATGAAGCAATCCTTATTTCTGGTTTATTGCATTCATCCTCTATTTCATCTTTTTTTTTTTTTTTTTTTTTTTTTTAAAAAAAAGTATTTGTTTTTTTTTTTTTTTTTTACTGGGAGGTACCGGGGATCGAACCCCGGTCTCTCCATATGGTAGAAGGATGCCGAACCTCTTGAGCCACATCCGTTTCCCTACACAAGTCATTGTATATCAGCCTTACCTTTACTGATTGAAGCTTACCTCTCATATGTGTTATAGAATTGTATGTTGTCAGTTTCTCTCTTGATTATGACTTTTTCCTGCAGCCAAGAAACGTGATCAAAAGAAAGCTATACAACTATAGCACTTAAATTCTTTGAACTGGAAACTCTTTTGAAAATTCTGTAATGGCTACACATTTTCCCCCTTAGGAATACACAGAAACACATCCACACAAGCTTTTGCATACAATTTTCTAAGCTGATGGAACCAAGGGAGTTTGTAAGAGGAATTTCTAAATGTCCAGGTCCCCTGACTAAGAACTTTGCCTTCCCAAATGCCTGGAATCTTTTACTCAATATTCGGATAAGAAGTATACAAGAAAGAAGGTGGGTGAAAATAGACAGTGAAATCTTGAGGAAGAAGGATTTAGATGTAGGGGCAATAATAGGGATGCTAAGAGCAGAAGGGTTGTAACCTCCCAGCATTTACCCACAAATATCCAGTAAAAGTCTCCTAGGTCTACCTGGGTCACACAAGATATATTTGTGGGGAAAATGCTGTCATCTACATTTGAGGCAATGACAAGGCAGAAATGGAAGAACAGATGCAAGGCACGCAAGATAGAAAACTGACCCAGAACAGATAAAGAGAAATGTAATTTTTCACAATGTGAAAACTTGGAATGTTAGATGTCTCATAGGATGTAGAACCAGCTTTAGAGACCATTCTATCCTTACCTAAAGAGGATAGATAGCCTCAGCTGTTATCTGAGTTGCTCTACCATTTGTCTGGCTGTTGAGAATTTGAACAAGACAAGCACATTAATTATCTTATTTTATCCACTTAAAAGTCCTGTGGAGTAGCCTATGGTCTCCATTGACAAATATGGAAGGTGAGGCTCAGAGTAGAAAATAATCGAAGTCACAGACCTAGAAAGACTTCACTTGTGATGCTAACTGGGGTTCTATAACTTGTTTCGCTGTCTGTCTCTTTGCTTTTTCCTGCTGAGCCCATTTAGAGCCTCAGTATACTATTAAACAGGGTACTCTAAGGGGCCTTTAATATCAGTCCAGAACTGGAAGTTGAGGTGAAACCTATTTACCATCCCTGCCTGAAATGAGTGTGGTCAGAGTTCCCCCAGATGTCCTTTGCGCTTGGTTGAAAGAATCAGAAGTAAGGATGTCTTACTGAAATTATTTGGCCCTCAATATTTTTCAGTTCCAGCTCTGGCTTTCATGCCTGTCTTCTAGTCTTGGATTTGAGTTTATATTTCCCACAGGACAATCTCCTGTGGATACCTTTGTGATCTGAATAGTCCTAAAGTCAGGCAGAGAAGCATATTTGCAGGAGTCCAGGTTATAGTGATCGCCAATTGATGTCATGTGTCTTATGACTTATATGATACAGAACACTTAACTGTGTTCAAAGAAAAATCCAACTATTCTCCCTTGCAAGAAATGAGTTTTCTGCTTCCCATATTAGATTAGAAGCATATTTCTCGTAACTTAGCACCAAGCTCTTGCACATCTAAGGTCTTAGAGAGTAGCCTGTCTCCCTTTGCCCTTGCAAGTAAAGTAGCTCCTCTTCAGAGAAAACTTTCCTGCCTCCCCTTCTACTGCTGATTAGCTCCATCCCCACCCCATTATCCTCCCTCACATCTCCCAGTTCATCTCCTTAATTGTACTTATCATGAACAATAATAATAAATAAATTATTGTTTAGTGATAATCACCCCCACTGTACTGTAACCTCCACAGAGCAGGAGCATCACATCTGTTTTGGGTACTGTAGTATCTCAGAATTTGACCTTATTTGGAAATAGGGTACTTTCAGAGAGAATTAAGTTAAATGAAGTCATATTGGATAAGGTTTGTTCTTAATCCAATATGATGGATGTACTTAAAAGAAAGGGGGAGGCAGCTAGGGAATGCAAAAGATTGCTGGAGAATACTGGAAGCTAGAAGAGGGAAGGAAAGATTCTCCTTTACAGGTTTAAGAAGCATGGCCCTACTGACACCTTGATTTGACTTCCAGCCTCTAGAACTGTAAGACAATAAATTTCTCTTGTATTAAGCCACCCGGTTTGTGGCACTTTGTTAGAGCAGCCCAAGGAAACTAAGATAGTGCTCAACTAATATTTGTGGAATCAAAGAATCTATGAAATGTATGCACATGTAAGAATGGATGAATGGTGGCTCAATAGCTGCTGGAGAATAATCATCTACTGCCATTACCCACTGTTCTAATAGCAGGGCACTCAGATTCTTCTTCAGGACTCCACCATCATTTGTTCACCAGTTGTAGTAACGGTGATGCCTTGCCCTGAGTCCTTGCCTTGGACTGCTACCCAATACAACAGCGCCTCCAGGACTAGCTTCTTCTGCCTTGCATTTCCTAGTCTTCAGTTGTACTGCTTGAAATTTGTTTGCTGTTGTTTATATTTCTTGACCCCACTATCCTCTGCTTAAAATGATGCTTGTTCACCCTTTTCAGATTCTCAAACCCTGAGCAGCACAAATACCTGAAATTTTTTTTAATATAATGGCAATGTAGGGCCAGATCTTACTGAATCAGAATTTCCAGGGCTAGGTGTAAGGAATGGGTATTTTGTAACAACCATTTAGAGTAATTATGATGGTCCAGAGTTCGGAGCTACTGATTGAGGCAGAGAAGAGAACCCCAGCTGTGGAATCAGATGTGAGTTTGAATTTTGCTCAGAGATGGATTAGCTCTGTGACTTCAGTCAATTAATTAACCTGAGTTTGCTTCTTGGTCTGTAAAGTGGTAGAGAGAGCAACCCACCAGTTCTTAGTCCATCTGCTGCCCATTTAGTAGCAGATCAATCTTGAATACTCACCAAATTTCTGTAAAGACCCAGGCCCAGCAATTTTTTATTTTATATTTTTTAGGTACTGGGGCTGGGGACTGAACCTGGAACCTCGTATGTGGGAAGCCGGCACTCAACCACTGAGCCACATTGGCTCCCCTCAGTGCTGTTTCCTTTGTTTGTTTTGCTTGTGTGTGCGTTTTTTTTTTTTTTTTTTAGGACTTACAGGAAACCAAACCCAGGACCTCCCATATGGGAAGCAGGTGCTCAACTGCTTGAGCCACATGTGCTCTCCCAACAATTTTTAACTTAAACAATTAGCTTTCCTACTCTCTAAATTCTGAGGTAACTGTTTTCTATTAAATGTACTCAAATCAAAATATACAGAATCATGATTATACTTAAAGGTACAGAAAGCACCTGATTTATGATTATCCACCTTATATATAAAATCAATAGATGAAAGAAATATTGTTGATTTACTGTTCCCACTCCTTCCAAAAGCCCCTTGCCTTGCTATCACCCTGTTTGTGATCCCAAACAATTTTCAGTCAGTGGCCCACAGCCTCCTTCAACACTCTATCGATATAGACTGGCAGGCATGCTGATCTAACCCCTTTGGGATCCCAAAGCCATTAACTAATGCCCCCACCACAAAAGCCTGTGGGAATCCCACTCCTGCTGCTGCTGTTTAGGGAGCAGTAATCTTACACCCTATCCAAATTAATCTCTTCTTAGAAGTGGCATTACAAATAATGCACAGGATTTTAAGAGCCATTGCAGGTAGCATCATAACTCACACTACAGGTTAAATAAAAATTAGTGAGGTATTAGTTTGGTTAAATATGAATTTTCTAGTCCTGATGGTAGAATTAGAGCTATTTTTTGACCCAGTGGGGAGGTTACAGCTTATCATCACTAGGTAGGGTAAGGTATAGGCTGCCCTTACCTGGACATGGCACAGCTGTGTCTTTACCTGGGGGCAGCAGCTTGTAAGAAGGTACCCAGCTCCACAGCTTATTCAACACACTTCTCTCCCAAAACAAAATGAAACAAACAGCAGTCCGGTCTTCCCAGTGTCTGGAAGACACTCACTCCCCACCCCACCCCCAGGTTAGACCACTCCTTTTTATGCCCAAGTATAAGACAACCTCTCTTTCCTTCAGGGACACCTCTGTCTTTTGGTGTTGAATTTCTAAACACGGACATTGATGGAGTTTTCTTCAGGCCGTTAGTGGGGGTTGGCAAGGAGGGTATAAATACAAATTTAAAGTGATAGGGCCCAAAGGCTTAGCTGACTTGGAGGCTGGAAGTGGAAGAGAAAGAAAAATCAAATCACTTTTTCATTTTTTTGTCTCTTTCAGCAAGAAGAATTAAAGAAAAATGAATTTTCTTGCTACCCTTAAATCCAACCTATATTTGTACTTCTTTTTAGTGTTTCAATGGAGGTAGAAGGACTATTGAAATTTCTAAGGATCCAACTAACATCAACTAACATTCAATATACTTTCATCACTGAAGAAAACGATTTTCACTAAATCATTATTTCCCAAAACATTATTTAGGGAAATGCTAATCGGTGTGCTTGTCCCCCCAAAAGAACTTATTTTTATAGTGTTCAAATACTTGTAGGAAACAGTGTCTGCTGTAGCCCTCTTTCATGGAGTCACATTCATATATTAAAGACTCTTCTAAATCCTGACTTAAAGAACCCTATTAAACTTTGTTGAACCCATTGCTTTCCAATTTCATTTATGTCCCCACCCCCCTCAGGAAGAGCCTTTACATGATTTATTTTAAAGATTGTGTTATGGGAAGCGGCTGTGGCTCAATCAGTAGGGCTCCCATTTACCATATGGGGGGCCCCGGGTTCGGTTCCCGGGGCCTCCTGGTGAGGGCGGGGGCGGGCCCGCCCGCACGGCGTGGTTGGCTGACCCAGCGAACACAAGCAGCAAGGGGGGGATAAATGAATAAATAAATAAAAATCTTTATATTAAAAAAAAAAAAAGATTATGTTAATATTTTGAATATTTTGAATTGGAAAAGATTCCAGAGTTGCCCTTGCCCCCTCCCTACCATCTGTAAACACATGTTTTGGGGTTGAAAACCTCTCTTCAATGATGCTATGAGGACATTGGAAGAACTAAGATTTTTGACTAAGAACTAAGTCAAAATTTTTGACTTAAGAACTAAGATTTTTGACATATAAGTGGAAAGACGTATATGTGGAAAGACATAGCAATTTGCAGGTAAAAATAGCTCATAGCTCAGGGGATTGTAAATGGCAAAAGCAGAGAGAAAGAGAGGCAGAAAATGATAAGAGATGTAGCTAAATATTTATATATACCAAAAATGAAAACATGAAAAACGCTCCTTCTGAAATACATAATTAAGCTCAAGACAGAGTAGGCAGATGGAGTCAGTAATTACAGGTTCTTAATGCCTCTAAAATTCCCAGAGAATGTAAGTGTTGCTACTAATTTTGTAGCTTCACAGTTTATAGCTTGTTGCTGTTTATAACAGTCTCTGCTCCATTAACACTTGATGTTTCAGCTAAGATAGCTTGCGTTTTAAAAATAAACTTCACAGATCAAAGCCACACAATTTCTGGCCTACTTAGAATATTTGTGTGAAAATGCTATGTAAACTAAAGTTTTTATGCATGTATTACAATGATTATTATTACTATTATCCTCATTATTATTACTACAGGCAGCTGTGGTGACATAGAAGAGATGCTGGATCGGAAACCTCATTTCATTTTAACTAATATTTATTAAATACCTGCCAAGGACCAGGCAGTCTTCTGGATCCTTGAGACACATCAGTGAATAAAACAGACCGAAATGTCTACACTTTGGAGATTTCATTTTGATGGAGGATGGAGAGACAGAAAATAAATAATAAACTAACTAACTAAATAAATTATATATATATATGATGATAAAGGGCTATTATAAATGAAGATGAAACTAGGTAAATGGATTTACAGATAGGATAGTCAAGGTAATGCTCATAGAGAACATGACAGGCAGGCAAAGACTGAGGGAGTTGGCCATGAAGTTGTCCGTGGATAGGGCAGAGGAGACCATCAGGACAAAAGCTGTATGGTGGGAGAATATCTGGCCCATTTAGGACCGATAAGGCCAGCATGACAGGAACTGGCTGAGAAAGTGGAAGAACTGTAAAATATGAGATCAGAGAGATCATACAGAGCCTTGCTGGCCATCATAAAGTTTTTGACCTTTACTCTGAAAGAAATGGGGATTTCTTGTAGGATTTAGTGCCAGGGAAGGAAATAAATTGACATATTTAAGTTTGAGACTGACTGCTAAAGGATTAGTCCTTTTCAGATTATATGGGCTTGTATTTTCTTTTATGCATTTAGTAATAGAAAAATATCAATTCTGGCCACTTCGCTTTTAGACAAGGGGAGATGCATTACTTTTAACGAACAGAATTTGATTTGTTTTGTCATTTTTAGAGTGTCAAAATTACTTTGTTTTTAAATTAATGTAAACAACCACCCTTGATTTGATAGATAGATAGATAGATAGATAGATAGATAGATAGATAGATAGATAGATAGATAGATATACAATACCTACACTAAGAGCAGTGATTACTTCTATAACCTTTAGCATTTGTGTAGTAGTGCCAGGAACTAAAGGATTTTATATTTAACTCATTTAATCCTCATAGCAACTCTATGAGGTGAGTAATTTTATTATCCCCATTTATCAGATGAGAAAACAGAAGTACAGAGAGCTTCAGTAACTTGCACAAAAGTCCTACAATTATAAAATGGCTAGGAGGGGACATGAACAATGACAGACAAGCACTGGAATCCTTGTTCCTAGTCTCTAGGCTATACTATCTCTGTATGAAGACATATATGAAAGTGTGTGTGTGTGTGTGTGTATGCTTAGGGAAAATTAGGAAAAAGTCCATAGGAAGCTTATTAGCACAGTTTAGCACAGGGAGCAACAAGATGAAGGCAGAATATAATTTTTCATTCTATATACTTACAAATGAATTCATATGTATTTGTTTTATGGGCAGACCATGTACATACTATAAAGCCATTGTTATAAATATAGTATGACATTTGGCATATGAACAAAGTAATTATCAATAGAGCAGAAACATACTAAAATACTCACTGGAATGTGGATTCTGCCAAATGGAATTTCAATCCATTGTTCAACAAAATGGTCTTAGAACAAATGATAATACAAGTGGAAAAAAAATAAAGTGGGACCCAATACCTCACTACTTATGTCCAGACAAATTCCAGACAGATCTGAGATTTAAATGTAAAAATGAAATCACAGTAAAGATTTGAAGAAAAGAGGGAAACCTTAAAAAGTCTTTGTATAGGAAAGGCCTTGCTAAATAAGAAACAAAACCCAGAAACCATAAAAGAAAAAAGTGGTAAATTTGACTACATTAAAAACAACTTTTTATGGCAAAACTTTTCCATAAAAAAGGTAAAAATATATATTGCTGTGAAAATATCTGCAGACATATGACAAGGATGAATTTTCCTTACTACATGAAGAGCTCTTACAAATCATCAAGGAAAAACCAACAATCCAAGAAAGAATAAGGGACCAGGTATATGAGTAGGAGGTTACTATCCAGAAAAAGCAATGCAAATGGCTTATAATCCTATGAAAAGTAGCTTGACTTCCTTCATAATAATTGGAACACAAATTAAAACAAGGTACAACATTTCAAGTATCAGGTTGGAAAAAATTAGCAGTCCTGAACTTTGGCAAGATTGTGGAGAATCAGGCACTGCTGTTAAGACTGTACATTTGTTTAACCTCTTTGGATGGCATTTTGGCATTATCACTCAAACTTTCAAATGCACACACCCTTTGACCCAGCAATTACACTGCCACAAATTTATCCAGTTATGTCCAGGTATATTTGCACTTGCATACACATATGTATGCAAAATGTAATAAGGCTAAATGTTGCAGCATTTTTTAACCAAGGTCATTTTGTTAAAAAATGGAATTACAAAACCCAAACATAGAGGTGGAGTTAAGGCTATCTCACTACAAGTGATAAGAAATACCTGAATGCGCCTGGGGTGATACAGGAGAATCTGCAGGGTCTCTGTCAGGGCATCTTGCAGTGTAAATGTGGGCTGGCCTCTGGAGAGCTGGGAAATGCCAGCTCTCCATCCTACTTCTCTCTCAGACCCTCCTTTCTAAAAAGTCACCTGACCCCTGTTGCTGTTCTTTTTTATTTCTGCTTTTGGGGGACCAGGGAATGGTAGACTCAGTCCATAAGATGAACTGTTCTCACCAGTCTGGCAATCAGAGTTCTTAATTTCAGGGACACATCCCCATAGAGGATCCTGCATCAGGCTTTTTAGCCTTGGCCAAAGAAGTAAGGACACAGAATTCATTTTGATTTTTACAAAAGCACTAGAAATTTTATAATAAAAGGGGTCCCGATTTGTTGTCACTTTGGCAGACTGCCAGAGTCTATTATAGGCCCATCAACCCTTTCCCAATGGTGAACATAGATTCAATTTCTCTTCCCAGGTATTGAGTCAAGAGGGAGGTCTAAGAGATGGCTCCTCTGACCATGATATTGCACAGAGAATTATAGTCCATGTGACCACACTCACAATTCCTGCCCCATTTCTATGTTTGGAACAGGAATATAATTTCTCCAAAACTAAAATATTGGTACCCAAATTGATCTTAATGCCTCAATTTCTACTTCCAGTTAGCAAGTGGAAGAATATGACAAGATCTTGATTGCCACCACAATAAGAAATATATTTATAGCCCAATAAATATATTTATTTATATATCAAATGGATATATATACTTTTCTTCAAAGACATTCTGAAATTGTGGACACAAAAACAAGAAATCTAAGAAATCTAAACTCTATGGGGTTGAGCCCTACCTAGGTGATAATGAAGGATGCATTAATTACTTGGGCCAATCACTGAGTGAAAAAAGGGTTGGCACACCCAAGGACACTAACTAAGGAACATTCCCTACATTCAGGATGGGATGTCCTGGTAACATTTTTTCCAGCTGGGTTTCAGAATTTCTAAGGACCAGTGACTTCTATGTGCTTTCTAATTTTCCTGATTTTCAATAAGAGTATTTATCCTGCCCCTATTCCACTACTGAATGTTGAATGTATGTAGAGAGATAACTTATCTATTTAACCTCTTTTTTATGAAGAGATTGCTTCCAAATTTGAGGTAGAGAGTGAGATCCTGGATTATGAGCCTAATACCATGAATTAATGGAATTTGGGGGTGTCTTGAGAAAAGGGTAAGTGTACTCCATATTTGGGAAACTTGGAAATATTTGTGAACAAGAAAGAAGACTGTTATTGATTATGGTACAGTGATGTTCATTTCCTTCTCATCCTTCCAGGGGAGGAGTATATTTTGCTCCCTCATGGTTATTTTTTTCTTGCATTTAATGATGTGATTTTCCTTGGTTAATGGGATGCTAACATGAAAAAGAAGAGCCTTGAAATATGTGTGTGGGTGGTACTTATCTCTTGCTCACATGCTTTTGCAATAAGAATATGCCCTAGATATCCCACTGGTTTTGGAGCAGAGCTACAAAGGCTGATCTGCAGACCTACATTCTGAAGCAGGTCACCCCAGCTGACCAACAGGCCTGTGAGTATCCGTGTAAATAATTGTTTTTGCATGCTATTGAGATATTTTCAGACTGCTGTGTTTTCTGTACAAGAAAATCTGGTTACTACAGCAGTTTTCCACACCATTTCTAGCACAAGATTCCTGGGAAGAATTCTTATTGACTGACTTAGGTTTTATGTTTTCCTTTAAACCATGTTCTGTGGCTTGAAGGGTGCAGGACTCTGATGGTGACCTTGGGTCACAAACCCACTGCTGAACTTGACTAATTGTCTATCTAAGACTACATGGAATGAATTTTAGGGAAATTCTAGGTAGAACTACTTGGTGATTTTTACCCCTGTTGGGGATTAAGTCATGTTCCTCACAAAAGGTCCTGTGGATGTAGACCCTTGTAAATAGATCTCTTGAAGATGTTATTTCAGTTAAGGTATGGCCCAACTGAATCAGGTTGGGCTTTAATCTGGATTACTTGAGTCCTTTATAAATACAGTGAAAATCAGACAGAGAAAAAAACACATAGAGTATTAAGAAGCTGGAAGTCAAGGGAAACCAGAAGAGAAAGGAGAAGACATTTTCATGTTCATTGCCACATGACAGAAGAGCCAAGGATCACCAGCAGCCAGCCCTGGAAAGCCACAGTCTTCAAGGAAAATATATTGCCTTGCAGATGCCTTGATTTTTTACCTCTCCTAGCTTCAAACCCATAAGCAAATGAATTCTCATTGTTTAAGTCAAACTACTGTTATGGTATTTGTTTTAGCCGCTAGAAAACTGAAACAACCCCCATCAAACTTTGGTAACAGTGATCAGTTGTTGGCTATTCTGCTGTCTTTGCATTAAAACATTTTAAATTTTTGAGCTACATTTTTTCCTCTTCTCATTTAAATCACCTAATATTATGCAACACAGTAATGCATTTAAAAGGATTGTTACAAACCTTACTTTCAAGAAAAGTCTTTTATCCCTCTCCACATTGTTATGTCAACATTAATTAAACATAATTGCCAACTATAAATTTCACTGGAATCGTCCAATAAAAAGTTGTTTAATCTCAGCTTCATTTCCTCTGTATCCTAAGATCACTAAATATTGAATCAAGTACTTTTTATGATTATAAGTGATAGAAACTATAACTATTCCTCTGCTTCATCATCTCATCAGTCATTTAAAAATGATTCTAAAATGTTAAATATGATGTATGTCTATAATTTAAATTATTTTCTGTCAAACATTGATTTGCAATGTATGTATATTTATACATATACAATTATATGTATGGGGGAGAGAGATTGAGAGTTTTTGTTTTATAAAATCAGTTCTATTTTTGAAAATTCTCTACAATGAAGAAGATAATTTTTTAAAGAAGGTCTTTCCTACCTCTATGTGTGTCACACACTCTGCTTAAAAGTTCTGTAATTAGGTAAGAACTACAAATTGAATGACATTTATAATTTACCTATCGATACCCAAGTGGCTGTGGAAGGAGTTCCATTCAGATGAGAAGTTTTTGCATGCTTATGGCTGATCAGTTTAAAAAGAGAGAGAGAATGTTATAGTAACAAATAATGTGTAGTTTCAAACCCAACTCTTATCCATAATTTGTTTCTGGTACTAATTTTTTGAGGGGAAGGGAGATGTGACTCATGAAATCTTTCTTTGATGTAATGAGAATTTTAAGTTTAGACTTACACCAGTGAATAGAATAAATAAAATTTAACCTTCAAGCATATGGGAATTTGATTGTATCTTTGACTCATCAAGAAGACCTAGATCAACCAAAATGTAAACCATTGGCTATGGTTAAGTAGCAATGCTTCAATGTATAAATGTACAAATTTGTACAATGTACAAATGCTTCAATATTTGTACATCAATTGTAACAAATGTACAATACACATGTAAGTGTTATTAATAAGGGAGAATGGAAGAGGGGGATGGTGTTGGATATATGGGAACCCCTATATTTTCTATATGACTTTTCTGTAATCTAAAGTTTCTTTGAAGATAAAGCAAAAAAATTAAGACAGTGGGAGAACAACATACAGAAGAAATTGTCACTGCACATAAAAGACAACAGATTTTACAGTGATGAATGGCACAATGAAAAGCAATTTTTCTTCTCTTTTTTATTTTTGTATTTTATTTGCTATCTTTTATTATTATTATTTTATTTTATTTTATTATTAATTTTATTTGGTTATTTTTTGGCTTTGTTTTTGAGGAGGTTTTGGATCACAGAAGGGTCACACTGTGGCAGGGAAGGATCTCTGGTGTGGGGTGTTAGTGATGGGGGGATGTGTGTGGAGGGGTAAAACTGGGGCATGCCTCTAAGGCAGATGAATATGTTCAAGTGTTCATGGGGCATTGTCTTGGTGGGTGGAGACACACAATAACCAAAAGAATATTGAATTCCCATCCTGGGAAATCCTGCTACATTTTCTAATAGAGCAACAAGAATCCCCCAAGTACATGGACAGTGCCCAGCAAAGGTGGACAGACAATTATGCCAAGCACTTGATATTGATTGTACTCATGAACTTTTTCTTATGAAATTGAAACTTAGCCTAGAGTATTATATATTGTCTAAGAGTTACCTCCTGAAAACCTCCTTGTTGCTCAATCGTGACCTCTCTCTAAGCCAAACTCAGAGTATAAATGCATTACCTTTCTCCCGATGTAGGACATGACTCCAGGGGATGAGGCTCCCTGGCACCAAGGGAATATTACCAAGTGCCAACTAGTGATGCATCTGGAAAAAGACCTTGACCAAAATGGGAAAATATTAAATACAAATGAATTTTTATGGCTAAGAGATTTCAAAGTGAGTTAGGAGGTCATTCTAGAAGTTACGCTTGTGCCCATCTCAGCAGGATCTCATTGACTGCTACAGTAAACAGCGCCTCAAACAGTAGGTCCCCTAAGGGTTATAGGGACATATAGACACTATAGGCAGGGCAGACAATCTCAGGAATTCAGCCCCTATCAGTGGGCCTTACTTTGGAATATATATGCCCCAATGTTCAGAGTTAGACTCATTTATAATTTCCCTATACATGGTTCTTCTGTCCCTTTTATTTGAACCTATAATTAGCACGACACTTGTTAGTTATATGTCCCAGAGACTTAAATTTTTGTCTTGTTCATATGCCAGTTGAGCCCTGAATCTCAGCAGAGTTGCAATACCTACTGTCCAGTTCATTGGACTCACCCAGGACAACTAAAAAATGGATGGTGATGGACAATGCCTATCCCCCCGAAAAAGAGCATATCCACAACTGCAAGCAAGACAGTTCCATCCATCTACCCCATAGGCTCTAAGCCCCCTCTCAATCAGAAACAGAGTGGGCATCACTGTTGCCAAATCCTCAAGACTGGGGAATGAAAAATGAACTAAAGCAGACATTATTATTCTATTTTTATTCTATTATAGATGTATTATTAGTCTAGCAATGGAAGAACTTTTGTCATTGATATAAAGGCAGTGGCCACCAAAGGGTTTGATGACAGGGAGAGGAAAGAATAGGTGTAACATAGGGACATGTTTAGGACATTGGAATTGTCCTTCATGACATTGCAATGATGCATACAGGCCATTATACATTTTGTCAAAACCTATAAAATTATATTGGGCAAAGTGTAAACTATAGTCCATGATTAGTAGCAATGCTTCAATATGTTTATCGATTATAACAAATGTACCACACTAATGAAAGATGTTGTTAATGTGGGAAAGTGTGTGGGGGGATAGGGGGAGGTATATGGGAATCCCCTATATATATATATATATTTGAGCTTAGTTATGTTTTTATTTAAAAGGACAAATACCTATACCTTTTATTCAGCCACCAGAATTTCTCTATTAGATTGATTCCTTTCAAAGGATATCCCCTATATTTTTGATGTAACATTTATGCAACCTAAAACTTCTTTAAAAAATAAAAAAATTAAAAATTAAAAGAAAATAAATAAATACAATGTAAAAAAGAAGACCTAGATTAGCACCTCCTTTCTGTTAAATAATAGAGTGATAAATGATATTAAGTATACTCAAGTTCTGGTCAGATGAGATTATGTTGTAATTTAACTGTGTTTTAGGTGGAATCTTAATGACAGGAAAATATTTACAACTGTACAATTGGATCATAAAGTTTATTTTGTCATATGATGCCTTAATAAATGTTTTATTCTGTTTACTTTTTTAAAAAATGAGTTCCTGTGTAATAGTAGCAGCAGGAGTTAGGATGGTATCCAATGTTCCATGCTAGATGTGTTGGTGGTTTAAGCTGTAGAGCCTTTTGCTTGATGGTAGTGGTAAGGATGTCCTTATTAGATGAGTTGTATTATGTGGTTTTGAGCAATGATTCTAGCTGAGTTCCCTAGAACCTATTTCTCCATCCATTCCTAAGTTTTTCTACCTAACCACTGTCATTATGATAAATTCCATTCTTGTTAAAATCTACCTGCATTGGTTTCTGTTGCTTTCAACTGAGACCCAAAACCTGATGGTCTTCTCATTTTCTGTGTTACCTCTCCTTTAGTTCAATATTTATTAACTTAAATCTTATATTACTCCCTTTTACCTCTACTACTTGAATCTTCTTGTGTTAGCTGGAAAAGATATGTCTAGGAGACTCCAGAGGCAAAGTTGAGAGAAGAGGATGGAAGACTATATTCAGAGACAGAGCCTCTATATTGAAGTTTCATCATAAATCAGGCCTATTGATTGAAATTTGACAGGTACAAGCTGCCAGCCACATATACACACTCCTCTTCCCTCCTTTACTGCCACAAACCTGTTCAATTCTACCATCACCACTCATATATTATGGCAATATTTCCTAGGATCTCCCTGCTTTTACACTTGTCCTCCTAAATACTTTCTCAACACAGTGATCTTGTTAAGACTTAAGTCAGATCATAGCAATATTCTGTGTAAACCATCCAATACCTCCCAATTTGTCTCAGATTTAAAGTCTTTACAGAGGCCTAAAGACCCTGTGTGGATTTTTTCCCCTCAAAATTCTCTCTTTTTTTTTTAATGTATGGAATTCATCAGAGAAACTAACTGCAGGAGGCGTGCTAGGCAGGGAAGGGCCACCTTGCAGGGCTGTCTCTGCCTTACTCCCTTGGAAGACAAGCCATGCCCTCCTAAGTCAGGCAGGAACAGGGAGGGGTAAAAAGGGGGAAGACTTAGGTCTGAGCTGGAGCCAGGGGAAGGAGGCATGGGCAGAAGGACTGATGTCGGTGAGGCCTCCTTCCTAGGACCCCAGTTCTCAACTTGCCACCGAGACTAAGCTGATAGTAGAATGGTGCAGACTGGGGAGATGGGGGTGGGGAATGAATAGGGATGGAGTTGTCATAAATAAAAAACTAAAAAAAAAGAAAGAATAAAATGAAAATTAGTCCATCACAAAAAGTGCCCAACACCACCCTCTTCCACACTGGGAATGAGGATAGAAAGGTGTGGGCCACTTCTCCGCCCATCTCCAGGAGCAAAAGGGAAGCTCTGGTAGAAAGGAAAGGGGTTGTTTACAAACAAAGGCTTTCCCACAATGGAGAATGACCTGTGAACCCAACACTGGGAAGATGAGCAGCTTGAGTTCCCCCCTAGGACCCCAGAGAAGGAGCCCATCTGCCCTACTACCCTTACAGTCCCCTACCCACCCCAGCCTTGGGTCAGCCCCTCTTTCTGCCTGTGAGAGAAGTAAGGGTGGTGATAGCACAGACTCTTGAGAAAGGAAATAAATGCTTTTTGCACAGCAGCTAATAGAAGGAAATGCTTGGCCCAGGAAGAAAGAAGGGCGGAAGTTTCAGGGTGCAGGTTGGCCAAAGCCCCTCACCCTCACCTCTGCAACCCCACAGCACCCACCAGCCCTTTCTGTTCATGGCTGCAAGGAGCCTGAGATCAGGAGAAGGCTACCTCTGGTAGTTTGCTTGGAAGGGAAACACAGAGCCAGACGGTAGAAGCCAAGTTGGGTCTGGAGAGAAGTCCACTACCCCGGCTTGAAAGTGTTTCAGTCCTGAGCCACCCTTCCAGGAAAGCCCATAGAGCCCCTCTCCACTGTCCTATTAGAGCCAAGAGGAAAGTTGGCTGCTGTTTTTTTGTTTATTTGTTTTAAATAAAAATGTTCTTAGTTTAGGTGAACCTCAGTATAGTGGGAGAGCCATCTCCGCACCCCATCCTTGCCTCTATTTATTCTGACTCCTTTGAGGCAGGGTAATTTCTGAGCAGGTAAAGAACTGAGAGCCTGAATATACTCTGACCCATAACATCTGCAGCAATAGACCCACACATCCCAAACACAGACTCTGCAATCAATCAGCCCACAATGGTTAGAACTTGGTCAATGACTACCAGCTCTCATATAAATACATATTTTTCACCTCCACCTCCCTTCTTCTCCTCTTGTAACTCAGGACAAATCAGGGAAAGCCAAATATGCTCCCTAAACCCATTACATAGGATGTCATACTTCAGGTTCACTCAACTCTATCTTCCCCATGTCAACAATTGCCAATCAGAGCATATCTGCAGATTTTCCTTTTATCACTATAAAGCTTTCCCACTCCCCTACCTGCCTTGGAATCTCTGTCAAATGCAAGTGATGGTAACAAGCTTTGAATAAATAACCTCTGTTTGTTCTCATTTGGCCAGTTTTTGTTTTTTCCTATAGAATCATCACCTCTGCCCCACAAACATGAAAGAAAAGATAGAGAAGGTCAGGGGAGGGAGAAATGTCCCAGGGAAAACATACAGTCCAGTCTCTGCAGTTTTGCCCAAGTGGGGGGTAAAACTCTTCCTCCGTGGGTCCTAGCAGCCTTTTAAAGATTAAGCTCCTTAGTCATTTTGGTGGCAAGGCTTTTGAAGGCAATTGAGGTGCTAGATATCCTCTTAAACTGAACCCCAATTGAGAGACCAACTGTGGAGGCAGCTTGTACATCTCCCTTTTTCACAGCATGAAGTTCTCTTGACCCATATGTCATGCACAAAGAGTAAAATATACTTTTTGTTCTACTCACACTTGCCAATCTTCCATATCACCTTCTTGGGCTCCAGAGAGCTTGTGATCTTCATGCTCATGTAAAGTATAGTAAGTGCAGCTTGGCCTCTCAAAATTCTTTATCATTGTCTTTGCTGCCCTTGATGTGAGAGTTGAGCATCTCCACTTGGTCTTCGCTTTCAGGTTCATTCACATTCCATCTAGCAAATCTGAAACAGATTTCTGTGTTCAGACCAGAACTGGAACTTGTTGAAGAAATTCCCAGTGACCCTCTGGTGGCCCAAGCTGTTATCAGATGGAGAAGCTTGTATCACACCTTGTGGCAAATTCTGCTGGTCTGCTGGTTGGGTGCCTGTTGGAGTTGCCCGGCCTGGACAGACTTTCCTTTGGACACACACCAGGGGAGATGGACTGTGTCTGGGACTCTACTGCTGCTACATATTGAAGGTGGTGGGGGAGGTCAGAGGCACCTGCTGGGGGACTGAGCTGGGCTGTGGCACCTCACAGTGACTCTCTGTGGAGTGCATCTCAGAGATCTGGCTGGGTCACCCTGGATTCCTGGTGCAGGCAAGGCAATCAGGGAGACTGTGTAGTAAGAAGCTCTGGAGGCCCTTGACACTGGCATGGTTAGACTGTCTTTGCCATTCTAGGTGGAGGCCTAAGTTGGTGACTGTTCATTGGTTGCAAGGAGAGATGGAGGGAGGTGGGGGTAAAAAATATATATTTATACAAAAGCTGGTAGTCATTGACCAAGTTCTGACCATTGTGGGCTGACTGATTGTAGAGTCTGTGTTTGTGATATGTGGCTCTATTGCTGCAGACATTGTCTATGCCTTGATGGATCTTTGAAGTCGAGGTTCACCTTTTCAAATGCAGGGATGTTCATTTCAAAATGTGGTCACCTGTTATGGTAGACTAGCTCAATGAGCAAGTTATGTAGTTATATCTCTGGAGGTGAGAAATTGTCAGGATCCCTAACAATTTGCAAGGTATATCTAGGCACATAGCATAAGGTATTTGATCCTAAAACCTAGGAACCAGGATTGGACTCTTTATGAACTGTTGGGTCCTCTAGGGTACACTTGTCCTTAGTTCTACATCAGTATTTCTTTAATTTAAGTATAAAATGAACTGCTGTTAAAGAAAAAAAGCCCTCAAGGATGTTATATTTTTACTTAAATTCTTTTTAAAACATTCATTAGATGCATGGAAACAAAACTAGGCAAAAATTTCTTTTGCTTATCAATCTTATATAGCTATTCAATCAAATTAAATGTTAAAATATTAACTATACTGTAAGACCACAAAATCAGTAACTTGTTATTATTGTCATGTGATGGACAATCCTATTTTGTTGAAATTAAAGTGCACTTTTAATGTGATTATGGTTCTGCTTACTGTCATATGGGTTCTTTTGAGTCCACAAGTCTGTGCTAGAAGTGTGCTCTGATGACTCTGTTTTAACTACCACTATGTCCATGTATACTGTTACAAAATTTATATCTGAAAAGGCGCTGTAGCATCATTTGATCTACATGTGGAAAAAATCATGGATTACATTTAAGCTTATCTCACTCCTTTTCTCAGTAACCTGTGACAAGGTAAAATTACTCTATTAATTCTACAAGGAATAGTGTAGGGCAGCATTTATAATTGTGGGCCTGGGGACCACATCGCTTGGATTTGAATCTTATCTTCACCAGATAATACCTGTGCATCCTTAGGCAAGTGAATAAGTGCTTTACACTTTATTGTCCTCAACTTTAATATGAGATCATAATACTGTGATTGTTTAGGCATTAAATAAGACAACGTGTGTTAAACACTTAGAGTGTCTAGTACATAGAAAACACTCAATATGATCCAGAGTATGCTTACATAAATATTATAAGACTTTCTTTTGAATCATGTGCTATACCTGCTCTCCTTTGAATCAAAATAAAAAATTATAAAATTCTTATAGATAATTATTGAATTCCTCAAAAAAACCTTAGTTTGAGGAGCACTGACCTATACTAAAACAAGATGACATAGCTTCCTTGATCTCCTTTTTTTCCCACAACCTAATCTGAACCTTCAGGATATGACTTTTTATTTTCTCAGGTCTCATGATTTATATAAGAATTCTAGAATTTTGGGTGATATATTTTAAAATATTGAAAATAATAAAAATATTGAAAATTAATCACTGAGAAGCCAAGAAATAAAGGAAATGTCATTATATTGAAGAGAAAAGCTTGTATTAGTCTAGAACCTGAAGGTAAACAACTCTTTATATTTTGATAAATGTGTGTAATTTATTTTTAATACTATTAAGAAAGAATACTGTAATAAAACATCTGTAAGACAGAATACTGAGTCAATGATTTGAGTGGCATGTTGTAGATGGGAAAAGGGCATACAACCTTCTGCAGGTAAGAGTCATTTGAAAACATTCATCTGATGCCAAAAAAATACCATGTGATTAGTAGGACATGGAAGGACTGAATAAGGATATGGTCAAAGCAGTTAACTGTTCTATGCAAATAATGACAAAGGAATAAAGGATGATCAATTGAAGAGTATAAGAATAATACGTATCTTTATTTGGAGCCCAAATACCTTATGCACATTGATGAAAATTTGGCAGGGATAGCATAACAGTGTCCTGTGGCTATACGCATACAATTGAATATTATTTTGTGTTTAAAAGGAATGAAGTTCTAATACTTGCTACAACATGGATGAAACTTGAGGACATCCTGTTGACTGAACTAAGCTAGACACAGAAGGACAGATATTATGTAATTTCACAATAAGAAGAATCTATAAATCCATAGAGACAGAAAGTAGATTACAGTTTGCCAAGGATAGGGGAAATGGTAAAGGAGGAGTTAATTCTAATGGGAACAGAGTTCCAGTTTAAGGTAATGAAAAAGTTTTGGTAAAGGATGGTGGTGATGGTAGCACAACATTGTGAATGAAATTAGTATTAATGAATTACATACATTGAGAATGATAAAATGGGAAACTTTATATATATATAAAATCATAATTTTAAAATTTTTCCCAGCCCCAACTCCAAAAAAACTCATTTTATTTGTCTAGAGAGAGATCTAAGGTCCGTGCTTTTAAGAATGTTTCCAAGAGATGATAATGGGCAGTCAGTGTTGAGTAGCACTGTTTTAGATATTATTACTATATTGGTAAGAGGAAAAAGGAGTAATAACCCAAGGAAGCTTGTACAAAAGAAGAAAAGGAACGTCTTGTATCACTCTACTTTATTTATAATTCTTCCAATAAAACTCTGTCTTTTACTAATGGGACACAGTTTTATCCTGCCCTTGTATTGCACATTGTATTACCTAACTCTTTTTTAAAGTAAGAGAGGTAGTCTAGAGGTGCCCTTAAAAGTTATAGTGGGCCAGTAAAAGAAGTTGAGGGCAAGTATCACCCTAAGGGCTTTGGGGTTCAGATAAACAGAGCATGCATTGGCTGAGCACCTAGGAGCAAGGCATTGCACCAAATATGGTTGTAGGAAAGAAGACACATGAACTTGACACTGGGGATAAGAATAATTCTAGCCTGATTGAAAATAATGCTTAGATGGATAATAAGGAAGGGGAAGACTTGCTTCTTTTGTGGGTCATTGGGGGAGACTCTTGAAAGCAGGAAAGAGAAAATTGTTTCATTATATAAAAGGGATTCATGATAGGTAGAGTGGACGTCACCATCCCAGTCCCCTCAGGACTGGGGGAAGAGCTATGGACTAGAGTGGACTTAATGGCATTCTGTTGTAGATATATTGTGATTCAAGCAATGGAAGAAATTATAAGTGAGGTGGAGCCGGTGGCCACTGGATGCTTTCAGGGTGGGGAGGGGAAGGGCAGTTGATAAACAGGGGCATTTTTGGGACTTGGGGGTTGTCCTGAGTGACGGTGACAGATGTAGGCCATTTTACATCAGCATATACCATGCAGAACTGTGTGGGAGAGAGTGTGGTCTACGATGTGAACTGTGGTCTATGCTTGGTGGCAAGGCCCCAGGATGTGTATATCCATTATGAGTGATGTGCCACACTGATGAAGGATGTTTGTGTGGGATGTTGTGGGAGGTGTGGGAGGTGGGGAACATGGGAATCCTTGTAATTTCTGTGTAATATCTAGGTAATCTAAGCACCTTTAAATATATATATATAACATCTACGTAAGCAAAAAAAAAAAAAAAGGGATCCATGATAAGCATAACAGCTGACTTCTCATTAGGAACCATGGAAACCAGGAGGCACTGGGATGACATATACAAAGAACTGAAAGAAAAAGTTTGTCCAAAAGGAATTCTATATTAAGCGAAACTATCTTTTAAAGAATGAAGGAGAAATTAAGACATTATTTGAAAAAACAAAAAACTGACAGAATTTGTGGTGAACAGACTTACCCTGCAAAAATACTAAAAAGAGTAATTCAGCTTGAAATGAAAGTTTATTAGATAGTAATCCAACTCCACATCAGGAAATAAAGAGACCCAACAATTCTAGTATATATACTCAAGATAGTTGAGAACATATGCTCATCCAAAAACTTTTAAATGAATATTCATAGCAGCATTATTCATAATAGCCCCCAACTGGAAATAAGGTAAATATCCATCAATCAATAGCTGGATGAACAAAATGTGGCATATCTATATAATGGAATATTATTCAGCCATAAAAAGAAATTAAGTACTGATACATGTTATAACATGGAAGGACCATGAAAATGTTATGCTAAGTGAAAGAAGTCAGATACAAAAGCCACATATTATATGATTCCACTTATATAAAATTTCCAGAATAGGCAGCTCCATACAGCTAGAAAGTAAATTAATGGTTACTAGGGACTAGGAGAGGGAATAATGGGGAATGACTGCTAATGGCTATGGGGTTTATTTGGGGGAAGATGAACATATTCTAGAATTAGAAAGTGGTGATGGTTGTACAACTTGATGATTATACTAAAAACTGCTGAATTGGACACTTCTAAAAGGGTGAGTTTTGTGGAATGTGAATTATATCACTAAAAAATGCACACATACAAAAATTTAAAAATGAATACAAACTAAACTATAGAATAAACCAAACAAATAGTAGAATAGTTGTGCAATGGGATTCTACTTTTAACTTTAAAGGAACAAACTGTGATTTCGCCAACATAGGATGAATTTCAAAAATGATTATCTTGAGAAAAAGAAGCCAGAACATCTAGCTGATTCTGTATGGTTCCATTCTTATGAAGTTTTAGTTTAAGGGGAAAAAAAGCTATGGAGACAATTACTAATTAGATCCGTTTTTTGCCTGGAGTAGCAGGGGTGGTAAGAAATTGACTGGGAAAGGACATGAGGGAACTCTCTGCAGTTATATAAATATTCTATATCATGATTTGGGTGGTGTTTTTATAGATGTATACATTTTTCAAATCCCAACAGAGTGCACATTTCATGTCTGTGTATTTTATTATACGTAAAGCATGTCATCAAACTTGACTTTTAAAAAGAAGAGAGAGATGTAAGTATGAAATAGTGAGGCTGCCACAGATAGATTTCAAGAGGCCTGGAAAGCCTGATGTTGGTAGTTAGGCAAAATTGATTTGTTTACTGAGCAGGCTTAAGAGGAAAGGAAGCTATCATTAAATTATAATCTAATGACCATAAGATACCTCAAAAATCAGTGACCCCTGACCTTTAGCTTTTTCTAAGATATTGACACATGATATTTGGACTGAGAGTCTATTTGGTTATATTAAAATTTATATATAATATCAATCCATAAAGCCTGGACAATCCTGTGAGGCTTCTTCTCTCTCTTTTCCCAAAACCAGCTTTTCCTCATTATGTAATCCTTTTTCCTCTTTACGTGTTGACAGTGCATTCATTTTTTCCTAATTGCTACTAGGATATACAGGTCCTCCAGGGATGAAGGAGACTGACTCCTTATTGTACTCTTGGATTAAAGGTGAACAAATTATCAAATGTGGATGCTGGAAAGAGAGTGTGTTAGATAACATTGTTTCTATACTATCTCTTTAACATTTTTTATAAAGATTTTATTTATTTATTCATTTCTCCCCCCCTTGCTGCCCGTGCTCGCTTGGTCAGCTAACCACGCCGCCGTGCAGGCGGGCTTGCCTTCACCAGGAGGCCCCGGAAACCGAACCCGGGGCCTCCCATATGGTAAACGGGAGCCCTACTGATTGAGCCACAGCCGCTTCCCTCTCTTTAACATTTTAACTATGTTCTAATTTAATCCTCAAAATGCCCTGAGAAGTTAGTATTCTATTTAACTTTTCATAAAATATTTGCAATATCACTCATCCTTAGGGAAAAAAAAAAGAGAATACTCTATTCTCTAACTCCCTATCAATAGGCTGAGGTTCATAGAGGTTAAGTAACTTGTCCAAGGACGCATATTGATAAGTAACAGAGCTCACATTCAATCCAAAGTACCTGTATCCTCACCAGTACAACAAATTCCCTTCCAAATGAGAACCTCTTCTGAAGGAGAAGAAAACTGAGACCAGAGAAAAAAAACTAGCCTGTTCAATTTCATATAGCATAAAACTATAAATGGCTGGGGTAGAATGCCAACTGAGGCCTACTGACTCCAGTCAAGTGTTCTTTCCACCAAAGCCTGACCAGCAACTATAAAACCAAAAGAAAAAATGAAAGAAAACACTAATTAAGGTAATTTCATCTTCCTTCACTTGAAAATGATACAAAAAGATGTCTGTAGTGAGTACAAACGTTAAGAAAGAAAAGCCTTGTCAGGGAGATGGATATTTCCTTCAAGAAACTTGTAAACATGCCTCAATACTTTGACTTAGAAGTTACTTAGAAGTTACTGTTTTGAAGAGAGTTGAAAAGTGAGGCCATCCACTCAGAATACTGTCACCAACTTTGATCCCAACTAGGGTCAAATTTCAGTGTTCTCTGTCACTTGGGATTTTTATGAAGATTAAATTCAATAATACAGGTGTCACAGAATGGTTCATCATATTTAGTAAGCACTCAATAAATATTAGAGATAATAGTGATGGTGGTGGTGGTGGTGGTCTTAAGTTTTAGAGAGTCATGAAGAATTCATTGAAATCATGGAAGAAAAAATCAAGGAGGTGAGAGTTTTGAAGGTGAAAATATGTGGGTCACTTTTGAGCTACTTTTTCTGCAGGTAATTTTAAATTACTAACCTCTCTTAGAGTATCATGAAAGAAACAATGGGTTAGGAAGAACAGGAGGGTAGAAGGCAGTGGTAGAAGCAGGTATGGAAAGAGTTACTAATTGACCATTGTATTTGATACATAAACAAGGAGATGATTTTAGTTAATGGTTTGAGTTATATGAAATTATTCTTTAGTTTATAAGGGAAATAAGAGAACTGTGTGGAAAGAAGACTTACAGTTTATCCATTTTACTATCACCATCTTGTGAGCAACATAAACACTTATCATCACAATATAAGTGAGAAATCTGAACATCTGGCTCTCTCAAGTCTCAGCTGTATTCCTATTTGGTACCTATCCTTTGAACTCAGTTTCCATAGCAGAAGTCTTCCACAGAGAAGACTCAATGATATATATATGAAAAACAAACTTGTGTTTAGAGAATAAAATGCACCCTTTGAAACATTTGCTTATGGTTGAAATTTCAAGGTACTTATGAAACTGAAGTACATAGCAAATTAAAAAATAAAGCTTGTCTTAGCCCTGTTTTGAAAGATAGAATGCCTGCCTGGTTGATCCAATCCAAGTACTGAAATTTGGGTAACAAAAATAATGGTGAACTGTCTGGCTCAGTTACCAATGTAAATCAATATTATCTAGAGAACTTAAGTCAGGAATTTAAGAAGATAGAATAGGAAAAATAAACTCTCCTCATCCTCCTGGCGGGTATTTTGTGTGCTGCTTCTTCTGTGGGGAAAACAGAGGTAAAATAAAGTAAACTAAAATTCCACTATATTTTACAGACTAACTCCTCTAAACTCATGTTTAACTTAAAAATGGAGCCTTTTTCTGGTGACCTCTCAAATACTTCCATAATCATTCAACAGACACATTATACATCCTGTGCAACAACATCCATTAACCAATTCTCCAGGTTGCTACAATTTCAGACTTGTAGTTTATCCATCTCACTATCACCATCTTGTGAGCAACATAAACACTTATCATCACAATATCCTTTTTCTTTTGGAAAGGAATTCTGGTTTGTAAATAGCAATTAAAACAATTAAGGTGTAAATTAAATATGAATTATAAGATGTAAAATAAATGTTGTATTGCACCAGGACTTCCAGGAACCTGGGAGTTGTCTTAATCAAAACAGTGTCATGGGAATCCCGGTGGGTTCCTTGTAATATTTTAGGTAATCTAAACACCTCTTAAAATATATTTATATATATAAATAACATTTTTGTAAGCAAATGCACATATATGTATATATATTTATATATAATTTTACAAATATTGGTATGTATTGTGAAAATTTTGATTTTTACCCACAATAAAAAATAAATAAATTAAAAACAAAAACAAAAAAACAGCGTAGTGAAAAGTGGCACACCCAGATTCTGAGAGTGTTCTGTCTAGTACTGAATGTGGTCTCCTTAACATATTTGATTTTAGTCAAAACATTTAATTATTATATGTCTCAGTATGCTCATCTAGAAAATTAGGATGAAAGTAATAGCAAAAGGGTTTCTTGGGAATTAAATGAGATCATGCATGTGGATTCTTTTGTATAGCAAATGGCACATATTAAGCATTCAGTAAACCTTGGTTATTATTATTGATGCTTCAGGGAAAAAGTCTGAGAAGTATTTTGCTACTGGGGGGATATTGTGATCCTTGAATCATGAATTAAAAAGAGAAGCAATTGTACTTACAGGTATTTTTTTATTGAGGTAAAACTTATATAACATATAATTAACCATTTTTAAATATGCGATTTAATGGCATTTATCGCTATTCACAATGTTGTTTGACTACCACTTCTCTCTAGTTTCAAAACATTTCATCATCCCAGAATACCCAGTACCCATTAAGTAATCACTCCCCAATTGTCCCTACCCCAATCCTCTGGCAATCACTAATCTACTTCTGTCTCTATGGATTTGGGTATTCTGGATTTTCATACAAAAGGAATCCTACAATATGTGACCATCTGAGTCTGGTTTCTTTCACTTGGCACAGTATTTCTTAGGTGCATCCAACTTATAATATGCATAAGTATGCCGTTCCTTTTGATGGCTGTATAATATTCCATTATGTGTATATGCCACAATTTATTTATTCATTCATCTGATGATGGACATTTGGGTTGTTTTCACATTTGGCTATTATAAATAATGCTGCTGTAAACATTCATGTACAAGTTTCTGCATACACATATGTGTTCAATGCTCTTGGCAATATGGCTAGGAGTGGATAATAGGATCATATGAAAATTCTATGTTTAGTTTTTTGAGAAACCACCGAAGGTTTTGACAGCAGCTGCAATATTTTTCATTCTCACTAGCAATGTATAAGGATTCTGATTTTTCAACATACACAACACTTGCAATTTTCCATGGTTTTTTTTTTTTTTTTTATTATAGCCATCCTAATGGCATCTTATTGTAGTTTTGATTTACATTTCCTTAAAACCATTTATTTTGAACCCCTTTAATGTGCTTATTGGAAATTTGTATATCTTCTCTTCAAATAGATGTCTATTCAACCTTTACCCAATTTTTATTGGGCTGTTTTTGTTGTTGATTTGTAAGAGCTCTTAATATATTCTGGATACTAGACTCTTATCAGATATATGCTTTCCAACTATTTTCTCTGATTCTGTAGATTGTCTTTTCATTTTATTGATAATGTCCTTTGATGCACAAAGTTTTAAATTTTGAAAAAGTCCAATTTATCCATTTTTTTTTCTTTTGTTATCTCATGCTTTTGTATCAAATCTAAGAATTCATCACTGAATCTGATGTTATAAAGATTTAAGTCTATGGTTTCTTCTAATAATTTTATAGGTTTAGCTCTTACACTTAGGTCATTGACCCATTTTGAATTAGTTTTGTATGTGGAGTGTGGTAGGAATCCAATTTCACTCTTGGGCATTTAATTATCAGTTGTCCCAGCAGCATTTGTTGAAGAGACTATTATTTTCCCATTGAATAATCTTGGCACTGTTTTTGAAAATCAATGGACTATAGATGTTTGGCTTTATTTCTTGACTCTCAATTTTATTTCAGATGTCTACATGTCTATCCTTATGCCAGTACCATATTGTTTTGATTACTGCAGTTAGTTTTGAAACTGGGAAGTGTGAGACTAGCAAATTCATTTTTTCAACATTGTTTTAGCGATTCAGGACCTCTTGCAACTCCATATAAACTTGATGATTGGCTTTACCATTTCTGTAAAAAGGTCATTGGAATTTTGATAGGGATTTCACTCAATCTGTGGTTGGGTAAAATTGTCATCTTAACAATATTAAGTCTTCCAATCTGTGAACATAGATATATTTCCATTTATTTAGGCTTGCTTTATTTTCTTTCAACAATATTTTAATTTTCAGTGAACAATTCTTTCATCTTCTTGGTTAAATTTATTCCTGATTATTTATTCCTTTAGATGGTATTAAAATAGATTTTTCCTTACTTTTATTTTTGGATATTTTACTGCTGGTTTATAGAAACACAACTGATTTTTCCATATTGAGTTTATATCCTGCAACTTCACTCAAATCATTTATTCTACTAGGTTTTGGGGTGCGGGGAATTCTCTGAGATTTGATATGTATAGAATCATGTCATCTGCAAATAGAGATAGTCTGACATCTTCTTTTCCAAGTTAGAGAACTTTTTTCCTTGTCTAATTGCTGGCTAAAACTTCCAATGCCATGTTGAATTGCAGTGGTGGAAGCTGGCATCCTTGTCTTCTTCCTGATATTATAGGGAAAGTTTTCCATCCTTCATCACTGAGTATGATGCTAGCTGTGGGATTTTGGTAAATGCCCTTTATAAACTTAAGTAAGATCCCTTCTATTCCTATTTTTTTAAGTGTTTTTATCATGAAAAGTTGTTGGATTTTATCAAATGCTTTTTTTCCCCCTTCTTTCTATTAATGTGCTGTATTATGTTGTTTCTTTGCATCCTTCAGATAAAATCCCAGCTGAACGTGGTGCATAATGATTTCAAAGCACTGTTTTTTTTTTGTTTTTGAGCATTTTGTGAGGATTTTTGGCATCTAGATTCATAAAAGTTATTTTTCTATATTTATCTTTTCTTGTGTATCATTGGCTTTGCTACCAGTGTAATGCTGGCATCATAGAATGCATTAGGAAGTGTTCCCTCCTCTCTATTTATTGGAAGAGTTTGAGAAGGATTGGTCTTAATATTTTTTAAATGTGTGGTAGAATTCAGCAGAGAAGCCATCTGACCTGGGACTTCTTTTCATGGGTAGCTTTTTGATTACTGATTATCCCTTCACTTGTTATATGTCTGTTGAAATTTTCTATTTTTTCTTGAATCAGGTTTGGTAATTTGTGTGTTTCTAATAATTTGTTCATCTCATCTAAATTATCTAATTTGTAGGTGCACAGTTGTTCATAGTATTCTCTTTTAATCTTTTTAATTTCTGTAAGGTGAGTAGTAATCTACACTTTAATTTCTTATTTTAGTTAATAGGGTCATCTTTCTGTTTTTCTTAGTCTAAGAAGAGGTTTTCAATTCTCTATTTCATTTATTTCTATTCTAATATTTATTTTTTCTTTAGGTTTAGTTTGCTCTGATTTTCTAGTTCCTTAACATGTAGGTTGGGTTATTGATTGAAGAACTTCTTTCTTTTCTAATGGAGGTATACATTTACAGGTATAAATTTTCCTCTGAGCACTGTTATTACTGCAGCCCATGAGCTTTGGTATGTTCAAATTTTGTTTTCATTCATCTCTAAATATTTTCAAATTTCCCTGAGTGATTTCTCTTTTGATCCTCTAGTAATTCTGGAGTGTGTTGTTTAATTACACCATATTTGCAAATTTTCCAGTTTTCCTTATATTATTGACTTCTATCTTCCTTCCAAAGAGGCCAGAGAAGTTAATTTGTATGATTTCAATTTTTTAAGGTTATGGAGACTTGTTTAGTGGTCTGATCAATGGCTTATCATGAAGCATGTTCCATGTGTACTGGTCTAGATGTTCTATCCATTATTGAAAATGGGGTACTGAGATCTCCAACTATTATTATAGAACTATTTCTCCTTTCAATTCTGTCAATGTTTATTTTATATATTTTGGATCTCTGTTGTTTGTTGCAATATATGTTATATGTTAATGCTTTTTGATTAACTGACACTTGTATTAATATGTAATTTTCTTCTTTGTCTCAGAGCAATTTTTACTTCAAGTCTACTTCGTTTTATATTAGTATAACCATGTCAGCTTTCTCTTGGTTAGTATTTGCATTGAATATATTTTTTCCACCTTTCACTTTCAACCATTTTATGTCTTTGGATCTAAAGTGAGTCTCTTGTGACAGGGCATAGTTGGATCTTGTTTTTAGCCACTTGTCAATCTCTTATTTTGTAATTGGCAAATTCAGTCATTTTGCAAAGTTATCACTAATAATAAAGGACATATTTCTGCAATTTAACCTTTTTTCTATATGTCATATTTTTTGTTGTTGTTGCTCAACTCCTCCCATTTTGTCTTCTTTTGTGATTGATATTTTTCTAGTTTACCATTTTGATTTTGTGTTCATTTTCTTTTCTATTTATTTTTTAGTTGATTATTAGTGATTACCATGAGAATTGCAGCTAAAATCTAATTTATAGCAATATAGTTTGAATTGATAACACATTGGTTTCAATAACATACATTAATTCTGCTCTTGTCCAGCTCCATTCCTCCCTTTATGTTGCTATTGTCACAAACTACATCTTTATATATTGTGTGTCCATTAACACAAATTTATAATTATCATTATATGCATTTGTCCTTTTAATCATATACTAAATTTAAAAAATGGGTTATAAACTAAAAATGCAATAATACTAGCTTCTGTATTTATCTATATTACCTTTACCAGAGATCTGTAATTATTTGTATGACTTCAATTGACAGGTCTACTAGCAGTCAACTCCCTTAGGTTTGTTTATATGGTATTTAGTTCTCTTTCATTTTTGAAGGATAATTTTACCAGATATAGAATTCTTGTTTGCAAGTTGTTTCATTTTAGTCCTTTAAATTTATCACCCATTACCTTAAGCCTGCCATGCTTTCTAAAGAGAAATTAGCTGTTAATCTTATTGAAGATCTCATGTATGTGATGATTAGCTACTCCCTTGATAGTTCCTTTGCCTTTTGCTTGTGGCAGTTTGATTATAATTTGTCTCAGTGTGGAAATCTTTGTGTTTATTCTGCTTGGATTTGTTGATCTTTTGTATGTGTATTTTCATATCTTTCATAGAATTTGGGAAATTGTGAGACATTATTTCTACAAATATATTTTCTGATCCTTTCTCTCCCTCTTCTTTTGTAAGATTCCCATAATGCATACGTTGGTACACTTGATGATGTCCCATAGGTCCTTTGGGCTTTGTTCTTTTTTTCTCTCTCATTTTTCTTATTCTCTTTTTGCTGAATAATTTCAATTATTCTATATTTAGGCTCACTTGTTCATTAATTAGGCTGTCTTATTCTATCTTCTTCCTGCTTTTATCTGCTGTTGAAACTCTCTAGGGAATTTTTCATTCCAGCAATTTTACTTTTCAGTTTCAGAATAACTGAAGTGGTGGATATATGACACTATCCCTCAATTAGAAAGCCACAGAATTTGACAGCATAAAGTTTGAACCTTAATGTAGGCAAATTAAAAAATAAACTCAATGGGAAAATGATACCAACATGGAATGCAAACTGTAGCAAAATATAACTCTATGTAAAAAAAGTATGAAATAACCTCATTTATGGAGTTGGGGGAAAAAAAGATATTGACTTAAGTAACTTTGTAAATGACCAGAAATGGTAAGACTAAAGATAAAAGGAAATGTACATACTCATAACACTCTAATTGGTAAACTTGCTTCTTATAGGGCATGGGTTGACAGGGTTAACACTTCTTAAATTGTTTTACATGTATGCTACTGTTGTACAAATCAGTACATGGATGGTGAATGATGGAAGACAGATTTCCCACTGTTGGAGTGGGAAGTTACATACAAGTAAGCAGGAAGAAGTTAGCATAATCCATTTTGCAATGCATTAGAGTTATAGATATCAGTATGAATTCCTTTTAAGCTTAATATAGATACATATGGTTACAGCTAGAAATATTTATGGATATATCTATATCCAAGTAATACACACACATATATTTCCTTGCTCTGTCAGCTAAGAAGGCCTTGGTGTAATGACATACCATGAGCAATGAGCACATCTGGCATCCAGATCTTGATTTCTAATATTTTTATTCAATAAAAGAAACCAGCACTTCCTGGCGAAAAGGTTGATTCTAGGACTGGGGCAGGAAATATACAAGATGATCTTGAAGTATATTGTAGTGTCAGGAAATAAAGAAGTGCTGAAAATCAAAGTGATGGGGGTATGTCAAGGTGACCAAGAAACCAGTTGAAAGTACTCCCAATGGTCAAAGCTGGAAATATTTGAGAAAAAATAAATAACATTGTACTGGATATGATGGTTAGGCTCATGTGTTAACTTGGCCACGTGATGGTACCCAGGTTTTTTTTTATCAAGAAAGCACTGGCCAAATTGTACTGTGAGGACATTTCATGGACTTAAATCATCAATGAGTTGATTGTTTCCATGACTGATTACATCTACCATCAACTAAGGACTTTGCCTTCAGCAATGAGGGACACCTCATCGAATCAGTTGAAGGTCTTAAAAGGAGAAATGATTTCAACAGTCAGAAGAGAGAATTTCCATCTCTACTTTAGAGAGCCATCTTCTCCTGGGGACTCATCGAGGACCTTCATCAGATTTTCGGGCTTGCAACCTGCCCTACAGAATTTGGACTTGTGCATCCCCATGGTCATATGAGACAATTTAATAAAATCTTATAATATTTACAGCTATCTCATGTTGGTTCTGTTTCCCTAGAGAACTCTGATTAATATACTGGATTATAACCCAATGTAAAAGAAAAGAATATTCATTATTTCATACTGATTAGAATGAATGAATGAATAACTGAAAGATAAAGAATATGAGAAAAATAACTTATAAGAAAGCATTACAAATAATTTATGTTGTGTCTCTTCCCCGCCTCAAGGAAGCAGACCATAACCTTCACTCCTTAAGTGTGGGCTATATTTCATGACTTAAGTGTGGGCTATATTTCATGACTTGTACCCCAAGAGTAATATATGAAAAGGGGGAAAACATAATTCTGCAGTGGAGAAAACTGGGCAACACATCCTTAGCCAGATGATCAAAGTAAATATCAACAGTGATAAGTTATGTTGACAGCATATTCCCTTTATATGGTGTGTTGAGAATGGTACTACACCACTGTAGACTTTCTCCTGAACCCCATAAATCCAATCTAAACATAAGAAAAATATCAAACAAGTCACAATTGAGTGATACTACAAAATACCCAACCAGTACCCTTCAAAATTTCAAGATCATAAAAAAAAAGAAAAGGAAAGTCTGAGAAATATCATAGTTAAGATAAACCCAAACAGACATGATGACTAAATGTAATATGGTATCCTGGATGAGAACTTGGAATAGAAATAGGACATTTGGAAGAATACAATTAAATCAGAATAAATTAACAACATAGTTAATAATATATCAATATTGGTTCACTAGACATAACAGATTGTATTAGTCAGAGTTTCCAGAGAAAATAGAACCAAGAAGATATATATGATATATATATATCATATATAGAGAGTTTTTCATGAAAAGTTGTCAAGTCCAAATTCTCTAAAGCAGGCCACAAACTGGAAACTCTGACATATGATTATGAAGTCTGGCAAGTCCATATCCCCAGTGGAATCTGGCTGACTGAATTTGAGACAGAAATTCTTCTTTCTGATTCTGAAATCCTCAGTTCTGGCTTTTTAGACCTCCAACTAATTGGATAATAGTAGTACATTACTGAGGGCAACTTCCTTTGCTGATTGTAGTTGCAATCAGTCACACTTGCATAAATGAAAATCCATCTACAAAATACCCTCAGAGTACAATCAGGCCAGTGCTTGCTTGACCAAACAACTGAACACCATAACCTAGACAAGATGACACATGAAATTAACCATCGCACAGTGTCTTAGTTTGCTAAAAGCTTCTGGGAATAATATACTAGCTATGGGTTGGCTTTCATAATGAGAATTCATTAGCTTAAAAGCTTAGAGTTCCAAGACTGTAAAAATGTCCAAATTAAGGCATCATCAGAGATGCTATCTCACTAAAGGTCAGCTGCTGGCAATTCTGGATTCCTGCTATGTGGCAAGGCAAAATGGCAGTCAGTCTCTGTTTTCCCTTCCAGTCTCACTTTCTCCCTGAGCTCAGCTGTGGTGATTAGGCATATGGTTTGTCTTGCCCCTCTCCTCTGGGCCTCATCTCTTTCAGCCTCTTGAGGGCCTCTTTCAATGTCTCTGTGCTCCTCTGAATCCAGCCTCTTAGGGGTTCTCTGTCTCTGTCACTTGTCTCTTGCCTTTGCTGCTTTTAGTCCTCCATTTGTAAAGGACTCCAGTAAGAGGATTAAGACCCACCCTCGGTCCTGCAATCTAATCAAAGGCCTTCAACTAAAGCGATCTAATCAAAAGGTCCCTTACCTGAATCTAACCCAAAGATTCCACATGCAATAGGCTTACATGTACAGGAATGGGTTACCTTAAGAACATAATTTTCTAGGGTCCACAAAAGATTCAAACTAGTAAACACAGTGGCACATAATGTAAGATGCTAACAATGGGAAAACTGGGGTATTTGGCAAATCTCTGTATTAGTCTCACAACTTTTCTGTAAGACTAAAACTATTCCAAAATAAAATGTTTCTGTAAACATAAAAGAACAAGAAAGAAGCAGAGATGGAATCAAAATGTTTATTCTTTTAGTAAAGGTCTGCATGACCTCAAGCCAAATACTTACCCTCTTTGGACCTCCGTTTTCTCATTGATGAAATGAAGATGAAGCTTTATAGTCATCAAACTCTTCTCTAGTTATAAAGTTCTATGATTCTTTAAATAGTTACATAACCAAAAATATAGATTCATATTTAAAAAAAATTGGGTTGTGGAATGCTCACTTAACCAATATATACATCAGAAAAGTTATTTCCAAGGGAAGGTAATGGCTCCTGATCATTCCGCACCTGGGCTTTCCCTTTGTCCTGTCTCTGGCTATGAGTGGTTCCTTATTCATCCTCCTTGGATCATAAAACTAATTTAAATGTGTTGTTATATAGAATAATAATAAAACAGAATTATAATACTGGGCAGGTATTTAGTGTCATACATTGTTCTACATGCTTGATATGCTTTATAATTTTTGCTCTTCACAAGCTTTTTATTATTGGACCCATTATTACTCCCATATTACCCATAACAAAATTGGATCTTAGAGCTTTTATGAAACTCATCTAAGGACACATAGGCTAAGGTTACTAAAGTCCAGGGTAACCTGACTAGTAGGCAATAGAATGGGTTTCTAAGCAAAGCAGTGATTTTTTTTTTTCCTTTAAGCTAGGATTAATATTAGACTAAGGGGGTGGATTGACTTTTGGTTTAGGTAACTAAGAGAATAAAAAGCTGAACATCTCAAGGCCCTTTCTACCTAAGTTCTATTCTAATTTTCTATGAGTGGGTTCAACCTAAGCATGTTACACACAAAAAAAATCATTGAGTATCATCATTTTCAAGGTTTATGTACTCAGAGCTATATAAAAAACAGTGCTTACCACTTCAAGGACAAGCTGATCCATCTAAAAAGTAATGTGACTATTGAGGGAGGTATTGTTTCTAGCACAATAATATGTATTCTGACAGCTTATAGAAGAAATAAGTTTAAGGAAAAATAGTTTCTTTAAAACCAAAATATTATTCATGTATGTTATGCCCCCATAATTGACATTGTAACATCAATATTATAAGGATAATTTTCATTAAGACTTTAAAAAATGTATCTATATGTATGTATATATTTATCCATCTATCTATCCATCCATCCATTTATGTATCTCTTCAATATATATTATTGAGCACCTGCCACAAGTCAAGGTTGATGCTAGACATACAAAATGCAGAGACTAGACACAATTCCCGTTCTGAAGAAGAGCAAAACTCAGTTGTCTGAGAGAACCACTTGTTCAATAAACAGAATATAAATTGCAAACTATGTTCTATAGGTCAAAGACATCACTAGAGAGTTAAGTAAAAATCAGATTGCCTTTTATGACAGCTATGGACTTTGAAAGCTATGGGGAAGTATGGTAGGGTTTTAAACTGGAGAGTGTCTTGATTAGGTTTTCATTTCAGGAAAATCACAGACAACATTATGCAGGAAGGAATTGTATAAATCAATAGGATTGGTGTAAGGCTGTAGGTCTTTTGTGATACCAGTGAAATTGTGATCATGTCACTTCCCTGCTCAAATTCATCAATGGCTCATATTCAGATATCAAGTGGGCAATACACATGTCAATAATGTGATGAGATAAATGTTGATACTCTGCAATGGAGTACTTGTGGTATTGTTGCACCAAAGTTTCTAATCTGAGAATGTTTCCTCGAATATGAAATTGCCAAAAGGGATTCAAGCCCTTAAACCAGAATCTGAGGAAGTTGAGATCTAAGGATAAGTGCCAATTAAGGATATGGCTGAGACTTCAGAGAACCAAGCTTTGAGATTTCCTACTATCCTCTGTTCACTAAATTCTCTTATCTCCTTACAAACCAAAGAGCAATTTCATGAATATTCTAAAATAAATATTTGATCTTTAAAAATGTTAAAGCGAAGCTGGGAAAAAGCTTAATTCCTCTAGCTTGTCTTCCACTTACCATTTGGATTCCAAAGAAGCCATTTAAATAGCAGCTGATGCCAATGTGTGGCAAAAGCCTAGAAGTTGTGACCCAGAGATGTAGACTTTAGTCCCTCTAGTCTGTATACAAGCCTGGGAAGAGAGAAGAACAAAGGATGCTTGAATACCAATTGAGGGAGGAGGTGAAGAAAGAGATCACCAACTAACTAACTTTAGCATTCTACATTTTGCTGACCCTTGAAGAGCTGAAGGAGAGCTGCAAAGGTAGGCTGAGTTTTCTCTACCTTTGTCATGCAAAGATTCTAAAGAGAGCAGAAAGCCTTCCTCTTTGCTATGAAGGGATATTCGATGACTCATAAGGGACCACCCAACTTTTACCACTTGCAGGAGTGACTTCATTTATTATTATGAACTGACAAGGAAAAAATACCATGTTTTCTAAGGGGCCAAAAAGAGAAAGGAAGAAAACCAGAAAAATAAAAAGAGATCTTTAATGAATTAAAACTTCTAGAAGAGAGAAAAAAACTTTACCAAAAATTAATATATAAGTACACAAATATTAAAAATTACACTAAAAATAACCTATTGATCAAAGACAATATTAAGACAGAATTTATAATCCATATAAGAAGCAATGAAAAGGAGAATATTTTCTACCAAAATCTATGGGATAAAGCAAAAGATTGTTTTCAAAGAAAACTGTACACTTTAAATTCCTTCAAAAATAAATTAGGTGACAAGCAAAAGGACTTATTACCCATATTGTGAAGTTAGAAAAGCTCAACAAAATAAATAAAAACATACTGGAAAGAGGAAATTAATAAAGAAAGAAAAAGCTGAAATGGATAAAATAAGAAAACTCAACTAGTCCAAAGGATAAATAAATTCAAAACTGTCTTTTCCTAAAGAAGGATAAAACAGATAAACCCCATGGTGAATATGATTAAGGAAAAGTGAGAAAGTTCATGTAAATTATACTATATTAAAATAAGAGAAGAAAATAACCACATCACAGAAAACATCTTAATGTTTTAGATAATGCATTAACACTATGACAAAAAAAATTCTGAAAATTGGAGGGAATCATCGTATTTTCCTGCAAAATATACCTTTATACAAATTAAACCATAAAGAAGTAAATTTTTCAGTAAATCAATTTTCATCACACAGATTGGAAAACTTTTAAAGATCTACAACTGAAAAAAGCACCAGGACCAAAAAAATTGGTAGCCAATATCTATCTCTACGTAAAAATTTTTAAAAGGCATAATGTTTATTATTTTCACTATTTCACATTTCTCCTCATAAAACACGAAAATATCTGAAATTCTTTTTATTACTTCCAACTAATTTTAAGGACCAAGTCTGAAATAATGGAGACAACTCAAGAGATATCTCACTATTATGCATGCAAAAAATTTTAATAAGGCAGTACAACTCAGCAGTGAACCAAAATACTTATTAATAAAGTATTCATTCATTCACCCAACATATATTTTTGATCATCTACTCTATGCCAGGTGCAATTTTACATACCTTCATAGAGTTTACATTCTAGTGACAGGTGAATAGCAATAAATAGGGTGATCATAATTCCCAGTTTGCCTGAGAGAGTCTCAGATTATACCTGCTATTCTCATGTAAATATCAATAGCACTGTTTCTCTCTCAAAAGATGAAAAATTATAAATATGACAACAAAACCAATGACTAATTAAATATATAGCTTAGTAGATGACAATAAATGTTAGAAAGGAAAAAAAGCATTTAGGAAGATGAGGAATATTCCTGATGGTGGTTGGGGTCACGATTTTATATTTGGAAACCAGGGTAGGCCTCACTGAGGTGACTTTTGCACAAAACCCAAAGAATATATGTAGATATTTTGGTAACTTTCTCACTGTTCCAGGCAAAGGGTAAAGAGAGGTCAGAGTGTATGGCTCTGAGCCTAAGGCCATGGGGTGTTTGAGGAACATGAAGGCCAATTTGCAAGAAAACAGGGATTAAAGAGGATAGTAAAGTAACTGGAGGCAAGATATTGTAGGTTAATGTCAAGACATTGGTTATTAATCTAAGCCATTAGAATGACATTATCTGAGTTGTTTTCAAAGAACTACTCCTAATGATGAAAGCAAGGGTAGAAGTAGAGTTCATAGGCTATCCTTTATTAATCAGGCAAAATGAAATGGTGGCTTCAAACAGAATGGCCTCAGTGAAACTAATTGAATTCTGGATATATTTTTAAGGTAGAATAAGTGGATTTGCTGAATAATTAGATGTGAGGAGAGAGAGAAAGAAACATAAATAGAATTGATAGAGGTTGCCCATAGCAACCAAAAGGGCTAAGTTGCCATATCCCAGATATGGATGACTAAAGATTTTGAGACAATGATTAGGAGTGGGTTTTGTACGTTTATTTTGAGATACTCATACATCCAAGTGAGTAGGCATTTAGATACGCAAGTTACATATACAAGATATTCTAGAGTTCAGAGTACAGGCCTTGGTTCAGGAGGTAAACAGAACATAAACAATAAGAATTTAAAGTCTGGGGTTGAGATGAAATTACCAAGGGGATGAGTATATTTACAATATATTTAGAGTCTCGGACTCCCATATTGAAAGGTGAAAGAATGGGAAGGAATTAACAAAGACGATTGCGAAGGAGTGGCCATGTAAGTATGTAAGTATGAAGAAAATCAAGAAACAGGGATGTTCTGGAAGCCAAATTTAGGAAAGAAAGATGAGGACTGAGACATGACCATCTTATCAAGTTGAGATAAATCTAACAGTCATTTCTCAATCCTCATCTTACTTGATACATCAGCAGCATTTAAAACAGTGTGATCATTTCTTTGTCCTTGAAACATTGTCTATACCTGGCTTCCAAGCTACCTCTGTCTCCTGAGTGTTGAGTGATAACATTAACATGTCCGTGAAGAATTCTGGTCATCTCACTTGATTCTTGCTAATGACATTGTGGTGGTTGGAGTTGGGATAAGGGTACCCAGAGAATGTGGAATTTTGGATTCTCTCTTGATTGCTGATGGAGTGCTGGAGGAAAGGGGGTGTCACACTTCTAGCACACAGGGTTCTGTGATACTCTCTTAGTGTACCAGAGCTCCTATGACAAATATTGCGAACTGGTTGGAGTAAACAACAAGAATGTATTGGCTTTCAGTTTGGAGATTAGAAGTCCAACATCAAGGTATCCACAGGCGATGTTTCTCTCTGAGTCTATAACATTCTGATGATGATTCAACCTCTATGTCTGTCACATGGTGATCTCTCTTTCCTTCTCTGGCTCCTAATGACAGCATCTGAATTTTCTTTGCTTCTACGGTCTCCACTCAAATAGATTAAGGACCACCCTGATGCAATTTAGTCTCCTCAAAATAGGATATTTGAAGATCCTATTTATAAATGAGTCCACACCCACAGGAATAGGGGTTAGGACTTGAAGATATCTTTCCAGCAGACATGATTCAATCTATCACAGACACACTACAGATTATTGCTGTTGGAGCAGTAGTAGTTGGGACAGCAGTTGACATAATAAGAATAATATACCATGATCAAGTAGGTTTTTTTTTTTTTAAACACAAGTATAATTGAAATACAGGAAATTTAATAATAATTTTTAAATTATCTATATAGATCATGTTAGTTGAAAGAAAGCCTTTTGATCAAATTCAGCAACCAATAACTCAGGTATGATAGAATAAGAAGTAAACCACTTAAAAATAATAAAGAATATTTAGTAAAACCTAACAACAAACATAATTTGAAATGATAAAACAAAAAAAAAGCATATCAGTAACAATCATAAACTATATAGGGAGCCCCATTACCACTATCATTCAGTGTTGCCTTCAGAGGGCTAGTGACTGAGATAAGACATGACAAAAAGATTAAAACTACATCTAAGAAGCGACTGTGACTCAAGCAATTGAGCCCCCATTTACCATATGGAGGACCCGGTTTGATTGCAGGCCCTTGCGTGGCTCAGCGATGCACCAAAAAGACAATCATGTAGCCAGATAGAAAACAAAAAACAAAAAACAAATTACATCTTATCTTAGGATGACTTTATCATATGCCTAAAAAACACCACTACTATTAAAAAAAAAAACACACAGCACTTAAAAGAATTTGTTTAAGTGACTATACAAAACATATTTGAACAAAATCAATAACTTTTCTCCGCATTTACAATAAACAACTATAATTGTTTTAAAAAATCATTCATTGTAGAGAAAAAACTATAAAAATTAGTAATAAATTTAATAATAAAAGCATAAGGCCAGAAGGAATTTACTTCTGGTGTAACAGAACAAGGATATCCACTAACCCATCCCCAGTGTAACTGGGTAAATTATTTAAAGAGAAATATTTAAAGCTTCTGGAAATGGCTCTAAGGACAAATGGTAAATGAAGAAACATCTATTCAAGAAAATCTATGAAAATTCAGAATTCACTTCATTTTGATAAAGAGCATGGTGAAGTTTAAATTTCAGGACATTTTCAACACAAGTGGAAGTTATGGTGAAGGCAATTGGGAGAATATTTGTGGATCTAACCAAGACAGAGCCTAGACTGTAGGCCAGCAGGTTTGCAGGAGAGACTCAGAGAAGAAGACAGTTAAGAGTCCTCTTGGAATCAGAACAAATAACTGACCTCAGAACTTATTCCATGGAAGGAGCCACAATTTGAACTGATTGGTTTGTAGAGGAATATATGCCTCAGGGCATTTGTGGTGGGTTGAATTGAGCACCCCAGTTTGGGTGTATTATGGATTTGATTTGCATTCTTGTGGGTGTGGACCTATTGTAAATAAGATCTCTTCAAAATGTTACTTCAGTTGAAGTGTGGTTCACCTGAATCAGGTTGTGCTATGTGACAGTTTGAAGATTTTAGCAGACCCCAGAAAAGATCATGTTCTTGGAGCTAATCCATTCTTCTGTATGTGGGACCCCTTGATTGGACTGGATTCAGTTGGGGAGTGGGGGGACTTGACTGGATTGCTTCAGTGAGACGTGGTCCTGGTTGGGTCTTTATCCTCTTGCTAGAGTCATTTATAAATAGAAGACTGAAAGCAGAGACACATAGAGAAAAAGTGGCAGAGACAGAGAAACCCCAAGAGGCTAGAAGAGACAAGGCTCAGAAGGCTCCAGGGAAGAGTGGAGCCATATGCCTGCTAGCTCACAGTTAAGCTCAGGAAAGAGGTAAGCCTAGAGGAGGAGACAGACACCCAGAGCTGAGAAACAGCATTGTGTCTTGCCATATGACAGCAGTCCAGGATCACTACCAGCCATTCTTCAATGAGACAGCATCTCTGATGATGCCTTGATTTGAACATTTTCACAGCCTCAGAACTGTAAGCTTTTAACCTAACAAATTCCCATTTTAAAAACCAACCCTTTTCTCATATATTGTTCCAAGCAGTTTTTAGCAAACTAAGACAGGCTGTAATCCAGATTACTGGTATCCTTCATAAGCAGAGTGAATATCACTTGGAGAGAGAAGCTATGGGGAGCATCCAAAAGCTAGAAGTCAACAGAACTGGAAGACAAAGAGAAGAAACTACCACGTGCCTTGCCTTGTGATAAAAAGTCAAGGAATCCCTAAGTTTGCTGGCCAGCCAGAAGATACCAACCTGGGAAAAAGCAAGTCTCCTAGCCTCTGAAACCATGAGCCAATAAATTATTATAATTAAACCAACCCATTGCATAGTATTTCTTTAAACAGTTAGAAAACTAAAACAGCATTGTTGAAAATATGACAAGCTAAAACAGCATTGTTGAAAATATAACAAGCAATTGGCTAGCAAGTAGTGGAGTTTAGAGGCTGATTTTAGACAGGGAAAACGTGAAAGAAGTACTATGAATACCAGTGTCATTGTTGGAAGATTATGGGCATACTCAAAGCTACTCCACCATGAGAAAGAACGTCAGGAACTTAATATTGTGGAGGACCAAGAAGCCTCACTAAAATATTGCAGTTATTCACTAAAGGAATTAACAATTACATAATAATAACAAGCTCTTGAGGGATGAATGCCCTGATATATTATCTACCATGCCTAGATTCAAAAAAAAATTATGAGATATGCCAAGAAACTGGAAAGTGTGACCCATATACTAGGAAAACAAATAGGCAACAGAAACTTTGCATGAGAGAGACCAGATATCAGATATAACAGAAAGTATTTCAATGTAACCATTATAAATATTATCCACAAAACTAAAAGGAATCATTATTAATGAAGTAATAGAAGGCTTGATAGCAATGCCACATCAAATAAAGAATACCAATAAAGAATAGAAATTACAAAAAGAGAACCAAATGGAAATAATGGAGTTGAAAATTATAGTTAACTGTAACAATAAACTCACTAGATGGACTCAACTTGCAGAAGAGAGAATTAACATACTTGAAAATAGGTTGATAGAGAGTATGCAAGTCAAAGAAGAGGAAGGACAAAGCATGAAGAAGCATGAACAAAGCCTCAGAGAAATGTGAGAAACCATTAAGTGCACCAACACACATAATAGAAATATCAGAAGAAGAAGAGAGAGAGAAAGTAAAATAAAAATAGTTTTCAAAACATAGCTGAAAACTTCTCAAATTTATTAAAAACCTACACATCTAGGAAGGTCAACCAACTCCAAGTAGGACATGTACAAAGGGAGCCACAAAGAGACACATCATAGTAAAAATGCTGAAAGTCAAGGACAAGGAGAAAATTTGAAAGTAGCAAGAGAAAAATAACACATCATTTACAAGGAAATACAAGTAAGTCAACTTCTCATCAGAAGCAATGGAGGACAGAAGGGTAAAAGCTCCAAAATGCTGAAAGGAAAAAAAAAAAAGCTGCCAATCAAGAATTCTATATCCAAGAAATCTATCATTAAAAATTGAAGGCAAAATACTTTCTCAGAAAATAAAAAATGAGAGAATGTGTTGCTAGCTGACCTACCTTACAAGAAGATGTAAAGAAAGTTATTGAGGGTGAAAGCAAGTGTCCCCAAGTAGTAATCTGAATTGACAAAAACAAATATTAAGAACTAGTAAAGGTAATTATGTGATTATAAAAGACAGTTTAAAGGCATATTTTCTCCTTTCTTCTCTTAACTGATTTAAAAATCAATAAGCAATTGTATGAAATCATATGGTTTTACTATATTGTGGGGACTATAACATATAAAAATATATGTTTAAATAATTAACAAAATGGCACAAAGGAGGTGGGTGGGTGCTTTAGCTTGCTAAATGCTGCCAAAGCAATATAACAGAAATGGGTTAGCTTTTACAATGGGAATTTATTAGATTAAAAGGTTACAGTTCTGAGGTCCTGAAAGTGTCCAAATCAAGGCATCATCAGGAGACCCTTTCTCCCCTCTCCTCTGGGCCTTGTTGCCTTAAGCTTCTGGCTACTCCATGTATGGCTTTTCTCTCTCCTGGGTCATTGATTTCAACTTCTGGAAACTACTCTCCGTCTCTGTGCCGTTTCTCTGTGTCTATGTCTTTGTATTCCTCCGTTTATAAAGGACCCCAGAAAGAGGATTAAGACCCACCTTGAGTTACACAATTTTATCAAAGGCCTATAACTGAAGTAATTTAATCAAAAGTTCCCATCTATAATAGGTTTACATACACAGGAATAGATTCACCTTAAGAATAGGATTTTCTAGGGTCCACAAAAGCTTCAAACTGTCACAGTGGGGAAAAGTTGTAATTGGCAGATAGTAAGTATAAATGATGATAGATACTAAAGTACAAATTATAACAATGTATTATGGGGTTTGTCACATTAGATGTAATGTCTGTACCAAAAAGGGGTGGGGCAAGGAATACAGCTACAGAGCAATAACATCTCTTTATTTTGGAAATTATGCTACTATAATTCGATATATATATATAGAATTCTATAGATTATCAACCTATTCTGATAATTTAGGATGTATATGACAAACTCTAGGGCAATCATTAAAAAATAACTCAAAAATATATAGTTCAAAACTCAATGAAATTAAAATGCTACAATAGAAAATATTCACTCAATGCAAAAGAGAAGAGAGGAACAAAAAAAAGACATGGGACATATAGAAAACAAAAAGAAAATGACAGATAGAGGCGGCAAGATGGCGTTGGTGTAGGAGGGCGCACACTGCAAGCTCCCAGAGCAAGGCGGATTGGGGACGGGGTCCTGCCCGGGGGTCTGTGCTGTGCACGCGTGGAGTGAGAAGCTTGGGACATCTATCTGCGCGGATCGGCGGCGTGGACCGAACGGTGGAGATTCGTGAGTTTTGAGGCTGCCGGGGGAGGTTGGCACAGGCGGCTGAGCCCCGTGGTTAGGGAAAAAAATAAATAAAACGGCCATTTGGAGTCGCGGGTGGAGCGAAAAAGTTTTATTTTCTGGGGAGCTGGCTGCCTGGCACCCCTTGGACCTTGTGTGAACAGAGCAAATGAGCTAGTCAGCACCTGGTGAACCGGAGGGGGGATTTTGGTCGGGGAACACAGCTGATTTTCCTAACCACCCAGGGATAAGACCGGGGCCGCTGCGGAGCCAGGAGGAAGGGACACTTCCCAAAGAAGGGAGGGTTCGGTTGGAAGACAGGGAAGGGTATTTTATATTTTTAGACATCGATCTGGCTGCCTGCACCGCCCCAAAGCTTTGGGGAGCAGATAAGCCGACCAGCCCGGTGACGCTGGAGCTCGGCGCCAGAAGGGGCGGAATCCGCCATCTTGAGCACTCCTCACTGACTAACAGTTTCAGCTAACCTGGGGAGTCTGGAAAGTGGGACGTGCTTGATTAATTTCCACGGGCCCAGCTAGGGTCCTTTCCGTAAGGGGGTTGGTCTAGAAGAGGAATTATTTTGGGTCCTGCATTTGGCTAAAAAAAAAGTGAGGTCACCTCAACAAATGAAAAATAAATTCTTTTTAATTTAGTTTAATAGCTAAAAGCTGCTTCAGGAGCTGCATATAGAACCCTGTGGGGAAATTCATTGATAAACACAAGTAGGCAGGAAGGATCCACGTGGACCCTAGGGGAATCATTGACCCCCCGTAGCTCTGTTTGACTGCTTGCCTGTGTGGATCTTTGGTTTCTCTCTGTTACTTTTTGGTCTATTGCTATTATTCCCATTTTCCTCTCCCTTCCTTTTTCCTTCTATTTTTTTTTTTTTTAAATAGGTGCTGCCAGCTGGTCGCTTATTTGCTGGGCTTCTTATTCAGTAATTTCCCACTCGCTGTATATATTGATTCTGTATTACAAACTATCGCTTATCCTT
>JAKSZT010007815.1:19444628-19462096 GCA_026826555.1 Tolypeutes matacus | reverse complement strand
TTCATTGAGGTTGGTGGGCCACACTGTGGGAGATGTTTGTGTGGGATGTGGTGGGAGGTGTGGGAGGTGGGCAACTTGGGAATCCCAGTGGGTTCCGTGTAATATTTTAGGTAATCTAAGCACCTCTTAGAATATATGTAGATATATATATATATAAATAACATTTTTGTAAGCAAATACACATATATGCATATATATTTATATATCATTTTGCAAATGTTTGTATGTATTGTGAGAATTTTGATTTTTACCCATAATAAAAAAAAAAAAGAAAATGACATATAAATCCAACATTAATAATAATTTGACTGTGTATGGATTAAACAATCCAATCAAAAGGCAAAGATTGTCAGACTTTATAAAAACAAGATCCAACTATATGTTGTCTACAGGACAACACTTAGATTCAAAGACCCAAATAGTTTGAAAGTTGAAGGATGGAAAATAGCAACCTCAGGAAATCTGTAGTGGCTTTACCAATATCAGACAAATAGACTTTTAAACAAAAAAAGTTACTACAGAGTGGCATTTTATAATGAAAGAAGAGTTAATCCACAGGAAGATATAACAATTTAAGTGTATATAGCTATGCAGACATAAAGGAAAGGAGATAAGGACAATTCAAAAGTAATAATTAGAGACTTTGATACCCTGCTTTCAATAATCAATAGAACAACTACACAGATCAAAAGGAAAAGAGAAGATTTGCACTAGATGTAAGAGAGATCTGTGGAACACTTCACCCAACAACAACAGATGATACATTCTTCTCAAGTGCACATGGAACATTCTTCATAATAGACCATATGCTAGACCATAAAGCAAACCTCAATAAAATTAGAAAGATAGAAATATTACAAAGTATGTTCTCTAACTATAGTGGGAAGACATTTTAAATAAAAAATGGGGAAATTTGGGAAACAAACAAATTTGTGGAAATTAAACAATACACTCTTAAATTAACATGGGGTCAAAAAAAAATGAAACACAAAATCAGAAAATACTTTGAGGTGAATTAAAATGACAACATAGCATACCAACATTTATGGGATACAGCAAGAAGCAATGCTTAGAGTGACATTTATAGTTGTAAATGTCTATATTAAGAAAGAAGCGAGATTTCAAATTAATAACTTAACATTCCACCTTAACTTACTAGAAAAGGAAAAGCACACTAAACCTAAAACTAGCAGAAAGAAAGAAATAATAAAGATTAGAGCAGAACGTAATGAAATACAGAATAGAAAAACAACAGAAAAATCAATGCAACTAAAAGCCAATTCTTTGAAAATACCATGAAAAAGACAAACTTTTAGCTAATTTGACCAAGAAAAGGATAGGAAGGACTCAAATCACTAGAATCAGAACTGAAAGAGGGAACATTACTACTGACCTTAGAGAAATAAAAAAGGATTATAAGTGAATACTATGGACAATTGTATGCCAACAAATTAACTAATTTAGATGTAATGGACAAAGTCCTATAAAAGACACAAACTACCAAAACTGACTCAAGAGTAAATAAACTGCCTGAACAAAGCTGTAACAAGTGAAGAGACTGAATAAGTAATCAAAAAACAAAAGTCCAGGCCCAGTTGGCTTCATCACTGAAATCAGCCAGTCAAAGAAATAACACCACTTTTTCACAGACACTTCCAAATCATGTAATGGAGGGGAGACATCTCACCTCATTTTTTGAGGCCAGTATTACTTATTGCAATGATATAAGCAAGGGGCTAACCCAGAGAAGAAGCACCAACTCCTTTCTCTTCCATTCCCTTCCCTGCAGCAGCACGGCAGGGTGAAGGTGGGATGGATCAGCACGGAGGTGAGATTTCGTCTCACTGCTGAGGGAGCCTCAAATAAAAGGCCCCTACAGTTTTATGGATCTGGAAGCTGGTGCTGGAGGGAGAATAGAGTGGAAAAGACCTGATGACTGAACCAGAATAGATAAGACTGTCTTCAAGTTCTCTCCCTCCTCCTCTGCATAAGGAGGTCTCACAGAGGTGCCTTGTGAAGGGCTTGGGTTAGGAATGTAGATATGAGCATGACCAGCCAGAGGGGCCTGAGTTCTTGACTGCAATTCCCTTCAGTGCACTGTCTTTGTACCAAGTCTGATGTGCGGGGGCCATATTTCCCCTTGAGGCCTGCCAGATAAAATCTTTGCAATTCCCATGATTGGGACTGAAAAATCAACACAGGGTTTTAACCAGGAGCCAGACTCCTCATTACCCTAATATCAAGACCAGACAAAGACATCATAAGAAAAGAAAACTACAGGATGAATGGATAAGCAAAATGTGCTATATTCTCACACTGGAGTATTATTCAGCCATAAAAATGAACGAATTACTGATACATGTTACCACATGGATGAATGAACACATTATGCTAAATGAAAGAAGCAAGCCACAACACACTGCATACTACATGATTACAATCATATGAAAGTCCAAAATAGGGAATTCTGTAGAAAGAGAAAGTAGAATAGTGGTTTCTTATGGCTGGGTTTAGAGGAGGGTTTGGGGTAGGTGGGTGATAGCTAACAGGTATAGGTTTCTTTTTGAGGTAATGGAAATGTTCTAAAAATGACAGTGATGATGGTTGAACATATCTGTGAATATGCTAAAAACCATTGAATTGTACACTGAAATTGGGTGAATTGTATGGTTGGGATTTATATCTCAATAAAAGTTTATAAATAAATATTTTTAAAATATAGGACACAATAGGAATTAAAACTTTAAGTTTCAAAAGACAAAAAGGTCTTATCAAATGGAAAGGTATATTCTTAACTGAAAATACATAAAATTACAAAAATAGTATTTTCTTATGTTTTCTCAATATTAATATATACATTTACTGTAATTTCACTTAGAATCCTTATGGGATATTCCTTCAAAATTCAATAAAATGATCTTAAATTTCATATTGAAGGAAAAACGCCTATGAACAGTCAAGATAACTCTGAGAAATATGAGTGCTGACTTGCATACCAAATACCAGAACACATTATAAGCCATTATAATCACAAAAAAATACTTTATTAGCTTAAGAATATATACATAAGAAGACTAGAAATAAAATCTGGAAATAGGTAGCATTTTATATGTGACAAAAATGATATTTAAATTCAGGGAAAAAACAATTTTACTTAATAAATGGCATTGGCACAAGTGTTACCAATCACAAAATAAAGAAAATGGACCCTCATCTCATCCCATATACAAACAATCAAGTTTTAGGTAGAGAATTTAATTACAAAGGAACGACTGAAAACCTTTAAGATGATCCAGGATACCACATGTACAACCCAGAGGTATGGGAAATCCTTAAAACAAAGATAAGAAATCCTGACTCTATAAACGAAAAGACATATATTGTCTACATAAAAACTTAAAATCTTTGTAAGGTAATTGTTAGGAGTAAAGTTAATAGACAAATTTAAGACAGGAAAATATTTGCAAATCATGAAGAGAAAAATTGTTAAAACTACACAATACAGAGAGTTCTGCAAAATAGTAAAAAGAACAGCCCAATAGAAAAATCGGCAAAATATATTAAAAGATATTTCTCATAGGATCAAATCCAAATTGCCTACAAATATGAAGAGACGCTTAAACTGAGAACTAGTTAGAGAAGGCAAAACTAAGTCATACTATCATCTTTTAATCACCAGCTAAATATTAAGCAGCTAATTTTAGCATTTGTTACTTAAATATAATCTGAATAAAACCTGTGATTCCATGTGGCCAAGACTTAATATGGTACTACAGTCAAAGAAATAAGGGTTTCGTTTTCAGAAGTAGTTGAAAAACTGGCACCAATCTTTGCTTGGCAATATTTCTTTTAGAATATTACAAAACAAAAACTTACTTTTAAAAATGCTTGACTCTTTTCTGTATTCTCACACCTCTTAGCTCCTCTAGAGCAGGGGTTCTTAACCTTTTTAGTTCCACTGGCTCCTTTGCCAGTCAGGTGAAAACCATGGACCCCTTACTAAGTCCACAATATACTGTGTATTATTTAATAAATATATCACACCTGCACCAACACGTCCCCACAAGAATAATGTTTTTTTGAACTTAAATTCAAGCTCATGGACCTCTTGTTAAAACCCCCTGCTCCAGAGATTTTTATTCTTATTCACATATTCTACTCTATCAAAAACTTTCTATGAAAACCTAATCTGCCTGTCTCTTGTCATTTTGTTTTAGCCTTTTTTCTATTCCCACCCTTCCAGTATTGTCTGTCTATATCCAGTCCCATGATTCTTTACCACTGGTATCTAAATACTCAACTGATTAAAAAAAAAAAAAAAAAAAAAAAAAGACAACTCTCTTTAGAGAATAGGGTGGTTTTGAATTTAAGCAGATGAATATCAAATAGTTTTTATTCTGAAGGGTTGGAGTGTGGGGTGCTAAGGACCACCAAGAAGTTATACAGGCTGGTCTAGGGAATCTGATGACTTGGAAGTTATGTGGGTTTTCATTTTGGAATAAATCTTTGAACTAACATATGAAATATGATTAGCATTAGCTAGGAGGAAAACTGGATACCATCAAAGGGTATGGTTTGTGCAAATATTCTGAGGTGGGAATGAGAATGATGCAATGGACAAGCAAAAGAGAGAGAGACAGAGAGAGAGGAGAGGGAGGGGGAGAGAAAGTGCTTACTTGAAAAATTTACAATGACTTGAGGTAAGGTTGGTGATACAGACAGTGACCGGATCATGTAGGACTTTGTACTTCATATTCAGTAATTGTTTTTTCTTCTATATTTTCCTTTCCATAGCTGACGTTCAATGACTTCTTTAACCAAGAACTTTAACCATGATGGATCATGAATGATTAACCTACACATATTGATCTACCAGAGGATCCATTTGAAGTGCAGACCTTAATTCAGCCAGTTCCAAAGGAATGTGGTTTCATTTTTTTAAGCATAGGCAGAAATAGAAAATGCTCACAGAGTATTTCTTACAAGTCCTAGAGGGATGTTTAATGGGATGGATGAGTCTCACCAGTAATTAGTAGCAACATTTGCATATAATTAGTCCTCTGGTGCCTTATAAACTAGTTCTTCTCTTAAGAAAACTTCAGGATCATGTTCACACCTTTCAATGGCTTATCTTTCTCAGAAAAAAATGCATTTCTGTCAAATATCAAACAGAGGAAGTTGAAGAGAATTTACCAACATAATACGCCCATTTTGGACGCTTTAAATACACATGCAGGGGAAGCGGCTTTGGCTCAATCAGTGGGGCTCCCGTTTGCCATATGGGAGGCCCCGGGTTCGGTTCCCGAGACCTCCTGGTGAGGGCAAGCCCGCCCGCACGGCGTGGTTAGCTGACCCAGCGAGCACAAGCAGCAAGGGGGGGATAAATGAATAAATAAATAAAATCTTTAAAAATAAATAAATAAATAAATAAATAAATAAATAGATAAATAAATAAATAAATACACATGCAGGATCTCCTTGCAGTCTTGACCAGTGACTGAGGAGAGGCGCCCTGAGGTATAAAAAATAGGATTTCTTTCACCTGGGTTAAAAAATCTTTGTATATCTGCTCTATCTGTCACCCAACATTCGTATTTCCTTTACTTTGAAAGTCTTCTCTTCATGCTTTCTGTACATTACTTGTATCTAGTAATACATATGGAGGATAGGAAAAAGGAGAGATCTAAACAAAAACGTTGTGCTGACTATTCAAACCTGCTCCCCAAAAGGTGATATGTATATGTGAGTGTGATGGAGGTAGTGGTATTTTATTGAACATGGGTGTATAAGATTTTGTGAACATAAGTATGTTGAATTTGAGTATTTATGTATTTTTGTGATTTTGCATTTGATCTAGCAAGAGTATATATATATATATATATATATATATATATATATATATATATATGAGTAAATTAGTAAACTGTGACTGTTCTCATCTATATAAGATCCTTTCCTTTGAATTTTGCTTGTGAGCAGCTTGTGAAATGGAGACTAAATAATTTGTATTTGAAATGTCTGCCTACAGATACTTACTTTCTTTCACTTGCTACTAGTCAAGTGGTTAGACAGTCAGCAATATATATTGAATTTACTGTGTTGAGCAGGGAGTGACACTAAATATGGAGACCTTGGCTTTAGAGAATTCACAGAACTAAGAGAAATAGCAGGAATGAAATTGCCAAATATAGTCTACACTCTTGAGTAAATAAATGAAGACCGTTCTTTTATTTCAACTAAATGAAGACAGTTCATTTATTTCACTCAAGAGTGAAAGGCTGATGAGAAGAGTGTTGTGCCAGAGAGGAAATAGAATTATTTTTTTCCAAGTTCCAACTTGTGGTCTTTAAATGTCATTAGCTGGTGGAGTGGTTGGTTTTCATTTTGAGTCAGTGGAAACCCCATAATTTCCCATTCTCTATTCTTCCTTCACATCAGTAAATTCTTGGAATGTGACATTGGTGGTCCTGTACTTTCCTGTGTGGCAGTCTTGGTTGTATATATATATAAAAAATAACAAGAAGGGGAAGAGAGAGGGAGGAAGAGGCCAATACAAGGAAGAAAGGCATTGAAGACAGTCTGAAAAGACAAGGGCAGTTGAGTAGAAAGCCAGAGGTCTGGATTCTAGTAATTATTTGGCCATTTAATATATGCAGTTATAGCCTCTAACCCTCCCGTTTGTAAAATAAAGTGATTGCCCATGGATTTGAAATGTGTTCTGTGGAGGTACCTCAAAAATAGCCATGGGGGATAAGTAGTAGGATTTTTATCTATTTTATATTATGAATTTAATTGGAAAAAATTCTGTAACTAACAGATATTTGAAAAATCTTTGGATAAAGTGTTCTCTCAGAATCTTTATGGTTGCAAAATTCACACAATTTAGCATTTTTCTAAGAAGGCTGGACTTGTTGGGCTGTGGCTTCTTGAAATTACAAGGGGGTGATCTCATTTCATCATGGACTGGTCTCTTGAAAGTGGTAGTTTTCTCTTAGAGCCTCCAGGAATTCAGAGAGTCAAGATGAGAAAAAAAAAAAAAAAAAGAAAAAGACCACAAAGGGAAATGTTTTAAAGATTTTAATGATCTCTAACTACAAATTTTTTTCTTTTCCAAGGCTAGTCTTATTTTTGAAAACTTTCACAGTCACCAAGAAGTGTCAAAAGCCATACCACCAGCACTTGGAGAGGAAAATAACAATAGCAGCTAATGTGGTGAGGACTCACTATATGTCAGATAATGATAACTACACAGTTATTCTAGTTAAGATAAATGCTGGTTGATGTAACAAATATACCTCAACATCTTAATGGATTAATCCAATGGAAATCTATCTTGTTTAGGAACAGTTCAGAATGTGTATGTATGATCAGAAGATGGTTGTCCACCAAAAGGTTCTTTAGAGATAAAATGTCTTTCCATCTTCCTGCTGTGCATCTGGAACATATGGTTCCTGAGGTAACCGAGATCATGAGAAAGAGAATAAAGTTGGACAGAATTTATTATCAAGTGGTAGAAATGGATAATACACAAGAAAAAATTAAAATAATTTTGAGTTGTGATCACTCTAATGAGGAAAAAATATTGCGGTGATAGAAAATATCAAGTCAGGTCCGAGTGATTGTGGAAGTTCTTTCTTAGGAGGTGACAGGTTAAACCAAGTAAACAATGGGAACAAGGAGTCCTGGGGTGAAGAGGGAGGAGAACTGACTCTGATTGAGGGAAAATCTTGGGCTTTTCTTGGTGTATGCTTATTTCCTGCTGAAAACCCCATTTACTAATTACCAGACACAATCATGAACCTAGCAGCTCAGAGTAAATTATTTAAATTCCTTGAATTTTCTTTTCTAATTATCATAATTTGGAAGCTTTTAAAAATATAGAGCATCTAATAACATGTTAGAGCTAGGTGCTTTCTCTCCAAGACCTGCAGTAAATTTAATTGATTACAATGGTCAAATTCCTCTATAGAAGACACTCCAGTGTCTTCTCATTACCTGTCCACATTTCCCTGCTCGGAGAACCTGCTTCCAGACCCCTCTGATCTAAAGTATTCCACCCCCATCCAAGTAGGCACTGAATCCAGAGCCAGTGGAACTGCCTGGCCAACAACTGATAAGATTATAGCTCCTGAGAATTTGAAATAAGCGGGAGAAACACTGCAGAAAATCACATGCTGTTGGGTCTTGAAGTTGTAAAGTCACGAAAGCATTGTATCTGGTAATGATGCTATAGATACACAAAGCCAAGTACAAGTTGATGTTACAGGGAGCAAAAACTAAGAATCCTGCCGAAAAGTCAATCCTCAGAGAGCCAAAAATGAAGCAGTTGCACAACAGAAGTGAGAAGGAATTTTGGAATCCAGAAAGACAGAGAGACAGAGAGAGAAAGAGAAAGAATCTGATATCTTCTTGGGTCCTGGGGGACCTGACTCTATTCCCTTCAATTTGATTATTTGAGCTATCTATCAAAGGTAACTTGTTACCTTTACCTAAAGAAAAAAAAAAGGTGTGGAGGGATGCAGAGGAAGGGGGCAGTTAGGGATCTAGAAATCTTGCAACAATGAAACATGTGGAATGTTTCCAAGATCACATTAGAATCACATTCCCCAGAATAGGATTCTTTTCTCACAGCTTTATTGAGGTAAAACTGACATACAACATTTGTAATATTTAAAGAGGACAATTATATAAGTTTTGATGTAGTATATACTCAAGAAACAATCACCACAATCAATATAATGAAGGACCCACTTCAAAATTCCTTTGTGCAATATCTCATTCCTCTCCTCCCAACCTCTTCCTACCCTCAGGTAACAATTGATCTGCTTTCTGTCACTATAAATTATTTCCATTTCCTAGATTTTTATATAAATGGAATCTTACAGTAGGTACTCGTTTTTATCTGGCTTCTTTCACTCAACATAATTATTTTGAGATTCACCAATGTTGTGGCATTCATTAATAGCCCATGCCTTTTTGTTGCTGAGTAGTCTTTCATTATATATTGACATACAACTTTTTAATAATTCACTTTTGATGGACCTTTGGGTTATTTCAGCTTAAGGCTATTATAAACAAAGCTGCTATGAAGGTTGCATAGAAGTCTTTGTATAAGGTATGCTTTTATTTTTTTGGAGAAAATGCCTAGAAGTGGAATGGCTAGGTCATAGATAGGAATATGTTGAATTTTTAAAAAGAAGATATAAAATTCTTTTCAAAGTTTTGTGCCAATTTATATTCTTTGCCAAGAGTGTATGAAAGTTTCATTTTCTCTAAATCCTTGCCGACACTTGCTAGGGCTATTTTTGTCTTTTAATTTTAGCCATTTTATTGATATTACATTGTAGCTTTTATTTCACTTCCCTAACGAATAATGATGTTAAGCATCATTTCCTGTGCTTATTTGTCATCCATATACCTGGTTTTGGTTGTGTCTTTTCAAATCTTTTGTCCATTTTTTATTGGGTTGTTGAGTTTTGAGAGCTTATTATGTATTCTAGAGATACAAGTTCTTTACACAAGTCTCTGGTTTGTCTGTTCACTCTCTTAACAGTATCTTTAAAAGAGAAGTCTTTAATTTTGATGACGTCCAATTCATCAATTATTCTATTATGGATTGTATTTTTAGTATGATATCTAAGGAAGTTTTGCCTAACCCAGTGTAATAAAGTCTTTATTCTATTTTTACTTCTAGAATTGTTTCAGTTTTAGGTTTATGTTAAGTTTACGATCCACTTAAAGTTAATCTTGGTTTATGGTAAAAGATATGAATCAAAGTTCATTTTGTTTACCTATAGCTATCCAATTGTAAAAAATATATATATCATTTTCTATTAAATTGCCCTTACACCTTTGTCAAAAAGTAATTTATATATATATTCTGAATTCTGTTACATTGATTTCTTTGTCTATATATGCACCAAAGCATACTCTTTTAATAACTGTAGCTTTATAATAAATGTTGAAATCACCTAATGCTAGTCCTTCAACTTTGTTCTTTCTCAAGGTTAATTTGGCTATTCTAGGTCCCTTGCATAGCCATATGAATTTTAGAAATAGTTTATCCATTTCTAAAAGACGGGCCTGCTGTGATTTTGATTGGCATTGCTTTGAAACTACAGATCAGTGTTAAAAATATTGAGCCTTCCATCTCATGAACATGATATATATGTCCATTTATTTTAGGTCTTCTTTAATTTCTCTCAACAATGTTTTATTTGATTTATCCCTAAGCATTTCATATTTTTGGTGCTATTAAACTAGTTTTGTTTTTACAATTTCAGTTTCCAACTGTTCATTGTTATTATGATTATAATTAATTTTAAATTTTTTCATTTTATGTCCTGTAACCTTGCTAAATTCATTTGTTATTTTTAGTAGATTTTTTTTATGTTTCATAAGATTTTAAGCATATATGGTCATATAAATAAAAAGTCATAATTTCTCTTTCACAATGTTTACTTAACCTGCATGTGTTTGTGTATGAGTGTATACATCTATACAATTTTATCCCGTGTATAGATTTATGTAACTACAACTACAATCAAGATAGATCATCATGTAGTAATATCACATTGTTTTAATTTGCATTTCCATAATAGCTGATGTTGTTGAAAATCTTTCATGTTCTTAGGTGTCATCTGTATCTACTGTTTTGCAAAATATATTTACTATCTTTTTGATGTCTGTAGAATTTGTATTTATGTCACCTCACTATTTCCAGATATCGAACTAGATGCTGTTTCCCTTTTTTTCCTGATCAGTCTGGTTAGCTCTTTATCACTATAATTTATTTTCTCAATCAACAACTCTTAGTTTTATTGATTTTTCTTTATTGCCTTTCCGTTTCCTTTATTTTCCAATTGCCTGATTGATCTTTTTTATTACCTTTCTTTTGCTTACTTTGGGTATAATTTGTTTTAATTTTTATAATTTCTTAAGGTAGAAGTTGCAGATTTCGATTTGATATCTTCCTGCTTTTCAAATATATCCATTTAATGCTATTCATGTCCTCTTAAGTACTGATTTAGTGGTGTCCAGGAAACATTGAAATATTGAGTTGCCATTTAATTCATTTCTATTTTCCTTTTTGACTTCTTTTACACACGTGTTATTTAGATATGTGCTATTTAGTTTAGAGTTTTAATCCAGAGATATTTCCATTATTGATTTCTAATTTAATTCTATGGTGGTCAGAGAATAAACTTTTTACAACTCTGAATCATTTTCAATTTATTGAGGTTTCTTTTATAGCCTCAAATATGGTCTATCTTTTTAAATGACTTGAGAGCACTTGAAATGATGTGTATTTTCCTATTGTTGTGTGTAATATTCTTTATTTTTATTTATTTTTATTTTTTATTTTTTAAAGATTTTATTTATTCATTTATCCCCCCCCCTTGCTGCTTGTGCTCGCTGGGTCAGCTAACCACGCCGTGCGGGCGGGCTTGCCTTCACCAGGAGGCCCCGGGAACCCAACCTGGGGCCTCCCATATGGTAAACGGGAGCCCTACTGATTGAGCCACAGCCGCTTCCCTGTAATATTCTTTAAGTGCCCATTAGGTCAAGTTGGATGATGGCATTTGTCAAGTTTTTCAAGCCTTCTGAATCTTTATTGATTTTCTCTCTACTAATTCTGTCAATCATTGAGAGTAAGGTATTGAAATCTACAACTGTAATTGTGGATTTTTTTTTTCTCTTTTGTTCATATATCAATATTTGCTTCACACATTTTGAAAAGTTTAGCATTTAAACTTTAAAATTGTAGTGGCTTCTTGATAAATAGACCCCTTTATCTTTATAAAATATCCTTCTTAATCCCTGGCAATATTTTGATCTGATATTACTTTGTTTCATATAAATATAGCCACTCCAGCTTTCTTTTGATTAGTGCCACTAAGGCATACTCTTTTTCATACTTTTACATTTTTTCATTTTAAAAACAATTTATTGAAGTATATCATTCATACATTAGCATACATAAATAATAAGTGTATAGTAAAAGTTGTGAACTTACAAAAGAAACATGCATAATATCATACAGGGCCCCCATACATCACCCCGCCACAAATACCTTGCATTGTTGTAAAACATTTGTAGCAAATTATGAAAGAACATTGCCAAAGTTTTGCTCCTTTCCATATCTTACATTTGGTGTGTTTTTCCCCCAACCAACCCGAGTTTTTCGTTCTTAAGCCATACAATTGATCTAAAGTGCATACTCAATGGCATTTGGTATAGTCACCTAGTTGTGCATTCATCATTTCAATCTATATTAGAGTATTTTCATTACTCAGGAAAAAAACAACATAAATAGCAAGCCGCCATGCTACACATATGTTACAGCTAATAATAATTACAAATCCTATGCTGTGCTTTCACCATTTCTATTAATTTCCAAACATTTACAAAATAAAACAACTTTTTACCAATCCTGTACATATTAAACCCAAGCTTTCCATTGTATAACTACATTCTACTCTCTCGTGACTTATATTTTAGCTATAAACTCCATGAGTTTGCTCATTTTATTTAGTTCATAATAGCAAAATCATACAATATTTGTCCTTTTATGTCTGTCTTGCTTCACTCAACATTATGTCCTCCAGTTTCACCCACATTGTCATATGCTTCATGATTTCATTTCTTCTTACAGCTGAATACAATATTCCAACAATATAATATTGAATATACCAGTTTGTTTATCTATTCAAAGGTTGATGGACAACTGGGTTGTTTCTATTTTTTGGCAATTGTAAATAATGTCACTATGAATATCGTTGTACAGATGTCTGTTTGTATCACTGCTCTCAGGTATTCTGGGTATACACCTAATAGCATTACTGTGGGTCACATGGTAGATCTATATCTAACTCCCTCAGGAACTGCCAAACAGATTTCCATGGTGGGTGTGCCATTCTATACTGCCACCAACAATGAATAAATATTTCTCTCTCTCACATCTTCTCCAGCATTTTTTGTTTTCTGTTTTGTTAATAGTGGTCATCCTAGTAGGTGTGAAATGATATCTCATTGTAGCTTTAATTTGAATTTCCCTAATAACCAGTGATATTGAACATTTTTTCATTTGTTTTTTTCACCATTTGTATTTCTTCTTTAGAAAATTGTCTATTCAAGTCATTTGCCCATTTTTAATCCGGTCATTTGTCTTTTATATATTGTTGAATTGTAGGCTCTCTTTATATATCATGGATATTAGACCCTTGTTGGGTATGCGATTCCCAAATATGTTTTCCCATTGAGTAGGTTGCCTTTTCACCCTCTTCACGTTTTCATGCACTTTTCTGGCCTGGCCAGCAGATGGCGCTGAGTGACAGCCCTCTCAAATCAGACCCCAAGTGCTAGGAAGGAATGCGTTCAGTGTAACTCTGCAGTGAGTGGTGCAGAAGCAGTGTCCTCAGGATGGGCCAAGCCTCACAAATTTTTTCAGAAACTTTCTCAAACACACTCCCTAGAGCCCTGGGATGGTTGCTGAGAAGACAGAGGGAGGGAAGGTGCAGCTGGTTAAGTGAGAACATTTTTACTTTTAACCTACTTGAATCTTTCTATTTATGGTGCAATTCTTGTAGGAACCCTGTAGTTGGGCATTGCTTTTTGTGTTGTTGTTTTTTTTAAGTCAATTTGTCTATGTTTATTAACTGAGGTGTTTAGACTATTTACATCAATGTAATTATTAATATGGTAAATTTTACACCTGTCATCTTATTATTTTTCTATTTGTCTGATCTGTTTTTCATTCTCACTTTTCTTTTTTTATGCCATAATTTGGGCTAAATGAATATGTTTTTATGATTCTGTTTTGTGTTTTTCACTTAGCTATAACTTTTTAGATGTTAATTAAGGGGTTCCTTTAGGTTTTGTGGAACATATCTTTAACCGATCATATTCTATCTTCAAATAATATTATACCATTTCAGATAGAGTATAAGGGCCTTATCTCTCTGTCAGTAGTTGTGACATTGTTGCCAAACTTTGTGCTTTTACATAAATGTAGAAACCACTCATTGAATTATTTTTCATTTAAATTGTCAAATAATTTTAAAGACATTTAAATATATATAAAGGAAACAATCTTATATTTACTTACATAGTTACCATTTTTGAGTGCTTCCTTCTTTGATGTAGAGTTATATTTAGATCTACTATCATTTTTCTTCTACCTATACGAATTCATTTTTATTCTTATAATATATGTCCATTGGTGATGAACTTTTACAGCTTTTGTATGTTTGAATAAATCTCTATGTATCATCATTATTAAAAGGTATTTTCACTGGTCGGGTATAGAATTCTACATTGATATGTTTTTTCCTTTCAGTACTTTAAAATGTTTCTTCTGGCTTATCTCATTTCCAGAGAAAAATCTGCTGCCATTTTTATCATTGTTTCTCCGCATAATGTGTCTTTTTATGCTGGATATATTTAAATGCTTTTCTTTATCACTGTTTGACTAGTTTGATTATGATGTGCCTTGATGTAGTTGACTCCACATTTATTGGGCTTAGGGTTCACTGAGCTTCTTGGATCTGTGTGATTTTATTGTTCACCCAATTTGGAAAATTGTCTGCCATTATTTCTTCAAAAAAAATTTTTTTTTATTCCAACCTCCTTCTTTTTACCACTGACTTAAATTATACTTACGCTAGGCTGTCTGAAGTTTTCCCACAGCTCTTCATGCTCTCTTCATTATTATGTCATTTTTTCTCCGTATGTTTCATTTAGGATTGTTTATATTAATATGGGTTCAAATTCACTGTTTTATTCTGCAATGTCTAATATGCTTTAATGCTCATCCAGTGTATTATTCATCTCAGACATTGCAGATTCTTTTTTTAAATATTGATTTAGGTATTTTTATATCTCTTACATCTCTTAACTTTGTAATATGGTAAATATAGTTATTGTAATAACTGCTTCATGTCCTTGTCTACTATATTTAACATGTGGGTCTGTTCCAGTTTGTTTTGATTGATTAGTGCCCTCATTGTGGTTAGATTTTCTTCCTTCTTGGGTGTACTGTAAGTTTTGATTGGATGCCAGACATTGTAAATTTTACATTGCTGCATGCTGTATCATTTTGTATTCTTATAATACTATGAAGCTTTGCTTTGAGATGCAGCTAAATTACTTGGAAGCTCTTCAGTCATTTTGGGTTCTTCCTCCACATTTCATTAGTTGAATCCAGAGCAGTATTTATTTTAGAGTCAATTATTTCCCACTTTAAACAAGACCTGTCTGAGTACAGATGCCCCATGAAATATGATGTTTTCCAGTCCAGCTGGTGGAAATAGGATCTAATTCTGGACCTGTCGTTAGAGCTGGGTGCTCTACATTTCAGTCCTTTTCAGTGGTTCTGTCCCTAGCCTCAGGTAGTTTTCTGTCATGTATACATAGACAATACCGTGCTAAGTAATTGAGGAGGACTCTCTAGAGTTCTCTGAAAAAATCTCTATGTGCATTTTTCTTCCCTGCAGCACTCTGCTCTGCAAACTTTAGCATATTCTTAGCTCTATCTCCTCAATTCAGGGAGTCTGCCAAGATCTATCTAGTTTTACCTTTCATGTGCCATGCCCTGGATACTCTTTCTAGCCAGTAAGCTGTGGCAATTTTAGTTTTCACTTCATTTGCACCCCATTTCTCAGGGAACATTATCTTTCCTTCTTTGGATGCTTAATGACTTGAAAGCCATTGTTTTGTATATATTATTTCTGATTTTGGAGGTTTTTCTGTCAATGGTAAATCTCTTCCCTTTTACTCCATCCTGGTGAAGCATAAGTTTCCCAAAGTATTTTTCTTTCTTAAAAAAAGAATATGAATAATTCTTCATTAAAAAATGATACCATAGTTACCTAAGTTTAGAGCACTTTGATTAAGAAGTATCAAGCAGGTTTCTTTACTGTAGGTCTGCTTAGAATCTTGAATTTGCTAATGTGCTTTGTTTACAAATCTCCAAGGGGAGACGTGAACACATAGTAGAAGCTATTTTAAAATGTCAACACTTAACTCATGTGCTGAAATAATGAATATTTTCCATTCTCCCTATAAAATGTGATGATCAGTGCCCTCAGCAAGCTGTAAAGCATATAACCAATGACTTCTATTTAGCCTCTTGCTTCAACTATCAGTTGTATTATATATTTATCAAAATTCAGTTATTTTTATCCTCAAATCAGTTTATGCCAGTAGTATTTGCTCTTGTTATTAAAAGTTAAATTAATTAAATTTAAAAATTCATAGCAATATGTGTGCAAAAATGAAAAGGATATTCTTTTATGTAAACTAAGTATGATGCTGTTTTAGTTTCCTGAACTGCTCAAGCAAATACCATGAAATGGGTTGGCTTAAACAATGGGAATTTATTTGCTTACAGTTGTGAAGCTAGAAAAAAGCCTAAGTCCAGGCATGATCAAGGTGATGTTTTCCCCCTAAAGATTGTGGTGCTCTGGGACTGGCTGACAGAAATCCTTGGCTTTTCTGTTACATGGCAGCATCTCCTGGTCTCTCTCTTCTCTTTCAGGTTCCATCAGTGTCCAGACTCTTGCTTCCTGTGGCTTTCTCTTTCTCTCTGACTCAATTGTACTCTGCTCATAAAGGACTCCAATAATAGAATTAAGACAAATCCTGTTTGGGCTGGGCTACAACTTAACTGAAGTAACCTCATCAAAAGGTCTTACTTATAGGAGTGGATTAAATTTAAGAAAACATTTTTTCTGGAGTACATACAGCTTCAGACCCCTACAGATGCCCAGATAAAAGTTATTGGTGGTGGGAGAAGGGAAGATGGCGTTAGTGTAGGAGGGCGCACACTGCAAGCTCCCAGAGCAAGGCGGATTGGGGACGGGGTCCTGCCCGGGGGTCTGTGCTGTGCACGCGTGGAGTGAGAGGCTTGGGACATCTATCTGCGCGGATCGGCGGCGTGGACCGAACGGTGGAGATTCGTGAGTTTTGAGGCTGCCGGTGGAGGTTGGCACAGGCGGCTGAGCCCCACGGTTAGGGAAAAAAAAAATAAAACGGCCATTTGGAGCCGCGGGCGGGGCGAAAAAGTTTTATTTTCTGGGGATCTGGCTGCCTGGCGCCCCTTGGACCTTGTGTGAACAGAGCAAACGAGCTAATCAGCACCCAGTGAACCGGAGGGGGGATTTTTGGGCAACGCAGCTAATTTCCCTAGCCACCCAGGGATAAGACCCGGGCCGCTGCGGAGCCAGGAGGAAGGGACACTTCCCAAAAAAGGGAGGGTTCGGTTGGAAGACAGGGAAGGGTATTTTATATTTTTAGACATTGATCTGGCTGCCTGCACTGCCCCATAGCTTTGGGGAGCAGATAAGCCGACCTGAAGCAGCATCAGGCTGAGAGCAGTCGCGAATCTGCACTCAAACTGATTTACTGAGCAGCCCGGTGACGCTGGAGCTCGGCGCCAGAAGGGGCGGAATCCGCCGTCTTTAGCACTC
>JAKSZT010007815.1:19287653-19434628 GCA_026826555.1 Tolypeutes matacus | reverse complement strand
TTCATTGAGGTTGGTGGGCCACACTGTGGGAGATGTTTGTGTGGGATATGATGGGAGGTGTGGGAGGTGGGCAACATGGGAATCCCAGTGGGTTCCGTGTAATATTTTGGGTAATCTAAGCACCTCTTGAAATATATGTATATATATATATATAAACAACATTTTTATAAGCAAATACACATATATGCATATATATTTATATATCATTTTGCAAATGTTTGTATGTATTGTGAGAATTTTGATTTTTACCCATAATAAAAAAAAAATAAAATAAAATAAAAAGTTATTGGTGGGGAAGTGGATGTGGCTCAATAATTGGGCTCCTGCCTACCACATGGGAGGTCCGTGGTTTGGTTCTCGGTGCCTCCTAAAGAAGATAGCAAACTGGTGTGATGGGCAGGTACGGCAAGCTGACACAACAAGATGACTCAACAAGAGACACAAGAGGAAAAACATGATGAGAGCCACAATAAAGCAGGGAGCAAAGGTTCCTGGTGCCCCCCTAGAGAAGATGGGCAAGACCGCGAGCTGAAGATGGGCAGGCGCAGCAAGTTGATGCAACAAGATGACGCAACAAGATGATGCAACAAGAGACACAGGAGGAACAACATAATGAAAGACACAATAAAGCAGGGAATGGAGGTGGCTTAAGTGATTAGGCACCTCCCTCCCACATCAGAGGTCCCAGGTTCAGTTCCCAGTGCCTCTTAAGGAAACGAAGACAGACATAGCAAGTACAAACAAGGAGAGGGTGGGGAGAAATAAATAAATAAATATATATATATATTTTAAAGTTATTGGCAAATAAAAATTGCTAATGATTAGACATAAGTGAGAAATAAAAAATGCTGGGGAAAGATAATTGTAAAGATCTAGAATATTCTTCACTGAAGTTGGTTCACAGTTGATCTTTTAATTTTCTCACTTCACAAAAAAATTGAAATTGGAAATAAAAGAGAAAAATGGTCTGAACTCCAATCGGGAAACCATATTCAAAGAAAAGACTGGCTTTATTTTAAAAACTGGCAAGTAGATGCATGTTTATATGTGTTATGTTAAAATAAATGCTAAAATTACATATGCATTATTTTAATGATTTTCTGTTTAAACACATTTTCATTAATAAACTAAATACATATCCCAATAAAATTGCCTAAAATATCTTCTAGTTTAGTAATTTCTTCTCTGCTAGAGCAATTTTCCTAGCTTATTTGATTATGATTTTTTCAAGTAATTATTTCTCCATCTCTAGACTAATTTGGATTAAAAGCTGTTCTAGAACACTGGTTCTTTGAGGTTTTTCTCCATTTTCATTAAGAATTAAGTAAGATTGGCAGCTCAAAGCAACTCAAGATTCTCTCTAGTCTCTTGTTTCTGAAAATTCCCCAGTTAAGTAGAATAAATATCATATAAATGATGGAAAAAATGAAGGTAGTTTTTGTTGAATAAACCTAACTCTGAAAGAAATGGATATTGAATTTGCTTCCAAACTGTCTTTTGACAAGGCAGAGGAAGACTGTGGATAATTTTCAAAGTAGCACATAAGACTAAGGCACTTTATTTCCAAACACCACTTCTGAATAGAAAAGGAATCAAGTATAGGTCTTGCCCTATATTTTTTCTTATATACCATGTCTAGAGCTTACTAGGTGTATGAATTTACAACTGTCATTTAACCTCGTTTGTCCTCAGTTTTATTACAGAAATAAAAGACATTGGGAAAATAAAATGAGATGACAGAAGCAAGTTCTATGAATTGCTAAACATGGTATAAAATGTCACTAATTATATTTACTTGATTTTTTCTCCTGCTTTGCCTTTTGGCTCTTACATAAATAATAAAATTCTCTTAGTGACTAATACATTAAAAGTCTTTTAACATCAAAGAACATTGTATCAATTCATAGCTCATAATTCAGACCTTCCCAGTGATTTGTAAGGCAAAAATCAAGTCAGGGAATATGGAGAAGAATTCTTCACTGAAAAGAGAGTCAGTCATTCTTCAAGTCAGAAGCTCTTATTCCAAAAAAAAAAAAAAAAGGTGCTCCCTTTGTAGAGTTTGCAGAAGCAGGAAACTTAAGAGGTATACTTAAATAGTCAAGTGCTCTACTTTATTTGGAAGGTTTGAGTAAGAATATCAGGACTTTCATATTGCCCTGTGTAACCTTGGGCAAGAAACTTAAACATTCTGAATCCAGCCTTCTTATTTTGATTACTTGTTTATTTTCTATTAAATCTTTTAGAATATTAGCTTCTCCAAGGATGGAACCATGTCTCTTATCCCCACATTTAGCATAGTACTATCATATAGAAAGTACTAAAAAAAAAAACCTGTTGAATCAATGAATGAAAATTCCCTAGTCTTCATCTCAAGGGTGGTTAAATACAACATCTTGTTTGTAAGGTCCATTGATATTGCCAAATTTTCACTGTACCTCATCCTCATAGTAACTTTATTTCCTCCTTACCTCAGCTTTAGTCAATCAATATGATCACTCCCTTGCATATATTTTAATCTCCTTATCCCTCTCTCTAGATTCATCCTACACTCTTGTCAAAACCACAGTCCTGGTTAAATGCAACTTTTCACCAACTCATAGCTGTATCAGTATAGCTAAATGTGTCTGGAGAAAAACATACAACCATTCAAGTTAAAATCATGACCACAAACCTCAAAAGAGTCCTATAATACTCAACAATCAAGTATGTTTCCCAAGTCCATTCATTTTCTTACTAGCTTGAAGGTTTTTGTCCCTTCAAATCCCCATCCTGACTCAGCTTTCTACTTCATTTGAGAATTTTTTTAAAGAAAGAAAATTGAAGCAATCAGAAGAGAACTTCCACAAACTTCTACTACTACAATTACTCATGTACCAACATTTGTGTCCATATTCTTGGTCTTTTCTCCTATTATTGCATAGGAATTATCCATGTTCTTATCTAAAAGCAACCTCTTCCCATCTTTACTACATCCCATCCAACCATTTATTTGAGAAGTTCACAGAAAATCATCCCTCCTCTTTCTTGTACCATCATTGTTTCCCACTTTACTGAAATATTACATCAACATTAAATCATGTTAATGTTTTCTTCCATTTCTGCTATTTCTTCCATCTTAAAAATAAAGTTTCCTGGCTTTACTTCCCCTCCAACTCCCATCCATTTCTCTATTCTGCTTCAGAGCAAAACTTCTAAAAAATTATTATCTTTTCCCATCAGATTCTTTCCTTCCATTTTTTTCAAACACACACTATTCAAACTTTCTCCCCACCACCCCACTGACATTATTCTTATTAAGATCACCAGTAATTACCACATGCTAAGTCCAATGATATGTTTAGTCCTCATTTCATTTGAATTATCATTAGAATTTCACACAGTTTATGACTCTTTTCTTCTGTAAACACTTTGTCTATTTAGTTTCTAGGATACCATGCACTCTTTTTTTTTTAATAAAGCATTTTTATTGAGATATATTCACATATCACATCATGTGGACTAAATATAGAGCAAATGGCTTTTTTTAAGCTGTTGAAAAGACCTTTATTGTAAAATTGTAAAATAAAATAGAAATTAGATTGAAAGACATGGTAAATTTTAAAAGAGAGTGTAAAGTTAGGTGAGATGGAATATAACCCATTATAAGAAAGAGATAATATGGCAACAAACATTTATAAAAGGAAATAATAATTCTAATGTAATGGAAATTAATTATAACAAAATTCTAATTATTATACTCCACCTCTAACCCTCTGACATAATAATCTCTACGAATGAAATAAATTTTTGTTTTAGTTATGCAATTTCCACCGAGGTGATCATTCTGTCCTGGTAACCAAATTCCTATTTGGGAATTCCTCATATCTCATTGGCATAAATGACCTCAGATAACAAGATCACTAGGAAGATCACAATATTTCAAACTAGGGACCCTCAGGGCATGGTAAACGAAGGGCCAAGGAAGAAATGACAAAAAATGAGAAAATATTGATAACTCAATGACGAACCAACCTCATGAAGAGCCACGGGATTCCAGATACACATCCGAGTTTAGCACAATTGTTAGAGAAAAGCAGCACTCACTGGGATGCAGAGACTGACAATCGCAGGCAGAAAGTTTCTTGGGAAGCTCTCCCAACAAAGGGGGTCTGAAGAACAGACTTCAGGCCGCGCTGGCATGGCAGGGGTCTGAAGAGAGACTTTAGCCCCTATCATGCACTCTTGATTCTCTTCCTTTCTATGTATCTGTTTCTTCTCAATCTGTTTTGTAAGTTCCTCTTATTCTATATTAACTTCTTAGACTTGGAGGGACCCAGGGCTTAATTCTTAGATCTTTGATCTCTCCTATCTACACTCATTCCTGGGTGAAATTGTCTCTGATGTCATGGCTTTAAATTCCCAGACAGGTCTCTGAAATCCTCATACTTCCTACAAGTCAGAATGCCACCCACCCCTGAAATTTATACTCATGTGCCCAACCCCTTACTTGGCATCTTCATTCAGATATCTAATGAAAAACCCCCAACTTTTGTGCCCAAATCTGAACTCTTAACTTCCTATCTCACCCCAAACTTATTCCACCCACACTTTCCTCATCTCAGTTAACGGCAGGTGTTCTAGTTTGCTAGGCTGCCAAAAGCAATACATCAGAAATGGGTTGGCTTTTACAATGGTAATTTATTAGCTTACGAGCTTAGGTTATGAAAATGTCCAAACCTAGGCATCTTCAAAACGATACCTTCTTCCTAAAGTCTGGCTGCCAGCAATCCTGGCACATTTGGTGATGTATTCTGGTCTTTCCCTTCTCTTCTAGGTTTTGTTGCTTCCAGCTTTTTGCTTCTGTGGCTTTCTCTTTCTTTGTCTGAATTTCATTCTCTTATAAAGGACTCCAATAAGAGGATTAAGACCCATCTTGAATGAGTTAGGTCACATCTTAATTTAAGTTAAGATCCTACTCACCAAAAGATACTTCTTACTATAGGTCCACTCCAATAGGAATGGATTAACTTTAAAAACATACCTTTCTCAGGTCCATAGAGCTTCAAACCATCACACTCCTCCTTCTAGACCCCAAAAAGACATGTTCTTTCCCTATGTAAAATACATTCATTCCATCACAATATCCCAAAAGCCTTAAATCATTTCAGTAACAATAATAAGCACAATGTCGCATCAAAATTGGTTATAGCTGTGGTCGGTCCTTGGACACAATTTCTCTCTGGCTGTGGACTTAAAGAACAAATTATCTGCTTTCAATATACAATGGAAGGACAGTCATAGGATAATCATTTCCTTCACAAGAAATTTATAGGAAAACAGGAGTCACGTGTCCCAAACAATTCTGGAACCCTGCAGGGCATACTCCATTAGACTTCAAGGTCTGAGAGTCATCTAGAGAATGATGCCTTATGCTCTGGGCTTGATGGAGCAGTAGCCCCATCCTTTGCAAGGGCTTGCACAGTGGCTATGCTTTTCCCAAACACTGGGGGGAAGGTAGAACCCTTGTCAAGCATTGGGTGACAGCCAGCCTCTTCACAATCCACAGGCATCTCAGAAAGTCTGTAAGAACATACTTTTCTGGGGTATATATAGCCTCCAACCATCCTAGCAGACAACTCTATTAGTTCTCTGCTCAAGGCTGAAATCATTGTCTTCTTATATTATCTTCCACCCCATATTCAGTCTCACAAAAAGTCCTCCACTTATATTTTATATCTAGAATCACTTCACTTCATACTCCCTCCAATCTAAGCTACCACTATCATTGCTTCCAAGTATCATTGCAATTGCTTTTCAAGTGGTTTATCTACTTTCACCCTTGCCCCTCTATAATCTAGTCTCAGCACAATGTCTGTTTAAGTTTGCTAAAAGCTGTTGGGAGCAATACACCAGAAATGGGTTGACTTTTACAATGGAGATTTATTAGGTTAAAAGCTTACAGTTCTGAGACTGTAAAAGTGTCCAAATCAAGGCATCATCAGGAGATGCCTTTTCTCCTAGCTGCAGCTGTGGGCAATCAGGCACACAGCAGCAACTGCTCACTCATCTCTCCCCTCTCCTCCAGGCCTCATTGCTTTCAGCTTCTGGCTAAAGTGGCTTCCTCTCAGCTTCTGTCTTTCACTGATTTCAGCTTCTGGGTTCCTCTTTGTCTCTGCAGCTTTTTTCTATGTCTGTGGCTTTTTATTCCTCAATTTATAAAGGACTACAGTAAAAGGATTAAGACCCACCCTGGGTCACACAATTTAATCAAAGTCCCTTAACTGAAGTAATTAATCAAAAGATCATACCTACAATAAGTTTACATGCACAAAAATGGATTAGCCCTAAAGACATGACTTTCTGGAGCCCATAAATGCTTCAAACTGCCACAATGTCCAAGATGATCTTATTAAAATATAATGGGTCATAAAACTTCTCTGCTCAGATGATTGCAATGTTCTTCTACAGATTAAAAGGCAAAGCTCTTACAACAGCTTGAGAGACCCCATAACATCTGACCACTATTATCTTTCTGACTTCATCTTCTACTCTTCTCCTTTCCCACTGCATTGCTCTCCTGGCCTTCTCACTGTATAAGTATATCTCAAGCATGTCACTGCTCACAAATTTTGTACAGACTTTTCTTTCTGCCTGGAATTCTCCCTGCAGATAGCCACATGCCTCCTATCTCATGCTTCCAGATTCTACTATAATGTTAATTTCCCAATGACCCAAACCTTGACCACCCTATTTAAAATTGCACACCCAAATCTAATGCCTTTGTATCATTCAGGATTCTGATAGGAAAGAGGAATCACTCTAAGTCTTTAAAACAGATGGCATTGAATACAGATAATTGGTAACAAAGTTGATGGAAGAACTGAGAAGCCAAAAACAGGCTGGAGGGGCAATCAGATCTTAGCAACAGCAAGAAGTTGTTACAAAGCTATAGACTAGAGGGAATCCTGAAGGAATAGTGCTAGCAGAGCCCAGAATTTGGACTATCTGGTGGAAACTAAAACCATAATGGGGGATGCCCAGCTGGAGTTGGAACCACAGAAGAAGGGACTGCTTGAGTAGTATGCCCCAGGAAGCAGAAAGATGTGGAAGGAGAAACTTCTGGCTTTCATGTTCCTTCAAACTTCCATTCTTCTGCCACTGGTCCCATTGGCCAAACTGACCCAAAAGCCAAAAGGTCAAGGAACCTGGGAAGTATAGCTCCCCATAATGCACAATAAAGCAAATATAGGTAGAATAAGCAGGCAGTTGAATTGCAGGCATTGGTTCCCTGATATATTTCTTTTTCTATAGCACTTAACCATCTTCAAAGTGTACCGGATAATACACTTGGTTTTTTATACTTTCGCCCAACAAGATTAAAAGTCTGCAAGGGCAGGGATTTTTGTGCATTTTATTAAATGTGATATTCCTAACACTTAGATATGTGCCTGGCATATAGAAGATGGCAAACATATTTGTTAAATGGTGCACACAGCTGAATATGGGGGTGGGCACATTGATTTGCTTCTTAACTCCACTGCAATACTGGTTTATCTTTTTATGAATTAAACTTATCTATAAAGTGGAAATTTTTGTTCATTTAAAAAGTTGTCAGAGTGAAAGAACTAAAGTCCAAAGAGGAATACAAAGGAAAAAAGCATAGCACAGCAACCTCTCACAAGCCACTTTTGAGGATATTTGGAGTGGGATTACATGGTTTGGAAGAAGGAAGAAAGAGAACTTACATGGTCAGGTGCCAGAGAAATTGTTTCAGAGAGAGAGGAGTGTGGAGTGAAGAGAGAGATAATTTGGAGCAGGTGTGCATTAAGAAATTGAAATAAATAATAAGGAAGGGAAATTTTAGGATATGCTACTGTGGACTAGGAATTAGCAGCTCTTTAACAGTTTATCGATGATGACAGGTAAAGATGCAATAACACCTGTTTCCTCTGAACTGCTTTTTTGGATTTGACTGTACTAAGACTGGGAACTTGGTGGCCCTTGGATTATATCTTGGGTTATATCTTTCATAAAACTGAGTCAGTCTTGCTCACAAGATATATATGTTGGGTGATTTCACTATTTTAGGAAACTAGACCTTCCCAGGTATAACATATATTAACCAACATGGAATGCTCATGTGAATGTTATTTGCTCTCATTAATTTATTCAGCATGTATTTACTAAAGGACAGCCCCATGCTGTAAAAATGCTTGATATACAACAATGAGGTCACAATTCTTGTTCTAATGTAGGTTAAGGTCCATATGGTCAGAAAAAAAGAGACAAAAATTTAATATGAAATTCATGGTGTAAACTATAAAATGCTGTGTAATTATTCTTTTCCCAGGCAATAATTTCTAGTAGTGACCTTCAGCTACATAATAATCATCACCTAATTACTAGCATTTCCTTTTTAATACAAATTAAGATTTGGGGTTAAGGTGGAAAGTGTTCTTTACAGACAAAAAGTGTGTGACCTTATTCCTAGATCTGTTGGAGAAGTAACTTTAAAAATTCTTTATCTACTCATAATAGCAGACTATTTTCTTTTCTCTGTGATTCTGTACAACTTAAGTCCTGAAATAGTTCATGTATATCCCCGAGTCCTCATGTATAAGCTTTTGTGAGAATATAGGGATCAATTCCATGTTATTTTGAAAAATCCTGAGACTTAAGAGTTTAAATGCAATAAGAGACCTATAAACATTCTTCTAAGAAACTTCTAAAACAGAATATCTTCACTTCATTCCTCATTCTGCTTTACCTCTCTGCAGTAATTGGCAAGAGCATTTTCTCCTTCATGAGGCCATTTAATTATCTTCTCTTATCTTCCAAGGCAATATATTCTTGGGGTTATTCCTTTCCTCTCTGAAAATTCTTAAATTGGGCCTTTCTCTCTGCTAACCCTTGAAATGTTACCTTCCCAATATGTCCTACCATGTTTCTTAGGATTTTGCCTTTATCCATCCTTTTCCCCTTATTTCCATTCTTTCTCTTTCTCCTCTTCTTTAAGCTAATCTCCCCTCCCCCGCTACTCTTCTGTCTTTCTCATCTTCTTTCCCTGCTCTTTCTCTCTCTACTTCTTCCTGGGATATCTTATATACTTCACAATTTTAAATATTGTCATTATTATGATGATGTTAAAATGGCATATATATCACAAAACTCTCTCCTGGCTTCCATTTTTCCAACTGACAAAGAATAGTTCCACTATGCATCAGGCTGTCATGTGCATTTCCAAATAATCAGAGAATACTCTCCTTCACAACCCTTCACAACTGTGCTTTAATATGAAGCAGTAGTAAAAGCAGTAAAAATGAATTCATATAAATCCAGCTTCAAACCTTGGCTCAACCACTTGATTGCTGTAAAAAGTCAAAGAAAACACCAAACCTATGTCGGTTTCCTCTTATGTAAAATTGAGATAATAATACCTACCTCATAATTGTGTCATGAGGATTAAATATGATGATAATCCTGTGAAAAGCTGACATATTCCAACCATTGTCCATCCATTTAAATTAAGTAAATGTAGTCCCATGTGTTGTAGACAGCTCCAGATGCTTCCTTACTCTTTGGGAATGGAGAAGTTGAGTGGCTTGCTTTCTCCTCTTTTATTTGTTTCTGAGATTTTTCTTTCAGTAAATGAGTGCAGCTCATATATTTATCTTTGTGGTAAGTGAAAAATGGACATAAACTCTTTGCAGTGACTCATCAAGAGATGGAGTTTATTTTGCCATCCCTTGAATTTGGGCTGTCTTTGTAATTCCAGTTTGACCAACAGAATGTGACAGAAGTGACATTGTGACCTTTCTGAGCCTAAGCCTCAATACGTCTTGCGACTTCCTCCTTTGCTGTCATGGAACACTACGCTGAGACCACCAGGCCAGCAGGAAGCCCTAGATATGGATGGAAACATTCTAAAATGGATTCATGGTAATGGTTGCACCAATTGGTGCACTAAATATCATTGTGCATTTGTAATGGGTGAGTTTTATGGTATGTAAAATATACCTCCATAAGGTTATTTTGAAAGAGGCCTTGAATGAAAGACCACATGGAGAAAGAGGCCCAGGCATCCCAGATGTCCCAGCTGAGCCCAGCCCCTAATTGACCACTAGTTGAATGCAGACTAAAGAGTGAGCCCAAACAAGACCAGAATTTGGAGAAACTTTTAAATCAGTATTGTTTTAAGTAACAATAAAATAACTGAAATAATCCATCTGCATGGATTATCTTTATTCTATCAATTTTCAACTCATGTATGGAACTCAAGTTCTTTCTTTGAATTATAGTTCCCTCTCAAATACACATATGCAAACATTTTACTGAAGCTTTGAAGAAATCGGTCATTAACTCCATGTCAACAAAAACAATTTACAGTACAATATTAGATGTAATTTTCTTAAAATTCTTTCATGTTACCACTCTTTCTTTATTCCTGTCCTCTCTCTTCCTTCTTTATTCTCATTTCTATATTTTTGTGCTAGATACCTTCACATACACAGCATAGTTTACTTCTTGGTTTCCTTATGTTTCGTCAACCAAAGTTTCAGTTTTATTCTCAATGACCTGTTAAAATATTTTCCTAACCAACGGCATTTTCCTACTAAAGGATTCCAGAGCTAGCATTTAAGATTTTTCATTATCTTACCATTGTATACCACTATAAATATATAAATTATTTGTGCAATTACTGACAACAGAAATTCTCAATAAATGGCTAACTTGTGGTGATTTTATAGTACATACCTACCAAGAATAACAAGAATTGACTGCATTATTTTCATGATTCCTTCCCTTACTCTCCCCTCTCCAAAGCAAAATCTATTCTCCCCCTAGGCTGCATCCCTATAATACCTTGTATATACTGCCATTCTAGTACTTATCAATTACATTATATTATACTTGTATTCATTTTTGTGTCCCCAGATTATCTTTTGGAGCAGACATCATGCCAAATCTATATCTGCATCATCATTATTGTCATCATTCTGCCCACCATTAATTCTGGCTTACCATGAGCTAGACCCTTCAGTCAATTTTAAAAATCATTAAAAAATTCTTACTGTAGCTCTGTGAGATGGGTTTATAATAGAGAGTGAGACATGTTTGAAAATGCTGAAAATTTGATTCAAAGTATTCATGTCTTACATAACACAATCTCTATTTTCTCCATGAGTTCTCATAATATTAACAAAATCTATTTGCTTTGGGCAATTGAAATTTGGGGAAACTTCTGGGAATTCTTAAAAGGTCTACTGAAAAATGACTTACATATTTCTAAATGACTGCTAAAAATGAGTAATTTTGAAATGAAGTTTGATATAAACAATAATTCATTGGGATAAAGCTAGTTTGAGATCAGTGGACAAATCACTAAAATAAAAATAAATTAATTCATTAGCTCTTAAACTAGTTCTGTAGGTGAAAGGAATTCAGTATTGATTGAAAGGTAGTTGGTGTCTGTCCTTCCTATTCAAATCTATACTTGGCGCTGTAGTTTGTAGTTGTACGTCCAGAGACTTGAATCTTTGGGCTGTCCAGTGCCACCTGGCCTGGAACCTCAGTGGAGCAGCAACTCCTACTCTACAGCTCATTGGACTCACCCAGGACCCTGGCAGGGAGATGATGATGGACAACGGCCATTCCAGGGAATGGAGAGAGTCTGCAGCTGCAGGTTGGATAGTCCCATCCATGTTCCCCCTGGGATATAAAGTCCCTTTCAATTGGAGGTGGAGTGGACATCACCATCCCATACGCCTCAGGATGGGGAGAAGAGCTATGGACTAGAGTGGATTTACTGGTATTCTGCTATGGACATATTGTGACTAAAGCAATGGAATAAATTACAAAATTGATGTGGAGCCAGTGGCCACTGGAGGCTCTGGGGGCAGGGAGAGGGAAAAGCAGTTGTAATACAGGGGCTTTTCTGGGACTTGGGAATTGGCCTGAGGGACATTGCAATGACAGATATAGGCCATATTATATCATCATATAACATGCAGAACTGTGTGGGAGAGAGTGTGGTCTACAATGGGAACTATGGTCCATGCAAAGCCCCAGGATGTATTTATCAATTGCAATTAATGTGCCACACTAATGAAAAATGTTTATGTGGAGGTTGTGGGAGGTGTGGGAGGTGGGGCGTATGGGAATCCCTATATTTTTTGTGTAACACTTATGTACTCTAAGTATCTTAAAAAAAAAAAAAAATGAAAGAAAGAAAGGCAGTTGGTGCTAAACTTTAGGAGTCTCTCATCTGCCATCGGCTGAAATTATCAACATGGAGTCAAAGAGATTGGAAATAATCTCTTTTTCAGAGCGAGGAACAGGAAAAAAATTTTTCAAAGAAAATTGGAAAAGGAGGATCCATGATGAGCATGTCAGGTGAGAGAAGCATTTGTGCAGCATTCTAAGCTGAGATTTCAGTGGCAGAGCCAGGCTAAAGGTCTGTACTCCTGAGTAGCTATGTGAGACGCACTTCCCTTCTCTGGGTCTTAGTTTTCTCAACTGTAAAATGAGGTAAGAGCTGTTATGTAGGTGCTCTCTCGAGTTCCACTTACCTTAAGCCAGGTTAACTTCTTTTTAATTTTGAATAAAACCACTAGGTGGCAGCAGAAATTAAGTAATATCTATTCTCTGCAAAAGTTTTTTGGTTTTCAATTTTTTGCAAGAGTAGGAATCACTTTGGACAAGTTTTCTACTACCACCACAACAAACACAATAAAAAACAACAATGTCTAAAGCACACAATAATTAAACAAAAACTCAAACAAACAACAAACACATTAGCATATTACCATCTCAGCACAATGTCTAAACATCAGTAAGGATTTATTTAACCTGTTTCCCTGATAAATATTGTCAAAATGTCTAAGTTTTCATTATTTATGGATTTTATGTCTTAATTCTATGTTTATTTGACTTTACAATGATGTTTCCTCCAGCAAAAAATGCATTAGGAATTTCTAATAATGAAAGCTATCACTACACTATAAAATCTTCTCTGATAATCAGAACATCCATCAGCTCCAACATTCTTTAATACAAAAGTGCTTAGTCAAGTGCCACCCAACATATGTCATGAGATACTCTTGTCACTTAATTTATTGATTTCACAACAGTATATTGAGTATGGAATGAGACAAAGGAAATATAAGGACATCATCCTTACCCCATGTTTTACTCTTGGGCAGAAAGTTAGGATAGTCATGAAACTGGTACTGGGACTCCCACAAAAAATCTTCAGCATACACAACAATGGGTATCTTGGAAAATCAAGTATCCTGAACAAACTCAACAGACCTAACATACATGGACTTTCGAAGGTATGCCAACATTACTGAGCACCTACTATGTGTCAGTCAGGATACTTGATTCTTAGGTATGTCATCTCTTCAATGTCACACTAACATTCTGAGATAAGCATTAGTATCCTTATTTATGGACACAGAAACTGAGGCTCTGAGAAATCAAATCAGCATCCCAAATTTAGAAGCTGCTACTTTGAAGAAGTATGGTTAATATGATCCCTACTCTAAAGACAGTACTTTCTCAGAATGCATGGAATAATATTGAAAAATGAAAAGTAAATATTAGTGCACCCCAGGGCATAGTGTTGAGCCTCTTTCTCTCTTCCTCTGTTATTTCTTCCTAGGTGATCTCAACTAGTCCCATGGCTTTAAAGACCATCTATACTTTTACATATCCTCAGAACTCCAGGCAAATATATACAACTGTCTGCTCAAGTCTCTACTTGGATATCTAATAAATACGTCTAACTTAAACAACCAAACTCAGTTTCCCTCCCCAACCTGCCATTTCCCAGGCCTTTACCATCTCAGAAAATGAAACCAATAATTTCCTCATTGGTTAATCCAAAAATCTAGGAATCATAACTGATTTCTCTCTTTTCATCGCATTCTACATCTAATCCACCAGAAGTGCTTTGACCCTTCCTCTAAATTTCATTGCAAAAGTTTCCATTTATTTTTGTTTGCACGGCTACCATTGCTATCCAAACCACCATTTTCTCTCTCAGGATGATCTAAAGAGCCAGCTAACTAGACTCCTTTCTCCACTTTTTGTCCCTGCAATCCATGTTCCATATGACAACCAGAGTAGAGCTTTAAAATATAAAACCTATCATGTCCCTCTGTTGCTTAAATCTCCTCCAAAGAACTATCATTGCTCTTAGAATAAAATCCAGACTTCATATTATGATCTATGAGCACCTTCATAATCTGGTGGCTGCCTGCTCTTCTGCCCTCTTCTCTGACCACTTACACAGGCACTCACTGTGCTGTAGCGATACTGAACTTCCTCCCCTTCACACCCTCTTCCCCAATAAATATGTGATCACCCTGCCTTAGGACTTGTCATCAGTTCTTCCCTTGCCTGGAATGCTTATCCCCAGGTCTGCCCATGGCTGCTGCTTTATCATTCAGGTCTCAGTTCATCCACAACTTTGCTTCTCAGACGATCTACAGTGCCAATGGTCGCTTTCTATCACATTGGTCTAGTTTGTTTCCATCTCAGCATTTATCACTTTCTGAATTATCTTATTTGTTCATGGGTTTACTTGTTTATTGTCTTCTTTCACTAGAATGTGTCACTTTGGCCAGGAATATATCAGTTATTCACTGAAGTCTGTATACTTCATGCCCAGAACAGTGCCTAGCATACTGCAATTACTTAACAGATATTTGATAACTGAGAAAATAAATAAACCACAGGCATGACTGGGTTTTCCTGTAAAGTCTGAAAGGATATAACAATCACATAGGATAAGCAGGCCATGATTTTGATCCTAGTCATTGAACTTCTTTTCCCTGTGAAAAATCCTCATACCACAAGCAGCTAGAATTTTTTTTTTTTTACTTTTTTTAAACAAATCAATTTTATTGATACATATTAATAAAGCATATCATTTATCCAAAGTGTAAAATCAATTTTTGATTTGGTATGATCATGTAGTTGTGTGTTCATCACTTCAATCATTATCAAAGCATTTTCATTACTTCAATAATAATAATAAACAAAAAACAGACCAACAAACAAGAAAATTCCTCACCTCTCAATCTCTCTCTGTTTCCCCTGCTGTACATAGCTGCTATTTCTAGCTATTCTTTTTTTTTTTTTTTAAAGACGGTACAGTTTAATAAGTTTTGATGATATTTACCATGTCCTGTGTCCATTACTGTAAGGTAATTTAAAACCTTTCCCATGACCACTAAATACCGCTTTTAATCGTAACTGTTCCTTCCTCCCCATCCTCCTGGGGCATATGACACTCCCCTTTCTTGAGTCATGGCATGACAAGATTCATAGTTACATGCCCTGGGTATTCCAACCTGCCCTTCCTAATCTACCCACCTGTCAACGCTGCACCCCCAAACCCAGTAATATCACTACCCATCTGTCCTATCCTTCAATATGCAACTATACTCTATCCCTTTACCATAGATTATGTCCATATGGGTGATGGCTCAAAGCCTGCTCTTCTCTTTCTCTCCCTTGTTAACCTATCTTTCAGACAATGGTTCTCAGAGACTGCTCACTTTCCTCAGTTCAAATCAGTGAGATCATATACTGTTCATCCTTCAGTGCCTGGCTTGCTTCACTCATCATAATGTCTTCCAGATTCATCCACGTTATTCCATGTGTTAGCACTTTATTCCTTCTTACAGCTGAGTAATATTCCATTGTATGTATGTACCATTATTTCTAGCTATTCTTGCACAATTATTTATTTGTTTATTAAGCAGTTTTATTGAGATATAGTCACATACCATATGATCTATCCAAAGTGTATAATCAATGGCTTTTTTTTAGCTGTTAAAAATTCCTTTATTGTAAAATTGTAAAATAAATAGAAAAATAGATCAAAAGGAATTACAAATTTTAAGAGAGAGTACAAGGCCAGGGTAGATTTAATATAATCAAATATAAAAGTATATAGCATAGCAACAAACATTTATAAATGTAAATAATAATTCAAATATAATAGAAATTAATTATAACATAATTCTAATTTTTTATATTACAGCTCTAACTATTGGACATAATAATGTCTAAGAATAAAATAAATTTTGATTTAGTGATTTAATTTCCATATAGGCCATAATTCTTTCTAGATAATCAAATTCCTATTTGGGAATTCTTCTCAACTTATTGGAAAGAATTACAGCAGATAACAACTTGCCAACTCATAATTGAATGAGGCAGAAAAGCTCAAAATCTTGTTCAACAGTAGACATGCTAAATTATTACTGATCCAGACAGATAATTTTAATTAAAGAATATGAATAAGAAAGGGTAAAAGAAAAATGAAGTATCCAAAAATATCTCTTCTCCAGTCCTCCTCAATTTAAAGCAAGAGTTTATTTTGTATGAAGAAAATTACAGAATACTGATCCTAGGAACAATTTGCCAGTTGTACAGAGTAATTATTGTTCATATACTATAATATTGCTATTTTACATTTATCTGGTCTACTCCAGGTCTTTTTTGGTTACTTTTTGCATGGAATATCTTTTTTTAACCTTTCACCTTTAACCTAGTTGTGTCTTTATGTCTGAGGTGGGTCTCTTGTAGACAACATATAGACAGTTCATATTTTTTTATCCATTCTATCAGTCTATGTCTTTTGATTAGGGAGTCCAATCCATTAACACTCAGTGTTATTCCTGTAAAGGCATTACTTACTTCATCCATTTTGTCCTTTGTTTCTCTGTTGTCTATTGTCTGCCTTCTTATCCTTTAGTTTACTCTTCCTAATAATCTTCATTTCTGAACTTTTCTCAAAATCTCTCACCCTTGTTTTTTCCTTTCAGGATGCAGCACCCCCTTTAGTATCTTTTGTAAAGCTGGTCTTTTGGTAACATATTCTATGAGATTTGTTTGTCTGTGAAGACTGAACTCACCCTCATTTTTGAAGGGCAGCTTTGCCAGAGACAGAATTCTTGGCTGACAGTTTTTCTCTTTCAGTACCTTAAATACATCATACCACTTTCTTCTCTTCTCCATGGTGTCTGATGAGAGGTTGGCAATTAATCGTATTGAGCTTTCCTTGTATGTGATGCTTTCCTTTTCTCTTGATACTTTCAGAATCCTCTCGTTATCTCTGATGTTTATCATTCTGAATAGTAGGTGTCTTGGGGTAGGTTTATTCAGATTTATTCTGTTTGGAGTGTGTTGTCCCTCTTGAATATTGATATTTATGTCCTTTATAAGGATTGGGAAGTTTTTGGTCATTATTTCCTCAAATATTCTTTCTGTCCCCTTTCCCATGCGAATGTTTGAGTGTTTCACATTGTTTTTCAATTCCCTGAGAATCTGTTCCATTTTTTCCATTCTCTTCTCTTTCTGTTCTCTTGCCTTTTCTAGTTCAGATGTTCTATCTTCAAAATCATTAATTCTGTCTTTGAGCAACTTAAATCTGCTCTTATGTGCCTGTAATGTATTTTTAATCTTATCCATCATGTCCTTCATTCCCATAAGGTCTGTTACTTTTCTTTGTAGATTTTCAAATTGTTCTTTATGCTCTCCCAGTGTCTTCTTAATACCTTTTATTTCTTTAGTCATATTTTCTAAAAATTATTTGAAGTGATTTAGGAGAGTTGTGTTATTATTAGTGATTAATTGTCTTAAATCCTGTATCTCTTCAGGATATTTGGTTTGCTCTTTTGGCTGGGCCATCTCTTCCTGTTTCCTAGTATGGCTTGTAATTTTTTGCTGATGTCTAGGCATCTGAATATGTTGGTGAATTTACTCTGATGGCCAATTTCTCCCTCTTGCCTACTGTTTTTTTTTTTTTTTTTTTTTTTTTTTCACAGTTCTTCTTTGATATTTGGTTTGACTTATTCTCAGTATTTAAAGTTGCCCAGCTTAAGTGTTCAAAATCGAGCCAGGGACTCACTAGCGGGGTGCAGATTTTCTCCCAGGGGTTGGATACAGAGACAAGTTTTTTGTCTATGCAATTTCCATATCATCCAGTAGATGGCGCTCACCAGCGCACCTTTCTGCGGAGGTGTTTTCAGTTTCGGCTTTCCTGTGTTCCTTTGTTAATTCTCCAGATCCAAGATTCAGAATGGGGTCTGCTGGCCAAATTCACTGAAGAAAAGCACCCTCCCTTCCCCTCTCTTTTTCCTTGAAACAGCTGTCAGAGAGGAAGATATCTGTTCCCCTTTCAGCTGGCTGCCATGAGCCAGGTGTTTTATTCCAGCTTAATATTTTGGGGGTGGGGGATCGGCACTGGGGCTTGGGAACTCTTGTTTGTCATTTCAGCTTCTTTGTCTGTTTCTCAGCCTCCTGGGAGTTGTGTAGCACAGTCCTGATCTGCTGACCCCCAAAGCAGGCCCCTTGAACTACTTTCTCTGTTGATTTTGTGAAAGCATTCAGCTCTGCCTGTTAGTCTGTAGCCACAATACTCGAATTTTTTTGTCTTGAGTAAAGATTTCTCTCTCAATATACATGTAGCAACAACAAAAAATGTTATCTATAACCTCTAAACACCAGCAACAACAGTAATAGTTAAGTGCTTTCTGTATGCCAAGCTTAGGGCTAAACATTTTACATACACTGTCTATTTATCTTTACAACACTCATTTTTTTCTCTATTTTTCTTCTATTATAGACAACAGGGCACTGTGAGTGAGAGCTTTTGCCAAACATGTGCAGGTCACACTGCAATTATGTGATGGAGCCAGGACTTTGGCCTTAGCAGTATGACCCCAGAGACTTGCCACTTAACTACTCTATTATCTGACTCCCTGTATTTGTTTCCTATGTCCACTGTAACAAATTGCCACAAATTTAGTGACTTAAAAACAACACAAATGTGTTCTCTTAGCATTCTGGAATTTTCAAGCCTGAAATCAGCTTTACTGGGTTAAAGTCAAGGTGCTGTCAGGATTGTTTCCTTTCTGAAGTTCTGAAGAGAGAATCCATTTCCTTGCCTTTGTCAGATGGCAACACAGTGACAACACAGTGGCTGCTTGTGTTCCTTGGTTTGTGGTCCTTTCAAAGTGTGTAACCCCGTCATCTCTTTCCATCATCACCTTCCCTTATGCCTCTATTTAAGGACCACTTTGATAACATTAGATCCTCCTGGATAATCTGGGATAATCTCTCGATCTCAAAATCCTTAATTTAATCACATCTGAAAAGTCCTTTATGCCATATAAGATAACATTCTTAGGTTTGCACGTTAGAATGTGGACATATCTTGAGTCATATCTGGGTGTTATTCAGCCCACCACACTCCCCATGCTAGCTAGTGGTGGGAAGGAGAAAGCAGGTAGACTGATTCACTAGCTCAGTGACTTGCCTCTGCACAAAAAATCCTCCCTATGTATGCCATTCAAGCTCATGATTCAGCACATTCAAGAAGATAGAATATCACAGACCTTTGGCATCATCCACAAAGAATTGATGGCAATAATGTTTACAGTCTATGATATATTGATAATAAGCATCTCTGCAAGGTATTAAACACAAATATTTAAGACTCATGCATTCTCCTTCTGCCTCTCATCTGCTTTAGTTTGGTCTATTTAACAACCTCTTTGACAGCCTATGGATTATTTTTTCTTAAAAGGGAGAATACTTTTTACAAGTTTCAAGAATTCTTGCCTAGTACAGATATGACCTAAGTGAATGAACTTGAAAGAGAATTGAGGCTGGATTTTATTAAACCATCTCCTAGATGCTAGTTACAGAAAAATGAACAGTGGTATTGGCAAGCAGTAAAACGCTTTGTAAAGTACCCAATAGCTTCTATAAATAAATTTGTAATTCACTTGAGATGAAGAGTATGGAGGAAGACTTGAATTCATCAGCATGGCTGTACAATGATGCCTTTACTTCTCTTTACTTCAGACCTCTCAATTACAAAGGCTCCTCGGAAGAGGGCTTGTAGTACAGCATCATCCCCAAAGAGCTGCTCTCAGCATGTCTAGCAATACAGAGCTTCCATGGCAATTTTCATCTCATTGCATCCCTGGAAGCAGAACAACTTTCTAAGTCCAAAGTGGTTCTGTAAGAGAACAGTTTAAGCACAGGACTATCTGCAATCAAGGTCAAATGGTCTCTTATGGTACATTTTCAAAGGCCACTGCAACTGGCAGTTTCAATCCATTTCTTTTTTGCAAAGAGATCAAAATATATGGTACCACTAAGAGAAATGGTTATTTTGTTACAAAGAAGCATTTTTCAAATTGTGTTTGGCAGAACGTGAGACCATTTAGTAAGGGAAAAAAATAGTCCTGTTGCAAACATTGTTGGGAAATGCTTTTTTCCATGTTTCCTTTTAGCAGAATAGCATTAAAAAGACTCTGAGAAGTCCTGAAATAAGGAAGCACCTTTGAATTTGTTTAAAACAGAAGTTTTGAAATAAAATGTTATTGAAATATATCAGTCATATATAAACATACAATAGATGTATAGTAAAATTTGTGAATTTACAAACATGCATATCATCATACAAGGCTCCCATACATCTCTCCACACCAACACCTTGCATTGTTGGGAAACATTTGTTCCAAATTATTCAAGAGCATACTCAAAATATTATAACTAACAGTAGCCCACATCTTACATTTGGTGTATTTTTCCCCCAACCCACCTGCTGATTATGTTTGTAAATTGGTCTGTTTCTCTGGGCATGATACTCTTTGATTGTATTAAATTCAGCTGAGATGTCTGATTAAATTATGTTAAGATTAGGCTTTGATTCAACCACATCATCAGAGTGTGACTCAGCATTGAGTCCCAGCCCCTTTGGGCTGATAAAACAGACTCTCACATGGAAGTAGACACACAGGAGAACACAGAAAAAGACACGGCAGAGGAGAGAACTTAGTTTTGATGCTGGAGCCCCGAGAGAGATAAGACATTTGCATGATAGTTTACAGCTGATCTTGTGAGGAGAACAGAGCAGCTGAGCCTGGAAAGAAATGAGCCCAGGAAAGAGAGATGAGCCTTATGCCAGCCCACAGCTGAGATGAGCAGAAGCTGGACCCATCGTTCCTTAAGAGGGAAAAGGAAGGCTGAACCCTCGCAGACCTCGCCCACCATCTTGCATCAACACGAGGCAACAGACTTTGTGTGAGAAAGTACCTCTTACAGTACCTTGAGTTGGACTCTTTAGGGCCTTGTGACTGTAAGCTTCTACCCCATATAAATACCCTTTATAAAAGCCAACAGATTTCTGGTAGTTTGCATCAGGACCCCTTTTGGCAAATTAATACACCGCCCAATTATTAACACCATATACTTGTATTAAATATTTATTATAGTTCATGAGAAAATGTTCTCATATTTGTTTTGTTAATCACAGTCCATCATTCGCCACTGGATTCCCCACTGACTCCCTGTCCTGAATACTGTCTTTCCCCATCCTCTAGAAGGAATGTTCTTTGGCACACAATATATAAAACTCTGATCTAAAGTATGTTTGAAAATGAAGTGATTTAAATATCACAGGAATGGGACATGGAAATGATGATGTTTCCTGACATGGATGGGACCAAAAATAATGGCCTAAAATTTCAGAAAATAAGAGGGTTTTTTTCTTTATTTTTAAAGGAGCTTTAGATTACATAAATGTTATATTGAAGATACAGAGGATTCCCATAAACCCTATCTCACACACACACACACACACACTTGCCCCCATTAACAACATCTTTCATTTGTGTGGTACATTTGTTACAATTGATGAACACATGATGAACACATACTGAAACATTGCTCCTAAGCATGATCTATAGTTTACATTATATTTTACACTTTCCATTGCACAATTTTATAGGTTTTGACAAAATGTATAACAGCTTGTATACCTCATTGCAATACCATGCAGAACAATTCCAATGTCCCCAAAATTACCCATGTTACACCGATTCTTCCTTCTTCTTCCCCTCAGAACCTCTGCTTACCACTGTCTTTATATCGTTGTTATAAGTTCTTCCATTACTAGTCCATAGCTGCATTCCTCCCCACCCCCTTATGTTTCTTCATTCCTCTATCTTGAGGATTTGGATATGGTGATGCCCACTCTGTTTCTGATTGAGAGGGGGCTTAGATGCCATGGGGCAGATGGCTGAACTGTATTGCTTACAGTTGTAGATACGCTCTACTTTTGGGGATGGGCATAGTCCATTATCATCCTTTTGTTAGCTGTCCTGTGTGAGTTCAATGAACTGGAGAGTATGTGTTGGCTGCAACTCTGCTGAGATTCAGGGCTCACCCAGCATATGAACTGACACAAGATATAAGTCTCTGGAAAATATATTCAGTGGGTGTAGTGCTAATAATAGGTTCAAATAAATGGGGCAGAAGAACCATGTGTAGGAAAATTGTGAGTCTAACTCAGATACATTGGGGAAGAGGGTTATTATATATTCCAATTTAAGGCCCACCGATGGGGTGCTGAATTCCTGGGGTTGTCTGCCCCACCTGTAGTGTCTAGATGTCTCCAGAGCCCTCAGGAGCACCACTGCTTGAGGCTATGTTTACAGTGGCAGTCAATGAGATCCTCCTGAGATGTGCAATAAGCGTAACCTCTGGAATGACCTCCCGACTCACTTTGAAATCTCTTAACCACAAAAACTCATGTGATTTAGGTCTCTGAAAGTTTTAAGAACAGAACAAATGTGAATCAGATAAGATGAATAAGATGCTAATGAGTAGATTAGATATTTCATCAAGGCAGGGATAGTATCTCTTCTCCAATTTTTAAAGTTCCTAAAATACATCCCCATGAAAACAAAAGATGAGTTTTACACAAAAGCTCCCTGAATATGCTGTTTCACAATGGTTTCAAGTTGTACCCAGTGTGAGATCTCTAGTTATCTATTGACTATATTTGGGGTATTTGGTAGACTACTGGAGACACTCTGTTAAAATTATAGTTTGTAAAGGCAAAGTATATTCTCTGGAATCAAATTCCTTAAGTTGTTACCAGTGTAGTTTTGGGCAAATTACCTAGCCTATTCACACTTACAACTTTCTCCTATATAAAGTGGGAATGCAAGTATCATTTAGAATGGTCGTGAAGATTTAAAAAAAACCTGACCCATGCAAATTATGCCTGGAACACTGTACATTCTCAGCAAATATAAAACTATACCTTACCCTAGATCTGTCTCACTTTTAACTATACTCCCCTTTTCACAGGTCAGGGGATTTACAGGACCAACAAGACATGCCCACCAAAAGCCCGCTACCCCCACCTGTTCCACCATACTCTGTTTACCTGAGAATGCAGAATTCCTTATCCAAATGAAATGATTGCTAAAGTGCTTATCATGGAACTCTAGTCCTATGATATTGGAATAAAGGACCCAATGGCCAAATAAGTTTAAGCAGCACTTCACCTATATCTACTTTCTTAGAGCATCAACATGCTGAAAATAAACTTCACAATATTGTACAAAACACTTAAAGCCTCTGAGTTTCAATCTATGTTGAGGTCTCTGAGGGGGCCCACAGTAAATAGTACAAAATCCCTGCCCAGGTTTTGAAGAAGTTGAAAAAATTAAATATAAATATGTGTGCCATAATACTATTTCCTTCATAATAATTGAGTGACATGGCTGAAAGTCTGTTTATCCTAGTATATTTCTTCCAAAGGGGTGCCAATGCAAAGTACCAGAAATCTGTTGGCTTTTATAACGGGTATTTATTTGGGGTAAAAGCTTATAGTTACAAGGCCCTAAAGAGTCCAACACAAGGTTGCTTTCTCACTAAAATCAGTTGCCACATGTTGAAGCAAGATGGTCGCTAATCTCTGCCCGGTCCCTCCTTCCAGGGCTTCCTCTTCCTCTTGAGACCTAGCTGTAGGCTGGCATAGGGCTTGTCTGTCAGGGCTACCTATATCAGTCTTGACTCTTTTCTCAAAGTCAGCTGCAAACTTTCAGGCGACTGGCTCACTTCTCTTCCTGTGTGTCTTCTTGAGTGAATGCCCATTTATAACAGCCCCCCAAGGGGGCAGGAACTCAGCCTGAGTCACGCCTTACCGACATGGTTGAATCAAAGTCCTAATCTTTTTTTTTTTAATAATAATTTTATTTTTTATTTTTAAAAAGATACTTAGATTACATAAATGTTACATAAAAATTGTAGGGATTCCCATATGTCTCACCTCCCACTCCCCCCATAACCTCCCACATAAACATCCTTCATTAGTGTGGCACATCACCTGCGATGGATATACACATCCTGGGGCTTTGCCACTAAGCATGGACCATAGTTCACATTGTAGATCACACTCTCCCACGCAGTTCTGCATGTTACATGATGACATAAAATGGCCCATATCTGTCATTGCAATGTGACTCAGGATAATTCCCAAGTCCCAAAAAAGCCCCTGTATTACAACTGTTTTTCCCTCTCCCTGCCCCTAAAGTGTCTGGTGGCCACTGCCTCCACATTAATGTTGTAATTACTTCCATTGCGTGAATCACAATATGTCTATAACAGAATGCCAGTAAGTCCACTCTAATCCATAGCTCTCCCCCGAATCCTGAGGAGTCTAGGATGGTGATGTCACTCCACCTCCAAGTGAGAGGGGGATTATATCCCATGGATAAGATGGATGGGATTATCCTGCCTGCAGCTGCAGACTCTCTCCATTCCCTGGGATGGCCATTGTCCATCATCATCTCCTCACCAGGTGTCCGGGGTGAGTCCACTGAGCTGTAGAGTAGGAGTTGCAGCTCCACTGAGATTCCAGGCCCAGCTGGCATATGGACAGCCCAAAGACTATAGTCTCTGGAAGTACACCTACAAACCCTGGCAACACATACAGGTTTGAATAGAAGGGACAGATGGACCATGTGCAGGAAAGACATATTTGTGTCCAACACTGTCACTCTCAGGGGCAAGGATTCCAAAGTAAGTCCCAGAAGGTGCAAAACTCTGGAGCTATCCGCCCTGATATAGGACCTGGGTGTCTCCAGAGCCCTCAGGAGCCCCTCTGTTTGGGGTGTATCCACACTGGAAGCCTATGAGGTCTATTGATGTGCATAAGCGTTACCTCTGGGATGACCTCCCGACTCACTTTGAAATCTCTTAGCCATATGAACTCATTTGTCTTTACCTTTTCCCCCTTTTATTCGAGGCCTTTTTCCAGTTGTATTGCCCGTTGGCACTTGTTAGTAATCCCTCATTGCCAGGGAGGCTAATCCCAGGGAGTCATGTCCCATGCTGGGAGGAAGGTAATCCATTCATATGCTGAGTTTGGCTTAGAGAGAGGCCACATTTGAGCAACAAGGAGGCTCTCAGGAGGCAACCCTTAGGCACCCCATAACAATAAGTTTCAATTTCAAGAGCCAAGACTCATAAGGCTAGTCATCAATAACAAGGGCCCATCAGTGGATCATCCTCCTTTGTCAGACACTGCCCCTGCACTTGGGGGACTGTTGCTACTCCCTTGGAGAATATGGGAGAGCTGTCCAGGATGGGAATTCAGTATTCTCTCATTTATTGAGTGGTTCTCCACCCACTGTGACCATGCCTGTGAGCATGTGAACAATTTTATATACCTTTTATGTATGTTCAGGTGAACTTCCTCCCATGCACCGCCCCATCCCTGACACCCCCCCCCCCCCACCAACAATCCTCTCCCACCCCAGTTGTAACCCTTCTGTGATCCAAAGCTTCTTTAAAGATGAAGAAAAATACAATAGCCAAATACAAATAACAGGAAAATGAAATAATAATGATGTTTAAATGTAAGAGATAAAATACATGAAAACTTAAAAAAAAACTAAAAATAAAATAAAATGAAAGGATTCGGTTATTCAAAAAATGAGAAAAAAATTTAAAAAATAATTTTTTTTTTTTACATTTTGCCTTTTATCACTACTACACTATCTGGTGTCCAGTCTGTACCATGGCACCTTCCCCCTCTCACTCCCCAGTGTCTCACTATTTTTCATTTAATTTTCAAAGAAGTTTTAGGTCACAGCAAAGTCACACACCGAATACAAGACAGTCTCATATACCCAACCTCCTTCCCCTTTCCTCACCCTATATTAAAACCTTTTTGTATGTGGATGATAGCATTGTTATAACTGATATACAGATATTGAAACATAGCTACTAAACATTGTCAATCGTTTACAGTATGGTTTACATTTTGGATCGTACACTTTTATAAATTTTGATATTTACCATGTCCTGTGTCCATCAAAGTAAGGTAATGAAAAACATTTCCACTGACCACTAAATAGCCCATTTGATCTATTCTGTTCCTCCCTTCCCATCCCCCCAGGTCCCATGATGACCCCCTGGCTTGACTCATTGGATGACAAGATTCATAGTTACATGCAACAAGAGGTTATGATGCTCCGGTTTGTCCTCCACTATTAGGAACCACCCTAGCTCTTAAGAGATGCTCACCTGTCTATTTCTGCTCTCCTCTCAGTATCCTGGGTATTCTAACCACCCTTCACAATCTACCCACCTGTCAGCCCTGCACCACCCAACCCAATATATCACAGCCCTCCTGTCCTATCCCTTCAATACAGAACTACACTCTATCATTTTATCATAGGTTAAGTCCATATGGGTGTGGCTCACAACTTTCTCTTTTCTTTCACTTTTTTGTAACCTATTTTTCAGACAATAGTTCTCAGAGACTGCTCAACTTCCTTAATTTGTATCAGTGGGATCATGTACTGTTCATTCTTCAATGCCTGGCTTGCTTCACTCAACATAAGGCCTTCCAGATTCATCCATGTTATCCTGTGTGTTAGCACTTTATTCCTTCTTACAGCTGAGTAATATTCCATTGTATATATGTACCCATTCATCTGTTGATGGGCACCTGGGTTGATTCCAACTTTTGGCAATAGTGAACAATGCTGCTATGAACATTGGTGTGCATATATCTGTTCATGTCTTTGTTTTCAGTTCTTTTGGGTATATACCCACAGTGGAATTGCCAGATCATACAGAAGATCTATTGTTAGTTTTCTGAGGAACCACCAAACTGTCCTCCACAGTGGCTGGACCATTCCACAATCCCACCAGCAGTGGATGAGGGTTCCCATTCCTCCACTTCCTCTCCAACACTTATAGTCTGCTGTTTTTTTAATAGCTGCAATTCTAATGGGTGTAAGGTGGTATCTCAATGTAGTTTTGATTTGCATTTCTCTAATAGCTAGAGAAGCCGAGCATTTTTTCATGTGCTTTTTAGCCATTTGTATTTCTTCCTTGGAGAAGTGTCTTTTCAGGTCACTTGTCCATTTTTTAAATGGCTTGTTAGTCTTTTTATTTTCGAGTTGTAGGATTTCTTTATATATGCAGGATATTAGGCTCCTATTAGATATATGGTTGCCAAATATTTTCTCCTATGGAGTAGGCTGCCTTTTTATTTTCTTGATAATGTCCTTTGAGGTGCAAAAGTTTTTAATTTTGAGGAGATCCCATTTATCTACTTTTTCTTGCACTGTTCGTGCTTTGGGTGTGAAGTTCATGAAACCATTTCCTATTACAAGGTCCTGTAGATGCTTCCCTACATTTTCTTCTAAGGTCTTTATGGTCTCGGCTCTTATATTTAGATCTTTGATCCATCTTGAGTTGATTTTCGTATAAGGTGTGAGATGGTGTTCCTCTCTCATTCTTTTGGATATGGATATCCAGTTCTCCATGCACCACTTGTTGAAGAGGCCATTCTCTCCCAACTGAGTGGGCTTGGTGGCCTTATCGAATATCAGGTGATTGTATATGTGAGGTTTTAGATCAGGACTCTCAATTCGGTTCCATTGGTCAATGTGTCTATACTTGTGCCAATACCATGTGGTTTTTCACAACTGTAGCTTTGTAGTATGTTTTAAAGTCAGGTAGTGTGATACCTCCAACTTCATTTTTCTTTGGTGATTTGGGGCCTCTTACCTTTCCAAATATATTTTGTAGTTAGTTTTTCCAATTCCTTAAAAAATACAGTGTTGATTTTTATTGGGATTGCATTAAATCTGTAGATTAGTTTGGGTAGGATAGACTTCTTGATGATGTTTAGTCTTCCAATCCATGAACAGGGAATATTCTTCCATTTATTTAAGTCTTCTTTAATTTCCTTTAACAGTGTTGTGTAGTTTTCTGTTATAAGTCCTTTACAACTTTAGTTAAATTTATTCCTAGGTATTTGATTCTTTTAGTTACTGTTGTAAATGGTATTTTTTTCTTGATTTCCTTCTCAGATTGCTCGTTATTGGTGTACAGAAATGCTACTGATTTTTGAGCATTGATATAGCCTTCGATGTTACTGAACTCCTTTATAAGTTCTAGAAGCTTTGTTGTAGATTTCTCAGGGCTTTCTATGTATAGGATCATGTCATCTGCAAATAATAAAATTTTTGCTTCTTCTTTTCCAATTTGGATGCCTTTTATATCATTTTCTTTCCTCAGTGTTTGATCAAGAACTTCTAAGACAATGTTAAATAGGAGTGGTGATAGTGGGCATCCTTGTCTTGTTCCTGATCTCAGAGGGAAGGCTTTTAGGATTTCACCATTGAAGATGATGTTAGCTTTGGGTTTTTTACATATACCCTTTATTATGTTCAGAAAGTTTCCTTCTATTCCTATTATTTGCAGTGTTTTTATCAGGAGAGGGTGCTGTATTTTGTCAAATGTTTTTTCTGCATCTATAGAGATGATCATGTGATTTTTTTCTTTCAATCTGTTTATGTGGTGTATTACATTGATTGATTTTCTTATGTTGAACCATCCTTGCATATCCGGGATGAATCCCACTTGGTCATGGTGTATAATTCTTTTGATATGTTGTTGAATGCAATTAGCAAGTATTTTGTTGAGGATTTTAGCATCTAGGTTCATTAGAGAAATTGGTCTATAATTTTCCTTTCTTGTGGTATCTTTGTTTGGCTTTGGTATTAGGGTAATGTTGGAATCATAGAATGAGTTAGGCAATGTTCTTTCTACTTCTATTCTTTGGAAGAGCTTACGCAGAATTGGTGTTAGCTCTTTCTGGAATGTTTGGTAGAATTCACCTGTGAAGCCATTTGGTCCTGGGCTCTTCTTAGTTGGGAGGTTTTTGATGACTGAGTCTATCTCTTTACTTATAATTTGACTGTTGAGTTCATCAATTTCTTCTTTTGTCAATGTAGGCTGTTTGTGAGTTTCTAGGAATTTGTCCATTTCCTCTAAATTATCATTTTTATTGGCATATAATTTTTCAAAGTATCCTCTTATGATACTCTTTATTTTGGTGGTGTCAGTAGTGATATCCCCTTCTTCATTCCTTATTTTGTGTATTTGAATCTGCTCTCTCTTTTTCTTTGTTAGTCTGGCTAAGGGTTTGTCAATTTTATTGATCTTCTCAAAGAACAAGCTTTTGGTTTTGTTTTTTCCTAGTGCTTTCCTATTTTCTATTTCATTCAGTTCTGCTCTAATCTTTGTTGTTTTTCTTTCTACTTCCTTTGGGGTTAGTTTATTGTTGTTTTTCCAATTCCTCCAGGTGTGCAGTTAGGTCTTCAATTTTAGCTCTTTCTTCTTTTTTAATAGATGCATTTATGGCTATGAATTTCCCTCTCAGTACAGCTTTGGCTGCATCCCATAGGTTTTGATATGTTGTATTGTCATTTTCATTCAATTTGAGGTACTTACTGATTTCTTTTGAGATTTCCTCCTTGACCCACTGTTTGTCCAGGAGTGTGTTGTTTAGCTTCCATATCTTTGTGCCTAATCTGGTTCTCTGGCCCTTAGTGATTTCCAATTTCATTCCATTGTGGTCAAAGAAATTACTTTGTATAATCTCAATCTTTCTGAATTCATTGAGAGTTGTTCTGTGGCCTAGCATGTGGTCTATCCTGGAGTATGATCCATGTGCACTCGAGAAGAATGTATATTCTGCTGTATTTGGGTGTAGCCTTCTGTATATGTCTATTAGGTCCAGGTCCTCTAATGTATTATTCAGAGTCTTTGTTTCTTTATTGATTCTCTGTCAATACGTTCTATCTAATAGTGATAATGCATTAAAGTCCCCCACTATAAGTGTAGAGGCATTTATTTCTCCACTTAGTTTTTCTAGTATTTGCCTCATGTATTTTGAGGCACCCTGATTAGGTGCATAAATATTTATGATTGTTCTCTTTCTTGGAAGATTACCCCTTTTACTAATATATAGTGTCCTTCTTTGTCTCTTACAATAGTTTTGCATTTAAAGTCTATTTTGTCCGATATTAGGATAGCTACTCCTGCCCTTTTTTGGTTATTGTTTGCTTGTAAAATTGTTTTCCAGCCATTCACTTAGAGCCTCCTTGAATCCCCGTGTCTAAGGTGGGTTTCTTGTAGACAACATATAGATGGGTCATATTTCCTTATTGATTCTGCCAATCTGTGTCTCTTGACTGGTGAGTTTAATCCATTAACATTCAGTGTTATTAATCTCAATTAATTTCTTACATCAGCCATATTTTCTTTGGGTTTATGTATGTCATATGTTGCTTTTGTTTCTCTTTTTGTCTTTTTGGTTGTTCTTACACTCTCTCCAACTCTCTTTCTCCCATTTTTTCCTTTCAACCTATAGAACTTCCTTTAGTATTTCTTGAAGTACAGGTTTCTTATTGGCACATTCTCTTAATTTCTGTTTATCTGTGAGAATATTTTGAACTGTCCATCATTTCTGGAATGCCAGCTTTGCTAGATAGAGAATTCGTGGCTGGAAGTTTTTCTCTTTTAGTACCTTGACTATGTCACACCATTGTCTTCTTGCCTCCGTGGTTTCAGATGAGAAATCAGCCCTTAATCTTGTGCTTCCCTTGTATGTGATGGTTCTCTTTTCTCTTGCTGCCTTGAATATTTTCTCTTTGTCATGAGCATTGGACATTTTGATAGTTATATGTCTTGGAGTAGGCCTGTTGGGTTTTATACTGTTTGGGGTGTGCTGTGCTTCCTGGACATGTACATCCATCTCTCTCAATAGGGTTGGGAAATTTTCAGCCATTATTTCCTTCAACAGTCCTTCTGTTCCCTTTCCCTTCTCTTCTCCTTCTGGGATGCCTATAATGCATATGTTTTTGTGTTTTGTGTTGTCGGTTAAATCCCTAAGTCCCTGCTGGATTTTTTCTATCTTTTTACCTATCTGTTCTACTATCTGTTAGATTTCAGATGTACCGTCTTCCACATCACTAATTCTTTCTTCTGCCTGTTCAAATCTGCTGTTATGTGAATCCAGCATCTTTTTGATTTCTTGGATTGTGCCATTCATCACCATCATATTCGTTATCTTTTTATGTATGTCTATAATTTCTTCAGTATGTTCTCCCAGTGTCTTCTTAATATCCTTAATCTCTTCCTTCTCTTCATTAAGTTGGTCCATGATATTTGTTTGGAAAGCTTTGATTACTTGTTTGATGTTCTGCATCTCTTCCTGGTTTTTAGTTTGTTCATTGGACTGGTCCATGTCTTCCTCTTTCTCAGTGTGGTTTGTAATTTTTTGTTGCCCTCTGATCATCATTTTATCTTGATGGATTTATTCGGTTGATTAGCTTCTCTCTCTGCTCTAGAGTTTTATTTAGCTGGTGGTTCTGTGTGTGTGTTAAGTTTTCTCTTTGATGCTTTGTTCCTCTTATATTTCCTTGCTTTTTTCTATGTTCCCTTGAAGGAAAAATATTAGGGCCAGAGGAATTGAAAGAGGTAAGAAAGGAAAAAGGATAATAGTAATATTGATAAAAGTTAGAAGAGTGGCTGTATCAGACTTAATAAAATGAATATTTAACTCATGTAGGCAGTTAGAGTAATAGGGGAAAAAAAGTGGAGTACTTATAATGGAATGGGAAACCAAATAGAGAAAAATATATAGAATGATTTAAAAGACCAGAATGATGAGGAGAGAGGGAAAGAGTAAAGAAAGGGCTGAAAGGAAAAAGTTAATAATAATAATAATAAAAAGAAAACAGAATAGACAAGATAGAAATCGACACCCGTGAAGTTGAGGACTAATGGAAAAACGTGGAATGTAAGAACCACAACAGAAAGCTGAAGGTGGAAAGATGAAGGAAAGAAAAGTGATAGCATTGTTAGACAAAATCAGTATATACAGAGAATGGAAAATCAAGGAAGAAGAAGTGCAGCAAAGAAGAAACAAGGTAGCAGCACCTAATTTAAAAAATAGGGGGGGGGGGAGGAAAGAGGAAAGAAAAGCAAGAAACAAACAAAGAAAGAAAAACCAAATGCACAAGCAAGCAGTCAAACAAAGCTAAGGAAGAACAGCATTCCTTCTTGGGCCCTTGTGGAGCCTCTCAGTCCGTGTTCATCAATCAATTACCCTGCAGCCTTCTCTCTGCAGGTTTTGAAGCAGATTTTAGTGATTAAATTAAGTGAAAGGAATTTTTTTTTTGAAGAATTAAGGGACCCAAAAGAAGGACTCTTCTGGACCACCCCCTCCACCAAGGGGACCCTAAATACGCTCATGGAAACTTATCAAACACTTCCCAATGCCTGATCCCCCCAGGGGAGCTGAGACTCTGACACTCAGCGTGGATTCTGCCTCCTCCGGAGCCAAGCTTCTGTGTCCCACAGCTATCAGGTAAATCAGGCTTTCTCAGCAGATTTGCCTCTCCCCTCAGCCCGGCACCACTTCTACCTGGCAGGTTTGCTCCCAAAAAGCTGCAAGGGGGTCCAGGTAGCCAAACCAACAGAAAAAAAACCCTCTCACACTTTGCCAGGACCCTCCCACTCTCAGAGAGTGCTCCCTCTCACTGGGTTGCCAGGAGGGTGGGTCTGTGTCCACTATTTCTAGCTGGGGAAAAAACTCACCATTTTATATTAAGCAGTCCACCTCGCTGTTCAGCTCCCTCCAGACTGATGCCCCCAAGGTGCTCGCTCTGCAGGCTCCCAGAAGAGACCACCTGGGCAAGATCCTGTCCCCAATCAGCCGTCTTCCATGAGGGAAATGGTGAGTGCCCACCTAAACTGATGCCATCTTCCGCTGCTTTTTTCCCGAAGTCCTAATCTTAACAGGTAATTAATCAAGGGCCACTCACCTGAATCCAATATAATCAAAGGGTAGTTTACAAACACAATCTTTTCTCCTTTGAGGATTCATAAAATAGTCTCAAACTGCCACACCTAGTAAACTTGAAAATACAGAAGGCAGTTTTGCTAAAGAAGAAGAAAGGAGAAGTAGAGTTGACATACACGTACATGTACCAATTTAACTCCTTCCATTTTTCTGATGGCTGGAAGATAAAAGTGTGGAGAGAAGCCAGAAGCACCACACCAGTGAAAGTTCCTCCCCTCCCTATAATGAAATCCTTTCCCTGAAAATTAAGATATTAGTGCCTTGTTCTCATGGTTGCTCAAATGATTGAACAAATGTGAATATGTGAATCCTCTACTACAATTATTAATTTTCATAGCAACCCCATTGTATTCATCTCATTAAGAACTTGCTTTATTCTTTCTGGATTCTGATTATAATAAGTATTTTTAATCCCTTAACTAATTGGACTTTTCCCCAGAGAAACAATCTTACAAGATGCAGTGTAACACAAGCTGAGCCTAAATGTTTCCTCTCATCTTCCTGAGACCTGCTGGGACTGAAAAGAGAAGATTCCAAAGTATTTTCCATACTAGTTGAGAATGATGTACTAGAATCAACACAAAAAGGGTTTGGCATAAGCTGGTAACATAACCAGGGTACAATGGAATGAAAGGGACAGTTTGTTATTTATCTAAGAAGCTGGGTTCATCTTCATCTGCATGGGCGATTTCTCAGAAGATAGAAGAAAATTGTCAGGGACAAAGTTTTTGTCCTTTTGCTTTAGTCTATCTCCCAGAGACCAAATCAACAGCGATGTTGTAGTACTGATTTGTATAATGAAAAGTCAAGCACTGAGGGACTAGGATGCTGTACAAAAATAATCCATCAATCCTTTTAAGAGAAATCATTAAAATCCAATTGTATTAGTTTTCTATTGCTGCATAACAAATGACAATAAATTCAGCAGCTTAAAACAATACCAATCTATTAGAACACTACAGTTCTATAGATCAGAGGTCTGGTAGTCTCAGCTGGTTTCTCAGTTTTGAATCTCACAAGGCTAAAATCAAGGTAGTATCCACGGGCCAGGGTTCACTTTTGGAAGCTCTACAAGACAATCTGTTTCCAGAGGCTATCAAGTTGTTGCAGAATTTAGTTCCATGGCTTTGTAGGATCCAGGTAACCCTTTCCTTGCATGCTGTTGGTGTGAGGTCATTCTCAATTTCTAGAAGTTACCCACATCCCCTGGCTTTTGGCCTCCTTGGTCTTCAATACCAGAAAGAGCAGGTCAAATCATTCTCAGACATCAAATCTCTTGTTCTTTCATTTCATTTCTCTCTCACTGACTGTCCTGCTTCCCTCTTCTGCATTTTAGGGCCCATATTATTACATTGAGCCCACCTGGATCATCCAGGATCATCTCTCTATTTCAAGGAGTAGCAATACTAATTCCTTCCACAAAGTCCCTTCCGTCATAAGGTGGGATATGTTTTTAGGTATAACTTCAGGAGGTGAGATCATAGGGGCCAAAGTCCTGCCTCTCACACTAATCTCAATATATTTAAAACATAGGACTGAAACTTAAACACATGTTGCTATACTCTAATCAGTTTTCACTGGCTTTTTTATAGAAAGCATATAGAATACTGTTGGGGGACAACCTATTGTCTGAAGAAATAAAGACTATCTGTTGCATTTAGGTAAGAAATACCTAATTTTTAGATTGCTATTTGCATAGTTGTCTCAGGATCACCCTCACATTCAAAGAAAGACTTGTTACAAACTGGGTACTTAAGAGATATCCTCTTCACCAAAAGAAATTTAAATAACAGTCTCATAATGAAGTAGTAATTTCTTAGGAAAGTCTCAGTTCCTATGAAAGGATTGTCCTAGGAATTCCTCCCCAGATGCTTCCAAAATACTTACTGGCTTCCTGGTAGGTAGAGAAAGTTAATTTTTCAGTTATGGTTTTTGTCTGCCAAATTGGACTAAGCAAACAGACATTACCTGCCTGGAATTTCTTTGAATCTTCAGGAGCACATATTGCACAAATATGAATAGGAGCATACAATGCATACAAACCTACAAAAAAGCAACAACAGAGAGTAAAAACAAAAAGAACAAAATCTATCCACTAGAAACCAGGGAAGTTAATAGGTTGAAATATCCTAGATGGTTTGCTATATGATCTGAGACATAGTATCTTAGTTTTTGATCCTTGATGTCTTAGTTTGCCAGGCTGCTATTATAAATACCACACAATGTGTTGGCCTAACGAACAAGCATTTATTGGCTCACAGTTTTGAAACTAGAAGGCCAAAATCAAAGATATTAGCAAGGCTTGCTTTCTCCCCCAAAACTATAGGGTTCTGGTTCTGGCTGGTGGCAACTCTTGGGGTTCCTTGGCCTGTGTCATTACCTTCTATTATACAGCAATGTCCCCTTGCTTTGTCTTCTATGACTTCCAGGTTCTCTGTATAAGGCTTCCAGTAAGCTGGATTAAGACCTACCTCACTCAGTTGGGCCACACCTTAAACAAAAATAACATCTTCAAAAGCTCCTATTTATAATGGGTCCACACCCATGGGGACAAGGATTAAGATGAAGAACTTTTTTTGGCTGCGGTATATAATTCAACCTACCATACTTGGTGTTCTCATTTCTGATGAAAAGGTGAGATTCTAAGGTTCATTTTTCCACTTTATTGTTCTATGGTTATAGTATCTCAACAAAAGCCATTTTATTATATGCTTCCTTTTAGAGCATTGAGTTAATAAATTTAGGAACTATTAACCAAATACTTCTGTCTACAGTGATTGTGCAGGTACTATGAGGGAAATGAAGATATAGAGTCAGCCCTAAAGAATCTCAGGTTGGAAAGGATAATGAGATATATTATCAATGACCACAACACAAAGAAGGGTAGAAGTTGAAATGAGAGGATGATCCTAAGACCACTATGCAAATAGCTATCTAAAAATTAGATATTTCATACCTAAATCCCACAAAAAAAAAGCATCACTGCAGGAACAGTTGTGAATGGAGAGAATGAAACCTTATTTCATTACAGGAATTTTCTGAACCTCTCTAAAAATATTTGACTCTCCACACTGTCTTTGGAGATTCAGTACACTCTTGCAGACTGATGGCCCCACTGTGTTGACTGAATCATTCAAGCTGGTTTGCTTACCTAATTTATATGCCTTAAAATAGACACCATAGCAGGAACTGTAATTTGAATCTATAATCAGAAAGGCCCTGTAGCTTCAGGACACCAGAGGTAATAAGTGCACAATGAAATTCTCTCTCTGCTTAGTTAAAAGAATTAGGTAAATGAGTGTGGCTAGAAATACTGCAAATTTTGGACCGAATATTCAAAAATAGAAATCAAAGAAGATTTTGCAACATTCATATATTAACAACCCTGTTCTAGTTTTCTCCCTCATTTGAAATAAAAAAAATTCTCTTGCCATGCTCAAAAGTGCCACAAGAAGGCAGAAGAAGGACATGATTGAGGAGTACCCCACCAGGCCTGGCTTCTGTTATATAAAGCAGCTTTTTAGACAATATTCTTATTTTTGCTTTGCTGAACCTTAATTGAGCATGTTAGCTTCATTCAGAATTTTTCCTAAAAAAATAATGAAAATATGTGTGTGGGTTTCCTTTTCATTGTATATTGATATTTCTAAGTAATATGATTCTATGTATTGATGAATGCTATATGCCAATATAGCATAAAAGTATAAAATAATAATATCAAACATTTTTTAAGTGCTTGTCTGTGCAGAGAATTTTCTAAGTGCTTTATAAGTATGATGTGGTTGACAGAATTCTGACATGCTCCTAAGATTTCTCTCCCCCTAGATAAATACCCTGCACAATCCCAGGCACTGTGAATTTGTTGATTATATCAAATGGTACAGCTGACCTTAAGAAGGGGAAATTAAACAGGTAGGCCTGACAGAATCCCATGATCCTTTAAAAGTAGACAGTTTAATCCAGATGGTCACAGAAAAGGAAGTAAAAACCTGGAACTATGAAAAGCATTTGATGTACCATTGCTGGCTTGAAGAAGAAGTAGGCAACACATCAAGAAATATGGGTGGCTCCTAAGAGCTAAGAGCAGCCTCACATTATAGCATATAAGGAACCAGGGATCTCAGTCCTACAACTGCAAGAAACTGAATTCTGCCAGCAATAAGAATGAGCATGAAAGTGAACTTTTTCTCAGGCTCCAAATGAGTACTCAGTCTGGCCTATACTTTGATTTCAAGTTTGTGATTCCAGGATCATAGAACTAAGTCATGCCGTGAGACTTCTGATCTCTAAAAACTGTGAGATAATAAATGGATGTTATTTTCAGGCACTAAATTTTTAGTAACATGTTACACAGCAATAGAAAACTAATATACATGAATTCATTAAATTTTCATAACAGCCATATGAAGTAGCAACTATTAACCTTATTGTAAAAGTTGTCCAAGTAACCTTACTACCTTGTCCAAGTAACCTTACTACCTTGGTTAACTTGTCCAAGATAACCAAGGTAGTAAGATTCAAAACTAGACAATATGATTCCTGTGTTCTTATTGACCAGATTTGCTTGCTTCTAAAAGGAAATGCTAGTAAATTCAGAGAAAAATATTTAAAGGTTATTATGCCACAGGGCAAAATTCATCATTATAGAAGTTGACAGAAAGCCTTTTTACTGATTATTAAACTCATTCTTAAAATAAAGACTAAAACTAAAAGATGTAGGGAAAAGTAACTGAGATGTACCAATGGACACATAGAGTGGTATCAGGCAATCCTGCCTTCGTCATTTACTAATCAGCTTAGGCAAGGCTCTTGAACACTCTGCGTGGGAATATTGCATCCATAAATGATGGTAAGGAATCTACTTTTCAGTCTTGTTAGTTATGAACTATTTTATATGATGGAATATTTTTAAAATATCAGTAAATGTTTTTGAAGAATACTTAATAAATGGTAAAAGGTTCATAAAAATGTCAATATTAAATGAAAATGATATTAAAATACATTTATATATATATATATGCACACAAAATGAGCCCATTTATGTATTAAAGAAAGGTATAAGCATGCCCACATAAGTACTTGGGAAAAATTTATAGAACTACGCTTAGAGGGAAAGAGATAGGGAAAAGGAGAGAAAGAGAGAGATCATAGCCATATTAACATTGCCCCCATGGTTTTAGAATTACACATGATTATAATTTGAAAAATCTCCTCTGTTAATGGGCAAAGAACTTGAATAGATATTTTTCTGAAGTAGATATACAGATGGCCGAAAGAACATGAAAAGATGTTCAACATCACAGATCAAAACTACAATGAGATATCATCTCACAACATAGAATGGCCATAATTAAAACAACAACAACAACAGAAAACTACAGGTGCTGGAGAGGATGTGGAGAAATAGGAACACTCCTTCACTGATGGTGGGAGTATAAAATGGTGCAGCCTCTGTGGAAGAGGATTTGGCAGTTCTTCAGGAAACTAAATATAGAACTGCCTTATGATCTGGCAATCCCACTACTAGGAATATGTTCAGAAGAACCAAAAGCAAGGATGTGAACAGATATTTGCACACTGATGTTCATAGCAGCATTATTCACAATTGCTAAAAGATGGAAACAACCTAAGTGACCATCAACCGATGAAATGGATAAAGAAGATGTGGTATATACATATGATGAAATATTATTCAGCTGTAAGAAGAAATCAGTTGGGGAAACACATGACAACAAGGGAGAAACTTGAGGACATTATGTTTAGTGAAATAATTCAAACATAAAAGTTTGAGTATTGTATAGTTTCACTGATATGAACTAAATACAATGAGTAGATTTATAGAGTTGGACTATGAAGTGTAGGTTGTTTGGAGACAAAATGTGGGTTGAGAAGGGGGAGATGATGTGGATATATTTAGAATGTTTAATAAGGCCAATTGTAAAACTTCCCTCAAATTTTTCTGAAATTTTTAAACTTATTACAATGTATTAGTTCAGTAAATATTCTTTGAATTTCTACTGTAGTCTATGGCTACCTGAGTATGTATTTATTAGGGAAAAAATACAGGCATCTTCTAGGAAGTTTCCTTCTACCACTCAGTATCCATGTTTTGTGTTCCCTTGGATCCCCAGGACTCCTGTTATTTCAACCCCATTTGATACTGATTATCAAATGTTTGCTTGTTTATCTCCCCTACTAGACTGTGATTACCTTGAGGTCAGGGCTTGTACCTTATGCTATTGTATTTTAACATGTGGCACACTGTCAAACAACATAATAGGATCTCAATAAAGTCTAAGTTATTTATCTTTTTCATCATTTGAATAATAATGAATGAATCCTGAGAAACAAAGTTAGACAGTGTCTCAGGACCTGTTGAATTTGGGGTCATATTTTAAGGATAGGGTCTTTCCACTGGTTTCCATAGTTGCATGTAATTTGCCAGACCCAAATGCCACATTAAAAAAGCCTGCCCAGTTTCTGCTAGAAGCCCCTTCCAGCCTTTTCTCATAATTACCATCCCTAAATTAAGCACCACCATGCAGAATGTGTCTGTAAACAATTTGGCTAATCTTAAAGTAAAAGTGATTATCCAATTAAAATGAAAAAGAGAAGAATTAATTTAGAACGCTCTCACTTCTAATTTAGTAAGAGGGAAAAAAATGGTGACATTATAGAGCAGGTGTGGAGAAGGAAAGAGAGAGAGAGAGAGAGAGAACACTTATTTAGAGAGCACTTAGGATTAGGAAGAACCCGTTAGAAAGCAGAAAGCAGAAAGCAGAGTTGAAAGCATTTCATAGCTGCATCAACATTTCCCCCAGATACTTTGGGACTCTTGGTGATGAAAGACTGTAGATCTTGCTGATGATAAGTCATGCTACAAACAATGCATCAATCCTTATAGGGCCCCTGTGCTGGGGAGTTTTCAGATGCCATAAGTAGTCAGAGGTATCATAATTTTAAGTCATTTTTTTCTGCTCCTATAAATTGTTTTAGAATCTTTTAAAATTTATTTTTATATCAATGTTACAAGTTATTTAATAAAAAATAATAACTACAATAACAATAAATCTGCTTAAATCAGCAGTTACATGCCCGTCTCCCTCCCCCACCCCTTATTTTTGTTTATTACTCAATCTTTTTTTTTTTTCTGTTTCCACTTCTTTTATATATATATATAAATATATTTTAAGAGGTGCTTAGATTACCGAAAATACTACACAGAACCCCCTGGGATTCCCATGTTGCCCACCCCCCACACCTCCCACCACATCCCACATAAACATCTCCCACAAGTATGGCCCACCACCCTCAATGGACTTACACATCCTGGGGCCTTGCCACCAACCCTAGACCACAGTTCACATCGTAGACCACACTCTCTCCCACACAGTTCTGAGTGGTGAGTGCTGATTTAAAATGGCCTATCTTAAGGAATTTGGGACAATGTCTGCTCTGATTACTGCAGGCTGAGAAGGGATGTAGACATTATAGGGCAGAGGTATGGAATTGTTTTGCTTGCAGTTGAAGATACTCCTTGCTTTGGCGATGGGGCTGGTCCATTATCATCATTTGATAGTTGTTCAGAGCAGGCCTGAAGAACGAGAGAAGGAGTTGGCTGTATACCTGTTGGGTTTCAGGACTCAATCAGTATAGGAACAATCAAGGCTTTAAGTCTGTGAGGAATATACTTAAGAGGTAAATTGAAAATTATAGGTTCAAATAAAAGGAGGAGAGGAATCGTGATTAGGGGATTTATAAATAAGAAAACGATATTATATTGAGGAAATAGGTTTTTGTATATTCTCAGATAGAGCCTGCTAAGGGGGTGTTGATTTCATGAGGCCGTGTGGATTTCCTATGATGGCCAGACATCCTGAGGGCCCTAAGGAGTACTTTTGTTTGAAGCTTTGTTTTTCTGTGGCAGTTTGTGAAGTCTGGCTGGGTGGGACCTTTATAAGTGTAATGATGTCCTGATTCACTTTGAAATCTCTTAGCCATAAAAACTCTTTTTAATTTAATATTTCCCCCTTTTGGCCAAAGTCTCTCTAAATGCTTCACTTATTTACATTTGGTACTAATCTTTTGATGCCAGAGAGGTTTATCCCTCCGAGTCTTGCCCCACAACAAGGGTTGGGGGAGGAAGGTAGTGAGTTTACTCACAGAGTTTGGCTTAGAGAGACACAACACTTGCATACCAAGGAGGTTTTCAGGAAGTAACTCTAAGGTATTAATTAAAATTAGGCTTTGTTTCATTATTACAGGAATAAAGTTCATACATGCAAGCATTAAGAGCACAAGCTTGGTTTATTAGCCTATTTTCTTTTATTAGGTAAGGCTTATATATTCCAGAGCTTTTGGCCATCTTATTTGAGAAAGTAGCAGGACTTCCCCAGGAAGGAAGTATAATACTTTATTAGCTACTGTATGGACTTCTATCTATCCAGAAAACTCATAATGTTGTGCTGCCATCATTTCTGTCCATTTCCGAACGATTACAATCAACTCCTCATTCTCTACCCCTGTTTGATCACCTGATAACTTATCCTCTAGATTCTACCTATAAGAGTTTGCTTACTATAACTAATTCATATCAGTGAGCTCAAACAATATTGCTCTATTATGTATGGCTTATTTCACTCAACATAAGCTCCTTCAGGTTCATCCATGTTGTCACATGTGTTGGTACTTCATTCCGTCTTACAGCTGAATAATATTCCATCATATATATACACACACACCACATTTTGCTTATCCATTCATCTGTTGATGGACACTTGGGTTGTCTTTACCTTTCATCATATGTGAATAATGCCACTATGAACATTGCTGTGCATTTATCTGTTCATGTCCTTGCTTTTCACCATTCTATATTCCCACCAGCAGTGAATGAGTGTTCCTATTGCTTTACATCCTCTCCAACACCTGTAGTTTGCTGTATTTTTTTTTTTAAGATTTATTTATTTACTTTATCCATTTTAACCCCCCCTTCCCCATTTTTGCTATTTTTGTGTCCATTCACTGAGCAATTCTCTGTGTCTGTCTCCTGCCATCTCCTCCCATTCTCCTCCTCCAGTCTTCACCAGGATTTGATCCTGGAGACCTCCTATGTAGGAGAGAGGTGTTCTGCCACCTGCACCACCTTCGTTCCTGGTTTTCAGAGCTTTTGGAGCATCGCGTCTTGTCTCTCCCCTGTTACGTCATCATCTTGCTGCATGGTGCCTGGGGCCTGGTAGCTCACTGGCACACAGAGCCTGGCAGCCCATGTGCCTTCTTTCTATATATATTTTTATTTTACCGGGAGGTCCCGGGGATCGAACCCAGGTCCCTCCATATGGCAGACAGATGCCCAACCATTTGAGCCACATCTGCCCCCCTGTATTTTTAATAATGGCTAGTTTGGTAAGTATGAAATAATATCTCATAGTAGTTTTGATGTGCAATTCCCTAATAGCTAGTGATGTTGAACATCTTTTCATGTGTTTTTTACTCATTTGTATTTCCTCTTTGGAAAATGTCTGTTTAAGTCTTTTCCTGTTTTTTTAAATTAGGTTATTTGTCTTTTTATTGTTGGGGTGTAGGATTTCTTCATATATGCTGGATATGAGACCATTACCAGATATGTGATTGCCAAATATTTTCTCCCAATGTGTTGATTGTCACTTTGCTTTCACGATAAAGACCTTTGATGCACAAAAGATGTTTTTAATTTTGTTGAGGTCCTATTTATCTATTTTTCCTCTTGTTGTTTGTGCTTTGGATGTTAAATCCAAGAAACCATTACCTACCGCAAGATCTTGAAGATGCTTCCCTATATTTTGTTCTAGGAGTTTTATGATCCTGGTTCTTATATTTAGGTCTTTGAACCATTTTGAGTTAACTTTTGAGTAGGATGTGATATAGGGATCCTCTTTCATTCTTTTGGATATGGATATCCAATTTTCCCAGCACCATTTGTTAAAGGGAGTATTCTGTCCTAGTTGGGTGGACTTGGCAGCCTTGTCAAATATCAGATGACTGTAGATGTGCAAGTCTATTTCTTAACTCTCAATTTGATTCCATTTGTCAATATCCCTATCCTTGTGCCAATACCATGCTGTTTTGACCACTTTAGCTTTGTAATATACTTTAAAGTCAGGTAGTGTGAATCATCCAACATTGTTTTTATTTGATAAATAGCTTCTCCATTTCTGCAAAAGAAGCTGTAGGGATTTTTATTGGGATTGCCTTGAATCTGTAAATCAATTTGAGTAGAATTGACATCTTAACAATATTTAGTCTTCCAATCCATGAGCACAATTTCCTTCAATTTATTTAGGTATTTGATTTCTTTTCTCAATGTTGTGTAGTTTTCTGTGTACAAGTTTATTTACATTATTTGGTAAATTTATTCCTATATATTTGATTCTTTCAGATGTTACTTTAAATGGACTTTTTTTCCTTGATTTCCTCCTCAGATTGCTCATTACTGTTGTATAGCAACACAACTGATTTTTGCATGTTGGTCATATATCCTGCAACTTTACTAAACTCATTTATTAGCTCTAATAGCTTTATTATAGAATTTTGGGTTTTTCTATATATAGGATCATGACATCTGCAAATAATGAAAATTTTACTTTTCTCTTTCCAATTTGGATGTCATTATTTTCTTTTTCTTGCCTAACTGCTCTAGCAAGAACTTTGAATACAATATTAAATAAGAGTGGTGACACTGGGCATCCTTGTCTTGTTCTGGATCTCAAAGGGAAAGCTTTCAGTCTTTCACCAATGAAGATGATGTTAGTGTGGGTTTTTTACATATACCCTTTATCATGTTGAGGAAGTTTCTTTCTATTCCTATCTTTTGAATGTTTTTTATAAAAAAAAAAAAGGATGCTGGATTTTATCAAATGCCTTTTCTGCATCAATTGATCTGATCATATAATTTTTCTCCTTCAATTTGTGAATGTGGTGTATTACATTAATTGATTTTCTTGTGTTGAATCAACCTTAAATACCTGGGTTAAAACCCATTTGATCATATTGTATAATTCTTTTAATGTGTTGTTGGATTTGATTTGCAAGTATTTGGTTGAAGATTTTTGCATATAAGTTCATTAGAAAGATTGGTATGTAATTTTCCTTTTTTTGTAGCATCTTTATCTAGATTTGGTATTATGTAATTCATAGAATGAGTTAGGTAATATTCCTCTTTTTCATTTTTTTTGTGTGTGGAAAAGTTTGAGAACTATTAATATTAGTTCTTTTCGGAATGATTGGTAGAAATCACCTGTGAATCCATGTGGTCTTGGGCTGTTTTTTGATGGGAGATTTTTGATGACTGATTTAAACTCTTTACTTGTGGTTGGTCTGTTGAGGTCTTCTATTCCTTCTATAGTCAGTGCAGATTGTTAGGGTGATTCTAAGAATTTGTCCATTTCATCTAAGTTGTCTAATTTGTTGGCATGCAGTTGTTCATAGTATCCACTTATGATTCTTTTTATTACTGTGAGGTCAGTGGTGATGATCCCTCTCTCATATCTGATTTTATTTATTGCATCTTCTCATTTTTTCTTTGTCAGTCTAGCTAAAGTTTTGTCCATTTTATTAATTTTCTCAAGAGATCAGTTTTTGGTTTTGTTTATTCTATTTTTTTATTCTCAATTTCATTTATTTCTGCTCTAATTTTTGTTATTTCTTACTTCTGCTTGCTTTGGGATTAGTTTCCTGTTCTTTTTCTAGTTCCTCCAAGTGTTGAATTTGGTCTTCGATATTTTTCTCTTTCTTTTTTTTAAATGTAGACATTTAGGACTATAAACTTCCCTCTCAGCACTGCCCTCACTGTATCCTCTAAGTTTTGATATGTTGTATTCTCATTTTCATTTGCCTCTAGATATTTACTGATTTCTCTTGGAATTTCTTCTTTGACCCACTGATTAAGAGTATATTATTTAACTTCTATATATTTGTGAATTTTTCAGTTCTCTGCCCACTATTGATTTCCAGCTTCATTCCTTTATGGTCAGAGAAACTGCTTTGCATAATTTCAATCTTTCTAAATCCATTGAGACTTGTTCTATGATCTAACACGTTGTCTATCTGGAGAATGATCCATGAGCAGTCGAGAAGAAAGTATATTCTGCTGTTTTGTGTGCAATATTCTGAATATGTCTGTTAGGTCTAGTTCATTTGTCATATTATTCAAGATCTCTTTCTTTATTGATCCTCTGTCTAGATGTTCTATCTATTGCTGAGAAAAGTGTATTAAACTCCCCCACTATTATTGTAGAGGCCACTATTTCTCACCACACTTTTTCCAGTGTTTGCCTTTTATATTTTGGTGCACCTTGTTAGGTGCATACATGTTTATGATTGTTCTTTCTCCTTGGTAGATTGCCTCTTTTATTAATATAGAGTGTTCTTCTTTGTCTCTTATAATAGTTTTGCATTTACAGTGTATTTTTTTCAATATTAGTATTGCTTCCCCAGCTCTTTTTTGGTTACTATTCGCATGGAAAATTGTTTTCAAACCTTTCACCTTCAACCTATTTGTGTCTTTCTGTTTAAGATGAGTTTCCTGTACACAGCACACAGATGGATCATTTTTTCCTATTTTTTTAATCCATCCTGCCAATCTGTGTCTCTTAATTGGGGAGCTTAATTCAGCAGCATTCAATGTTTTTACTCTAAAAGCTATACTTACTTCAACCATTGTATCCTTAGGTTTTTATATACCAAATCATTTCTTTTTGAGATTTTCATTTTATTTTTTCAATTTTATTGATTCATATTAATAAAGCATAAGTCCATCAGAATCATATAATCAGTAGTAGTCAGTATGATCACATACCTGTGTATTCATCACTTCAATCATTTTTAGAGCATTTTCACTTTTCCAATAATAATAATAATAACCAAAAAACAAACAAAAAAGTTCATCACCTCTCTATCTCTCTATGCTTCCCCTGCCATACATAACTGCTATTCTATTTCCATCTCTCTAGTTTACTTGTATTTTGTAAAAACAGTCTTATATATACAATATCACTCATATTCACGTTTTACATGATGTTATACTGTCCCATGTTATATTTTTTAGCTTTCCTTCTAGTAATATACATGACCTTAGAATTACCATTTCAACCACTGTCATATCCATATACTAGCTCTGCTGGTTACAAACACAGTGATGTGCTTTCACCATTTCTATTCATTTCTACAGTTTACAGACAAGCTTTTTACCAATTCTTCACAGATTAACCCTCAACTTTCCATTCCTTGCCCTCATTCTATTTTCTGGTGACCTATATTCTAATAATTAGAATTATTAGATGTTTCCTTTTTTTTTTTTCTTTCCATTTTAACTACTCTTACTAATAACCTTCATTTCTACACTCTCTTACAAACCTCTCTCTCCTGTCTTTTACTTTTAGCTCACAGAACTTTTTAGTATTTTTTCCAGGACAGGACTTTTGTTGACAAATTCTCTCAGTTTCTGTTTATCAGCATATATTTTAATCTCACTCATTTCTGAAGGACCATTTTGCTGGGTACAGAATTCTTGGTTGGCAATATGTCTCTTTCAGTACCTTAAATATGTCACAACACTGCCTTCTCGTCCCTATGGTTTCTGCTGAGAAGTTAGCATATAATCTTACCGAGCATTGCTGATATATGATGGATGGCTTTTCTCTTCCTGCTTTCAGGATTTTCTCTTTATCCTTTTAATTTGACAATCTAAATAGCATGTGTATCAGAGTAGTTTTGTTAGGATTTATTGTTTGGAGTGTGCTCCACTTTCTGGACATGAGCATCCATATCTCTCATAAGAGTTGGCATATTTTCAACCTTTATTTCTTCAAACTCTCCTTCTGCCCCCTTTGTCTTCTCTTCTCCCTCTGGGACACCCATCAATTCCCTGTGACCCTGCTCATTTTTTTTTTCTCTCTCTGTTCTTCTATCTGTGTGATTTCAGATATCTTATCTTCTAATTCACTAATTCTGTCCTCTGCCTTTTCAAATCTGCTGTTGTGTGATTCTAGTATATTTTTAATCTCTTTTATTGTGACTTTCATGGCCATAATGTGTTATTTTACTATTCATATTTTCAATTTCTTCTGTTTGTTCATGCAGTGTCTTCTTAATATCCTTTATCTTTTCTTTCATCTCCTTGAATTGATTTAGGAGATTTGTGTGCACATCTTTGATTAGTTGTTCCAAATTCTTCATCTCCTCTGAATTTTTAATTGATTCCATTGAGTGGGTCATATGTTCCTGCTTCTTAGTGTGGCTTGTAATTTTTTGCTGATCTCTAGGCATTTGTTTATCTTGATGAGTTTACTCTGTTGGTCAGTTTCTCTCTCTTGCCTAGGGCTTTATTGTTGTTTGGCTTTGTGTTAAGGCTCTTCTTTGACACTTGGTTTAACTTATTGTAAATTTTAGAATTGTCTATGTTTAACTCATCAAAACCAGGCCAGGGACCCACAAAGGTGGCATAGATCAGTTCCAAGAGTTCAGTTCCTCTGTGGTGGTCTCTGTATGTCTCCCATTCTGCTTTATCCTGGATGCTGTAGTATGCTCCCCTGGTCTCCAGAGTCCAAGAACCACCATCTTGTTTTATCCTGAATCCACCTGAACCTGCCTACACCAATGAGGTCTCCCTTTTAGGCCACCCACACCATTCCCCTTGCATCTGCCATCTCTTCCTAAGTACCTGTCAAGGACTTCCTTGCTCTCTGCCCACACCACCCCTAATCTTATAAAATTTTGATCAGTGGTTCCATTTCTCCATGCAAAGATAGGCAGAGAAATGTTTTCTAACTACAGTGGATTTTAGTGGTCCTAGGATTTGGCTTTTTGGTTATATAGATCTTGTGGTAGCAAAAATTCAGTTCAGTGAACAAACTGTAGCTATATATTCCCAGCCAAATATTTAAGTTGACTTCTCTCTTCTTTCTGCCTCATTCCATAGACTTCCTCAGGCAGATACTGCCAGGACCTCTTTGCTTGCTCAGCTCATATTAGGGCCACAGAATAACAGGGGGAGATGAGTAAAGCCTTGGGGACATAAGGAAAGAGCCATTTTATACTCTAGTGTTTGGTGTAGTAATCTTATTCTGTCTATGGAAAGAGAGGGGCCATTCTTTCAGGGAGTTGGATCTCCAGGAGGACAGAGCTAGGATCTGAAAATTTCTGAATCATGGTCATCTCAAGAAAGGTAGAGAGGATATTTCTGGTCTTCAAACTCTATATTTGTAGCAGTGCGTTGGGAACTAGCCCTAGCATATTCTCCTAGAAAACTAGAAGAGATAGCATGGAAACTATAGAAATATTTTTTTATAAAATAGGCAAGTCATACAGGCTAACCTAGACCTTTTTCTCTCTTGGTCCCTCCTTAGTTTCCATAATAGAATTCCAAGAAGAAATGATGGGATGCATCTCCCCAATGTAGGAGAACCCATGCCCCTCTTACTCTACCTGCCACATGAGAAAAGACAGGACAAAAGTATGATCCCTTAAAAAAAGAAGTGTCGAAAAGAAGAGCCTAATGAAACATTCTTTATGATCACCCAAGATATTTTACTTTTTCACACATCACATTGTATACTAAAGACTTAATCTTCTAGTATTAAGATATCATTTTAGTACACCTTCTTATCTTTGATATGGGTGGTTAGCATTTTAATATAGATTAGAATACACTTAAACATTAGTTAGTTGTAAAGTAAAGTTATAATTTAAATAGCACTGTTTCCCTATGTGGCATACCTTGTGTTGACCACTTAATCCATATTTTCTTATATAAGTCTTACAGAACCCTAAGATTTTGTGGCTATCTGCTATTTTGCCTCCACATATTCATTTGTTTGGCTCTTGCTTTAGAAACTTCAATTACCTTCTGGGGAGCCATTCCTTTCTCTACTTTGTTAACCGACTTACTGTGAATTGACAGGAGAGGTGAAGCATGTAGCTTCCCAAGCTTATCAGTAGACCATAATCAAATAATCAGAATAACAATAGGATTTTCCCTGGAACATTTCAGAAAAAAAATTCCCTATTTCATCTGTGCCTGAATTGGGAAGCATATATCCTTGGGAGTTGCCGACTTTGGTACTTTAAGAGAATAAATTGCCAAAGATGGAGCCCAAAAGTGGTGAAGTGGAGTGAAAAAAAGAGAGAGAGAAATTGGATCCAGATGATAATGTTTGAATTCTGGATCCAACCTCATCTAAAGTTTGTTCTCCCATCTTTCATGTTCAGTTATGTAAAAATAAAATAAAATATAATTCTTTTCTGCTTAAGGTAGTTTTCAGCCAACTTTTCTGGCATTTGTAACAGAATCCTCAGAATTGTATTTCATTTTATAGATGAGGTCCTAAAACTTAGAGCAGTTACATAATTTAACCCAAGCTACACCATTAGCAAATAACAAACAGAAATGCTAAGGCTTGTACCTAAACATTTGGAGAATTTAGGTTCAAAATACCCCATGTCTGAGCAGAAGATAATTTACCATCACCTAATTAAAAGACTTCAAAAGAAATAGACCTTGAGTGGCACTGACCTAGCATCTGCCTTTTCTAGTTCACCTAGCAAACACCAAAGTAGAATTTAACCTCAGTTCTGCCTACTCTGCAGCCTACACGCCACTTTATTTTTTCATGCAGCAGAAGCATAAGAAATCACTCTACCTATCATGGAGAACCTTTTGATATCTAGTGGAACCAAGATGAAAGCAAGTAAAATATGTGGGTAAAGGACCTAGGCATTCTATGATTAAGTTTTACAGGCCTGAAACACAATGCATGTGCTAAGAAAGAAAATTAGAACTGCCTTCAAGAACAATTGATATAGATCCTTCCTTCTTATGCCACAAGAATTCATGAAGATGGGATTGGAGTGCCAAAAAGTATCTTGGCCTTGGTTAGAGGCAGCTGAAAGATCGTGACCATTGATATTTGGAGTATATACTTGTATTCCTAAGCTAATTTTTTCAAAATATGGTACTTGGAACATTTCTACCAGAGATGTTCTGCAAACATATTCTTGGTCATAAAAACAAAAATGGACTCTGGTAAAGAGAAAAGGACTGTAGTGGAAGGAAATTTGTTTGTTCATAAGTTGACAGTAGGCTAAGAACGTGACTTCGATAATGGGCAGGATCCAAGGGCAGTTGGAACCAGAGTCCAGGTCATTAACACTGGAGCAGCCTGGTTAGGGAGAAGCTGTTGCTTGCCATTGGACACTACCATTGGCACCAATGCACTAGTCAACAGATGCTGTCAGCACTCCAGAGTGAGTTCTAAACCACATCTTTGCTTTCTTTCATCACTGGTTCAAGATTCAAAGTGCCCAATGGGAGAATCTTATTGGCCAAAGTAGGTATTTCATCAAACTCTAACTACTAGGTTTCAAGGAAAATAAATTTCTGTTCTTTCTGGCTTTCATGATATGAGACAGAGACCTGATCGACATAAAGAGTCAACCAAAAGTAGAATCTATCTTCAAACATAAAATAAATAAATGAATAAGCAACAAATGTCTGTTCCAGTCCACAAAACTATTAAAAAAACAAACAAGAAATCAAGAGGAAAGTACTATATACTATAATTTCCTCTTAAAGGTTACATATTCAAGACTCGGAGAATTCTTACAGTAAAAGAAACAGAAAAAGCTATTAAATTTATAATTCAGCATAATCCAAACTTATTTGATTCTGGTACTTTTAAACATATAATGCTTTGGTACATCTAATAATTTCCTTCAGATTGTAATTTGTTAACAGATGTATTGCATGATTTATATCAATTCCTTATCTTCTCCAGCCCCTGTAAAGGCTGCCTGAGTTGAAAAGCTATATGAAGAAACTAAACAGTTTCATTTTTCCCTTTCTAATAGGGTAATATCTAATAGCAGAGTAAGTTGGAATTCATTCACAGGACTTAAATCTCAGATCAGAGTTTATAAAAGAGACTAATGAAAACCAAGGAAATTCTGGTATTCAGTTGAGATGTTATGTGAATTCCAAGGAGAGGTTAGTCAAGGGACAAAAATACAATGACCAAATGTTAACATTAGCAAACAACAATTGTGAGAGTTTGAAGTTTTTTGTAAACACCATAAAAGATCCTGTTCTTAAATTAATCCATCCCTGTGGTGTGGGTCCCTTTGATTGCATTTTGATGAGATTGCTTGATTAGATCACATTAGGGCTTTTGATTGGACTATATCAGTGAGGCGAGGCCCAGGGTGGGTCTCTACCCTCTAGCTGGGGTCTTATATAAACTGACAACTGAAAGCAAATCAGAGAAAAAGAGCCGCCATTTTGACCCTGCCATGTGAGAAAGAGGACTGCAGGAAGACGGAGAAACCCTGAGAAACTGAGGGACAGCTTGAGAGAAACCCGAAACCAAGGAGGCTGAGAGAGGGGCCAGAATCTGAAATCAGCAGAACACGCCCAAAGTAAGGAGAAGCCACCATTTGCTTTGCCACATGGCAGAAGCCCAAGATCTGTCCAGCAGCCAACCTTTGGTGACAAAGCATCTCTGATGATACCTTGATTTGGACATTTTTGCAGCCTCAAAAATGTAATCCATTACCCTAATAAAATTCCATTATAAAAGCCAACACATTTCTGGTATTTTTGCATTGGCAGCCTTAGAAAACCTAAACAACACCCTTGATTAAGATTAAGTAGGAGAAAGTCCAGCCTACAACCACACCAGTTCTGTCATGGATATCCCATATCTAGGCCCATATACCTGAAACTCCTTCTCTGCTTCATCTGGCTGATTTCCTCATCTTTCAGGTATCATCTTAAATAGCACTTCTTCAGGGAAAAATTTTTTTACTTCCTTTGCCCACCCTTTCCCCATGGACTAAATTAGGGGCAACTGTTGTGTGTTCCCATTGTACCTTGTAAGTTCTTTCTTACCTAGCAATTATTTCACCTTGTGATTACTCATTAAATTGTGCCTCTACGGGATAAACTACAAAGAAGAAAAGAAATGGATACATTTTATTTTTTATTTTTTTTTCCTCTGGATCCATTTCAGCCCTTTATGAAATTCAACCGTCACATAATAAGCTATGTGAAGGTAAGGCTCAAGTATTCTTAATTTACCTGATGCATCCCCAGGCTCTTTCTTAAAGTATCAAAGCATAGCACATACTAAGTGGGTGTGTTCTCTCTCTCTAGATAATAGGTAGATAGGTAGGTAGGTATGCAGGAGCTAAATACATAAATAAATGGATAGATAGATAAGTGTGAGTGTGATTGTGTATGTGTGTAACAAATAGGGCAAAATGTGAGACAGCGCCTAATATGTTCCAATTGTTATGATTGTAAGACAGAAGAATGACTAGAAGGGATACAAAGACAAATCCACTTTAATCCCAATTTTTAAGAAAGGCTAATTGTTTTTCTTCAAACTGAAAAAGACAGGAATGCAGAATAAAACTTGGGTTTAACTTTAAAATGATACAATAAGGTTTGGTCAGATGAATCCACAAAAAAGAGAGGATCAGAAAAGGACAGATATCATTGTTTCTGTATATTCAGGGAGGAAGAAATGTATATTCATGATCACCCTCTTACACTTTTCCTTCTCCTAGCATCTTTCTCAAAATTTTTATACAATCCCAACTGAAGCTGAAAGTATTCTCTGCCTCCCTGGTTCACCTTTACAGGATAACACTTACCTTTCTCTCTTTTCTGTTTTGCTTAATGGTTCTCAGTGGTTCTCAATCCTGGATGAACATTAGAATCATCTGAAAGATTATTAAATATACACATGCCAGGGCTCAAACATGGGGCTTCTGTTTCAGCAAGTTTCAGCCAAGGCATGTATGATTCTGTTGCACTGATAAGTTAAGATCCACTGACTTTCTAATTTTTCCACAATTGAGCTTCCAGCTCAAGTATTAATTCCTTTAAGTGTGAAAATCTGAAGATGAAATAATTTATTAAAAAAACATATATTTAGCATTTAGTGATTTCCTTACCCTTTGAGACTGTATTATGTGTTCTTGCTCATAAAATTTATTAGTGCTATACTACACTACCTGGGTAATTTCAATAAACTCTAAGCTATTCTTCTTCTCTCCCCTTCCCTACATTGACCCCATCTCATCTAACAGACAAATTAGGTGTTCCTTAATAATGAGGACAGATTGGAGAGTCAACTTCGAGAGAGGATGGTGGTATAGGGAGCTCCAGAATTCAGTCTTTCCACTAAAGCAGCTATTAAACAGGTAGGAGCTGTCTGAAACAACTGTTCTTTGGCTCCAGAGGTGAGAGGAACACTGTACAGTATCCAGGGAAGAGCAGGAGGAAGAGAGTGACAAACAACAGTAAAGAACAGTAAGTAGCTCTCTCTTCATGGTGGCAGTGGACATCTATCCCACATTCTTGTGGTGGATCATCTTGGGGTCCAGTTCCTGGCTAAGTGTTGCTGACAGAAAAAAAAAATCCTCTTCCTCAAGAGCAAGGGTGTACATAGCAGAGCAATGATCATGGCTTTTGATTAGCAAATTTGGACTGCTGAGTCCTGACTCTGAGCTACTGTTTCAACTCCCCTGGACAGAGGTGGGAGCAGTAGAAATTTAAAGACACAGTGCCTCCCCAGAATGATAGGAAACAGTTTGTTGAAGAGCAGCATCTGATGGACAGGCCAGGAAAGCATAGTTTTGGGCAATAATCAAAAAGGCTTTGGTGTCCTTTCTGATCCCTTCTCAGGGCACTTTGAAGGTGGTCTGTGCCCCTTGGTGAATCCCTGGCCCTGTACTGGCAGGGAAATACTGACTTGAGAAAGTTTTCTCTGGCCAAAGAGTTCTCCCAGAATTTGTCCTCCTGGCAATAGCAGCTACAGACAATGAAAGGAGTGCAAAAAAAATAAAGAAGAAAAACAAAACAAACAAACAAAAAACAACACAGATCAAGATTCTGGGAGAAGAAACAGAAGAAAGGAAGTTTTCTCCTGGAGGTGAAAGAATTGCACAAAAAGTGCAATCTTAAAATTTTTACCATATATCCAGGGCAAGAAACAGATTAAGAGGAGATGAAAAACTCTCATCAGTTAAACAGGGCTACTCTAAAGATCTAGAATAATTTGAAACAAGCATCAAAGAAGAGACTTAGTACAAAGAAGAGACTCAACAATAAAACTTGTGGCAAGAGAGAGAAATTGACCTTCAGAGCAAATTCAGCAAGATCATCAGATGCCTAGACAGCAGCATACTAAGAAACAGGAAGACATGGCCCAGTCAAGAGAACAAAAATTAAAACTTCAGAGGAGACTCAGAAGTTCAAAAAACTAATCAAAGATATTTTTTAAAATCTCATAGATGAATTCAAGGAGATAAAGGAAAATAAAGAGATAAAGGATATTAAGACACTGTGCTCATGAAGGAGAATTTGGAAGTATAAAAGGAACAACAGAAATTATGGGGTGAAAGTCACAATAGAAGAGATTAAAAATACACTAGTGATACAACAGCAGATTTGAACAGGCAGAAACAAGAATCAGCGAGATTCTTCTTTGAAGACAGGACAATCAAAATCATATAGTCAGAAGAAAAGATAGAGAAAAGAATGGAAAAAATTAAGCAGTGTCTCAGGGATTTGAAGGACAAAATGAAATGCACAAACATACATAAAATGGTGTCCCAGAAGGAGAAGAGAAGGGAAAAGGGGCAGAAAGAACTCTTATAAAAGACATAACATGTCCAAGGAGCATAACATACTCTAAACAGAATGAATCCTAACAGACCTATTCCAAGACACATGCTATTCAGAATGTCAAGTGCCAAAGATAAATGAACATTCTGAAAGAAGCAAGAGAAAATCAATTTGTCATATACTAGGGAGTCACAGTAAGACTAAATGCTGATTTCGCATCAGAAACTATGGAGGCAAGAAGGCAGTGGTATGACATATTTAAGGTATTGAAAGAGACAAACTGCCTGTTCAAAATTCTTTACCTGAAGAGTCCTTCAAAAATGAGGGAGAGTTTAAAATATTCACAGATTAACAGAAACCGAAAGAGTATGACAACAAGAGACTTGCCTTACAAGAATTACTAAAGGGAGTTTTGCAGGCTGAAAGGAATAGACAGGAGAGAGAGGCTTGGAGTAGAGTGAAGAAATGAAGATTATCATTAATGGTAACTAAAAGGGTAAAAATAGAGACAAAAAAGTATGACTTATAAAAAACAAACACTAACATAGCTGAAGTAAGTACTGCTCTTAGAGCAGGGATTCTTAACCTTTTTTGTTCCACAGACCCCTTTGTCAGTCAGGTGAAAACCATGGCCCCTTACTAAGTCTACACTATTCTGTGTATTATTTAATAAATATATCACACCTGTACCAACATGTCCCCACAAGAATAATGTTTTTTTGAATTTCAATTCAAGCTCACAGACCCCTTTTTAAGAACCCCTGTCTTAGAGTAATAACACTAAATATTAATGGATTAAAACCACCAGTCAAAAGACCTGGAGAGGAAGAATGGATAAAATAAGTATGAACCAGCTATAGGCTATTTACAAGAGACTCAACTTATATGCAAAGACACAAATAGGTTGAAAGAGTAAAGTTGGATAAAGATATTCCTTGCAAACTAGCTGGGATAGCTATACTAATTTGGACAAAACAGACTCTAAATGCAAAACTTTTATAATAGACAAAGGAGGACACTATATTTTTAATAAAAGAGACAATTCACCAAGAAGAAATAAAAAGCATAAAAAATTATGAATCTAACCATGGTGCTACAAAACAAATGAGGCAAACACTGGAAAAACTGAAGGAAGAATAGACGTCTCTACAATAGAGAGGTCAATACACCTCTCTCGGCAATAGATAGAACATCTAGACAGAGGATCATTAAGGAAACATAGAACTTGAAGAATATGATAAAGGAACTAGACCTAAGAGACATATACAAAACATTATACTCCCAAACAGCAGGATATACATTCTTCTCAAGTGCACATGGATAATTCTCAGGATAGACCACATGTTAGGTAACCAAACAAATCTCAATAAATTTAAAAAGATTAAAATCATGCAAAGCACTTTCTATGACCATAATGGACTGAAGCTGGAAATTAGTAACAGGCAGAGAACAGAAAAATTCACAAGTATATGGAAGTTAAAAAATACACACTTAAACAATCAATGGATCAAAGAAGATATTGTAAGAGAAATCAGTAAATAGCTCAAGATGAATGAAAATGAGAACACAACATATCAAAACTTATGAGATGCAGTGAATGCAGTTCTGAGAGAGAAATTTATAGCCCTAAACACTTAACATTAAAAAAGAACAGAGTTAACATCCACCTGGAGGAAGTAGAAAAGGAACAGCAAAATAATTCCAAAGCAAAGGAAAAGGAAAGAAATGACACAGATTAGAGCAGAAATAAATTAAATTGAGAATTTTAAAAAATGATAGAATTAACAAAAACGAAGCTGATTCCTCGAGAAGGTCAATAAAATCAACAAACCCTTAGCTAGACTGACAAAGAAAAAAAGAGAGAAGATGCAATTAAATAAAATCAGAAATGAAAGAAGGGACATTACTACTGACCCCATAGAAATAAAAAAGGATCACAAGAGGATACTATGAACAACTGTATGCCAGTAAGTTAGACAACTTAGATGAAATGGACAAATTCCTAGAAATACATAAACAACATACACTGATTCTAGAAGAAATAAAGAACCTTAACAGTCAAAACACAAGTAAGGAGATTGAATCACTCATCAAAAACCTCCCAACAGAAAAAATCCAGGACCAAGTGGATTCATAGGTGAATTCTACCAATCATTCCAAGATGAATTAATACCAATCCTGCTCAGAATATTCCAAAAATTAAAGAGGGAACAATACCTAACTCACTCTCTGAGACCAAAATCACCCTAATACCAAAGACAGTTAAAGATATTACAAAAAGGAAAATTACAGACCAATTTCTCTTCTGAATATGGATGCAAAAATCCTCAACAAAATACTTGCAAATCAAATCCAACAGCACATTAAAAGCACAGGATCAAGTGGGTTTTATCCCAGGTATGCAAGGGTGATTGAATACATGATTAAAAATTAATGTAATATACCACATTAACAATACAAAGGAGAAAAACCACATGAGCATCTCATTTGACACAGAAAAGTCATTTGACAAAATACTTTCTTGATAAAAACACTTAGAAAAATAGGAATAGAAGGGAAGTTCCTTAACATGATATAGAGTATATATAAACCTTCTCTTTCTCTTATACCATCCATGCAATAGAACAGGAAATTCTGTGCTCTCCATCTTTGAAATCCGAAAGCCCAAATACACTCAGCTAACATTTTATGCACTTGTGAAAGGTTGAACGCTTTTCTGCTGAGATAAGGAACAAGACAAGGATGTACACTGTCTCCACTGTTGTTCAACATTGTACTTGGACTTCTAACCAGAGCAGTTAGGCCAGGAAAAGAAATAAAAGGCATGTATATTGGAAAGGAAGGAATAAAACTTTCACTATTTGCAGATGACATGATCTTATATATAGAAAAATCCAAAAAATCTACAACAGAGCTACTAGAGCTAATAAATGAGTTCAGCAAAGTGGCAGGATACCAGATCAACAAGCAAAAATCAGTAGTGTTTCTGTGCACTAGTAATGAATAATTTGAGGAGAAAATCAAGAAAAAAAAATCAATTTACAATAGCAACTAAAAGAATCAAATATATAGCAATAAAGTTAACCAAGGTACAAAGGACTTGCATACAAAAAAAAACTACAAAACATTGCTAAAAGAAATTAAAGAAGACTTAAATAAATGGAAGGCCTTTGTATTCATGGATTAGAAGACTACACAGCATTAAGATGTCAATTTTAACCAAATTGATTTATAGATTCAATGCAATCCCAATAAAAATTCCAACAGTCTACTTTGCAGAATTGGAAAAGCCAATTATCAATTTTTATGTGGAAGAGTAGGTTCTGAACAGCCAAAACATCTTGAAAAAGGTTAACAAAGTTGGAGTATTCACACTTCCTTATTTTAAAGCATATTACAAAACTACAGTGGTCAACACAGCATGGTACTGGCATAAGGATAGAAATATTGACCAAAGAAATCAAATTAAGAGTTCAGAAATAGACCTTCATATCAATGGCCAACTGATTTTTGATGAGGCTGCCATGTCCACTCACCTGGGAAAGAATAGTGTCTTCATCAAATGGTACTGGGAGAACTGGAGATTCATACGCAAAAGAATAAAAAAGGACCGCTAACTTACACAATACACAAAAATAAACTCAAAATGGATAAAGACCTAAATATAAGAACCAGGACTATAAAATTCCCAGAAAAAATAGAGGGAAGCATCAAGATCTCGTGATAGATAGGCAATAGTTTCTTTGACTTTTTCACCTAAAGCACAAGCAACAAAAGAAAAAAATAGCTAAATGGGACCTCTTCAAAATTAAAAATGTGCGTGCATCAAAGGGCTTTGTCAAGAAAGTGAAAAGATAACCTACTTAGTGGGAGAAAATATTTGGAAATCACATATATAATAAGGGTTTAATATCCAGATTATCAAAGGAAATGCTATAGCTCAACAATTAAAAGTGAAACAACCCGATTAAAAAATGGGCAAAAGACTTGAATAAACATTTCTCCAAAGAGGATATTTAAATAGTGGCTAAAAAGCATATGAAAAGATGCTCAACATCACTAGCTATTAGGGAAATGGAAATCAAAACCATAATGCGATATCATTTCACATCTACTAGAATGGCCACTATTAAAAAAAAAAGAAAACATAAAACTACAAATTCTGGAGATGATGTGGAGAAATAGGAATACTCATTCAACGCTGTTGGGAATGTAAAATTTTGCAGCTGCTGTGGAAGACGGTTTGGCAGTCCCTCAAAAAGCTAAGTAGAGAATTAATATTTGATTATCAATCCTGCTACTAGGCATATACCCAGAAGAATGAAATCAGATACTCGAACATATGTTTGCACACCAATGTTCATAGTGGCTTATTCACAATTGCCAAAAGATGGAAACAGCCTAAGTGTCTATCAACCAATGAATGGATAAACAGAATGCAGAATAGAAATATGATGGGATATTATTCAGTTGTAAAAAGGAATGAAGTCCTGATGCATGTGACAACATGGATGAACCTTGAAGACATTATGTTGAGTGCAATAAGCCAGACACAAAAGAACAAATATTGTATAACCTCACTGTTATGATCTAATTATAAGCAAACTCAGAATTAAAATCTGAATATGGGGAGATAGAATGGGGTTAGAGAATGGGGAGTTTATGCATAACTTGTGCAGAATTTCTATCTGGGCTGATGGTAAAGAATGTTCTTTCAGGAACTACAGTAAATTAATGATAATAATATAAGGTGGTAATAATAAGGTGGTATGTGGGGAGAAGTATACCTAATGTAAATAATGAATGATACATAGAAGTATTTTAATAAACTTTCCTCAGTTGTAACAAAGGTAACTAATGTTAAAAAAAAGTACATTTTTAAAAACTGTGCTGTCATCAGCAGTAAAAAATGTTCCACACCAATGCAAGGTGTTGATGGGGTAGAGGTGATGTTTTGAAGCTATATGGATCCCAGAAAAGTAGGTTCTTAAAGCTAATCCATTCCTGTTGGTGTAAACCTAATGTAAGTAGGGCCTTTTTGTTGTTGTTGTTGCTTTAAAATTTTTACTGCAATATAACGATGAAGTAAACAGTATTAGATACTGTATTAGTCAGCCAAAGGGGTGCTAATGTGAAATACCAAAAATGGGTTGGTTTTTATAAAAGGTATTTATTTGGGGGTATAAGTCCACAGTTACCAGGCCAGAAAGCGTAAGTTTCCCCTCTCACCAAAGTCCATTGCCACGTGTTGGAGCAAGACAGCTGCCGATGTTTGCCAGGGTTCAGGCTTCTTGGGTTCCTCTCTTCCTGGGGCTGGGTTTCTCTCCAGGCTTAGCTCCTGGTTCCTCCACAAGGTCAGCTGTAGATGATCAGGCGAAACAGCTCACTTCTCTTCTCCTGGGGCCTTCTCTCCAATATCAAAACTGCTTCTCAAAAACTGCTCCCTCTGTCCTTTGCCTTGCCTTTTATATTCGATTCCCCCATCCACCAAGGGGTGGGGCTCAACGCTCTACTGACTTGGCCCAGTCAATGCCCTAATCATAACGTAATCATGCCCAGATTACCAGATCAGTTTGCAAGCACGATCCAATTATATTTTTGGAATTCATAATTACATCAAATTGCCAGATGGCTACAGATACCTACCATTTTTTTTCTGAAAACAAAAAATATAAATAGGAAAATAACTCTGCCTATACTTCTCAAATCATGTTAGAAGGGTCTCATCACATTGAATGAATAAGAATTTTAAAATAGTAGTGATTCTTTTTATTTTAAGAAATTGTACCCTTTTCCCCCTACCCTCATAGCCCATAACATGAAAGAATGGGCTTCCTTACACATTAATTATATATGTATTTGATGCAGCAATAATAACCATCAATAATTTTGTATTTCTGTTTACAGTTGCTCCAAACACTTTACCAACTTCTCAAAGCCATTATCCAGTGTTGCTATGAAATAGAGACTGTAGATTCAGGCAGCAAAGATTCTTTCTGAAATCAATGAACTATAAAATATCAAATAAATATAAAACAGGGCATTAGACTAAATTTCTGAATCTAATACACTGAAAAGAGTGAAACCTAGGAAAATTTATCTGCTATTTTATAGAAGAAATAAAGCCCTCAAAAGTTGATTTTGGGTCATATAATATTTTGCACACTGTGTAGATATGCAGCATCTGCTAATAAGCAGACATACTCTATATTTATCCTTGCCCTGTGCCCCAGATCCCTCCTACCCCATGACCTACAATCTACTACCTTATACCCCATATCATGGATATGAGCCCAAATCATCCCAGACAATCCAGTGAACAAAGTTGGTGTAGTATACTGTGTAAATAAAATGCTCCTGGTGTTGGCTAATTTGCTGCAGTAACTAAGGATTTTCTCAACCTCTGTTGTAGCAATGCTGGAAGCAGGGAAGGATTCTGCTGAGTGATTTGTTTCATCTCTTGGAACTGAGGCTGATTTCATAAAAATGCAAGTGGCTGTCCTCCAGAACTGGTTGTTGTATTTGTTTTGGGTTGTAGTTGCTGTAGCTGCAGCCTGTGCTGAAGACTAAAGAGCCCCAGCACTAACTGCTTGAGGGAGGTCCACCACAGCCTGACTTCCTCTAGCTACAGGGATTTCCATCAAAAGCACTCCACTGTTCTGTCAGCGTTGTTGAAACTGGCTCTCAGGTCTGCAATTACTTGCTCTCATTCATAGCTCATTGACATGATCTCAGTTACCATATTCTCTTTAAAAAAAAAAAAACAAAAAAACAATTTATTGAAGTATATCATTCATACATGAACATGCATAAACAATTAGTGTTCAGTAAACACCGTGATCTTACAAAACAAACATGCATAACATCATACAGGGCTCCCACACATCATCCCCCCCCACACCAAACACCCTGCATTATTATGAAACATTTGTTAACAAATCATGAAAGAGCATCGTCAAAGTATTACTACTAACTGTAGTCCGTATCTTCCTCCCCTATACATTTTTTAAAGGATTTATTTATTTATTTATTTACTTTTATCCATTTTTACCCCACACCCCCCATTTTTGCTGTTTCTGTGTCCATTTGCTGGGCAACTCTCTATGTCTGTTCCCTGCCCTCTCTTCTCATCCTTCTCCTCCTGTCTTCACTGGGATTCCATCCTCAGAATCTCCGATGTGGGAGAGAGGTGTCCTACCCCCTGCACCACCTTAGTTCCTGGTTTTTTGGTGCATCTCATCTTGGCTTTCCCTTGTGTCACTCTCCTGTTACGTCATTATCTTGCTGCGTGGCTTGCGGGGCCTGGCGGCGCACCCACTTGTGGGGCCTGGCGGCTTGCCCACGTACCTTCTATATTTTTTGTTTTTTAAATTTTTACTGGGAGGTCCAGGGGATCAAACCCAGGTCCCTCCATAAGGGAGACAGATGCCCAACCACCCGAGCCACAATAGTCCTCCTGCTATATCTCTTAAAGTTGACCAAAGATACCCAAAGTTACAATCTTTTCCCACACAGGATGGTCATATAATAAATCAGGCTTAGTTTATCACCAGCATTCTAAAAACCAGACCTAGGGAGAAAAAGTAGGTCTGGGGACACATGCATGGTTTCTAACATAGCAAATGTTTCTCCTTCCCTGATTATCACAAAATCAGGACAGCGAGAATATTTGCAACCATATTCTCTTAAGACTGACCTGTCACAAGTGCACTTGTTGCATTTTCAAAGAGATTTGACCTTGAAGAATCTCCTGAAGTGCTGTCAGTTGATGTTGGGCTGGTAGCCACTGGTGTCTCTGATGGCTTTTCTGCAAGTTTCTCTTGTTTGGTTGCACTAGAAAATGCAAGTTCAGAAGATGCTGTTGTTGATGCTGGAGTGATGGATGTAGGTGTGGAGATGAGAGCTACAGCTGGGACAGGGGTTGGGGCCTGAGCCATGATGGTGGCCAGATTTGATTGCTAAGTTGTGGCTGGTGCTACTGTTGTCACTGCCTTGGGCTTTGTCTCCATAACCACTATGAAGTTTTCTCGTCTGTTTTATATTCTTTGAGAACAGTATCATCATTAAGGATTTTGCCCAAATAAATTAACTTTTCACCTACTACCAGAAAGTCATCTTTCCCCTTTTCAGATTCAATCTTCTCTTTCAGTGCTTTCACCATCTCTTTGGGTCGTTTTAGTTTGTCAAGAGCTGCTGATGCAAAGTAGCAGAAATGTGTTGGCTTGTATATAAAGGGGATTTATTTGCGGTAAAATCTTACAGGTCCAAGGCCATGAAAAGCCCAAATTGGGGCACCGTAAGAGGTGCTTTCTCACCACAATCAGCTACTGTTGATTTGGTTGTCTGGGCATGTGGCAAAGCAAGATGGCCACTGTTCTCTGCCAAGGTCTCAATCTTCCCTTCCCAGCTCACTGACTCTCGGAGCCCAGCTCCTAGAGCTCAGTTGCGAGCAACCAGGCATAGGGCCTGTCTCTTTATAGGCCTCCTCTAACAGTCTCCGCTGCTCTGCTTTCTAGTTCAGTTGTAAGCTCTCAGGCATAGAGCAGGGCTCGCCTTCCCTTGAGCTGCATGGTGAGCCCCGCCTCTTGGGGGCTTCGGCCTAAGCAATCCTCTAAGCCTCTCTCACATAAGCAGGATCAAAAATGGCAGCTTCCTTTTCCCGTGTCTTGTCCCTATTTTTATCAGTCCCAGCAAGAGGGCAGAGACTCAACATGAGTTACTTCATTGACATAGTACACTTGAAAGGATCTCACACCCAATGGATTAGCTCACAAGCATAATCCTTCTCTTTTTGGCATTCATAAAAAAACTTCAGACTGCCACAGAGGTCAATGTCAGTCTTGAAGGTCTGCTGCTGGAGGGTCTTCAGGGTGACTTGCATAGTGCTGGTGTACTGCTCTGCTGGCAGGCCTGCTCTTGGTGCTGGCTGCTGGGTGGGGTCTGTGGCCTGGCTGGGCCCTGGGATCACAGTGCTCCTTGTACACTTGGGAGGAAGGTGGAAGGGGTGGGGGCTTATTACACTCACCCTGTGACTGTGATCTTTCCCATGAGCTCTGGCCGTCATGCTGCTTCATGCATCTGGTGCCAGCCACTGGGCCTGCAGGGTGCACAAGGGGCTTGGCAGGGCAAGCAGGGAGTCTGCTAGCTCTTCACAAGATGGCCGCTACCATCATCATGACTTGCATAAATAGGGCCTTTTGATTATGCGATTTTAGCTAAGGTGTGGCCCAACGTGGGTCTTAATCTTACTGGATTCCTGTGTAAGAAAATGTAATCAGAGAGAGAGGAAAAAGCCATGGGAGCAAACAACTGAAAGCAGCAAAACCAAGAAGAAAAGGAGAGACCAGCAGGAGCCACCATATGCCTTACCATGTGGCAGAGGAGTCCAGGATCACAGGCAGCCAGCCTCAGGAAGAGTGTATGTCCTAATGTCTTGATTTGGACATTTTTCTCAGCCTCAATGCCGTAAGCTTCTAAGTTACTGAATTCCCATTGTTAAAAGCTAACCCATTTCATGGTATGTGCATTTTGGCAGCTAGCAAACTAAAACAGGAGGTATATGGGAATCCTGTGTTTTATACATGATTGTTCTCTAAACTCAAAAGTTCCCGAAACAATAAATAAATAAAAGAATGAGGACAATTTCTTTTATCTCTCTATGCCAATTATCTACCACAGGGCTTAGCACACAATGTGCCCTTACTGCATTTGGTTAAATAATGAATCAGTTCTCTAGTGTGAGTTGTCTGGAAACAGGAAATTTCCCCAATTCTCAATATCACAAACTGGCCTCAGTTCTAGATTAAGCTAAGGCAAAACAATGGTAAATTTCAGGCTACATCACCTATACCAACTTAAAAATATATATTTTCCTTTGATCTCAGCTGCTGATGGAGAGGCTAGGAGGTAGCAGAAAGTTCCTTTCTTCCTTAGGAAAAAAAAAAAAAAAGATGGTACTAAAGCCCAGGAGAGATCAAAGGCTTTCTATTTTTAAACCTTCCCTGAATTATCAATTTATTGCTAGGCTTTGTTTTGAATTTCATGGCTCTGAGAGAGCAGATTCTGTCTTTCAGAACTGACTGCCTTGCAAGATTATTTAAAAAGTAGCTTTATTAAAATAAACACAATTAGAATCAAAACAACTTCAGTACTTCTAGAGATATTTCCTAGAAAGGAGAATAAAAATAAGTCAATTGCTTAAGGACCATTTTATTATGTCTAATAAGATGTAGTTTTCTCTTCATGTTATGGTGACTTTTTTTTAGCAGAGAGGTGGGCCTTATTTAAATAATTCCACATGTATGGCAGGTACCATGGAGACTTGTATTTTTGCTTCCTAACCTATGTTCAGTGCCCTTGGAAATAGGTTCTCGGGTAACCTTCAATTGCTCCAGACTCACTGCCTTGTTGTTAATTTGAATTTGAAATTTTCATAAATTTGAATTTAAATAAAGGAAACCTCAAAACATTTTCAATGAATTAGTAGTGTGGAAATAAAACCAAAAGTCTGCGGAGGCAGTGTGATGTAAAAAGAAAATGCACAGATGTGGGCATCAAAGGACCTGTGTCCTTGCACCATATTAGCTGTGTGACTTTTAGTATGTTATTTCATCTCCTTGAATCTCAGTTCCCTTATCTGTAAAATGGAAAAAATAAGCAAATAATGCATACACACTTTTGAGGGTTAAAGAGGATCAGATATAAAACATTTGATACATCACAGTAAGCATTCATTAAAATAGGATTCCCTAAGTCCACTTCCCATGATTGCCCTTTTTTTTTCTAGAACTTAAAATAGCCACCACAACAATCACTTCTAGGTCAAATCTGTAGCATTGTTAACTAATTCCTGTCCTCCATTGCCTCTATTCTGGTTGTAATTGCTGTGAAAAACTAACATCTCATGTAAATGATACAGAGAAAAAGCCAAATTCCAACTCCTGAATATACTCTGGAAAATATCATTCTTGCATTAATATTTTTTGTGCATCTCCTATGTATCAGGGTCTATGTTTCTGTCACTTAACTTCTAATTCCTTACCTCAAAAAAAAAAAAAAAAAAACTTGCAGTCTGGGCTAGAAATTATCACAGAAAGTTCCAATATGACATTAAGATTGATATATGTTATGAGAGAAGCCTAGATAAAACTATGAGAAATTAAAGAGAGAGAAACTCCTTCTGTCTTGGTAAACCATGAAAGTTTTCTGGGAGCAAGAGGCATATTAGCCGTGGCATGAAATAGAAGTAGGATTTTGAAATGGAAAAACTATAGAGGAAAGCATCCTCAACAATAATAGCCTGTGCAAAAGCATTGAGACAGGAAGGAAATGGGTCCATTTTGAGAAATGAAAATTTAGTTTTGTTGTTACAAGTGGTTCTGTGGAAGGAAGAAGTGATAGAGAAAGATCTTTCAGTTTCTTAGGTGTACTGAAGCTTTAAAGTACTATGATTATGTAACATAAGAATCTTAGAGGGCATCTGAATTGACCTTAAATAATTTGAAGCTGGAAGGTTGTCTTCCTATGTTGGAAGACAATGGACTCTAGCTTAGGGATGATACCTTTCTGACTGAGTCTAACTGATTGAAACTTAGATTGAGCACATATATTGACTACATTAATAGATGACCTAAATACTGGCTGGAACACCATGGTCCAGATCATAACCACACTTTGAACATTTCCATAGCCAAAACTAATACAGAGATGAAATGAGGAAATCAGCCTCTCACCAAATAAGCTCTATAATTAGCTTTATGAAACCAAATAGTCAAATTCAGGCTTTAGCCTTCATATATCTGCCTCTAATAACCTTGAAACACATTGAAGGACCATATAAATTGCCACATCTTCTGTTAAACCTTTTCATCTCTTCATGTTGCCCCAAGGTATTCTACTTTGTTCTCTTCTCTTTATCTATATTTACTCTTTTGGTTATCTTATTAGCCTCAAGATTTTAAATATCATCCATTTTTGCCAATGATTCCCACATATATATCCCCAGTTCAGAACTATGTCTCAAAAACTGTTGAATGTTGATATATGCCTCCAACTACACACTCAACATCTCTACTTGATGGACAAATAGACCTGACAAACCTAACATTCCAAAACTGAATTTCTGTTCTTCCTCCAAAAAATTGTTCAACCATCAACCTTCCCCATTGCAGTTGATATTAACTCCATTCTTTCATTTACTCTGACCAAAAAAACTTGTAGTAAACCTCTGCTCTTTATCTCATACCACCCATTAAATAGAACAGGAAATCCTGCTTTCACCATCTTTGAAATCCAAAACACTAAATACTAAGTATTACTACCCCGCTAGTCCAAATCACCATCATTTACTCACTAGCATTACTGCAAATGGCCTTGTAAATGGCCCCTTGCTTCCACACTTCTCCCTCTTGCAGTTTAATCTCACCACAACTTTTATCCTTTTAATAGAAAAGTCAGAGCATATCACTCCTCTGCTTAAATCCTTGCATTGGATCCCCACATCACTCAGAGTAAGAGCCAATGATCTTACAATGTTCTACAAGGCCCTGTGAGATCTGCCGTGCCCTGTCCTAAACCACATTAATTCTTTGACCCCAGCTCCTAATAGTCTCTTAGCTCACACAAACTTCCTCACCATTCCGCCAAAAAAAAATGCTCACACTCTTTACAGAGCCTGTGTACTAGCTGTTCCCCCTGCTTGGGTATCTGCTATTCCCCAGATATCCTCATGGTTTACTCAATGTTACTTTCTCAGTAAGACCTATAGTTAAAATTCTAACTGCATCCCCAGCATTCCCAATCCCTGTGACTCAGTGCATGTCACCGTCTCACACACTGGATAATTTTGTTATTTGTAATGTTTATTGTTTATTTTCTATATAGCTTGAATATAAGCTCCTTGGAGGCTTGTATATTTGTTTGTTTTGCTCATTTATGTTTCCCAGGTGCCTAGAACAGTGAGTGTCTCTCATGCAATATGTGCTCAAACAATAGTTGATGGATGAAATTGAATAAAAGATTTCTCTCTCCCTCTCTTCCTCCCACCACCTCGCTCATTTTACATTGTCCTTGATACCTAAAGCTTCTAGTAGATTTTTTTAATATGTGGAGGTGATCAATAAATATGTCCTGAATTCAGTTGTGTTCTACTTTTCAATGGATTTTTTTAGAGCCATAGAGTGTGATGTCAGTAATAGAGAAAGCAAAGCAAAATAGTGCACTGTTTGCTTGTATCTATTGATACCAGAGGAATAGAAAGCAGATAGAACATCCTGATCATCTTTTATAACAAACAAACAAAAACCTTTATTTTTTAATTTTTTTTTTAATAGCAGTGCCTGGGACCCGAAACCTCTAGATTAGTGTTTTTTAAAGTGTATTTCACATCCCTCTTGTGGTTCTGAGGAAGTGTGGCAAGAGTTTCTGAACGTTTAGGAAAAAAGTCATGAGGCAATTTCACCCTGACCCCATTGAGGTTCCTATCTGAAATTGTTCTTAAGTTCTTTCTTCACCCAGGCCAGCTCTGCTATTTCTGTTTTCGATATTCACCTTTTGAATATGATTTTATTGGAATAAAGGATTCTGGAACAAAAAGAAAATGTTGAAAACGACTAAATTAGGTCATTTTCTCAGCTTTCCACTTATTTAGGTCTGTACAGACACCATTTACCTTTTAGCCCTTGCCAATTCTGGAACTAAATGGAATCAAATTGAATATCAAAAAATAAGAACTATTCTTTATTCTTTCCCAAACTGATACTTTCTATTTTTGAAATAAAATGGGACACATGATTTTTTTCTACCTTATATCTAACTAGTTAGGGGTGTGTGTGTGTGTGTGTGTGTGTGTATACACACACACACACATGCACACATACACATATATATAGCCATTCTGTTTTTCTCTCGGTACACGGGATGGTGGAATGTTAATTGCTACAGTGGTGTCCAGCAAAATTCACATATTTGCTCTTAAATAAAACCATTACAGAAGAAGAAAGGAAAATCAAAATGACAGAAGAACTTGTCATGTCATAACATGTCATGCTGTCAGAATCTTTAATTTGATGTTTGAAAAAAAAAAAAAAACCCACCTACAGATGTGCTACAACTACCAATTTTGAGTCATCCAGGAATATTTAACATCTACTCATATTTCATTACCTTGCTTGGTGATTTCTTTTCCATTTCTTTTAAATTTTTTCCTTCTTTGGATTATTATTTTAGTCGACAAAAGTATTTTAATATCTGTCATGTGCTTTCCTATCTGAGCCCTGTATTTTTAGGAAAAAGAAAAGTTGAAATTTTCCAAATTCCCTTTCCCACCTTCAAATCATGAGTTGACCCAATTCAACTCTCCATTGTCCCAACAATGCCCAAGTTTCTACATTGATCTGAAATAGACACATTACCCTGAGCTTTTCATATTCAAGCCCTAGCTCTCTGATGATATTCCAAGATGATGATCCCAAGTAAGTTTTTGCTCACATACCAATTCTAATTGACTGACAGTGATTGGCCAAAGTTCTGTATTAAGGATATTGAAGCTGAGTCTGAAGCAGAAAAGTATGGTAGAAATTAACAGTATCTCATTTTGATGCACAACCTAGCACTTATGCCAATAGGATATGTTTTACTCTACTGATCAGGAGCCAGTCCCTACCTGATTTCCCTTCATTTACATTTTGGCCAATTATCTGTTGTCCTGACCAACAATTTCAGGTCTTGAACTTTTCTCTCCAGAGCACTCTTCCAAAATCAATGACATATCTGCTGTACTCAGATCCCAGTCCCATTAGGTGAGGGCAAAAAAACATTAGGTTCAGTTTCATGTCCTTATTTTCAACTGGAAGAAGTATCACAGAAATTTCTGGGAGGCACTGTATAAAATCTCTTTGCTATAAAATAATAAAGCATCTGTTTATAGCTTTGCATTGTTTCATATTTATATATATATCTATAAATTTCCACCCTATCCTCCTGGACATTTCTTGACTGTCATTCAAATAACAATTTGGACATTTCTTTCTTGGGGAAGACATTCTTGGTTTTCACAAATGGAATATTTATTTTCTCTTTTCTTTGAAATAGTTATTTCATTTCAGATATCAATAGTACTTTAAACAGGAATGCATTTAGCTGTAAGCAACAGAAAATCAAAATCCAAGGGTTAGAATAAATATGAGTTTATCTTTTCTTACTTATCAAGAAATCTAAAAATGGAGCTGTTGGTATTAAGTTAATGGATAAACAATGTTGAGGCCATCATCTATGGGATTTTCTTGTTCTTTTCCTCATGGTTGAAAGATGGTTTCTGAAGCTCCAGGCTTCTTATTTTCATTTAAAACCAGTAAAGAGGTTAGAACTGTATCACTTGTGATTTCTATAATATCAGAAAAAGCTAATACCTTTCCAAGGCACCAAGTAGAATTTCAATTACATCCAATCAACAATAGTTTTGTCAGATGACCATTCCTAGCTATTAGGGAGGCTAGCAAACAGAGTAATTAGGTTTTCTAGGTTCTCTTTTAGAGGTGGGTGAGAAAGAAGGGGTCTATGTATGGTTTTGAGTTACCCAACCATCAGTGTCTGACAGAGTTGCCCTTAACACCCTGAATATAATATCTTTTCCATGACCTTTCTCCTTAATAAACGGTTTACTGAGTAAGGACAGATAGTGCATTTTGTCTCTGAACACAAGATTTGTACCTCATGCAGAGTAGCTACTCAACATGTTTGTTGAATTGCACTGTGCGGAGTGACTGTACAGTGTCAATTTAGCTTAGCTGAAACAACCTTCCTCAGAATCCTCTTCCTTGTTTGGTCCTGATTTAGTGTTCATACTAAAGTGAAATTTATGTGGATTTGGAAAGCAAAGTGAATTGGTAGCCATTATTCCCTGAGGATTGTCATGGTTAGATACAGTGAAAGACAGACCTGGAAATGCCTATGAGTTTCAGCTTATGCTTTGTCTTCCCTGAATCTCCTCTGGGGAGGTTTTCTTGAGGGGATGTCTTATGTCACCATGTTGATATTGTCACTGGCCAATTAATTTTTGACAATGCTATCAAGTCCACTCAATTGGGAAAGAATAGTCTCTTCAACAAATGGTGCTGAGAGAATTAGATATCCATATGGAAAAGAATCAAAGAGGACACTATCTCATACCACATACAAAAATTAACTCAAAATGCACCAAGACTTTAATAAAAGAACCACGACTATAAAACACCTAGATGAAAATGTAGGGAAGCATCTTTAAGATCTTGTTGTAGGCTATACACAAAGTAAAAGCAATTAAAGAAAAATAGATAAATGGTATTGTATTAGTCAGGATTCTCTAGGGAAACAAAACTGACAGGAGATATCTGTAAATAGTATGACATTTTATAAAATTGTCTCATGCGACAGTGGGGATGAACAAGTCCAAATTCTGCAGGGCAGATTGCAAGCCAGGGGCTATAATGAAGGTCCCTAATAACTTCCCCAGGAGATGCTGTCTGTCTGAAGGAGAGATGGGAATTCTCTCTCTGTATGCTGCCATCACTGCTCCTTTTAAGGCCTTCAACTGAGTGGATGAGATGTCACTCATTGCTGATGGAAATCTCAGTTGATTATAGATGTAACCAGCCATCTATGCAATCAACTCACTGATGATTAAAGTTCATGAAATGTCCTTGTATTACAATTAGCACAGTGCTTGCTTGACCAAACAACTGGGCATCATTACCTGGCTGAGTTGACACATTAGCCTAACTATCATAGTCCACATTAGCCTAACTATCATAGTCCACCCCTTGTCAACTTGGCAGCCATACACATTACCTTAAACCATACTTATTCTCTAAAAAAACACCAAACATATATATATATATATATATATATATATATATTTCTTTTTTTTTCCTGCCTAACATATTCAACTATTCTGCATACAACTGGAAACTCACTAAGTCCCTCAAGAACAAGGAGCAAGTGCTTGGGTAATATTCACTCTTAAACTTGACATCCTTAAATACTATGACATGAAACTAATACAACTTCTGTCATATGGTAATGGGAAAGGTTAAGGAAGAAAACAAAGATATTCATTTTATATACATATACAAACATACTCATAAAAAACAAGGAAGAAATATTCATGACCATTACATTCCTTGTTTCTGTAATTGGTCACATAGTCAATGTTCATATTCATCACTACCTTCTTCCTCTACCCAGTCCATGTTCCCTTACCCTCAGCAAGCACCTCAGCTGGCCATGGTTCTTTGCCTCCTAGGGTGACCCAAACTTTCATTACTGAAGATTCTGGGCTATTGGTAGTCCTGCCTGGGTTAGGTTGTTGCAATTTTCCATTGACTTTAACCACAAGCCACAGTAATACTAAGAGACACCGTAGGGGGTCTGTATTCCAGGCAAACTCTTCCTTACCTCCATTGTGTAGGTGAAGTCCTATTTCCGCTTGATAGTCAGGATCAATTACTCCAGCCAGTACCATAATTCCCTTCTATCCTGTTGATTCAGAGGCATGAGGGGTCCCAGGTAGCTAGATGGCAGTCTTAACTTCCAGTTCAATGGAATATTTGTTGTGTTCCCTGGTGAAAGCACTCCTCCTTTTGGAACTAAGGCCTGGAGACAAGCAGAGCTTAAAGTTGTAGGGACAGGGAGCAAAAATTTACCTAGTGGACCACTAGAGGTAATAATGAGTGGTGCCACTTTCATTACCACCCTTTGATTCCTGGACCTGTGAATATTGGCTATGGGAGAAACAGCACCACAGAGTGTAATGCTGATTTAGAGTATATACAGCTTCCTGGAGAACAATGTTCCAGCCCTGCAGGGTATTGCCACCCAGTTGGCAACATAACTGAGTCTTCAAAAGGCCATTCTACTGTTCTTTCAATCCACCTGCTTCAGGATGATGGGGAACATGGTAAGAACAGTGAATTCCATGAGCATGTGCCCATTACCATACATCATTTGCTGTGAAGTGGGTTTCTTGGTCAGAAGCAATCCTGTGTGGAATACCATGTCGGTGGATAAGGCATTCAGTAAGTCTATGGATGGTAAGTTTGGAAGAAGCATTGCATGCAGGGAAGGCAAAACCATATCCAGAGTAGGTGTCTATTCTAATTAGAACAAATCGTTGCCCCTTCCATTATGTAAGTGGTCTGATATAATCACCCTGCCATCAGTGAGCAGGCTGATCACCTCAGGGAGTGATGCCATACCTGGGGCTCAGTATGGGTCTCTGCTGCTGACCGATTGGGCACTGAGCAGTGGCTGTAGCCAAGTTGGCCTTGGTGAGGGGAAGTCCATGTTGCTGAGCCCATGCATAATATCCATCCCTACCTCCATGGCCACTCTGGTCACAAGCCCATTGGGCAATGGCAGGATTGTTTGGGGAAAGAGGCTGAAGGCTAGCCACAGAACAGATCATCTTATCCACTTTGATTATTAAAATCTTCCTCTGCTGAAGTCACCCTCTGGTGAGCATTCATGTGGGACACAAATACTTTCAGGTTTTTTGCCTATTCAGAAAGGTCCATCCACATACCTCTTCCCCAGACCGCTTTGTCATTAATTTTCCAATCATGTTCCTTTCAAGTCCCCCACCATCCAGCCAAACCATTGGCAACAGCACATGGGAATCAGTGTACAAATGTACCTCTGCCATTTCTCTTTCAAAGCAAAATGAACAACCAGGTGCACTGCTCAAAGTTCTGCCCACTGGGAGGATTTGCTCTCATCACTGTCCCTCAGGGACATCCCAGAATGGAGCTGTACTGCTGCAGCTGTTCACTTTTGCATGGTACCTGCATATTGTGCAGAACCATCTGTAAACCAGGCCGGAGTTTTCTCTTCCTCAGTAAACTGATCGTAAGGAACTCCCCCAGAGGCCATAGCTGTAGTCTGGGAAAGAGAAGGTAACATGGCAGGGGTGGTGACCCTGGGCATTTAGGCTTCTTCCTCATGTAACTTACTTGTGACTTCAGGACCCACTCGAGCCCTATCCCATATATACCACTTCCACTTTATGATGGAGTGGTGCTATGCATGCCCACCTTTATGGTTTGGTGGGTCAGACAATACCCAGCTCATGATAGGCGACTCAGGTCTCATGGTAACTTGGTGGCCCATGGTTAAGCATTCAGTCTCTACTTAGGTCTAGCAGCAGGCCAAAAGCTGTTTCTCAAAAGGAGAGTAGTTATCTGCAGAAGACGGTGGGGCTTTGCTCCAAAATCTTATGGGTCTGTGTCATGATTCTCCTATAGGGGCCTGCCAAAGGCTCCAGATGTCATCTCTATTTGCCAAGGACACTTCTAGCACCATTGGATCTGATGGATCATATAGCTGAAGTTAGTGGCAGTGCAGCTTGCCCAGCAGCCTGGACCTATCACAGAGCCTCCTCTTATTCCCATCCCCACTCAAAATCAGCAGCTTTTCTGGTCATTCAGTGAATAGGCCAGAGTAGCATACCCAAATGAGGAATATGTTGTCTCCAAAATCCGAAGAGACCAACTAAGTGTTGTGTCTCTTTTTTGGTCATAGGAAGGGCGAGATGCAACAGATTATCCTTCACTTTAGAAGGGACATCTCAATATTCCCCGTACCACTGGATACCTAGAAATTTCACCAAGGTGGAATGCACCTGTATTTTTGTTGGATTTATCTCCCATCCTCTCTCACGTAAGTGTAGAGAAATTGCTACTTCTTGCTCACCAGCTCCAATCAGCATGGTATCATCAATATAATGGACCAGTGTGATGTCTTGTGGGAGGGAGAGATGATCAAGGTCCTTGTGGACAATACTATGACATAGGGCTGGAGAGCTGATATACCTCCAAGGCAGGACAGTGAAGATATATTGCTGGCCTTGCCAGCTGAAAGCAAACTGTTTCTGGTGGTGCTTACTAGTGGCCATTGAGAAAAAACCATTTGTCAGATCAATAACTGTATACCAGGTACCAGGGAATGTGTTGATTTGCTCAAGCACATTTTTTTAATTTATTGCCAAGATATTATATTTTTATTGATAAAATTTATTTTTGATTATATCTTTCAACTGTTTTTATTTCTACCTAAAAGAGCATTTGACTTCTGTATATTAAGTTTTTTAATTCCACACCTTATTGAATCACATTATCATTTATAGTAATATATATATTACTGATTCTCTTTGGCTTTTTAAGGTGTACAATCATCTAATTTGCAAATAGTAATTATTTTGCCTTTTTCTTTCCACTTCTTATACACCTAGTTTTTTTCTTTTATCTGATTTTATTTGTTAATACCATCATATAATGTTAAATAGTGTAAATAATATTGGTCCTTTTAATCTTATTCCTTACTTTAGTGTTTACATTTTGAGTATGACACTGGTTCTTCTTTTGAGATATACATAGTTTATCATACTAAAGAGATATTAATCATTTCCTATTTTATTAAGAATCTTAAAATCAAGAATAGATGTAGAATTTTTAAAAAATGGCTTTTTGGTGTGTATTGATATGATCATATGGTTTATTTCAATATATTGATATATATAACTCACTATATTAATATATTTCCTTACATTGACCCAATATTGTATCCCCTTTAAAAAACACACTTTATATTGATATATTAGTTTTTTAATGGGCTACTGAATACTATTTACTAATACTTTTATTGTAAATTTTCAATATTTATAAGTCTATAATTTTCTTTATGTACCATCTTTGTTTTATTTTGATAGCAATGCCATGTGCACTTTAAAGGGATTTTGGAAATATTTCTTCATTTTTTATGTTAAAGACCATTGTCTAATATGACCATATTGATGAGATAATATAACTGGAATTACTTATCTTTAAAGATGTGATAGTATTCCCTCTATGAAGCTATCTGGGTCTGATTTTGGGGGGTGAAGGAGTGGTATTTCCTCTTATCCTATTTTTACTATTTTTTCTAAGAAATCAGTCTGTAAACACATTCTTTTCTCATTCCAAACATTTTTTGATTGGGTAGCATATCATTAGGAAAGTGACAATGAAGCAGTCAATATTTGATTACAGATTACCAAATTGGGAAAGAGGAGAGCTACTTATTGGGGGCTATAAAATGCTGGTGCTTTCATTTAATCTTCCCCAAATCTTAATTAGATAAATATTATTTCCATTTCACAGGTGAACAAAATGAAGCTCCAAGAAGTTACGTAACTTTCTCAAGAATATAAGCAGTAGAATATAAGTACTCTTGCCTCTGTAACAATAAATCCCAAGAATTATGGATTACACTATTCCTCTCTTCTGCTTTCCGGAGATGTGACTGACAGGGTATAAATCAGGAGATACAATTTCATTTAATTATTAAGATATTTAAAATCAAATAGGTAATCAACAGCTTATGTGGTATCTCAGATTGTTCTCTTATTGTGCTTACACTCAGCTCACTAAATAAAAGGAAGGGGATGATGAAACCTCCAAGACAAAGAAGAGTAATCATAGTAAAAAGCTACTAGTTTTAAAGTCCTGTCTGACTGGGGAGCAATAAACTTGGATCTAGTCGTTGCTGGGACATGTGGGCCAGATTGGGCCCTACTGGGTGGCAGCTAGTATAATAATTCTGTTGTTTATTCCGTAGCAGCAGATTGGGCCAATTCCTAAAGAAATGGTTAATTTATAAAAGTTATTATTATGGGAAATGCAACCTGTACCCTTACTTCCTTCCTTAAGTAAATCCCACACTCTTTTCGTGAACAGAATTGTGGAATTACTTTACTGATATCTTACTGCTGAAGCTCAAATGGTGATGGTGAAAAGTTAATCGAAAGAGTGAGTGTTATCCCCCAAATCTCATATTGAATTATCTTTTTTTATCCCAATAACATTTGTACTCTAATCACACTCAATTTGAAAGCTTATTGATCCTAGTTCCTTAATAATTAACCTGAAAAAATTTTCCTTGTGAGCTTATAATATCTTGATGTTCTTCACTATATATTAAATTATATGAATTTCAAATTAATCTATAAACTCCAACAGTGTGGAACCAAATTATATAAGTTCTAAATAGCAAATAGGAGAAAGGTTAATAATACCTTGCTTTAAATAGCTTCAAGCATAAAAGTAATGAAAGATAACTCCAGACCCTCCCTCCTCTGATGTCTGACAAATGGCTGGAATGTCAGGGAGGTGAAAATAAGTGAACTAGTCTCAGCATAAATTGTGTATAGCACTGAATTTCTTCATTATTTCATAATTACCAAGTATCTTAGGTTCAACAGTAACTTTGTACACCAACTTCACTCATTTTATAGAACATGTACTCCTCTATGACAGTATTTTATTCTAATTGGTGGGTGTTAAAGAAAAATAAAACAAAATTGCCTTGTTGATTTTTAATTAAATTCACATGCCCACTAGTTTGAATTAACTGATATGATAAGTAACAACTTCACTCTGACATACATACACAAATACACATGTACTGATTTTCTTCTTAGCAGATCATATAATTGCATTTGGTAATTTTTTTCCCATATCAATTCATGAAATTTGGGTTTGTAGACTAAAGAGAAACTAGAAGTAAAGTTGTCAGGTAATAATTTTCAAATTATTAAAAACATGAGTCTAATAAATATAGAATCAACATATATTAAAATATAAGGGTAATGGAACCCAAAACAGAAAGAAGAGTATTTCATCATGTGATGTGGGGCAAGGACACAAGCCAAGGAACCTCAAGGATGACGGGTAGCTAGCACCAGTATGTTACAGACTTTGCGAAGAAAGTATTGTCTTGCTGGTGCCTTGATTTTGGACTTCTAGCCTTAAAACAAGTCTCCTGAAAAGCCAGAAAACTGTCCAGGAAATTCTTCTCAATAATCCAGCCCAGGCTACTGGTTTTACTATCTCAATAAAAGATTTCCTTGGTTGCTGTGACAGTGAAGAGACTGCTGCAGCGTCATGCTTTGACTCTTTATGCTTTGGCTTGAGAATGACAACTGTCATTTCTCCTATAGCCCATTGGCCATAATTAAGCACATTGTTCCACCTAGCTACAAAGGGATAGGAAAAAGAGATCTGCTGTGCTCAGAAAGAGAGGAAAACTAAGTAAAATTGAGTGCCCCAAGTTCCTACCGTGCACTTCTGATTACCTCTCCTTCTAGCCACTTACTACTTGTTTGTTTTGCTTTGGTTTTAGGTGGACAATTAAACTTTCACCCTGCTTTCTCTTTTCCCTGTTGCCAAAACCTATGTACATTGTGGCTATTAGACTACAAGACACATAAGAGAAGGGATTGTGTCTGTTTTATTCATCAATGTATTTTCAGTTCCTACCACAGGATCTGACATGTAATAGTGTCCAGTAAAATTTGCTTAAATTTAATAAGGTATTTTTGAAGATACCACCACACACTTATCAGAATGACTAAAATAGAAAAAAAAATGACAATACTAATTGCTGGTTAGGATATGATACAACAGGAATGCTCATTCATTGCTTGTGCAGATGCAAATGGTACAGCCACTTTGAAAGAGCATTTGGAAGTTTCTTGCAAACCTAAGAACAGTCTTACCATACAATCCAGCAATTGCACTCCTGGGTATTTACCCAAATTGTTATAAAATTTATGTCTACATGAAAGCATTCATGTGAATATGCATAGTAGGTTTATACATAATTTACCCAAACATGAAGCAACCAAGATGTCTTTCAATAGATGAAGGAATAAAAAAATTGGCCAAGCAATACAATGGAATACTATTCATCAATAAAAGGAATGAGCCATCAAGCCATGAAAAGACATGGGTGAATCTTAAATGGCCATTGTTAAGTAAAAAGCCAGTCTGAAAAGACTATATGCTATATTATTATTTCATAAAATAAAATAATGAAACAATCTCACTGAAGGGGATGGGAATAAAAGGTGTTTTTTTTTCTTTTCTTTTTTTTTTTTTTAAAGATTTTATTTATTTATTCATTTATCCCCCCCTTGCTGCTTGTGCTCGCTGGGTCAGCTAACCACGCCGTGCGGGCGGGCTTGCCTTCACCAGGAGGACCCGGGAACCGAACCCGGGGCCTCCCATATGGTAAACGGGAGCCCTACTGATTGAGCCACAGCCGCTTCCCAGAGGTGTTGATCTAATATTATTATTATATCAAATAATTAAATTATCTAATATTATTATTTCATATGACATTCTGGAAAAGGCAGAACCATAGAGATGGAAAACAGTGGTTGCCAAGAGCTTGAGTTTTGTATGATGTGTTGAATACATGAAGCACAAAGGATCTTTTAGGGTGATGAAATTATTTTGTATGTTACTGTAATGTTGGGTATACAATCCTAAGCATTTATCAAAACCCATAGTACTTTACAGCACAAAAGTGAAATTTAATGTATATATATATATATGAAGGTATTTAGTTTGCCAAAGGGCTACTGATGCAAAGTACCAGAAAGCTGTTGGCTTTTATAAAGGGGATTTATTTGGGGTAAAAGCTTACAGTTCTAAGGCTGTAAAAAGTCCAAACTTGGGAACCATCAGAGATGCTTTCTCACCAAAGTCAGCTACTGTTGATCCTGGCATGTTGCCACATGATGAAGCAAGATGGCCACTGATCTCCGCCCAGGTTTCTGTCTTCCCCTCTAGGCTCACTCTTGCCTCTTGATTTCTGTGATCCCAGCCTCTTGAGGCTTTGTGTTTGAGTGATCCTATAGTCTTCTCTCTCCTGGCATAAGTCTTGTTTCTTTCCAGTACTCTTATATCAGTCTCAGCTGTTCTGGTATTTTCCCAATTTCAGCTGTAGGCTATCAGGCAAATGGCTCATCTCTCCCCTGTGCCTCAGCTGTTTGAGCCTCATCACATGGCAGGATCAAAAATGGCAGAACTCTTTCTTCCTGTGTATGTCTGAGAGAGTATCTGTTTTTGTCAGACCCAGCAAGTGGGCAGGGACTCAACCTGAGTCCAGTCTCACTGACTTGGTCCAATGAAAAGCCATAAAGTAATCTTAATAGGTAATCTAATCAAAGGCCCCTCACCTGAATTTAATGCAATAAAGGGCATCATACACAGAGGAATAGATTAATTTATAAACATAATCTTTCCCTTTTGGGGATTCATAAAATAATCTTAAACTGCCACAGAAGCCATGGGATCTGAATATGGAATGCAGACAGGGACAAAAGAATTAACTATAGTATAAAATAATAAAACATTCTCGCTGATGGGGATGGGAATAAAAGGTGTTGATCTAAGTACATTTGAAAACCAGTGGAGCCTGAAAGACCAAACGCAAAAGAAATTGTACATACACTCAGTACTCTAGGTGATAAAGTTGTTTCACATGTGTTTATTGTTTAACAATTCTGAAATTACTATGCATGTATACCAGAATAAAACAATTAATAAATGGATGGTAGGTGGTGAAAGCCAATTTTCTGTGTTAGATTGGGATCTAATAAGTTTTTTTTTTAGTAGGTGTAATATCTGACTTGATCCTTAAAGAACATAAAATTCTGAAAAAGAAGAAAGAACATGTCAATGAAAGGCAGCAGTTCAGTTCACAGTTCTCAAACTTTTAGGTCTCAGAAGGTCTTTATGGTCATAACAGTTATTGAGGACCAAAAAGCCCTTTCATGTATATGCATTACATCTATTGATAATTCATATGAGGAATTAAAATGGATATTTTTTAAATCACTTATGAATTCATTTTAAAATAAAAAATAAATGAATTATGTTCATATAGAAAAAATACATTTTATGAAAAATAATTATATTTTACCAAACAAAAAAAATGTTGAGAAAAGTAACATTATTTTGCCTTTTTTCCCCAAATATCTTCAGTGTCTAGCTTAATAGAAAGAAGCTGGGTTCTCATTTCTGCTTCTTTCCAATATCACACATCATATAGTTTTTGAACACTCCACTTTATACTCATGTGAGAATGATATTGAAAAAAGCAAGTAACATCTCAAATTCTTTTTAACCCATTTTTAACCTTGCCTACCTACTTATGTTGGGAACCTCTAGTGTTCCCTCCACCACATTTTGAGAACCACTGGCTTAAACAGAGTCATAGAAGAAAGTCCAGAATGTTTAGGGAAACAAAGCAGAGGTTAGTAATAATAGAAGCAAAGTTGAATGGTACAATGACATATAAAAAAGTTAAGAATTAAATGAAAAATAAAATAAACAATTAACTGAAAATAAATTGTCAGATATTGGAGGGGTCTGAAGGCCATGCAAAGCAGTTTGCTTGGTTTATTGGTATCTTTTCTAACAACCACAGAGAGCAGTTTTTTGAGCAGAAGAGTGAGAGTATTTAATTTTTTAATTAGGGAAATAAATTCCAATGACAGCATACAGTATAATTTGGAGGGTCCAAGATTAAAGGCCAGAGATCAGCTAGTAAACAATTTCATAGTCCAGGTATATATGATGAAATTTGGTAGAAATGTTCAAAAGGTGATGGATTTCATAGTCAATACAAAGGTAGAATGAACAGGACTTGAAGGTTATTCAATACATGGCTGAAAGAAAGGGAGAAGAGAGAGGTGATAAAGGAATTTAAAACCTTATTTGAAAAAGTCCTATATAATACTATATTTAAAATCTCTGTACCTGTACCTTACAATGAAAACTTGTAGTAGACTTTCCAACTTCAGCAAACATTTTCTCAAAGAAGATTAAAAATATAAGAACTTCTTAGCAACAGCATTCCCCTTAAGAATATGGATAAATATGATAAATCCTTTGAATTTAGTGCCAGAATTATACAAATGTCATTCTTGGGGATCTATATATGGACTCTGTTCCAGATTTTAAAAGAGGATGCATGGGAATAATTACAAATGGATTCTTATAAATTATCTTCATGAAGAGGGGGCATTTGTTTAACCTAGGGGTTTTACTTTGCTTGAGTGGAGTATATACAGGCATTAAATCCAAATCTGAATATCTTACTATAGACAGGATTGGAAGGATGTGATGAAGGAGAAAGAGAGAAACAGGAGTGATAAAAATGCTTGCAAAGTGGGCAGGGATTTGAGAGATTGAACACACAATTCAAATGGGGATTTTTGTTTGTTTGCCATGTGGCAGTCAAGGCTTTTCCTTATCTCCCATGAAAGCTTTAATAAAATCTAAATTATTCACATAGTTGTGGAGTTGGATATTTTTTTTTTGGTGGACAATTCAAAGCTTAAGATGGGTTTGAGCTGAGTAAAGTTCATAAATGAAAACTCAGCACACCTAAGTGAAAGAAACAGCTAGATATTTTCTAACTAGAAAGAATTTTTCTAAGTAAGAAATAATTATCTATAAACAAATACAAAATCAGAGGAGTAATAGAAAGTGCAAGAAAAATTTATTTTTGAACAAAAAGTGCAAAAACTAAATCAGGATAGTTTCAAAAAGAAATATGGTAAGCTAAGTCAGACTACAAAGGCTGGTTCAGATACAAGAATTGTTGAGAATGGCAACATACTGGCTGAGGCTATTTCTTTGTAGATTACTCTTTCTTCATCCAGCAAGCAATGAAATGGATATATGCAAAATTAGGGGCACATGCACAAGCAGATACAGCTCCTTGTTGCCTCTCTTGTTTCTAACAGATAACGTTTTTAAAATTTGGAGGTTTCAAATGATGGAACATCTCTCGGTAAGCTGTCTGTCAGGTCAGAAGAACCCAGAATAGTGGGCTTGCCACCTTTTATGCCACTTTTGGCTGCCAGCATGTATTGTGAACCTTTATGAGCAGTGAGGATGTCCCATCAGCTTTCAAGTGCATGTCTTGTTAGCAAAAGATACTTTTCACTGTGCTAGTTACATTCTTAAACTTGCAATTTTTTATCAAACCATTGTGCCTAACTGAAGTTATAGTGCAGCAGGTATGGCTTATAAGAAAATGTCCCTGAATTTCACATTTTTAATACCTTGGGAACTGTAAGGCATTGTTCAAAACAAACCCCAAGGATAAGCAGCCAAAAAGTGATCATTGATGGGAGTTGTGCATCTTCTCAAATTTCAGAAATACTTTAGACAAATATTATTTATTATAAGAAGATCAAAAAGCATGGCCAGGATTGCAATTACTTGTTCTATTCCTTCACTCCCTGCTCTCTGGATGTAGAATTGTTATTAAAACCAAAATATCTTAAGAGCCAGTAGGCAATTTTCTACACTGTCTCTTTTCCATTGCCATGGCCACCAGCAGCATTCAGGGCAGTGGCTGCTCTAATAGCCTGCAAGGAGATACAGAGCAGATGCCTTGGGAGACTCGTGGAGGACAAGAAACATGTGTATAAATAAAACTTTCTTGTTAAAAGCCATTGAAATTCAGGGTTGTTTGTTACTGTGGCCTAACGCAGCCTCTATTGAATGATATAGCCAGGTTGTTCAAGATAGAAATCACTCTTCTAGCTAATAACTTAATAGCTTCTAACACCAAAGTCCTTTACCACTATCCTCATAGAGCAGAAAGATTTCTCTTCTCTGATTAGTATAGGAAAAACTATATTTACTTAGCCTCTAACACACTGAACATGGCTTCACACGCACTTTATCTCTTTTAAATAGATATGATTTTAAATTTTACAAACAATATATTATAGAATCAAGATTTTAGACAAATTCTGACTCTGGTGCATATGCTCTTTCTATATGCTACAATTTCTTTCCTAAACCTAAAGATAGAAATTCAACTCTTACTATGTAAGGGAAGCATCTTATGCTCTTTACTCTCTTAAAAAGGTCTAGAATTTCATTCAGAAAATTTTGTAGATTTTCTGCAAAATGTTTTTAAATAAAAGTGTCCTTTCCTTCTATGTTCTGAAGACGAATCCCTCTTTAGATTCCTTGGCCCTAAATGACAGTTTTCACAGACCAGAAGGAATTTCAGGTACACTCCAAGAGAAACTGACCCCTGTGGACTGTTTTCCTACGTCACTCAACAAGATAGACTTTTCACCCCTTTGGGGAAAACAAAGGAGGCAATTATAATCATTATAATCACTCTTCCATTCTCTCCCCAGGAGAAAAAGTTCAGGGATGTTTAAATCTAAAGAAAACGAGATATAAATGTTTTAACTTCTTGAATGGATGTCTTAGTTGTTAATTCTTCACTTGCGGTTATCTCACAGCTATGTGTTTTGTTGTTTTTGCTGCGAGTTGCTAGTTTTCCCTTGAAATTTTATCTACAGTAATTCTTTAAGAACTGGTCTGAAGATGAATTCCCCCACAGAAGAATTATGCTTACTGATGCTAGTCACTTACAGGCACTATTATTTAAATTTTCCAAATTTGAGCTTTTTAAACAAAAATGAATTCAGATTTTAATTCCCTGTGAGGACAAAATTATCAAGGGAAACTTTCCCCCACATTCAATGCCAAGGATGATTCATGCAAGGTTCTTTGCTTTCTCTAATGTATAATAAGTTTTATTTCTTGCTCAACATTGCTCTGAAAGAGTTCCAGCCCAACGTGGAAGGTCCTGGTTAAACTTCTCCTTTTGAGTAGGCCCTGGCCTTGTTTCCTGTACCCTATGAAGATGTGAGCATGCTACATATATTATTTATTTTGTCATTTTCCTCCAAGGGCTCATGCTTTCACACTTTTTCATTTAAAATCTAAAGGTCTTACTTTTGTTGCTTACTCAGTACTGTGAATTCTAAAACATGATTCTCAAATGCTGACTTTTTTTTAACCAATTGTATTAGAATCTTCTGGTGTTCCTTTTTAAAATATACATACTCCTGGGTCATTCTGCTTTAATAAAACAATGTTGGGCTTGATTTTGATGCTCTGTTTCATACTACATCACTGAGTTCATTTTTGCTTCATCAGATAGTACAAATGTGTAGTATACTTTCCTTGTCTTGCATGTTTGAAATTGTTTTTCTTTTTTTCCTGCATATAATATTTATCTAAATGTAGAATTTTCTTATTTTCTTTTAATATCTCACATTCTTGGAGAATTTAATCATTGTCCTAGAAAGCTTTCCAAGTTACGGTTACACAAAGGTTTCCTTTTATTAAGGGCTGATAATGTTCACTGAGCCATGTGCATCTGAAGATATCAAATGATTTTCTTCAGTTCAAGGAAAATTTATTTCTCTCATAATTTCTTAATTTACTGAATTTCTGCCTTTTTTCTCTCCTTTTGACATTCTCCTAATGTGCATTGGATTTCCTGGAGAAATCCCCCATGCCATTATTTTCTCTCTCTCTCTCTCATAATTTTAATTTCTTTATATTTTTTATAGTTTCCTTTGGAGTTCTGGGAGAACTCCTGAAGCTGACATTCTACTTTTTAATAACTTGGTCTTTTCCAGGATCTAACATGTTGACCCACTACCTCCTTTGAATTTCCATAGTACTAAATAATATTTGTTTCCTTTTCAAGGATGACTGGTTATCTTCATATTGTATCCTTTTTCTGACTACTTTTTATTTTACATTTTCAAGGACTACCTATATATCCTTTAGAATATGAATAAGTAGTTTTAAAAGTTTTTTCTGTTTCTTGTAATAGCTTTCACTGGTGAAATTTTGCTCTGAGTGTTCTGATCGGTACTGTCTTTTGGTTTTCTGATCTTTTCATATTTTCATTGAAGGTTAGCTACATTTGTTTTCATCCTTAAAGGAGGAGGTCTAGTTTGTTCATTATTAGCAAATGAGACAGACTCTTTGTGCTATAGTGAAGTCATGTATTTAATTCTTTAATTCTCAGAAAAATTAGAATACAGTATGGATTTATTGTTATCTTTCATTGGCTGCTCAGTTATCCAACAATATATGGGTGATAGGACAGACCTATAAGAACAGAAAGAGAGAGAGGGATGACAGAAAGAGAGGGAGTACTTTTTATGATTCAGTGTGTTTCACAGTTTGTTGTTTTGCAAATTGTTGTTTGTTATGTCTGCCTTGAAAGCACAAAACCAGATGTGGCAGGACATCTTTGTTTAACTTATGAGCTGGTCATTGTCACAGCCACCATGTTCTTGCTCTACTCATGCAGCCAGTGAAAGCTATGATATCCCCACTTCTTTCATATGCTAGCATCAAGCTAAACATTTCATAGGAGCTGACATCAGACTCCTTTTCCTTCTTCTCACTTCCCAGCCTAGATGGTAAGAGGCTCCAATCATCTTTTCATCTGAGAAATTGTGGTGGATCTCTAGAGCAGGGGAAAAGTAAGTATCTGTTCCCTAAATAGATACCCTCCGTTCCAGGTGTTTTGAAAAATCAGTAAGTTGGTACTCAATTTAGCTCTAATCTCAGCTCTCAATTCCACCATTTTTTTCTTAAATTCCTTGAAATTGAAGATGTGTTGGTGAGACTGCTTTCTGGTTTCCCAGAGTAGTACAGAATCTTCTCTATCATCTTGTTTGAGCTGTTTCAATACTATTTATATAATTATTTGCCTTGTATTAGAGTTTTAGTCTAGATATATTTAATGTATTTCCATATGGTTGGGTTTAGGTCAGTCATCTTGCTATTAGTGTTACATCTGCTCCTTCTCTTTTTGTTCTTCCATTGCTCCTATCCTTCTTTTTATTGGGTCAGTCGAATATTTTTAGCATTCCACTGTTTTCCTTCTCTTGCCCTTTTAGCTATACCTCTTTTGATCATTTTTATGGTACCTTTAAAGTTATCAATATGCATCCTTAGTTTACCCATGTTCTAGTCAATATTTTATCTCTTCATGATTTACACTTCACTTCTCACACTTCACAGTTTCTATTTCACAATTCACATTGCAATTTTCACTTCAATATCCCCATTTCTCATATTTAATAGCTTGTGATATTGTAATTTAATTTAATTTACTCCTCTCTCCTCTCCTTTATGCTATATTGTCATAACCTTTACTTCTCTACACATTATTACCTCCATCTTACCATTGTACTATTTTTGCTCTAACAGTAATTTTCTTTTAAGAAAATTATGAGAAGGAAAAAATACATATACTTCTATGTTTACCCACTTAGTTACTATTTCCAGGACCCTTCATTCCTTTCTGAACATCTGAGTTTCTATCTGGCATCTTTTCCTTTCGGCTTAAGAACATACTGTAACATTTCTTATAGTTCAGTACAGCTAAAGACAGATTTTCTCAGATTTCATTTGTCTGTAAATGTTTTTATTTCACCCTAGGTTCTGAAGGATATTTTTGCTAAGATAACAAATTCTGGGTTGATAGATTTTTTTCTTTCAGCACTTTAAAGATATCATTTCAATGTCCCCTAGCTTTCATTTTTTTCTAGTGAGAATTTAGCTGTCATTCTTCTTGTTATTTTCCTTTATGTAACATGTCTTTTTTTCCCTCTGACTGCTTTCAAGATTTAAGCTTTATTTTGGCTTTCATAAATTTGGCTATGATTTGCCTTGGTATGGTTATCTTTTTAGCTTTTATTTATTTTGATTAGAGTTTGCTTAGTTTTGGGATCTCTATATCAATCTTTTTCATCAAATATGGGAAATTTTTGGCCTACATCCTTTTACAAATGTTTTCACTCGATTTTGCACTTTCTTCTCCTTCTAAACTCAAATTACGTGTAGGTTGGAACATTTTATATTATTTTAGAGATCCTTGGTACCCTGTTCATTTTTCTTTAAACAGTTATTTTCTGTTTAAAAAGCTTCACATTTATTCCTCTTCCTTCTGCCATCTCCAATCTGCAGTTAAGCATATCCAGTGAATTTTCCATTCGAGTTATTCTACTTTAAAGTTATAAAATTTTCATATCATTGTTTTTCATTGTTTCCATTTTCCGCTGGTGTATTTATCTGATTACTCATTAAGATTCTGTTTCCTTCCAATGATTTATAGTTTTCATTTTTTTAAACATATGTATAATTTGTTACAATACCCAATATTTTGCCATCATGGGGTTAGTCTTCTTTTTCTATCATTTCTTTTTTTTTTTTTTTTTTTTTTTACAATGGGTCATATTTTTCTTTTTCTTATATATCTGGTATTATTGATTATATATTATACATTGTAGATTATACACTTCTGTTGTCTTTCTCAAGAGTATTTAATTGTTTTGTAGTAGGAAGTTTAATTACAGGATGTTCACCTTGAACTTGCATAGACTTGATTTTATAGTTTGTTAGGGCAGATCTGTGGAAAGTCCAAGATGTTTACTAAGGATTTACCTTCAAACTTATGTTCCAAAGTGGATCTTGTCTGAGCCTAGTTTTAGTCTTTGTTAGGGAAAGACTAGAGTTGACCTTCCTCTAGGGCATGATCTTCATTCCTTAGGTGGACTTTTCTTGAGACCCCACTGGAATAGTATGCTAAGGATATTAGTGAGGAATTTACAAGGTCTCTCCCCTCTAGTTGGAGACCAATGTTTCTCAGCACTGCTCAGCCTTTAGTGTCTTCATTCCATTCTCAGTCCCACAGAGACTGCTCTCTAATAAGCCTCGGGTAGTTTCCTCCTATATATGTGACCCAATTCTCAGCCAAAGACTAATGGGGGCCTCTCACGTTGAATTCTGGGGTCTGTTTCTGAACAGATCTTCCCTTTAGGTGCTCTGCCTTGTAGAACCTGATCATTTTAGCTCTACTCTGAACTTTTATCTCTGCCTCCTGAAGCTCTGGACCCCAGCTTTATCAATAGTTCAGATATAGCCACTCTGGACTAGTGAAATTTTCCAGGCCAAGGCACCCCCAAGGCTGATCTTGTGAGTTTACCATCTCTAAAGGATTACAGTCTTGTGCCTCCTGTTGTCCACTAAATGACAACAGTTACCTTATATTTTTGTCCAATTTTATAGTTGATTATAATGAAGGGACTAGTCCAGTACCACTGAATGCATCATAGCCAGAAACAAATATTCCCACCAAAATATTTTAATGTATTTTTCATTTGCTTATGCATTTTTCATAAATATATGATTGTGATATATATATAGAGAGAGAGAATTTTGAATTCATCTATCCTCACCTGACACTAGATGCATTATCCAACATTGCTTAAGATAATTATTAACTGTCTGAAGCATTTAATAGAAACAAATAGAGATATTTGCCGTAATGGTCTATAATTATAATAATTAATTCAGAACTGTAAAATTGTTCTACTTTGTAACTAATCTTGTTTTATACCATAATTATTGTTCTTTCAGAAACATTTGTGATTTAATCCTTGCTGTCAGTCACGCTGGAGGACAATACATAGAGTTATCTCGTAAAAGCAACTCAATTTCAAATTGATGCTTGCAATCTGTGATAGCAAATGTGACTTATCACTAGTAATGGCAAATACGACACTCATCAGAAACAGTAGGTAATTGAAAGTGAAGTGGTATGTGGCAGACAAATGTGCCTTCCCTTCCACAGTTGCCCCTTATTTTAATGTATTTGTGAGCCCCATTTTTTTTTTTCATTTTTTTAAATGAACAGTCTCCATTATGGATTTTTGTGACTTTGGTGAATTAATAATTAGCTTCAGTATGACCATTCCATTGATATAGCTTATGCTTTTAGGCTCATCTTTTCATTTCAAGTATTGATATTAGTGGTAGAATTCAGGTAGTGAATCGAAGTTATATTCCTTAGCACACTTGAATTCATATTTATATTTGAAACCTCTGTCTCCTCTGTCTACAAGGTTTAGTACAGATAGCGTGTCTGTCCAGATCAGGAGTCACATGTACCTCATGCTAGAATTCAGATTCAATTCCAATAAAAGCTCCTACTCCCCTTTGGCAGCCATAGGTACTCGTGTGCTAGTACGCGTTTTAACAACCACCTCTTCAATTGAGAAAAAAATGTAAAAACCCTGATTTATAGAATGTGTTGATTTTTCCTGGTGTAAATATTCCCACCGTGGCTTATTTCAAGCTTCCAATATGAGACCGCTGAACACAGTGTTGGGAAAGGAAGTGCACTATCGGCTCTGGCTCACCACTAGCCTTCATCAGTTCCTGGAGGAGGACTGACAACTCTTTGGGGTGTTCAGACATTCCTCCTGTGGGGCATCAATCTCAGTTATGTGTGGTGAACAGAATTCTTCAAGATGGTCACCAAGTATCTGTCCCATTGTGTGTGTATCGTTTGCATATGTCTTCAAAGGAGTCATTACTCTTCCCAATGACCATTTAAGCAGTCATCCACTTCAGAGTGAAATTCAGGAAACTTCAGATTTTTGCAACACTTGAATATAAGATTTCAAGTAGATATTTGGTGCTTTTCAGGATGGCTAGTTGTCTGGTTTAGTTTATTACACATGCAAACATACATATAAAATATTCTGTTCGGAGGTTCAAACTTTCTCAAATCTTTCATTTTTTTCATCTATTAGAACTAAGAACTAAGAGCTACTCTGTAACCCAATTTGTTTGTTTCAGGATGGCTATTTGGCATAATTTATTTTATGTGTGCTGAAATATGAGAACAAATACAATTAATCACTTAAAATTCACCTTCTTGTTCTTAAAAAAGTATTTTGCTGACCATCTGTGTCACTCTCTGTCACCTTTGCTTACTTTATTTCTTTATCAAAGCCTTTATCACTACCTGATATTATATTAAACTGTTATTTAATGAGGTATCCATAGTACCTAAAACAGTGCCTGGTATATAATAGCTACAAAATAAAGATTTATCAAATAAATGAATAAATAACTGTAAAAATTATGAACTTTTGGATCCTCCAGCCCCAACCAAAAATTTCCATCAAAATATATTAAAGAATAAATTATTTAAACTTCAGAATTTTGATCGAGATAGTTCATATATCGAAGCCATACAACTGAAAAATAAGAAATTGAGTTCATTTACTCCACATAGCCTATATTATAAGTCCTAGAGTCTATATTTAGTTAAAATACACTTAGTATTTTAGTCTGCAGCAATACAAACACACATATACATAGATGTGATGGTTTGAAGCTTGTATGTACCCCAGAAAAATATGTTCTTAAACTTAATCCACTCCTGTGTATGTGAACCTATTATAAGTAGAACATTTTGATGAGGTTACTTCGGTTAAGATGTGGCCTACCTCAATCAGGATGGGTCCTAATCCTATTAGTGAAGTCCTTTATAAGCAGAATAAAATTCAGACAGAGAAAAAGGCGGAGGTGAACATCAAAGAACTGGAAGAGAAGGGAAAGACCAGGAGATATTGCCATGTGCCTTGCCATGTGACAAGCAAAGAACCAAAGGACCAAGGATCACCAGGACCCAGTCCTAGAACACTACAGTCTTCTGGGAGAAATCATTGCCTTAATGGTGCCTTGATTTCAACTTTTTCCTAACCTCAAAAATGTGAATAAATTAATTCCCATTGTTTAACCTGATCCCCATTTAATGGATTAGCTTGAGCAGCCAAGGTAAGTAAAACAATAGAGATATTTAAGTATATATAAGCAGAAATAAATATAATTGCAGAAAGCACTTTCATATGTATTGAAAGTGCTTTCTGACAATTATTTTTAATGGCAACATATTATTTTATCACAAAAAAGTGCAATTATTTACTTATTAGTGACTCAATTTTCTCTAGGCCTGTAGGCATAAATGAAACCATATTTGCATTAATTATTCAGATTTCACTGGTTCCTGACTACCTCCTAATAGTAGTCCTCAGAACCCTGCAAAGTCCCTGGAAAGCATTTTGTATAGGCTCCAAGTGTTACACAGTAATATCTCATCTGCCCTTATGAATTTAGGTCTGATCTATATCCATGTGATTGTCACCAGGCGCTGATATTCTCTGGCTCCACTAATGTCCATAAGGTGGGGCAGTACTACTGACCACCACCATTCCTGCTAGACTCCAGAACATTTTGGATGAATGGTGGACAATTCCACCAATAACTCCACATCTTCTGGGAATCGTTGTCTTTGGTAAATATCACAGCTTCTTTGGAGTTACAGCTTTTAATCAAGAAGTATGAGTGCTCCTCCCAAGTACACAGGGAGCCCACCCAGGTCTTCCTTAGATTCCCAGGAGCATTCACAGGTATCAGAGTAGCTCAGGTATCTACCACCTAAAGGGAAAGAAAGCCACTTCTTGTGTTACCAAGAAGTGCTGCTTGGGCTCACATATCAGAGAGATGAATCATCTTTATCTTTTGCTAATTGCCTCTTCCCGGGAACCCAGACGAAAGTTCTTGGGAATAGTCTGAGGATATTCTCAAATGGCAGAGTTAGAATCAACCCTTTCTTTGTTTCTAAGATTCTACTACATAGTTAAACTTGAGATATTTGTTTCATTTTTTCCCATAGGGTGAATTCTTTAGCAACTCCATCTCAGTTACTCATTCAGATTGATTTCTAATGACTCATCTTCCTTCAACCCTCTTTTCCACCAGTTTGCCAAACTTATGAACAAACTTAAGTTTCACCGTATAACCATTATTCTAATACTAGACAATTGGTGGTTTAAAGTCCATCCCCATTTCTTGGAGCTTACCCTTTTATTCTTAGAGGCTATTTCTTTAAGTTGGATTTTGTGAAGATGAATTATTTGGGCAAAAGTTTTAGGATTTCAAATATGCATTTGAATGTAGATACTACTATCTGATTTTGTGCTTATAGATAAAACCGCACCTAATCTCAAGAAAGCAGTTTATTAAGCAACTTCACTATTAATATAAGTGTCATTCTTCTGAAAAACCTCCATCATTTGCTGTAAATATAACTAGCTATACTCATAATGTGTCACATAATTTAAACACCAAAGACTTTAAATTCTTGGAAAAAAAAAAAAAAGAATGCTCACTTAGTTTCTTTTCTAGCAGAATATTATTCTCACAGTATTTTACAATTATGTAAACTTTCACGTTTGAATGCCAAGGTTTAGGATTGGGTTTTGAAATCTTACATCCACAGATTTTTTTTAGTAAGTTAAACAGTGAAAACAGTTCTTTCAGTCTAACATGAGATATCAGAGGGCTTCATAGTATGCCATAGCATGTCCCATCATTTATCAATCATTGGGAATTGAACGTATGCCAACTGTGAAGAATTTCCATAAGCCCATGGAAAACAATGTTCCTTACTTTCATCATCTGTTCTTCTTGGCTCTGAACTAAACGATTACCACTCTCTGACTTAGTGAGTTGTAGCATGCCAGTATTGTACTTGTCTGCATCAAGTCATCAGCTATTGACATTCAAAGTGAATTTTTCTATCGTATTAATAATTGATGAATAATTTTTAATCCTCTCTTAACGTATCTTCCTTTTCTCTATCTTGTTTTTTTCTAAAATGAAAAATAAAGCACATTTAGTGGATAAAGTTCTATTTATGTATATATAAAAACTGGACCAAGTTGCCAAATGAATTGGAAAAAGTATTAATGTAAATGTTTTTAATGTTTTATAAGTCTGTCAAAACAATCTAAAGACAGATCTCATATATGACTGTCCATGGTGAATGAATACTTTGAATCTGTTGATTTATAAAAGAAAATCCCCATGGTCATTTTATTCATCATCCTCATCACCCCATATATGACTTTTTCAGTACCTTCCAGGCATCAGGTAATTGCTGAGTACATTAATTACATTATTTCTAATTGTCATAAACATAGGGATAACCTGAGAATTAGAGAGGTTAGCAATTTCCCCGTGGTTACATAGTTCATGAATGATAAAACTAGGATCTTAAGCAGAAATAGAACTCATTTCAATGCATTTTAATTGCTCATTTATTCATTTGTAGTCCTCTCTATGTCTAGCTATCTTGATGGCTGAGGTACTCTCTTATTGTATGTTATGTCACCAGTGCCTCGCTTTCAGTCTTTGAAACAGAATAGACACTAAATAACTGTTGAATGAATAAATATATTAATTCTCACCAGCATGTCCTCTACCACTGGCAAGCCATAGCCAAGATCCTTGTCATAAAGCAAATATATCTGTTATTTTGCAGCTGTTTTACCTAAAGTATATGAAAGTTATAACAATTGCTAATTACTCTCCAGAGATATTTAGTATGAAAATTTAATTCTTCAAAATTATTTCCTCGAAGAACAAGCTCCCAGATATAACTATAGGAGTAAGAATTGGCCATTTCCCATCTCCATCCTCTCTGTTTTTGCTCTCGTTTTATTTTTAAGTCAGGGGTAACCAAAAGCAGGAAAAGACATTGATAAAAGACCTCTTTATTTGTTCTTCGATCACAGCTACTGTCCCTTATTGTCTCTTGTATGCTTTGTCTTGAGCAGTGAGATCCAATTTGTTTCCTAGTTATTGCTGATGACTGACTATGGTTGTTTCCCAGACAAATTGAGTTATAATTGGTGATGACAAAATACCATATCAGAGCTACTCAGTCACTGTGGCAATTGCTTTGTGAATGAATCATTCAGCCTCCCTTTATCGTTGAGGGAATTTGAGTGACTCATTTTGGTAGAAAACTAAAACTTTACTAATATAAAGGATTAAGATTTAATAAGATTTGATCTGTCTGAGGAATAAATTTTCAAAGTTACTCTATTTTTCCAAACTATTTCTCTCTGGTTTTCTTTTATCTTTTGTTCATTAACCATTATTATGCAAGGAAAATCATTTAAAAAATTCTATCCTAGGTCACTAAAATGGAAATGGTACCAGAGACATGGATTTGAGAATATAGGGATTTGAAGCAGCATATTTGGAGAACACTAAAGAGTTAGGATTGAAGTACATTGATTTGAAATATACTAAAGATGCACTCAGGTGCAGATGTACATGAAGTCACAAGAAATTAAATTTTCCTGATATTTTTGATGTTCACATTTATTAATGCATATTTTAATACATTTCCATTAAGGTTCATATGAACCTAGAGGAGTTAATGCATGCTGAGCATCTGGTACAATGTCTGGAGCATATTAGGTGCTCAATCATTATTGCCAACAAGAAGTTAAGGTAGGGGAGCCGATGATGCTCAGTGGTTGAGCGCCTGCTTCCCATGTACAAGGCCCTGAGTTCGTTCCCCAGTGCCGCCTAAAAAAAAAAAAATAAAGTAAGCAAGATGATTTCAGGAAGTTTCCTTCATATTTTTGAAGCAAGATTTATAGAACAGTAATTAATTTATTGCCTGTGTGAGTTTTCCAGTGCCCAAGATCTCCCTCTCAAGCATACAGACTCAATAAATGAAATTGAGAGTGAGAGATCAGATAAGTTTCTTAGAGAAAGATTTGCAGTAAGCAACTTATGAGACAGACATATAAAATAAGAATGCTAATTTCTTAATTTTCTGCTTAAAACATAATTGTCATTCAGTTTGAAATATTTGAGTCCTTATTATTTTATCTCTTTTGCCAGACTTCCTGGGAAACCAAATCATAATTAGAATGCTGTGTGGAATCTGAACAAGAAACAGTAGCTGAATAGAATTTTAATTGCCATCAGGCTTATGTTGTTTAATAAATCCATCTCTACAGTAGGGGTGGTCTTGTTAACAAGACTGGAATGCTTAAATTTCATTATCTAATTTTACTTTTCCTTAAAATGTTGATTAGTTGGACAGTCCATTTGTTTGCCTGTATGACTAGACTTTTATGGCCAATCTCCTGGCAGATTGGCTGCCTCTTCCTTTTAGAATGTTGGATGTTTTCAGTCAGGAGCAGTCAATTCTTACTTGCTAGGAGCAACTCTCTCTTTATAATACATTTTTGCCTCTCAGCTCTCATTCATTGTGCATTGATTTTATAGTCTGTCTGGTGATTTGAAGCTGCATGTACCCCCCCCCCCATCATGTTCTAAAATTTAATCCATTCCTGTGGGTGTGAACCTGTTGTAAATAGGAACTGTTAATGAAGCTACTTCAATTAAGGTGTGACCTACCTGAAACAGGATGGGTTTTACTCCCATTTCTGGAGTCCTTTATAAGCAGAATGACATGCAGACACAGAGAGAGAAAGCCACAAGAAATAAGAAACTAAAACTAATAGAACCTGGAGAGAAGGGAAAGATCAAGAGATGCCAAGTGACTTGCCATGCATGTCACAGAGGAGCCAAGGATCTCTGGCCTCCAGCCCCAGAACACTGTTCTTCAGGAAGAAAGCATTACCTTGATGGCACCTTGATTTGGACTTTCTTTTAGCCTCAAAACCATGAGATCAGAAATTTCCATTGTTTAAGCCAAACCATTTCATGGTATTTGCCTGAGCAGCCCAGGAAACTAAAAAAAACTGTGAGAAGACAATTATTTTTTTAATTTCCATAATTCTTGAGTCACCTTTAACCAAAAATACTTAATTTTTGACCCTCAGTTTCCTCATTTACAAAATGGAGATGATAGTATCTTCCTTATATGCTTTTTGAGAGACTTAAATACCATATTTAAAGAACCTAATGCTTTGCTTAACACAAGGTGTAAGTTCAGCAAATGTTTTCAAAAACTGTAATTCTCCCAATAATTAGTATTCTCCTGCCATAATGTAACATCATAAAAAGGAAGCGTTGTCATAGCAAGACTTTTCATAATAAATGAGGCTTCACTCTATTTGTCTATCAGCAGCCCGCCTCCAACAGTCACATGGTAGCAAGGTGAAGAGTGAAGGCTGCCTATTTCCTCACCAACTGGAGAAAAAGCCTTGAGAATGCCTGAGCTTCATTTTGTAAGAATATCAGATAATGAAGTCTTAGATTGCTATTTTGAAGAGGAATCAGGCAAGCCAAATAGGAAAATGCACAGGAATCTTCTCTGAAAATGGCAAAACACAGTATGTGTGAAGGGCGTGATCATATTATTAGGGGAAGAATGCTAATTTTCTGGAGAACATGGGAGCAGCAAATGTGACAATGATGCTTTCTGGAGTTGCTGAGGCAACAGGTTCCACACACTTCCATGTGGCTCCTCTAGTAAAAAGTCTTGAGTGAATACTTGCTTCTTTAACAATGAAAATATCACAAGACAATATAACAACATAAGGCAAAGTGCTCTAGTTGTTAACGCCTTCTAGTGACATCTCCTGAAATAGAATCTCCCCCACAGAGATTATAAAACGGCATTATTCTTGTTTCACTGTTTTCATCTGCAACAAGAAACTACAAGCTAATGAATCAACAAGTCACTTATCCAGCCTCTTCCTTTCAGCAGCATTATTTTAAATAATCTCTTACTTGAATTATATAATAATTTCACCAGAAGCACAGCACAGATTATTAGTCAATGTCACCTACAGCAGGCATGGTTGAAAGGCTTAATAGTTTGAAACTTAAAATTATTTCCTATTTATGTAAATGTTTTTGATCTATCATTTGTTCATGAAATGCCTCATGAAATAGCTAGAGGCTGAATTAAGACTGACTTTGAAACAAGAAACCATTTACTATAAGAAGAAAGCAGTCATAAGCTTATCAAAGAGATGCCAACAATAGGGGCCTTAGCCAAGATTATCTATCTGTCTATCTATCTATCTATCTATCTATCTATCTATCTATCTATCTATCTGTAATATAATATGCAAACATTGGAATTCTTAGGAAAAACTGGGTCTCAAGTCAGGATGCCTCTACTGTATACAGATTAGGCCATCTCTATGTTAAAGGAAACCTATTAGAAAGTCTTTGCTTGTTTGCTCTTGTTAAATAAAATCTTTTATTAAAAATCCCACAAATCTCTTTCTTCTAACCTCCCAGTGTAGAACAGTTGTCCCATGCTAGGCATGCCTTGGTGACTACCATCCTGGGCAGAATCAGTTTGATCTGGACATCTGTCTTAAGTCACTCTGATTGCCAACTGCTTCTGACACTCTTAATATCAAGTTGGACCAGAGCATGTGTTAGCAGTTTACCTCATCAAAGATAGGGGCCTTTATTTTTAATTTACTTTGCAAATGCCTTTGGTTTACTTAAACCATCTGGAGTAGAGATCCTCATTCTAATGGAATTGCATATGATTAGTCTCTCAGGTATAATATGTCATGGCCTGACATTGCAGGGAAGCAGAGGTAACTTGCATCTGTTTTGGATCAGAAGAGAGGAGAGAGAAACCGAAGGAACATAAGCAGTTCTTAGTAGCTAAAGAGGTTTAGGCAAAAAACTTAATTAAAACCATGCCTTTATGTTGATACATTAATTTTTCTTGTGAGATTTCTTAACAAAATATCTACTCAGCTTCACAAAGAGAGACAGCACTAGACATCTGTGAGATAACTTAAAAAACCCTTTAAGCATCATGATTTCAGGAGCTTAGGTAACTTTATTACATTATAGTTATCTGCAGCAATATAGTTGGTCATTGTTTGGCTTCTGTCATCATGTAGCTTACAGTTTATGGATGCTCAAATTTGCTCATAATTAAATAGAAATGAATTAGAAAAAATATATTACCGAGTATTTTTCAAATTAGCAACATTTCAAAAGTTTAATATAGCCAAGAGTTGGTGATAGTGGCATTATTATTAGTATAATGGTATAATATTTAGGGGAACTATTTGATATATATATCAATCTTAAATGTATTTTTTTTTTAAAAAAAAAGATTTATTTATTTCTCCCGCCATCCCCCCCCCCATTGTTTGTGCTTGCTGTGTCTGTTCATTGTGTGCTCGTCTTCTTTTTAGGAGGCACTGGAACAAACCAAAGACCTCCCATGTGGGGGAGAGGTGCCTAATTCCTTCAGCCATCTCTGCTCCCTGCTTTGTTGTGTCTCTTATTGTGTTTTCCTCCTTGTGTCTCTTTGTTGCATCATCTTGTTGCATCAGCTCACCACACGAGACCGTCATGTCAGCTCGCTGTCTTGCTTGTCTTCTTTAGGGTGCAACGGTTACCAAATCCAGGATCTCCCGTGTGGTAGGTGGGAGCTCAACCTCTTGAGCCACATCTGCTTCCCTGCATATGCTGTTTGATACAGCAATTCTAATTAATCCTCTAGATATTGTCATATCACTTTTTGCTTATTGTAATAGCAAAGCACATGCTTGCTTTCTCTCGGCTTGTCTCTCTCCGTCCTGTTCTTGCTTTCTCTGTCTTACACATACACATACTTACACACACATGCTACAAACACACAGGTAACAACCCAAGAGTCCATAAATAGGATGAATAGGTGCCTCCTATGAGATATAGTATTAGAGCCCGTTTCCCTACCTTCAAATATCAGCTGGTTGTATGAGACAATCTTGAACATTATTTAATATACATTGCCATTATACTCTCATTTTTAAATTGAAATAATAATAGTGCTTACCTAATAGTGTTATTGCAAATATTAATTTCATATATATAAAGCATTTCCAAGGATCTATTATATAGAAAACATTCCCTAAGTTAGCTATTATTTTATATCTCCATTAAAAATAATGAATTAAATCTGCATGTGTTGATTTGGAAAGATAACTAAGATAAATTATTAAGCAACATAAAAAGCAAATTGATGAATAATATCATATATTATATCTGAATTAAAAATTATAAAATTTTAGTAAGAGCCAAATATTTTTGTAAAAATATACCAGGAACAGTTAAAAATTAGTTAGCATTAGTTGCCTCTGAGAAATAGTAATACAAGTCTAATAAGGACAAGAAAATTTTAACTTTTCCTTTTAGCCCTTTCCTTATTATACAAAATTTTTACTAACTGCACCTGTAATTTACAAATTGAGCAAAAATATATACGCATCTCTTGCTGTTTTTTGATGACAAATTTAGTGGCTCTTAGCTTTCTCATGTTTTTGTCTTCAGTGTGACTTAGTGGTCCAGTGGGTCATCCATGGGCAGGGGTTAAAATAGGAAGACCTTGTCCTCATATCCAACAGTGTGAGCTGATGTGACATAATACAGAGACCCCTTTGGGTAATGTCATGTGTATCCTCACATGGTAGATCTTACAGATAGTTCCAAGAAAGAGCCTTAATAATTCCCTTCTCTCCTAGCCAATGACTTCCTCTTTCCCTAGAACATAAGGTTCCTATTAGAGAAGAAAGTTAACCACATTCAAAACACACAGAATTACCAATGATCATTATTTATTATTATTATTTTTTTGGTTATTATTTTTTTACTTCATGTGGCACATATTTATCTTCTAAAGCTTGAGCTTATTTTGACAAAAAATGGGACAATGATAGCCTTTGATCCTAATATGTTAAGATGACTTGAACTTCACCCCAGCTCTTAACAGCATTTCAACCCTCTTTAGTAGCATTTGTCTATTTAAAATGGTCATTCTCTAGGATTCTCAGGTCCCACTGAATGTCTGCCCATCTTCCTTAAGGTAATGAGAAATACTAAGTAAATTAAGGTTGAACAGAAAACTCCTTATCTACAATATTTAGAAATCTCTTCAAGTTGGGAGTAGGGTCTTCAGAAAATGATGAGGATGTGATGATATATTTTTTCATAAAGGACTTAAAGTTTTTTTATTTAAGTCAAAGCTTTATTGAGACAGGAAAGAAACAAAATTGAGGAATAATATAATTATATATTATAATACTATGATGCGCATATTAATCTCCAATATAATGCAATTGAAGATTATATGTTGCCCCTTTAGGCATTTGGATAAAAATTAGTGTGCATGCTGAAGAAAAGTAGACTGTAGTCAAATTTAACCTCAGGGCTTCCATTTAACAATTTCTGCTTTGCTTTACTTTCAAATCATACTTCAAAGGCATCCACCTGTCTCAGCCATACATTAGTTAGAAGAAAACAAATACCAAGCATTTTGAGACGAATTAACACCAATCCTGTTTAAACTCTTCTGAAAAATTGAAAAGGAGGGAAAATTACCCAACACATTTTATGCAGCCATTCCTATTAGGATTAATACCTATTAGCCAATACCTATTAGGATTATGTATTTATCCTAATACCAAAGCCAGATAAAAATACTGCAAGAAAATAAAATTACAGACCAATCTCTCTAATGAACATAGATACAAAAGTTCTCAACAAAATACTTGAAAATAGAATCCAGCAACCTATGAAAAGAATTATACATCATGATCAAGTGGGATTTATTCCTGGTATACAAGGGTATTTCAACACAAGAAAATCAATTAATGTAATACACCACATTAACAAATTGAAGGGGAATAAAATGATCATCTCAATCAACACAGAAAAGGCATTCAACAAAATCCAGCATCCTATCTTGATAAAAACACTTCAAAGGATAGAAATAGAAGGAAAGATCCTCAATATGATAAAAGGAATATATGAAAAACCCACAGCCAACATCATACTCAATGGGGGTGATTGAAATTTCCCTAAAAGATTGGGAACAAGACAAAGATGCCCACAGCCACCACTGTTATTCAACATTGTACTAGAAGTTCTAGTTAGAGATTTTAGACAATAAAATAAAAAGCATCCAAATAGGAAAAGAGGAATTAAAATTCTCACTATTCACAGATGACATGATCCTATACTTAGAAAAGTCCAAAAAATCTATGTCAAATCTGCTTGAGATAATAAATGAGTTCAGCAAAGTGGCAGGGTCAAAGACCAACATGCAAAAATCAGTAATGTTTTTGTACACTAGTATTGACTGATCTGAATAAGAAATCAGGAAACAAATCCATTTACAATACCAACAAAAAGACTCAAATACCTGGGAATCAATTTAACCAAAAAGGTAAAGGACCTGTATTCAGAAAACTACAAAACACTGCTAAAATAAATCAAAGAAGATCTAAACAAAGGGAAAGACATTCCATATTCATGCATTGGAGGACTAAATTTCATGAAGATGTCAATCCTACCTGAACTGACTTATAGATTCAGTGCAATATCAATCAAAATTTCAACTGCCTACTTTAAATAGAAAAGCCAATTACGAAATGTATTTGGAAGGGGCACCGGATAGGCAAAAGCATCCTAAAAAAGAAGAGCATTGTGGGAGAAATCTGATAGCTTGACCTTGAAACATATTACAAAGCCACAGTTGTCAAAACAGCATGGTTTTGGCATAAAATAGACACTTTGATCATTAGAATAGAAATGAGAGTCCAGAAATAGATCCTCAGCTCTATGACCAACTGATTTTTGACAAACCTACTAAGTCCATGTTACTAGGACAGTCTCTTCAACAATGGTGCTGGGAGAACTGGATATCCATAGCCAAAACAATGAAAGAGGACCCTTATCACACTCCCCATACAAGAATCAACTCAAAATGGATCAAAGATCTAAATATAAAAGCCAGGACCATAAAATTACTAGAAGATAATATAGGGAAACATCTTCAAGATCTGATGATAGGTGGTGGTCTCTTAAATCTTATACCCAAAGCTCTAGCAATAAAAGAAAAAATAGGTAAGTGGGACCTCCTCGAAATTAACACATTTGCACCTCAAAGGACTTTGTCAAAAGGGTGAAAAGGCAGCCAACTCAGCTGGAGAAAATATTTGGAAATCACATATCCGACAAGGTGGTTTTTGTTTTGTTTTTTCCAGTTTATTTATTTATTTTTTTATTGTAGATAAATATCAAATTTTTCACAATACATACCAATATTTGCAAAATGGTATATAAATATATATGCATATATGTGCATTTGCTTACATAAATGTTATTTTTTAAATATATATTTTTAAAAGGTGCTTAGATTACCTAGATATTACACAGAAATTACAGGGATTCCCATGTTCCCCACCTCCCACACCTCCCACAACATCCCACACAAACATCCTTCATCAGTGTGGCACATCATCCGCGATGGATATACACATCCTGGGGCCTTTGCCACCAAGCATAGACCACAGCTTACATCGTAGACCACACTCTCTCCCACACAGTTCTGCATGATATATGCTGATGTAAAACGGCCTACATCTGTCACTGAAATGCCACTCCAGACAACCCCCAAGTCCTGAAAAAGCCCCTGTATTTCAACTGCCCTTCCCCTCCCTGCCCCAAGAGCCTCCAGTGGCCACCAGCTCCATCTCACTGTTATAATTTCTTCCATTGCTTGAATCACAATATGTCTACAACAGAATACCATTAAGTCCACTCTAGTCCATAGTTCTTTCCCCAATCCTGAGGGGACTCGGATGGTGATGTCCACTCCACCTCCAAGTGAGAGAGGGTTTATATCCCATGGATACAGTGGATGGGATTATCCTGCCTGCAGCTGCAGACCCTCTCCATTCCCTGGGATGGCCATTGCCCATCGTTGTCTCCTCACCAGGTGACTTGGATGAGTCCCTTGAGCAGTATGGTAGGAGTTGCAGCTCCACCGAGATTCCAGGCACAGCTGGCACATAGGTAGGCCAGAGGCTCCAGTAATTGGAGCCGATAAGGTTTTAATATCTATGATATATAAAGAGATTCTACAACTCAACAATAAAAAGACAAATGACCTGGTTAAAAAATAGGCAAAAGACTTAGATATTTGTCCAAAGAAGAACTACAAATGGCAAAAAAAAAAAAAAAACATGAAAAAATATTCAACATCACTGGCGATTAGGGAAATACAAATCAAAGCTACAATGAGATATCATTTCACATCTATTAAAATGACCACTATTTAAAAGACAGAAAACTGTAAGTGTTGGAGAGAATGTGGAGAAATAGGAACACTTATATACTGTTGGTGGGAATGTAGAATGGTACAGCCACTGAAGATGACTATTTGGCAGTTCCTAGGGAAATTGAATATAGTTTTGCCACATGACCTAAAGAATTTGAATATAGATTTGCCACGTGACCTAGCAAGACCACTACTAGGTATATATGCAGAAGAACTGAGAGCAATGACATGAACAGACATCTGTGCACTGATGTTCACAGCAGTGTTATTCACAATTGCCAAAAGATGGAAACAACCCAGATGTCCATCAATTGATGAATGGATAAACAAATTGTGGTGTATACACATGATGGAATATTATGCAGCTGAAAGAAGAAATGAAGTCGTGAAGCATATGACAAAATCAATGAACCTTGAGGACATTATGTTGAGTGAAGCAAGCCAGACACAAATGGAAAAATATTAAAATATTATATGATTGCATTATTATGAATTGAGTTAATAACTAGAATATAGGTCACCAGAAAATAGAATGAGGTTAGAGAATGGAAAGCTGGAGTTTAACCTTTGCAGAATTGGTTAAAAGGTTGCTAGTAAATCTTTGGAAATGAATAGAAGTGGTGAAAGCACATCATAGCAGTGCTAATATATGAGTATGATAGTAGTTGAAAGGGAAAGTCTAAGGTCATGTATATTACTAGAAGGAAAGCTAAAAAATGTAACATGGGACAGTATAGCAGAGAGAAACCTCATGTGAAATATGAGATGGATAATATTGCATATATACTGTTTTTCTTTGAAACAGAAAAAAATGTATATTTATGATACAAGATGCTAATATCATGCAAGATTACAGCCAAAGCAAACTATGGATGGTACTGTGTAGTAATATATTAACAATCTTTCATTAAGGGTAAAAAAAGGAAATAGATTAAGTGAAAGAAACTAGACAAAAGGTGCTACATATGGTTGAACTCCATTTATACAAAATATAATTACAAATAAAATAGAGAGACAGAAACAGAATAGCAGCTATATACAACAGTGGAAGGATAGAGAGATTGAGAGGTGATTATTAAGGTGATTGAAGTGATAAATGAACAACTCTGTGATTATGCCAAATATCACTGATTGTACATTTTGGATGGATTGTATGCTTTATAAATATGTATCCAAAAATTGATTTCTATAAAAACCTACTCACTTCTGGGAAGATGGCGGACTAGAAAGACACTTGACTCTCTTCTCCTCCAGAAAAAATAGCTAGAGGACAGGCTGAAACAGCCTAGAAAAAGATCTTCTAAGATTTAGGACACCAGGCAAAGGCTGGACACCACCCAGAGGAGAGAGGGACAAAAGAGGGAAATCACAAAGGCAGAACTGTGAGTTGAAACCAGTGGCTGCTGCTGCCAGCACGCCCCCACACACACTCACACACACATTAAAGACACTTAAAATTCTCGGGCCTCTGGGCCTTTGACTACAGACAAACGGGGCTCCAAGGATCTACCACCCCAGAAAGGGGAGAGAGAGGGATACAGCATAAGGCTGCCTCAGCTTTTGACTCACAAATTTGGTCGGCTGTGTCCCATGAGCCCCTCCAAGCCAGGTGGGACCACACAGTGGTTTGCCCAGGGAGCCAATGAAGGACTGGAGAAATCCGACCCTCGCAATCTCCCTCTTTTCTAGCTGGGGCTAATTGCTGAGGATACCCCAGGAAAGGAAAGAGAGAGGGACAGAACCTAAGGCTGACTTGGCTTTTGACTCACAAATTTGGTCTGCAGTGTCCTAGGAGCCCTTCCCGGCTCGGTGGAGCTGTGCCATTGTTTGCCTTGGGAGCTGGGAAGGGCCTAAAGATATATAACCCTCCCAATCTCCTCCTCTACTAACAGGGACTGATTGTTGAGGACTTAGAGGTGAGTGGAAATATTTCTAACCCAGGAAAAGGAAGGGGGCTGCCAGAGAAGGCTGGAGAACTGTCTCAGAGAAAGTTTGAATGACAAGGCTTGTAACCTCCAGACAGGAAGCTCTATCACATTGATCTAGTTTTTTTTGCAACAAATACACTCTGACTAGGCATTGAACTGAGAGCTGACAAAGGGCGCCATCTGCTGGCAGACCAAGGAAGTGCATGCAAGAAAATTAAAGTAAGTAGGAGATGCTTTTTCCAGTCTCTATAGCCTCCCTCCCCAAGGCCCTAAGAAGTGACTCTACAACCAATTACTAGGTCCAGAGTCCAGTTTTGAGCAACCAGCAGGACAAGCCTAACAATCCAGGTCAAGCCAAGAAATAAAGAGCAATGGTAATACATAGCCTCCTGCCACTAAATCCCTACAAAAGAGAAAGAAATTGAGCATCTGAGTAAACTACATCCTAATCAGATGCCTAGATATCAACAAAAAATTATGAGCCATACTAGTAAAATAGAAGACATGGTTCAAGAAAAGGAATATATCAAAGCCCCAGAAGAGATGCAGAATTTGAGAGAACTAATCAGCAAGATGCACACAAATTTCCAAAATCAAATTAATAAGTTGAAAGATAATATGGTTAAAGAGATAAATGACATCAAGAAGATATTGAGAGAGCACAAAAAAGAACTTGAAATCCTGAACAGAAAAGTAACAGAGCTCGTGGAAATGAAGGACACAATAAGTGAGATCAAAACACACTTGAGGCATACAACAGCAGACCTGAAATGACAGAAGAAAGCTCAAGTGATACTGATGACAGAACAGCTAAAATTGAAGAGAGAAAAGAAGAGAGAGAGAAAAGAATGGAAAAAATTGAGCAGGTGCTCAGAGAGTTGAATGGCAACACAAAATGCAACAAAAAACATGTCATGGGAGTTCCAGAAGGAGAAAGAAAGGAAAAGGGACAGAAAGAGTATATGAGGAAATAATAGCTGAAAATTTCTGAACTCTGATGAAAGAAATGAACTTACATGTCCAAAAAGCACACCATATCCCAATCAGAATAAATCTGAATAGACCTACTCTAAGAAACATACTACTCAGAATGTCAAAGATAAAGAGAAAATTCTCAGAGCAGCAAGAGAAAAGCAAACCATCACATACATGGGACATCCACTAAGACTTAGTGCAGATTTCTCTCCAGAAACCATGGAGACGAGAAGATAGTGGTATGATACAATTAGGATACTGAAAGAGAAAAACTGCCAGCTGAGAATTCTTTACCCAGCAAAATTGTCCTTCAAATATAAAGGTGAGTGTAAAATATTCACAAACTAACAGAAACTAAGAGAGTTTGCAAAAATGAATCCACCTTTGCAGGAAATATTAAAGGAAGCCTTAGAACCTGAAAGAAAAAAATAGGAGAGACAAGCTTGGAGGACAGTATAGAAGAAATAATAGCAGAAAGGATAACCAAAAGAGTAAAAAGACAGACAAAAATAAGATATGAAATATGAAAAGCAAAGAATAAAATGGAGGAAGTAAATAGTGCATTTACAGTAATATCTTTGAATGTGAATGGATTAACCTTCCCAATCAAAAGATACAGGCTGACAGAGTGCATAAAAAAACACGAGCCATCCCTATACTGCTTACAAGAAACTCATCTGAGACCCAGTGATACAAACCGGCTGAAAGTAAAAGGTTGGAAAATGATACTCCATGTGAATAATAACCAGAAAAGAACAGGGGTAGCTATACTAATATCAGACAAAACAGACTTTAAATGCAAAATAAGTTATAAAGGTAAAGAAGGCCTTTATATATTAATAAAAGGGACAATCCACCAGGAAGATATAACAGTAATAAATATCTATGCACCTAACCAGAGTGCCCCAAAATACATGAGACAAACTCTGGCAAAACTGAAGGGAGAAATAGACATCACTGCAATAATCATTGGAGACTTCAACACCCCACTCACATCATTAGACAGAACTAGACAGAAGATCAAGAAGGAAACAGAGAACTTGAACAATATGATAAATGAGATAAACCTTACAGACATACACAGAACACTGCATCCAAATTCAGCAGGTTATACATTCTTCTCAAGTGCTTGTGGATCTTTCCCCAGGATAGACCACATGTTAGTGCACAATGCAGCTCTCAATAAATATAAAAATAAATATAATAAATATAAATACAAATAAATATAAAAAGATTGAAATTATACAAAGCACCTTCTCAGATCATAATAGAATGAAACTGGAAATCAATAATAGACAGGAAAAAAGTAAATTCGCAAATGTGTGGAGGTTGAAGAACACACTCTTAAATAATCAGTGTGTCAAAGAAGAAATTGCAAGTGAAATCGCTAAATATCTTGAGACAAATGAAAATGAGAACACAACTTATTAAAACTTATGGGATAAGCAAAGGCAGTCTTGAGAGAGAAATGTATAGCCCTAAATGCCTATATTAAAAAAGAAGAAAGAGCTAAATTCAAAAACTTAACTGAACACCTAGAGAAACTAGAAAAATAACAGCAAACCCATCCCAAAGCAAGCAGAAAGTAAGAAATAATAAAGATTAGAGCAGAAATAAATGAAATTGAGAAGAAAAAAAGAGAAAATCAACAAAACCAAAAGCTGGTTCTTTGAGAAGATCAATAAAATTGACAAACCCCTAGCTAGACTAACATAGAAAAAAAGAGAGAAGATGCAAATACGTTCAATCAGAAATGAAAAGGGGGAAGTTACAACTGACCCCACCGGAATAAAAATAATCATAAGAAGATATTATGAGAAATATTTTGCCAACAAACTAGACAATCTAGGTGAAATGAACAAATTCCTAGAAATGCACAACCAACCTACACTGACACTACAAGAAAGACAAGAACTTAACAAACAAAAGGCATTTAAGGAGATTGAATCCGTCATTAAAAATCTCCCACCAAAGAAAAGTCCAGGACCAGATGGCTTCACAGGTGAATTCCACCAAGCATTTCAAAAAGAATTAACACCAATCCTGTTCAAACTCTTCCAAAGAAGTGAAGAGGAGGGAAAAATCACCCAACACATTTTATGAAGCCAACATCACACTATTCCCAAAGCCAGATATAGATACTACAAGAGAAGAAAATTACAGACCAATCTCTCTAATGAAGATAGACGAAAAATTCTCAACAAAATACTTACAAATCGAACCCAACAGCATATCAAAAGACTTACACATCACGAGCAAGTGGGATTTATTCCTGGTATGCAAGGCTGGTTCAACATAAGAAAATCAATCAACATAATACACCACATTAACAAACTGAAGGAAAAAAACCCACATGGTAATCTCAATAGACGCAGAAAAGGGATTTGACAAAATCCAGCATCCTTTTTTGATAAAAAACACTTCAAAAGATAGGAAAAGAGGGAAGTTCCTCAATATGATAAAAGGCATATATGAAAAAATCAATAACCAACATCATACTCAATGGGGAAAGGTTGAAATCTTTCCCTCTAAGGTCGGGAACAAGACAAGGATGCCCACTCTCAGCATTGTTATTCAATATTGTACTAGAAGGTCTAGCTAGGGCAATAAGACAAGAAAAAAAGAAAAACATTAAAGGCATCCAAACAGGAAAAGAGGAAGCAAAACTCTCACTGTTTGTGGATGACATGATCTTGTACTTAGAAAATCCCTAAGTATTCACGACAAAGCTACTTGAGCTAATAAATGAGTTCAGCAAAGTGGCAGGATACAAGCTCAAGACGCAAAAGTCAGTAATGTTTTTGTACACTAGTATTGAACAATCTGAGGAGGAAATTAGGGGGAAAATTCCGTTTTCAATAGCAGCAAAAAGACTCAAATACTTAGGAATTAATTTAACCAAAGAAGTACAGGACCTATATGCAGAAAACTACAAAACATTGCTAAAAGAAATTTAAAAAGACCTAAAAAAAATGGAAAGGCATTCTGTGTTCATGGATTTGAAGAATAAATATTGTGAAGATGTCAATCTTACCCAAATTGATTTATAGAGTCAATGCAATACCAATGAAAATCACAACAGCTTACTTTACAGAATTAGAAAAGGCAATTACCAAATATTTGGAAGGGAAAATGCACTGGAATAGCCAAAAATTTTCTAAAAAAGAAAAGTGACATGGGAGGAATTTCACTGCCTGATCCATATTACAAAGCTACAGTGGTCAAAACAGCACGGTACTGGCATAAAGATAGACACATTGATCAGCGGAATAGAATTGAGAACCCAGAAATAAATTCTCACCTATAGAGTCAACTGGTTTTTGACAAACCTAGCAAGTTAATGTTAATGGGACAAAACAGTCTCTTCAACAAATGGTACTGGGAGAACTGGATATCTATAACCAAAAGAATGAAAGAGGACCCCTTTCTCACTCCCTATATAAGAATCAACTCAAAATGGATCAAAGTCCTAAATATAAAAGCCAGGACCATAAAACTACTAGAAGAAAATGTAGGGAAACATCTTCAAGACCTTGTAGTAGGTGGTTTCTTGAACCTTACACCCAAAGCACATGCAACAAAAGAAAAAATAGATAAATGGGACCTACTCAAAATTAAACACTTTTGCACCTCACAGGACTTTACCGAAAGGGTAAAAAGGCAGCCAACTCAGTGGAAGAAAATATTTGGAAATCAAATATCCAATAAGGGTTTAATACCGAGGATATATAAAGAGATGTTGCAACTCAACAATAAAAAGACAAGTGACCCAATTGAAAAATGGGCAAAAGATTTGAATAGACATTTGTTCAAAAAAGAAATACAAATGGCAAAAAAAAAAAAAAAAAAAAAAAAAGCACGAAGAAATGGTCAACATCACTAATGATTAGGGAAATGCAAATCAAAACTACAATGAGATATCATTTCACACCTATCAGAATGACCACTATTAAAAAGACAGAGAACTACAAGTGTTGGAGAGGATGTGGAGAGATAGGAACAGTTATTCACTGTTGGTGGGAATGCAGAATGGTACAGCCACTGTGGAGGACTGTTTGGAAGTTCCTAAAGAAGTTGAATGTAGACTTGCCACGTGACCCTGCGATACCGTGACTGGATATATACCCAGAAGAACAGAAAGCAGTGACACGAACAGACATCTGCACACTGAGGTTCACAGAAACATAATTCACGATTGCCAAAAGTCAGAAACAACCCAGGTGTCCATCAACAGATGAATGTGGTCTATTCACATGATGGAATATTATGCGACTGTAAGAAGAAATGAAGTCGTAGAGCATATGACAACATGGATGAAACTGGAGGACATTATGTTGAATAAAACAATCCAAACACAAAAGGACAAATACTGTATGATTGCTTTACTATGGACCAAATATATTGTGTAACATATTGTATGATTCAAAAAAAAAACTTTTTATGTATCCGGTACATTTAATTGAGAAATGTATGTTTTTATTTAACTGTGTTTTCTTTTTAGTTTTTAATTGTTTATATTTTCAATTATTAAATGTACAAATTAAAGTTAAAAAAACCAAAGACAGTACAAAAAAAGGAAACTATAGATTAATATTTCTTATGAAATCATGCATTAAATTCCCAGTAAAAATTAGCAAATTGAATACAGCCACATAAAAGAATTATAAATGTAATATAAATACAAAATAATTATACATCATGACCAAGTACGATTTAGTCCAGCATGCAAGGCTGGTTCAATATTTGAAAATCAATCAATGTAATATACTTTATCAACAGGCTAAAGAAGAAAATCATATGATCATATCATTTGAAGCAGAAAACTCATTTGACAAAGTCTAGTATCCATTCATGATAAAAATGCTTATCGAGTTTAGAATAAAGGAAAATTATCTCATCTCAAAAAACCTATAGCTAGCATGACACTTAATGATAAAAGATTGAATGCACACACACACCCCCAAAGAAAAATAAGAAAAGAAAAAGTAATCTGAAGACAAATAACACATACTCTTGAATTCTGGATTTCCTTGAAGTTTTAAAGTCTTGTATCATATCATCTAGGGGTTAGAACAAAACCACACTATCTAAAACTGCCCTAGCTCTTAACTCATGTCTGTCACATAATAAATGCAGAAAAATGAATGAATATATAACCAAGTGATATTCAAATTATTTTCTTGCCAGTGTGACATTGTTAAACTCAGTATTTCCTATTTTGTCAGGTTTTAGGCAAAGTCTCAAAGGTGGAAGACAGTATTAAATTTGTTAAGCTCTCTGCACCCTACAACCAGCTCCTAGAACACCCATGCAAGCCCTACCCACTTAAGTATATCATGGGTGTATAAGAGGAGAAGACTCAAGAGAGAAACTTTACAGATTTGGGGTGCTGTAGCATTCTCTCTCTCTCTCACCCCATGCCTTCCCTTAACCAATGAGACAAGTAAAAAGACTCCAAGAGGACCGTTGGAAAGCTCCTTGGTATTCAGGGAGCAGAAGTTACTGATATTTGAAATTGCTTGAAAATGTCAAAAAAGATGAATCTGCGCTATAGCTATTCCCACCTGGAGAGGTAACTGGATAAAACGGAACTGTACTTCCACCAAGGACTGTTTGTGTGTGTGTGTGTGTGTGTGTGTGTGTATCTGTGGAAAGGAATGGCTGGAGTTGTCTTAAGAGGAATCTCTCTCATGACAATGTTTGGGCGAGGTGAAGAGACCTAACATAGTTGTGCATTTACAGAAGACCATTAGCTGATGAGGGAGTCAAAATCAGGCAATCTAAGGAAGCATAATCTATGTTGAGGCAAACGCAGCTGGAGTTCCTTACATTCTAAGAGAATTTTTGAAAAGCCCATGCAAACAATCCATGTCAACAAAAAGACTCTGCAGTGAAGTTTTCACTTCCAGAAGATACTAGCATCAGATTTTAACAGCACTGCCAGGTAAGACCATGCCTTTCCCCCCTAATAATTTCTCTCTCTAACCCAACACTGAAGGGATCAGAAATATTTGCTAGAGAAAATAGGGCAGTAAGAAATGAGGGATGGAAAAAATTAATTGAATTGACTACTCCCCACTCTTCCATTGCAAGCTTCCAACCTGAATCAGGCTAAAACATGGAGCAGGAGGAGGAAATTTTTAATTTGAATTAAGTGACATTAGATTGGATACTTCATTATCAGAGTCACTACAAAGGCTTTGGGATCTGCCCAAGTTTCACGTAGATGTAGAAAAAAGCAAATCCATAGAGTAAGTTTAATGGAGAGTGATAAGGCAAAATAAACTTTTGTGCTAATCTATCCTATCAGATTCAGCCCATTTAATAAACCTGTTAGACACAGAACAGTGCTTGACCATAACAATGAATGAATGGATGAATGAATGAATGAATGAGTAAATACCTTATGACATACAAGTTAATCTCTTGAAAACCAAGTTTCAGTTAGCATAATCATGGGAAGAACCAATGCGGCTTTAGAGGTGGCAGGAATTAGTACTGAATCCACCAAGCCTCTCTTTCTCTTCTAGGCTCTGTTTCTCTCTGCATATTGGTGTCATTCACTCAGACACCAATCTCTACCTCCAAGAAATTCCTATTTTATGCATTTTTTAGCCTTTTCCTTTTATTGATGGGTTTAATTCAACCCTTTGCCTTACAGAGGAAGAACTTGGACCAGGTAGGTTAAATGACTTTCCTAAAGCCACAGTGAGATATATCACTCTACACAGCTCTCCATGTGATCTCTTACTCTCCAAAACTGTCATTCAAATAACTGCATCTTGGTCAGACAACAGGCCATGAATTTTTCAAATTCAAAAAGTAAAACACAGTTTAAACATGAAATGTGCCTCTACTGACTCCAGAAGTCAATGTGGGTCATGTTAAGTACTAGTACAGAATAGTGGTTTAAAAAATTAAAAAACAAAAAACAAAAAATGGCTTTGAGTTGCTGTTAGCTTCATCCCAGTTTATGGCACTTGAAATAGCCCTCTGTCCCAAATATCTCCTCCACTTGTTGAGCTTCTGGAATTCCATTAAAATAAATTGTCCCTATGACCCATGAAGCCTTTAGAACCTTTATTTCCTGAATAAAGATGCAAAGTGACCTGGAAAGGTCAATATATCCACTTCTTTTTTCAAAATATGATCTCAGTCTCCAGGTTGTGTGCCTGAGGTGCTGTCAACTATTCCCATACATGCTAATGACTATATTATTTATCAACCTTTGTCTGTACCTGAAAAATAATTCCAAATGACTTAGTGCTCTAGGTGGATACTATGGATTAGATTATTGAACATAGATTCCACCTGCCTTTCAGGGCACTTTCCTTTAATGCAGAATTTGAAAGGTTATAAACTAAATTTCCTAGAATCGTTGAAATTTCTAGTCTAGATGTGAAATGGTTTCCATTGATGACATACACTTGAATGAAATTTGGAATGCAGATATTAGGTGAAGGCCATCATTCTACCCTGGTTGTGCTAGTCATCAAGGTTATGCAAACTGAATGTTGAAAGGTAATTCTAGGAACCTGACTCAGCCATCTCGTGCCTACTCTCCAAATGTGGAGGAGTTAAGAGGCAGCTGAGGAGAGGGGAGAGCAGCAATGAGGACAGCATTTTCACATCACAGCCTCTCTAAGTGTTGAGCTCTTCAGTTTTATTCAACCCATGATTGTTGCTTCAGTCCTTTCGATAATTTTGTAGGCACATATTTTCTACATTAAATCCTTTGTTGGATCATTCTTTGTTTCCTGCACTGAACCATGCCTAACAGGAACCCTACTGTTGCTATTCTTCAGCATACACCATGCACTTCAGCTTTATGCATCACTATTGGGCATCAAATTCATCTTGAGATTCCCTGATTCTGGGTCTTTGCTTGAACTGACCTTTTGAAAATCTTACTTTTATGGAGTGTATTCTTACTCTTTACTGAGCAACAGGTTTAGCTCCAACCAAAACTCCTTCATAGAGTCTTTTCTCTTTTTGTTTACTTTCTTTTCTTTTTTCTTTCCTTTCTTTTTTATTCCTTTTCCCCTCCCTTTCTCTTTCTTTCTTTCCTTCCTTCTTTCTACCTTTTACCCCCCTCCCCTCTTTTTTTTTTTTTTCATTTGGCCTGGCTCATAACATATCTCTAAGTGTCTGTAGGAATAAATTCCTTTTCCATATTGGTTATTTAATATTTACCTGTTTCGCATGTTTATGTCCAATTTCCATAAACCTAAAAGAACATTGCTCATGTTTGCTTGCTTGTGTTTGTTTTTGTTTTGTAACAAACTCAACATCTAATCCAGTGTCTTGGCCTGGTCCATGTCTTGCTTTATTTTCAGGTTAATTGTTTATAAGTATAGAAATTTTGCTTTCCATACACAGGCCTGATCTTCATAGACTGTGATAAAGAGAAGCCCATGACTTGCAACATTAACACCACAGAATTGCCGTAAATCATTTGATACTCTTTAACATTTAAGCAAGAAAAGATGTCACAGGTATTGTCAGTGACTTCTGGTTGAAGAAAAAAATATGTTTTTTAATCAGATAATTAAAAAAAAAACACCTTAATTTGTTCACCATTATAAATCTGGCTCAAGAACAAAAAGTTCTCATCTGCTATTATTAACTCCCAAAGAAACACTTGTTCACTTCTAGGAATGAAGAAGTTGCTCTTTTTATATTTTTCTGTCATCTAAATATACACACAAACATATATTTACATCGATATTTGAATGCATATATTTAAATTTAAAATGTTATAGGTTTTTTAAAAACATAGTAGAGAAATGAGTAAATATTAAACATTAACATGGATATGTGTATATATATATGTATAGAGAGAGAGAGAAAGAGAGAGAGAATTGTGCTGAGAAATTTAAATGAATGAATGGATGAGAAAATACATTGTAAATTAAAATCACCATATAAATATAAAATAGTCTACTGATACTTTATTTTAAATGAGAATGCCTCTTCTTCCAAAAAAACACAGAAACAAAAAACTATTGGCTTGAAATTAAACCTTGGTGCTACATTTAACAGGGTGAATTTGGGTAAGTCACTTACTGTCATTGAGCCTCAATTTAGTCATCTGTCAAATGGGAAAACTGAGTTTTGTCTCTTTGGTTCTCTTGAATTAAGGCACAAAACCTAGTATCTCCTTTCAAAGAACTCAAATCCAATGGCCACTAAGTATAGTCCATAGATTCACAGCAGATGTAGATCAAATCTTGAAAACACTCTTTCCACATCTGAAGAACATGGCATGGTCCAAGAATAGGATAGTTTGTTTTCCATCAACTATCACTCAGGTCTGTGGTAAAATTAGAAGAAAAAAGGAAATGACAATGCAATACTTCTAGAAGATACTAGTTCTTGTCAAATATGCCAAAATGCTGCATGGCAAGTGTTCAGTTTCCTCAGTCATATCAGTAATCGGCTTAGATGAGATCTAGAATCCAGATGGTCAACTAGAGTTTGTACATTGTGTCTAGTTGTTTCAGTACCATATAGAACCGGCTTTATACATTTCCTTTTCTCCCTTGGTAATGTTTCATTTTTCTTTCTTTTTTATGATTCTCAAGACTGAATGTTATAATTTATTCAATCTACAATGGATCATTAGTTAGCTCATGTTTTCTGTCTAACAACTACTACAATATGGATTGGCAATCAGCATTTGTTTCAAGAAAAGTTGTGGTTTAATGAACTGAGAAAAGTTTGAATTTTTTAACTTAAAAAATAATTTTGTTGATAAGAATCTCATTATAACACTCTGGATGAAATTAAATTTGAATAAAGTAGAAGCAAATAGCACTTACATTTTGAGGACGAGATTATCTATGAATTCCCAGTATTGACCTGGCTATATGGCTTAACCCAGAATCTACTAGGTATTTTCCAGAACATAGTCACTACTGCTAAATATGGTCTTAGGTGGTTCCCATTAGGTGACAAAGCAAATTTCCAAAGTGAATTGGCAGCCCTTTAGAATATCAAAGTCATAAGCACAAAACCTTCCCCTAATGAGTAAATGTCCCTCCCAAAAATGCTATATCATTGCCACTTCTTTATTTTCATCTGATACTGAGAAGATTATAATTTTTTGGTTATCAAATTTTTAGCTACTAAGGTGTCTCAGAACAGATGTATAGATGTATGTACAGATGATTGCTTTTTCACCAATATACTAAAGCACTTTAATATACTCCCTTTCTCCCCTCCCTCTTCTATCTTCTTTGGTGGAGATTCCAGTCAATCAGACAATAGTTCACTGCTAAGTTAATGACTGCAGCTGATCTGTTAAATGAGGGATTGAAAGGGGTGGTCTATCCTGTGACTGCAGCTAATTAGCATCCTGTTAAAAGTTATGTGCCTGCCAGGGCTATCTGTGTTTAGTTTCTTACCTTATATTTCAAGTGTATGTTTTCTTTTTCACAGTCACCATTTATATATTGTTTTCCCCATAATATATGGAGCTACTATATAAATTGTTCTAAAGTTCTCTAGAGCAGGTGCCTAAATGACAAATATTACAAGACCAAGGACACTCTGGGGAATAAAACAATGAGCACAAAGTCTAGAAAATCATAGTTATCCAAATATGGAAAGTCAGAATTAGCTGAATACTGATTGTGAATTGACCATCTTGATTATGCTTTGAAGAAAGGGTGAGAAATATGGCTTTATAAGGATAATTACACATGAACAACTTTTAATCTTTAAATTATAAAGTTAGTTACCTGTTTTTTTTAAGTTGATTAAAGCAGTCATAAAGAAATCCAACAATGCACCAGTTTTTTTAATGTATTTTCATTCTCTATTTAGAGATGTTAAAAAAGTGGGAAACACATGTACACAAAAAGATTCTAAAATGAAAGGAAAAAGATCAGTAGAGAAGCAGATGAGTCTTTGCATAATGGAAACTGATATTTTCACATATCCAAATATTAATTTACTGAGAAAGTGAGTTCAGAGCATCACTGAATGTCATTGCCCTTTGAAATGTCAATTTATCAATATTCACAGTTCATCAGCTGAACAAATCCTTAAACTTTGGAGGCCTTCTCTTTAGAAGGTACAGTTCAAAAAAGGAGAAGAAAAAAAACATCTTTTCTAGAGAGACAGAGACCATGAAGCTTCAACTATGAACCAAAGTGCATATGAAATCAATATATACATATATATAAATTCTCACACACACAGAAGGGAACATCTGGAAACACAAATGAAAGCATATAAAGAAGTCATCCTAGGATAGGAGATTATGAGTCATTCTCTTAAGAAGCTTATTTTTGTTTTTGACTTTCCAAAAGCAATATGAATTGTTGAAAAATAAAACTTATTAACCAATCAACTAATTAAAATATCACATATGTAGGAGTCATATACATAGACAAGTGGATGCTACTATCTAGAACAGGGGATTTCAAATTTTGCTGCACATCTGAATCATCCTGATGATACCAATCAAGTATCTCTGATCTTCTCTGACCAATGTACTAGGAAAAGTCAATCATGTAACACTAGGGTTTCAAAGAGAGAAAAGGTTTTTTGCCAAGCACAAAGGCAAGGAGATCAGAAGCCTATTGGCCATAAATCTGTCTCCTCAAACTAGAGAAACTTTTAGTGCTTTATAGCATCAAAACAAAGGCAAGCAGGCTCAGGATAATGAGGGATGAAGAGGGTAGAGGTAATTTAATTACTGAACATGTTTAGATTGATTACCTGCTAGTTTACTTGGAGTTTATGGTTTAGGCTATTGTGCATATCAGGTGGGCCAGCTCTGACTAGAACTGCATTGTTTTAGCAAGATAATTTAGGAATTGGGGTGGTCTGTTTTGGGTTGACTCATATGAATCAACAAAGGGCTATGTACGAGGGCACTCAACTTCAGGGGGCTATGTGCAAGGGTACCTCACATCAGGTTGCAAAAGGGAAAGAAATCGGGTCAGGAACGATATGTCTCATTGCTGTCCAGTTTCAGGGTAAAGATTATGCAGTTTTCAAAACATTGTATCAGCATTAAAGAAACAAGACATCTGGGTTACAGTTCAGTGATTTACAATCGTTACAGCTATCTGCTTCTGGCTACTTCAAAAAGCTAATATACATTCAGTGAGCTATCTCAGCTATTGGTATTTTTCATTTGGCTACATTGCCATACATCAGAAGGTTAGCAATTGCCTAAAATATAATTCAGTGGCTAAAACACATCTGTTAATTTTTCAGTTACGATGGAAGCTCTAAAAAAAAATTCCATTGCCCAAGCTGAACTCCATAACAGTTAAATTAAAAGCTCTAAAATTGAGACCTAGACATCAGTATTTTTAACACTCCCCCTATTCCCCAACTCCAGTGATTACAATGTGTAGCCAAGTTTGAGAATAGGTGGTAAAGAAAACATATACCGCCCAGTCCTGACCAATTGGGTTTTTCCTCAGAAACTTTGAATTTTGGAAATGTCACATAAAGATGTAATTGCACATTAATGACTGCCCAGTGATGGCATTCTTAATAAAACTCTTCCTGTGACCTTGTCTTGATAGATTTCCCAGTGGTCTATCTTTCCTTGGTTTCTGCCCATTTTCCAAACCTGGTCATGGAAATGTTGGCTTCCATCCAACGTTCCTAATAATTCTCTGAGGCTACCTGATATTTTCTCTATAATTTCCTTTTTTGATATAAGCTACTAAGTTGCTAGCAACCAAGTCCTCTAATTACATTCTTAAATAATTATTAATGGAGTGTTTTAGTTTGCTAGGCTGCTGAAATGTAATATATCAAAAATGGGTTGACTTTTACAATTAGGATTTATTTGCTTGCATGCTGTAGCAGTTTGGCATTATTTAGGAATTCCAAAAATAGATATTGGATTATGTTTATAAACTGGTCTGTACCTAGGTGTGATTACATTATGTTTAGGGCTTTGATTGGGCCACGTCAGTAGATAAAAGACATGGCAAAGGACAGAGTTGAAGTTGTGATGTTAGAGTTTTTGAGCTGGAGCCCCAGGACGTAAGCACACAGAGAAACTTGGTCCTAAGGAAAGAGAAATGGCCCCAGGGAGAAGTCATTGTGGAGAGAGGCAAAGCCTAGAAAGCCTCAAAGTCTACAGCTGACCTTTTGGAGAAAACAGAGGAGCTGAGCCCACAAAGAAGCAAGCTCCAGGAAGAGAGTAACCCAGGAAGCCTGAACCCTCACAGATGTCAGCAGCCATCTTGCTCCAACACATGGCAATAGACTTTGGTGAGGGAAGTAACTTATGCTTTATGGCCTGGTAACTGTGGGCTTCTACCCCAAATAAATACCCTTTATAAAAGCCATCAGATTTCTGGTATTTTGCACTAGCACCCCTTTGGCTGACTAATACAGTTCTGAGGACATGAAAATGTCCAAATCAAAGCATCATCAGGTGATGCTTTCTCCCCAAAGTCTGGCTGCCAGCAATCCTGGACTCCTTTATTATGTCAAGTCACATGGCAGCATCTGGTAGGCTTTCCCTTCTCTCCAAGTTTCATTGCTTGAGCTTCTTGTTTCTGGCATCTTCTCTTCCTCTCCCCTTATTTATCCTATTTAAAAAGGAATCTAGTAAGAGGATTAAGACCCACCTTTGTTCATGCATTAATTGAGGTAACTTAATCAAAAGACCCTTAGCTAATCAAAAGGGCCTACTTTCAATAGATCTACACCCACAGGAATGGATTAGCTTTAAGAACATGGTCTTCTGGGGTCCATCTAACCTCAAACCTTCACATGGAGTAAATAACGTGAGTTAGGTTAAAAGAGAAAATAAGCAGCTATCTAGGTAAAATGCAATTGTATCTTTATAAAGAAAAACGTAGTGCAATACTATGTATAATAATTAGTAAGATATTTACTGGGTATCATGTACATTACACTATGTTTTACATGTATTTCTCACGTGTTCTCACTAACATCATAAAGTAGTAACTATAATTTTACTCATGTTACAAATAAACAACTAATATTTAATCAGTCAAGGGCTTTGAAACCAAGAAGTTTGATTCATAGACTATTCTATTAACCACAATGCTATAATATTTACTAATGGATGTGGACTGTTACAATGATGAAATGAATGTAAGGGTAAGATGGAGGTAATTTGAAAGTGATAAAGCTAAAGAGGATTTGGCTACATTAGCTTTTGTAAAAGCATATTCCTTCAACATGATTTTGGCACATTCTTTCACTTATTTTAATCATGTTTTTGTGCTATATTGTTTAAAGAATACTCTAATATTTATCAAGTTGAATCTCTGATTCATGACTAAAAATAGAAGCATATATCTCTGTAAATATGGCAAAATAATAGTATCTGTTTCTGCCTAATCAATATGATCTCATCATGTAACCATGGAATGAAATCCACTCCCTTATAAACTGTGGTAGGATGTTAACTTCTTAAAATCAGGATCTGCATTTGATTTAACCCCTTGCATTATCTAAATATTAGAGGTTTTTATTCTAGCTTAATTAATGGGTTTATAGACTCAAAATTCTTTATTAATTAATTATTTCTAGATATATTTAACAGTAATAGGCAATAATTAGAAGATAAAGACTCAAAACTAAATGAAACAATCCTTTCCCTTAAATAGCATTCTCCAAAGTAAGTTTTGGGTCCAAATATTGAAAGGTAGAAATAGGGTTCTCCTATTTAGGATAATCATTAAATAAGATAATAAATACCACACATTTTGCTACCATTGTCTAGTCAGGAAAACTATCAAATTTCTATCTCTAGTCTTGACTTTTCCCCTGAACCACAGAATCTTATAATCTTAGATCTATTGAGATGCCAGGTGTCAAGGTGGTCAATTAGGACAACAAGACAAACTGAAAATAACAGTCAAGCCTTTATGCACTTATTGCAACAGTGAAAGCAAGAGGCCAAGAGAGGCATGGCCTACCCACTGTTCCACTAAATATATTCTCCAACAGATTCCAGAGATAATGTTTTAAAATTCTGTTTTGGTCATATTACCCTTCAGCTCAGAACACTCTGGTGGCTTCAGAATAAAATTTAAAAATAAAAATCATCATCAAGGCCTTTATTTAAGGAACCTAGTTCATTGTCAGTTGAAAAGGAAAGTTCCTTTTACATAAGAATGCCAGCTAATAAATAATGTATATTAGAGTTTTTAAAAATCAAGATTTTGAAAATCAAAGAATTATGTCAAAGATCATAATGAATTATAAAACGAAGCTCTGGACACATTATTTGCACAGTGCCAAAATATTACCATGCAAATTATTTGATAATTGTGAAGAGAAAATATATTTTTGCAATGGAGATGTTTGGTTGTCACCACTTTTAATAAGTGATTAAATTTAGCATCACTAATTGTGAAATAACTTGACAATATGTTCCTCCTGATGTGATGTAATATGAAGTAAACAAATCTTATGAAATGTTCTTGCAAAAAGTATTTAACCTGAATTTAATCAAATTTTTATATCTATCTTCTATTTTAAAAGAAATTCAGCAATATATAAAGAGTGATACATACAATTACACTCTGAGGGGACAACTAGATATCTAAAAGAAAATTGACCTGGTGTCTTGAAAATTCAATGCTATTTAAAAAGGGGGAGAGGGCAGGAAAATTGTTCTAATTTAAAAGATATATATATTTAATATTCCAAACAAATGCAAAATGTAAACTTGACTTGATGTTAGTTTGAAAAGGCCTTGGCAAAAATGATAATTAGGAAATTATTTTCAGTTTCTTTAGGTGTGATAACAGTTTTTAAGTTATTCTGGAGTATATCCTCATGCATGCAAAAATCTTTAGAGTTTAATTATTATGATTTCTACAATGTTTTTTGAAATGGTCAACAAGGAGTATGAGGGACAGAGAAAAGGAGAGAGAGAGGAAGAGACAGAACAAACAAGCAAAGCATTAGTAAATGATTAGTCTATAATTAATAGTGGATAAATATTGTTCATTGTCATATTATTTCATTGTTTAGAAATTTTAATCATAAACATTTGATAATTAGCCTGTCAAAATTTTAAAAACAGAAGTCCAAGAAAGTAACAAACTACCTAATTCCTTATTCTGCTCAGCCTCAAAGAAGTTCTTTATGCCTGGGTAGATTTGATTTCTTAAAAAGCTACAATATGAGGTGAGTACTACTAGAAAATTTATGGTTCTTATTGCCAATCTGAAGTTGAATTAAAGTTGAACTTTAAATCTTTAATATACCCCACTTGTTAAAGAATCCAAAGTCTTCATTGAATTGTCGTGACATTCATTCAACACCCATAAAATGTGAAAAACAAACTAATCTACAGCCCCAAGCAAAATTATTTTCAAAGTCCTGTACTGGATGTTGACCAAGACCATACAAGTGATTTATTACTGAGTAAAAGAAAGGGAAATAATAGAATGTTCTCAAATCCCTTCCTCTCTATGATGTCTCTCATCTATGATAGTTGTGTCGAGTCCATGATCTGTGAAATTAAATTGGTCAAGAAATTAGTTTGGCAGAATATGTTGTGTGTTTCCTGGAGGGTAGGGGATCCATCTAACTATAATTTCTCCTTTCTTATAAAGTGGCATCTGCTGATTTGCAGTAATGGCAGCCTTCATCACCAGGACTAATTGTTGATATGCCTGTTATTTCCCATCCATCATATTCAAATCTTCTTCATTTTCATTTTCCCTTTGAGTTCTGTAATCCTAGCTCACTAATGCTGTACTGTGTTTAGACTCATCCTAGCAATAAGGGTACTCACCAATATCAGGCTCTCCTTTTCTTTCCTGGGCACATGGATAACAATAATTTCTAGTTCCCTTGTAATTTAGGGGAGTTAAGTGACTAGACCTGGACAATGATATGTGCAATGAAAAGTGATGAAGGTCATTTCCATCCTGAGGCAGTGAAAAATCACTGAGAGAGCTTCCAGCAACTCTGTCCTCTTTTTGTTGTGGACAAGCTATTGCAGCATCTGACATCTTAGATATTAGAGTGCCTATGTGGAATAAGAAGCCCCTTCTATCATATGTTAGTATAAAATAAGCATTTTTATGCTTAATTATTGAGATGCAAGGGTTAATTTTTTAGCACCATGTAATCTAGCTCATCCTGACAAACACATACCTTCCTCACTCCCTTATGAGTGAGGATTTTTACTTGTTTTTTACAGTGCTTCCTGGCAATTGTTGATTGTTTGGCATGTGGAACTAGTTCTCTAGGGGACTTTACCATCATCCCAACGTTTTGTTTCAGCTGGAGAATCATACTTCTCAGATTCCTGAACTGAAGCTGCAGTTGTGTCTTAAGTCTGTATTTTAGGTGTCTGCTGAGGGGTAATACATCTGCCATGTGTTCCTAAAGACTCTTCACTTGCTGACCTCAGCTCTTGATGTTATGTGCTAATTTTTGTTTCTGCTATATTTACTTTGGGGTCTATTCTCTTGTTCTTTCAGAAAGGCCCAGCTTAAGTTTTAGCAGTTTAATCTGCTTTGTTCAGTTGGTTCTATTCTTACTCTTCCACATCTAGAGTTCACACTGTTTGCTGGTTTTCAGTGCCTTTTTGTTTATTTCCCATTGATTTTCTGGATTAGACATTTGATTTTAAAATATACTCACCTAGATTTTGTAATACGTGTTCTCCAGCAGTAAGATATATGAAATCAATTAATTCAAACAAATTACACCTCCTTAACCTCCTGATTTGGATAATCCTTTCATGAAGGTACTGATGACTCCAACATCAACCCTAGGAACGGACTTGATATGTTATTTTCCTCCTTGGCTCTCCTTTATATTTCATACATTCTCTGCTTTGTGAGGAGTCCTAATTCCATGACTTTCTTGAATGTGTTACCTCAGGGCAGAGAAAATTGTTAAATCCTCACATAGAATAATTGTGCAACATAGAACTCCACCTAACAGTGCTTTTATAGTCCATTCTAATCTTTTGGCCTTCCTCTTTCAAGTCTGGGAAAATTTTCTTTATAATTGTGGCAGATTATATCTTCCAAAGATGGCTACAACATCTCCTATCTAACATGCTCCTGTGCAATGTGACCTTGGTACTCTCCTTTAAGAAGTAGAGTCTATTTCCACACTATCTTAATTTTCTCTGCAAGCCCTGTGATGACTTTGATCAACAGAAATAAAGGTGTGTTTGTTCTTGGTTGAGTCTTTAAATAGCCTGACAGCTTGATGTCCTTGCCTCTTGGAAGCCAGCCACCTTGAAAGAACAGTGACTGCTGTAAGATCACCAGGCTGTGAGAAGTTTAAGTCATGTGGAATGTCCCTAGAAGATAAGATGCCTTGAGGAGAGAGAAGTGAAGGAGCACCGAGGTACCACGCAAGTGACAAAAACATCTAAGAAGTGGTTTCTCCAGCCCCAGATACCCCAGCTGACACATGTGGATCAGAGACAAACCACCCAAATTCCTGACCCATGCGTTGGTGACTCAAATAAAACGGTTGTTTTAAGCTAATAAGTTTTGGGTAACTTGATATTCAGCAGTAAAGAATGAAACAGCTTGGTATGACAGTTCCAATCTTCAAGAGGTGGTTTCCTAATTGCTTTTAAATGGACTATAATGTAGTTTTTAGAGGGTGTACCTCAATGTATATCTAGATTCTGAAGCCCGGTTTCCTTTAGAAAAGTCATTCCATTCTTTCCCAATGATCTCCCAATTCTTTTTCTCTTAGTCACTCAGGAATCTAGTCACCACTTTTGAGGAAGTAACAACCAAAATATCTCTCCTGTTTTGTGATATTCTCTTGCAGATCTGTTAAACTTGGGCACTCTACTTTTCCCTCTTATGACTCTCTATAATGGACAATAAGGATCTTCAGCCTGGCTTAAATATCTCAATTTTTAAGGACATCTCTCTTCCTCTAAATTAATCAATAGGTCTTGATTTATTTCACTTTCAATTATTCACTGTTTCTGCTCTGAAACAAAATACCCTAGGTCGTCTGTTATGTCCTGAGAAAATACGATTCCCAGAGACAGTATTCTTTTTGACCATCTACTTAACCTTTGGGTTTGCAATAATTTAATTAAGTCATTTCTCTTCCTCAGCCCTAGGTATTACATCTACAATAGGGGCTTTCATTTCTTCTGTCTATTAATCAACTAATTGTTTCAATTATAAATGTTTGCTAAGCCTGAGTGGACTATGCATATTTGCTAAAGTCTAAGCCCCCCACTTGAGGTCCTGTGAGATTAAGTTTCTCAATGTCCACTGTTTTCTATTCTCAATATTCCTGGGCAATGGAAAAAAATGTTTGGGGATTTTTATGTATTTATGTATAAATACACACAGACAGACAGACAGACTGAGACTAACAGGGAAACAGAAAGAGAGAGATTTTGAGAGAGAGAGTTCTGGATCAAAATATCCCCTTTTGTTACTGAGCCAGTTTGAGATAACATGGTGGAGGAGGCCCTTGAGCTTGTGGACAAGGCATGTGGATCATCTAGGATAAGCCCTTCACAGTTGCCCATCTGACCCTTACAACAGTTTAAATCATCAGCTAAGAAGAAATGCCTCCTTATGCTTGGCATTAAAATGTTAAACTGGAAGCTCATTCTAACTAACACTGTATCATGTAAGGAATATAGTTACCCCTTAGTGTGAAATTCTAGCCTTCAGACTTGTTTGATAAACATTGTAAACACAAGAAAAAGACAATTGTTCTGCTCACCATGCCAAGAAGACCCCTTAGATGCAATCAAAGGTTTTGCCAACACTCACTGAATTCAGCTTAGCCCCAACTCCATCTTCAAGCCTCATTGACAAGGTGAGTTCCTGCCCTGAGAGAAGATGAGATCTCATGTTTCCTAGAAGTAGCTAGTTCCCCAAGGAAGACACAGAAGGGATGGAGTCACTGATTGTTTTATCATTTCATTGATTTCAGTTTTTGCTTTCAAAAATTAGTTCTTAGTTCACATTAGTTTACTATGCTGTCCTTTTCATATTTCTTAAGAGATCACTAAAGTCACTGTTTTAGTCTTTCATATTTAATATCATAGGTATTTAAATCTACAAATTTTCATAGGATAGCAAATTTTTAAAAAATAAAGTATGAAGAACATACTTTATTACTTTTAAGATAGTTTGTATTTTCAGTTTTGATTTTATCTTTGATTTACTGGGTTTAGAATATGTTTCTTATATTCTAACCAGTCACTCTATTTTGTCACCATTTCATTATTTATTTGCAATTTTATTTAATTAAGATAAGAAATTGTGACCAGTGGAATTTGACTCTTAATGGTTTCTGTGATTTATTGGTGACCAAGCACATGATCAATTTTTCAAATCATTCTTTTTATATCTGTTCATCAAAATATGTAAAATGCATATAGTTTTACCTGATGTTTTTATTTATTAGATCTATATATTCTGAGTTTCTTTGAAGACCTCCATCATATTTTTAAGTTTATAAGTTTCTTCTTGGATTCCATCAATTTTTATGTTCTATATTTAACTACTATAGTTTAGTACATAGTGTAAAATGAATATAATTATTTTTAGTAAATTGTGACTTTTATTATATGTTGTTCCTGTTTATCCTTTCCTCTCTCTCCATTTTTATGTAGTTAAATGTGTTTCTTCTTGAGTAATTTTTATATTGCCTTTACTATTTTTGTACTTGTTTGGATTTATTTGGATTCTTTTAGCACATCACTGTGTAAATATTTTTTTTTCTTTTTTAACATTTCTTTAAAGTAAACTTTTAGGGGAGAACATATGACAAATGGTTTCTGTTGTTGTTGCTTTTTGGTCTGTTTATTATATTTGTTTTTTAACCCATCTGACAATCTACAACTTTCAATGGAAGAATTTGTTCTAGTTGCATTTAGCATAAAAACTCTAGAGTTTATTTCCTCTGCTTTAATTTATTTTATTATATATTTTCTTTTTTTTTTAATCTTTTCCATTTTTCCTTAATTTTTCTGGTTAGAACAAGTTATTATTTATCTTCCTCTTTGCCCTTTTCAATTTAGAGATTTTTACACTTTTTTATTCTACTGGATACCCATTCTTCCCAAATTTCATTATCAAACATATAGTTCTATACTTTTGTATATAAGAAATACTCTATTTCTTTGCACCAAGTACTCTATTTCTATACTGCCCCTGTCCCATAAAATAAAACTTTAAAAAAATGATTTTATCACCTTTTATCCATATTTCACAATGAGATTTTTAGTAGCTTTTAGTTCTTTTTTACTTTATCTTCCACATCCAAGTCCCAATTCCTAGAGTTTATTGAGACAATAACTTTTACTTTAAGGGTATTTTAGAATTCCCCTACAGTAGGCTCTGCTTTTTTTAAAGACTGCTAACATAGAACCTTCATTGCATACCCACAAGATCTTTTTATATTTCTGTGTATTATAAGACTTATCTCATCACTGTTTCCTCTTTTGTTTATCTTCCTCTATCTGGATATCCCTATTTTGATTTGCTGTTTTGAATGCTTACAGTTTTTTTCTCAAGGATCACTCAGATAGGAAAATTAGTGATATGTTCTCTCTTCATTGCAGAGCCTCAAATATCTTTCATTCATTCTAAGAGATAAATTACATTTTGGCTAAATATATTATTCTTGGATTCTGCTCTTGCCTGTCAGTAGTCTTAGTTTTTATGTCATTTAGTTTCCAAGATTACAAAAGTGAGGTCTACTGCTGGTCTGATTTTTTTATTTCTTAAGAAACCTCCTCTCAGTGTAGAAACTTTTTTTTTTTTTCTTTTTCTTCAGAATTTAGGAACGTTTTCAGGATCTGCCTGACATTTTTCATAAATGCTTCAAGGAAGTTGGTGATCGTTTTTAATCTGAAGCCTCAAGCCTTTCTCAAAGTTTAATTTATTGCTGGTTTATTTTTTGTCTGTCTTCCATTTATTTATTTTTTCAATCCGAAATATATCTACAAGGCCCCCTGCACTTGCTTTCCTCTCTTAACTTTTCTCTTTGATTTCTATAACTTGGAGAGTTACCCTATATTTTGAGTTTTTAAATATATGTGACCTTACAGAATGCTAAATTTGGTCCCAACAGTGTCCGTGATCCTCCTCAGTTTATTTGCTGATTGTTATTATTATTAAAATAAGCTTATTTTAGTTTCCAAACTATTTTTGTTTATTGTTAATTGACTCTCATTAAGTGATTGTATCATTAAATTGTTATTTATGTTTAAGGTGTAGCCCATGTTCTACAACATATATAATGGTTCAGGAACAGTCCATTGGTTGTGATCTGATTCTTCTTCCCCTTAAATGCAATGTTACTTTCTTTGACTATTTCCCAAGCTTTAAGTACAGCTGCTGGAATAACTTAAGGAGTGGCAGTTCCATGAATTGTGGGACATATAACATTTTTTGCCCCTCTGGGTTGGGCAAGTACCAACTTACAATTTGAAAGCTTCTACTTATGCACGAGGAGGAAGCTATACTATTTCTGCAGCTTTATCTTACCCTGGTAGGTCATATGGGACAAACCTATAGACAAAGTCAAGTTTATTGCTTGTTGCAATGAGGGAGAACACACAAACAATTGCAAGATGTCTCACTAAACCAAGGGAAAGATAAAGCGATTATAGACTTTTGGCAAAGGTATGAGTTATGGCGAAATTTAATGGAAGCAGTGTTTTGATGAGATCAAAGCAAAGCAGGACTATATGTGAAGAGGGTAACATCAGGTCTAGACTGAGGCCAGCCTTGTGACATGGACCAGTTTCTGTTTCCATGGACACTACAAAGTTTCCAGAAGCCCTTTATCTGAAGTGCTACACCAGAGCTGGAAATTGACTTCTCTTTGGCAAAGTGACTTAGAGAGGAATTATTCAATTTTACTAATTTAATTTCAAACACAAAGTTTATGGCAGCCAGTGGTCTTAGAGAGCAAGTTTCCTCAGTAAAGAAGAAAGCTATAGTTAGTCAAAGAAGGGGCTGTTAGGACACTTTAGGCTATAGTGTTACCTTAGGAGAAATGATTTTTCCTGTTATTTTACAGGTGATTTTGTGACTATTATCCAGCCTGGTGACTAATAGGGGAGATTTTTACTTTCTCAGTCTGAACTAATTTTTACATTTTCATCTCCAAGGGAGAGTTGTTCCCAGCTCTAGGGTGGAGAAATCTCAGTCCAAAGTGTACCCTGTCCCTCTCCCCACCAAACACACACATGCAGTGATTAAGGGGGTCAGTACAGTCTTCCAAGTACTGTCACTGAGAGACCAGTTTTGCCTTTTCCATCTGGTACATGAATCTCCCCAAACCAAGCCCACCCTGGCATTATTCATATTCTGATTTTCATTCTTCACTGCTGATTTCTGGGCTTTTATACAGTCCAGAGAAGGAAAAAAGTCTCATGTCAATTTTCTCTTCCTGGACTCTAACAGAACTTGAGGACACACATGTCTTCTAGGTCCAGCCTATCTGCTGGCCCTTGCAGCGGCTCAGCTAAAGGAAGATGGTTGTTAATTAGATTGGCATTGACAAGAGAAGGTCTCCTGAAAACATTCAAGACACCATCTTCCCAGAATTCCCTAGTAGCTCCCATTTTTAACTTCCTATGCTATGTCAGGAACAGTGTTTTTAAATTTTCCTCACAGAAAGTCAATAAGGCAATACAATTTTTATTTTATATATGGAGAAAGAAAAGTTTTAAGATGTTAAGCGATTTGCTCAAAATTGCAGATAGTAAATGTTGGACCTGTGCCTGGAAGCTTCAGTTTCCTCATTTTCCTTCTATTGTAGAAATATGAACCTCCAGACTGTAGAGTAGGCCTATCCAGATTCTAGAAAACCAGAGAATGGATATTTAGAAATTGAGTAGGAATATTTTACCGGGAAGAGTCCACAAAAATTCACAAAATATTTCCTTTCCTTTCTACTGCTATGAAGCACCTGCAGCTCACTTTAGTTTTTGTCTCAGAAACATCTTACAGCATGCAGCAGTCTTTGATATTTTATTAAAGAAGCAAATGCTTTGATGATCTACTCATGGGCTAAGGGATTGTACTTATGCTAATCACCCTCCCCCCATCCCTTGCCAACCATCATCACTAGAAGCTGAAGTTCTGGTAAAGGTTTGGTCTTACATTAACTCTTTTTACCAGCTTACCATATACTCAGAATTTGGAAAACAACTCATAATGAAAGCATAGAAATGTTTTATCTACATAAGAATTAAGAAATGTTTTAGTGTGTCTTTGAGAATGTACAAAAGCAAAATGCTTCCCTAAAATCTTTATCAATGCTTTACACTTGACCTAATTCATGAGTGCTATATATTTTCCATTTTGCCCTCTGGATTAATATTTATCCTTCTCCATTCTGCTCTGCCCCAAGGATCCTGACATACATGGACTGTAGAAAAGGACTCCTTTGTCCATTGGGTTTTGTGAACAGAGGTCATTGAATGACGTATACCAACAGGAGATAGGAGGTTGATGGAGAGTGAGGTTAGGTATTTATTCCCTATCATAATGTGGGTCAGCACAGATTGACTGTATCCTTTAATCAAAGGCTGAAACTCCTGTTTTGTGGCCCTCTGCATATACCAGCTACTGTCTTTGGGTAGCTGTTTTCCTTCCTTTCTTCTCTCTGCAGATTTAGGGATTTGCAATGACTTTCTTCTATTCACAGAACTGACTATTTTAATATAAAGAATGCATGTGATAGAATTGGTATAGTGCCGTAAAAATATGATGGTGAATAAATTTGGGTTGTGGTAATTTCAGTCCTGTTTCAGTGTGGCTAAGCTAGAATTCTGTTTGCTAGAATTTCCTTCCCTGTATGATTCTGGGTTAGGACTGGCTCCCACAGAAGTCATGAGATTGGAAAGGTAGAAGTGAAGCAACAGCCATTACACTCTAAAAGTAGGTGTTGGGCCAGGTGCTGTTGCTGGCCATGCACGTCTTTGCTGGTTTGCTGACTCACCTTGTTAGTGTGAGCTAGTACCTCCTTTAGCTTTCATCGGGTCTCTTTCAGTTTTTCTGAGTCCTGGGCCAGGTGTGTGAGTGCCAGCTTCTTTTGCAAGTTGCCCACAGCATTGAGGCTGAAGGTATTGGGAGACAGACGTTGGTTTCAGGTTTTCATGTCGATTCCAGTTTTTCCTCACTCTGTCCCAGGTTCATATCGAGGTTTTCTTTCAATTACTGGCTCTGCTAATTCACAGTACCCTCAGGTCCACCCCCAGACAAAGAGACAAATTTCCATAGACTTCTTCACTAGCTCCCACAATTGGGATAGCCTAATCCCTATAATAATTCCCTTATTCCATATCACTCATAGTGGCTCTCCTTCCCTAATTGAGCCCTAACTGATACATGGGTCCTCTTATGTTCTCCCTTTCAGTAACAATCACAAATTTGGCTGAGAATATAACATGGAATCTGTTCTTCAATATGAACAGGGAGACCCGAGTAATGTAATATGTATTTTACCTTGTTGATCATGATCTAACAGAAAGAAAAAGAAAAATACCATTAAGATTTAGAAATCTTTATTTCAAGAATTAAGTGAACCCCTCCCCCTTAGCTCCAGATTTTCAGGAGTTTAATCCCTAGTAGCTTTACTTTCTCCATTCTGCAGGCAGAGTACAAATGCTTTGCTCAGTGTTTGGGAAAGGAGATGAGGAGTCTATAACTGATTATTAATTTTCACTAGGGCTATTCAGAAAATCTTATTATCTTTTTTCCCCTACATTCCTGTCATTGTCTACTAAAGTTTAACTTCTGATGCTTAGCTCTCAGGTAAAATTCATGCTCATTTAGCACATGATACCTTTGGAGGTGACAGGAGTGATCCACCTGTAACAGCCACCAACCCTATGCTTAGACCCAGAAAGCTACAGAAATAGTCTTCTTTGTCACTTTGATTCTCTATGGGTCATTTAATAGCAACAGCTCCTCTTTATTCTTTTCCTTTTGAATGGTGCCTTTGTGAGTTGGAGTCTTGATGTAGCTGTCACAAACCTTCTACTTCAGAGGTTAAACTGTAAGATCTAATGAGGGAAAATTATTTTTAGTTTAGCCTATGACACTATAAATTCCAGGAAATTTTTGAATTAAGCTTTATGACTTTATAGGAAAAAATAGCAGGCTGCCTGATTTGTCTTTAATTCTCTTTCTCTCTCCTCTCTTTCTCGTTCTCCTTTCAAGTAAAATCTAACAAGGTGATTTTTAAAAAATAATAATAATATTTTAAATTGTTTTAATAGTAACTGCATGGCAAGTTATTTCAACAAAAATTCTCAGACTATTCTCTTTTGTTTACTTATTTGTATTTTAATTGGGCTTCCATCGTTGATTAGTGTAGTTAGATTAACGAAGTACATGGCCACACAACTAATGACATGTGAGCATGGATTCTGTTGTCCTCTGTTCACAGCAGAAAATAGAATTTGCCCCTTAGGTCTAGAATTGGGGCTGAAGGATAAAATATACTACTATCTTATCTTTAAAAGTTGACATTTTTCTCCCAGAGTAGAATTCCATTATAAGTCAGAATAAATAAAATAGAGGCTGAGTCATGTTAGAAGCAAGCCCAGTTGTGAATTACTCAGGGATTTCTTCTTCACCATAGGGTTTATCTGCACCTTAGGCTTCTCTTCTCTGAAGCCCAGTTTTGAGCATTTCATTGCTTATTCACACCTTCATCCAAAAGAAGGTATTGAAAGAGACAGAAAGTAAAAGTAAAGGAAGGCATCGTTAATGGGCTGACCACTATTTATTTATTTATTTTTTTATTTTTATTTTTATTTTTAAAGATTTTTATTTATTTATTCATTTATCCCCCCCTTGCTGCTTGTGCTCTCTGGGTCAGCTAACCACGCCATGCGGGCGGGCTTGCCTTCACCAGGAGGCCCCGGGAACCGAACCCGGGGCCTCCCATATGGTAAACGGGAGCCCTACTGATTGAGCCACAGCTGCTTCCCTGACCACTATTTATATGTTGACCAAATAGTACTTGCAAGGCAGTGTTCGGAATTGTGTGTGGGGAGGTCTATTTTACTAAAGACTGTCTAGAAAGAAAGCAACAAATTACAACTATACAGTTAATTAGCACAGCTTGCTAATAATGTTACATGACACAGATTTATCCTTCAAGAAATTGTTAACATCTTGGTGTGGGAAATGGGAGGCCTTGAGACTGATTGAGGAAGAAATTAATGCTACTTTTAATACCAGGGAAGGGCATGTCCAGGAGGACCTCATGGTAGATTGGAAAGTTTCCTTGGTTAAAATGGCTGTGTGTATTTTGAAAAAAAAAAAAAAAAGTAAAACTAAGAGTGGTTGGGTGCTAAGGAACAAAGAAAAACAATCTCCCAAAGTATAGAGAGCTTAGAGTCTCAGATTGAATATTAAAAGATGTTCCTGTAACTAGTTTTCCAATTTGCTAAAATTAGGCTACTAGTGACTATGATAATAAGGGCAACATTTATTACTTTTATGGTTCAGGTATTGTGCTAAACCCTTTACATACATGATCTCATTTTATCCTCAGATTAGTATTACTACTACCATTTAACAAAAGAGGAAACAGAAGCTCAGCCTATTGAAATGACTTGCCCAAGTGTTATTGGAGCCGGTGTCTAGGTTCTTGGTTTTTTCCTGAGAAAGAATTCAAGGATAAGCCACAAATTAATTAGGCAAGCAGAGAATGTATTGGGGAATAAAGCACGAGAGCAAAAATATACCTTTAGTGTGTAAGGTGGACATTCTCAAGGGAAAGAAATGTGAAGTTCTGCCCTGGGGTCCCCTGTTTTATGGGGTGTGAGCTACAGGACTCTGGGGCGGGGGGTACAGAGTCTATGCTGATTGGCATATATAAGACAAAGCAGGGAAGCTCTTATTGGGTGATTTGATTCTCTTAGGGGGTTAGGGGTTGCTGTCCAATGGTGATTGGCTCCTGGCTATTGCTCCCACGAGGGGCTTATGAAAATAGGTTGGTAGTGTGGGAATATCCTGGGTTTTTTTTTCCTCCTTTCTGTTAGGTGGGCACCGCAAGTTGCATTCCTAGGCCTTATTTATGCAGTCAGTGGGCATATGCTGCTGGTTTTTTCACAGCTGATGGGGGAATGCTATAAGCTGCTATAACTTATTTGTGCACATTAGTAGGCACCAGCTGCCTACTGATAACCTGCCTACATGAGTCCAGCAGGATGCTGCTCTAATTTTTTCTACTGAGTGGTGATTGTGTGGAAATTTATTAGTTTTACTACCTCACAAGGCCACATAACTGTGGGTAGAAGAACTTGGACTCAAACCTTGGATCAGTCTGTTTCCAGAGCTCGTGATTTTATACTGAAGAGAGAGAGAATGGCTTAGACAGTAAAGCAATCGTGGGTTTAGGTAGTAAGATAACATTTCATAGAATCTGAAAAGGTGGAAGTTGAACTAAGCCTTGAAGGATGGCAGAAGCTAGGTAGGGACAAAGGGTACCTTATGAGAATGGATTGCATAAAGTTATATAGGCAAATGAAAAAGGAGTCTTTGGGATCAGTTTGTCACGGGCCAGGGTTTTCTCACATTTGTGGACTGATAGCAACCATTTCGCGTGGAGGCCATTTATCCATGAAAACTTGCCATTGCAATATTTCTGGAGAGTGCTAACTAAATTTGTAGATGTTTGTTATATAAAGCAATTTACTTGAACCTTTTAGTTTAGACATATTTGAAAGATGGAAATACACTTGACAATTTATTAGAAATTTCTAATTGGAATTACTGGTTATAACAATGAATTAATATACATCTCAGAAAAATATAGTGAATGTATGCATGCATTAATAGAATTATTATTATTTTTTTAATTCCTGCAGCTTGCCCCAAACAGGACATGTTCTTCTTTTGCAAATATTTACAAGGCTATTTTGAAATGATAAACTTCAGAATGGACTTGGAGCCCAATTCTTCTGAACTTTTTGCTTTTCCCACTTCTTAATTAATTAATTAATTAATTATTTTAAATTTCTGTCTTCTGTAAAATCTCTTCCTATATGCCAGGAGAGGCAGAGAAACACAAAACTTTTTTTAGGGCATCCAGACTGTAAGCTCCCTGTGGGGAAAAGGAGAACTAAATGGAGCTGTTCTAGGCAAAGTAAGAAAGTCTGAAGGCCATATCTAAAATGGTTCAGAGTACCATAATCTCGAGGTGCCTAATTCAAAATGGCTTCCTGCATTACTTGTTAATGTCAAAGGGAGGAAATGATGTCAGGATATTCTTTCTAGTGGATCTTTGGATGTTTGTGCTAACTTTATATTCTACAAATGTAATTGCAGAAAACCTTTTGGTTTTTACATAAATCAGACTTTGTCACATCTTAAGGATTTGCAATATTTGACCCAGATACCCCTTATCAGGATATCTCTTCCAATTCAGGAGTTGTTAATTATTAAACTTTCCCAACAAAAATGTTTGTGATTATAAATGCAGATGCATTGTTTGTTTTGTAAAGGGGAAATTTCTGCTAACTGATTTAGAGATGAAGACAGTTTTGTAGCATGAAGGACAAAGCATGTTCTGCTAGATTAATTTTCTGGTGTGGTGTATTATGTTTTATTTTTTCTGGGAAGACTATCAATAAACAATCTCATCTCTGTAACGCTGTCACTAGAGCAGGCACTAAAATACCCAATATACACATATTTTTAAATCTGGTTCACATTGGATTTAACTACCAGAGCATATAAAGCTAGTGAATCTGTTAATCAATACATTTAAAAAGAAAACCAGTGTTCCTAATCATAATCAAATGAGATCTTTTCATTGATCTGGGGATGTTAATTATAATCCTCTTTAAGAACCTCTAGAGCAACTGACAACACTTTCTGTTCCCTACAAGTGGAAATCTATGGGATTCTTTTTTTAACATGGAAATTTAGAGAATATATTCATTTTAATTTGTACTTCAGGTTAAATGGCACTTGAAAGACAAATAATGAATCATAGCATGCATTAGTTGCTTCCTAATTCTTAAAAACGAGATTTCCATGTGAGCTTAAAAATCAGGCTAGGTATAGATGATATAAGAAACTAGCCTTAGAATTGGTGGGGATCAGGAGCTCAAATGCAAAGTTGGCAGAAGCAGTAGGTTGCTTAGGGAAGGTTACACACTAGGTCGGAGAGAGCTTAAATTGTAACCAAGGGTTAAGAATTAACAAATAATTATGATACTAAATAGTTATATAGGAGTCTTTATATTATAAAATAGCCAAAGGTTGATATCTGAAATTACCAAAATTGGCTGGACCAGCCTCACCCATATGTATGCTTCTATTATAAAGTAATCTAGACTGACCTTACCCTTGTTTATGGTTATTCCAAAACACAAAGGCCCACCCTGGTGTATGCTCACTATTGTGATGGTATCCACTCTACCCTCCTGTTTGAATCCATTAAAACCCTAAAATCCTAAAAATCAGAGAAGCAGTTTTGGACCATTAAGCCACTGTTTACTTTGCTTACACAAACAAATAAACCCTTTCTCTTTGAAACCCGGTGCCTCAGGAATTGGCCTTTAAAGTGCACTGGAGGAAAAGAACCTGCTTTTGCTTGGTATCAAAATGGGCAAGACTTTATCATTAGAATTTAGGTATATTAATTTGTTTCCAAATATCTTGACTCTTAAAGAAGCCCCTTCCTCCATTATTCTAGACATAGTGTCTTTGATACTCAGGTGTCATCCTCATTTTATCATATTTCACTATATTCTCATTGGAGCTTGACTGGAGGCCCCAAGGAGCATCATGCTGTATGAAAGTCTGCAGGATGTGAATGTCTACACTGCCTCTTGGCATTTTAAAGGCATCTTTAAAACAACAAACCTCAGCCTTTCTCCCCATTCCGCCCCTCAGCATCTACAGCTTTGAAATCACACAGACACCCTTTGTGGTACTTCTTAATGGGTTTTGGGAGTGTTCATCTTGAAGTGTGTACATCAGGATCTTGGTGATGCATGAATAAATTGAAACAGGAGTCCAGATGATTCCAATACATATTAGGGAGATGAGCATCATTCTTTCCTTCCCCAACCTCGCTGTTAAGAAACTCTTGCCTGAGAGTTCCATGTTTCCAGGCTGGTATAGTTCTATTTTATGACCAGGCAGACTAACCATAAGCTTAGGCCAATGGCAAATGAGGGCTCTAGTATAATGAAAAGAAATTAAGTATTCAATATTTGATCTTTTTTTTTAAAGCTTTGGAAATAGTAATCATTTAAAAAATTAGGCCTCTGACATGCTCATTTTATATACTTTTAATATTTATTTACATTTATTTGAAATATACTGCATGTGGTAGGGGTGGTGAGGACAACTTTATGGTTTTAATGTTTAAAGAGGTAAAGTTTTCAATTTGGTCCTCATTTAGAATCTAGAACTCAGACTGGGACAAGGCCCTATTAGATTCTATTTTTATGTCTCAGTGTTTTAGAACCATGATAAATCTGGGCTTCACCAAAACCAGGCAGGCTTTCTAACACATATTACATGTCCTGTGAGCATGTTGGAATACTGAGATTTCAAATAGGTTTTGTGCTGAAAATAAACAGACTTAAAAGGGGGTGGGGGGAGGTGCAGGTTAAGTTTAATGATCTAAAGTTGCATTAATGCAGGAGCAGCACCAAAAGAAGTTTCTGCTCAAAAGGCTGAGTTGGGGGAGCAGCTTATCTGTCTGCTTGAGACAAAAAGAAGGTATGGGGGGAGAGAGATAAGGGGGACGTGATTTATGCTTGGTACGTGTTTTCTGTGCCTTCTGGGCAGTCTGTGTATTATGAGCCTGTGGAGCTGTTTGAGCAGGGTGTCTTTGAGGTCAGGTTAGCAAGTAGGATGTTGATGTAAAGTTGTGGCTTTCTGGTGAAGATCAGCAGGCCTTGCTGGTGTCAGCTTGAACTCTTTGTTACAGTTCTGCCTCCCAGGCTGGGGCAGGGGGTTTTACCAGCACCACAAAGGATTATTGTTATGCCTGCTTCCTTCAGTTAACCTCCATTTCTTCTTTATATCTCCTTGGATAAAATAGAAGATCAGGCAAATCAAGATGGTTAGTAAAATCATTTATCATTCCGATTTCACATTGGAAAACCATTTCTTAACTTTCCACTATTTACACTATATAATTACAAAACATTGACTCCCAAGAGAGAGCATACACATGAAGTGAACAGTGAAATATCATTCAAGGTGTATGAACAACATTTTCTACCTCTGGTGATAAACCTTCCAGCTCTGTCTTAACCCATGTATTGCCATGCTGTGGTACAATGATAAGAAGTCAATTCTTAGACACAGTCTACTTTTTATAGGCCTTATCGGAGAGCATGTTTTCTCTCTTGCTGTCCCACATAAAAAGCATCTGAAGAAAGGCAGTTATTAAGGGGGCTTGTCAGTGATTCCACCCTTCCCATCATATCAGACATTGGTATTTTTCCCTTTTCCTTTTGGGTACCATATTTTAGTTCTTGCAGATGCTCAGTGATATTAAAACTCAAGTTTCAGGAACCTGAAATAAAAGAAGTATGTTATTCTTTAGAAGACTTCAATATCATCTTAATTTGTTCTTTTTTTGTTGTGGTAGTAACTTTTTAGATTCATTTAATTTTAAATTTATAGAGAAATTGTACATATAGTACAAAGAAGCCCTGTAGCCGTGGTCTCATTCAGAATCGTCCGTTATTAAGATTTTGTCCCATTTGTCTCATTGTTCTCTGTGTGTGCATTTGTGTGTCATTTTTTGTCCTGAATAATTTGGCAAAATTTTGCAGCTTTATGTCCCTTTACTGTTAAATACTTCATTGTGTGTTTCTTAAGAAAAAGAGCATTGTCTTACATAACCATAGTACAGTTATCAAAGTAAGGTAATCAACATTGGTACAATCTATTCTCTAATCTATAGATCTCATTCAAATGACACCAATAGCTAAAATTAATATCTTTTATTGTTATTCCAGGATCCAATCCAGCATAAGGCATTGTTAGACTTTCTTTGTCTTTCATAATATTAACATTTTGGGGAGTTGGTCAGTTGTTTTTTAAAATGTCTCTTGGTTTGGGATTGCCTGATGTTTCCTCATGATAATATTTAGGTGACTCATTTTTGACAGGAATATTACAGAAGTGATGAAGTGTCCTTGTCAGGGCATCACATCTGGAAGTATATCAAATCAGTTTGTCCCAATAGTGATGTTGAATTTGATGGCTTCATTAAGGTTTTGTCTGCCAGATCTCTGCTGCAAAGTCACTGTTTTTGTAACTAATTGGTAATTAATAAATAATTTGGGGGGGAAGATACTTTGAGACAAAGTAAATATCCTGTTTCTCATCAAATTCTGTCCACAAATTTAATGATTTTTGCCTAACTCAATTATTACTGTTATGGTTGCCAAGAGGTAGTTTCCTAATACCATTATTTCTTCTACATTTTTTAGTTGGCATTTTACTATAAAGAAGAGCTCTTTTTCTCCCATTTATATATTTATGATTAAGAAACTACAATCTAGGTTCTAGTTGGGCTCATTACTACTTATGTGTCCTTCTCCAGGCCCTTTGAGAGACAGAGTTAGAATATACATGCAATGCACACAAATACAAATGCAAAAACTCACACACAAATGACACATGTATCTCAGTCTCTATCTTCACTGCTGCCTCTATTTATCTTTCTAACCTAATCCTTATTAAAAACCATGAATTCAGTGGCAATGCTCCAAAATGTGTTCATCAATTGTAACAAATGTACCACACTAATGAAGGATGTTATTAATGTGGGAAAGTGTGGAAGAGGTAGGACATGTGGGAATCCCCTATATTTTTAATGTAACATTTATGTAATCTAAATATCTTTTAAAAAATTAAAAAGTATATATATTTATTTTTAAAACTTGAATTCATCCTGACACCTTCAATTACCATCCAACATTGTGTCTTCCTTCCTTCTATACTTTTAACTTTCTTCTTTATTTATTTGCTCATTCATAGAATGCATAAAACATAAATTTCAGAAACATTAAACCATTCTGCTGCTACAGTTTAATATTTGTTTACAGTTCTTTAAATCTTAGAATTAGAGTATATAGTGTAAAAACAATGATCAAGTGGTACCTGAAGTAGTCACTACCCCTCATTAATTGCAGGTAGGTTATTCATTTAAAACACGGGTTTGTGAGCTTCTGTTTCTAATCCATTTACGTTTTTTCCTCCCTCAGCATAGTTGATTTATTCTTTGAATATGTAAAACATTAAAATGGTTCCAGAAATAAAAAGTATACAAAAATATATATCCAGAGAAGTATCAGTTTTCCACCCCAAACTGTTTCACCTCATTTTCAACTGCTTCCTAAGATAATCACAAACATTAGTTTCTGGTTTAACCTGCACATGTTTTTATTTGAAAAAGTGTGCAGATAATGAATATTTTCATAGTTCTCCTTATTTCTTCCACAATAGATGTCATTATAAAAATTGTTGTGTACTTTGCTTTTTTCACTTAATAATATGTCCTGGAAATCACCTCAGTTCTTTTCCCTTTGTTGCAACTGTATAATAATCCATTGATTATTGGAATAACCGGACTGTTGGAAATGTATTTGCCTGATAAATGTCACGAAATTGAATTGCTTGGTCATATGAATATGTAATTTTGACAGATTTTTCAAATTTCCTTTCATAAGGCTGTACCAACTTGCATTCTCACCAATAGTGCACAGGAGTGCCTGTTTCCCCACAGCCTTGCCAAGCTTTAATTTTTCCAATCTGAGAAGTGAGAAATAATATCCCAGTGTAGTTTATACTTGCATTTCTCTTATTATGAGTTAAGTTAGATATTTTTCAGCCATTAAAGAGCAATTTTGGATAGTTGTTTTTGTGAATTATTGTTCATTTTTTGGTCCATTATTATGTCAACTTTGGGTCTTTTCTTTCTAAATTTTTAAGAATTCATTGTATATGAACTTTAGTAATTAAAAAAACCTTTTTGGTTTAAGTCTTGAGATTGAGTGGATTTATAATTTAACTTAAAGAGAACTGACATATTTATGATGTTGTCACTCTATTCAAGAATAAAGGATGCCTTTCCATTTGTTCAAGTCCAATTTTGTGTCTTTCTGGAGAGTTTTAGAATTTTTTTTCTTACAGGTCATGTACCTTTCTTGCTAAGTTTATTCCTAAATATTTTTCTTCTTTTCATCTACTGTAAATGTGGTTTCAACCAACATTAAATCTTTTAACTGCTTATAGTTTTGTTCATGGTGGATATTGCTTTATTTAAATTAATTTTATGTGTGCTATATTAGTGAACACTTACTGTGCTTGATTCTATAGAGTTTTCTAAAAGTACTATCATATCCTCTGAAAATTGAGAGTTTCACCTCTTCATTTCCAATGCTTATGTTCTGATTGGTTTATATTATATAATTGTATTGGCTAATAGTTTTAATATAATGTTTAATAGTAGTGGATATATTGATGCATCTTTGCCTTGCCTTGATCTTAGTAGAAATGTCTCACTTTAAGAATGAGGTAGTTCAATTCCTGTTACCTCCTAAAAATAATAATAATAAAAAAGAATGAAGTAAATGTATTTTATAATACTAAGGAAGTATCCCCAATCCCCACTTTTCTTAGTGCTTTCTTATTTTAAAATCAGCAATGAATGCAGAATTTATCAAAGATTTTGTTTTGATTTTCTCTAACTTTTCTGTAATATTTTGACTAATTTTCCTTTGTGAACTTATTGTCTTTATCAGATGATTAAAGATTTGGTAAAATTTCCTAATGTGTTCATTTATGGCTGGGTTACCTTCTCTATTTCTTTTGGAGAAATTAGTAAGTTTTAAAAATATATTCCTAATATTTTATACATTTTATCTAAAATATAAAAAGCAAGCCTATGCTTATGATCTGTAGAACCCAGGTAAAAAAATGGAGATACACATACTGTGTGTCTAAATACTTAAGAATTATAAACCAAGCAAAAATAAAAAAAGTTAAGTAAAATGTGTTTTATCTTACTTTGACAGATATATCTTCATCAGGACCTAGAAGACCAGGTTTTTATTTAAGAGCTCATATTCTTCACTCTTTCATTCTGGATCATAATGGAATGGAGAAAGGTGTTCTATGCCCTGACCTCCTTCTCTTCTCTTCCTAACCATGCATAGCAGGTGAGTATGTGTTCACCCCAGACCACACGACCAACCTCTGTCCACATTCTCCTCCAACTCACTGTCCTCATGAAGAGCTGCCTCCTGCCCACACTTTGAGCAATCTATCCTCAAGAGAACCGACCTGGGAAAGAGACCTCCAGAGGTCCTGGAAAGGAGTTCAGGATTTTTTTTTTTTTTTTTCATATAAAATTGCAGGGTCCAAGGTACCTAGAGAATGAGCAAGAAGAATGAATTTGAAGTGAAAGGTCCTCATGACCCTGTGAAATTCTTATGTCTTAGAGACGGGCATGACTAGAGAAAAGAAAAAGTGATCTTGCAAGGACTTGCATGGAGCCCAGGGAAAGGGCTCTCCTTGCCTTTGTCTAAAAACGGTGATGTTAAGGTAAAAACACTTTTTTTCCCCCCATCAAATGTGTTTATGTGTATTTTTCATACCAGTGAGAGTATAGAGAATGTGTCTTCCATTTCATTGCTGGTAGTAGAGCCTGTTGAAAAGCAATTTCATTATATGTATATATGAACCCAGTAAGTACACATTTGGGCATCTAATTCTAGAAAACTTATGATTTAGAATCTAAAAGCTTTAGTTTTGGAAATAGACATTATGGAATTATTTGTGATAGCACAAATCTGAAAATAGTAAAGATGTACAACACATTGTTATGTAAACAATGATGCATTCACAAAATAGAATATAATTTAGGCATTAAAATTCTTATTTGAAAAACTATGCAATACTGTGGAATAATGTTTATGGTAAAATAGTAAATAAAAATAATATACAAATTGCATATACAATTTGATTTAAGCTATGTTAAAATAATATTTTTTTGAAAGAAAAGACGGGATAAAATTCTGCGTGATAGATCAGTGTTTGTGTTTGGATGTCAGGTGAATTATTTTTCCTGGATAGTTTTTCTACATTTTCTGATTTTCTTTCTTGAGAATTTATTACTATTATAATGAATAAAAATACGATAAGAAGGTCAGACCTACTTATCTCTAAGGTTCTTTCCAGCTCTTTCAAGGAATGAATTTTGACGCTAAGTAATCAAGTATTTGCTATTCTTCAATCTCATTCCTGCTCCTGCCCCATGAGTAGTAATCAAGAATTTATAGATGATGCCTTTCTAGAAACACACAAATATTACACACGGACATTAGGTGAACTTTGAAATAGACCCTAAAATTTTAAAGCAGATTCCTATGACTGACTGACAATTTCCATGTAGCAAGCATTCATTAAACTTGCCTTGGGTGAATCTTGAGTCTAAATGGATTGAACTGAGTCCCCAACCACTAATGTGAATTATTTTCCCTGCATTTCCAGATATTTGCTTCCAGTTCAGAAATACTTGTCATACAATGGAGTTATAGCGAACAAGTTAGCTAAGAGTGTGTTTAAACTCGAGGGTAGAGATTTAACTAAATAGCAAATAACTTCTTTAAAATCAGAAACCTCCTTGACTTCCTCTCAAATTGATTTTGCACCAGCTCCTTCCACTACTATCTCTTAGCCCTTTTCTTGGTGAAAAAAATGGAAATAAATCTACAAAAGGAAGATTTTAATATATAAAAAGTTAAGTCTCATGACAAATTTTTTTCTGATATTTTAAAAACTCCTTTGAGCTAATATTCTATCTCTAGTGTTATAATACAACTTGATCTTGCTAAAACACAGAAGATAGTGACATATTCTTGCACTAAAACATTGCACAGTTCTGAGAACTTAAGGCAACACCGGACCCAGGAAGGACTTTAAAGTTGGTCAGATGCGTGTTTAAGTGGAAGCTTCATAATTTGCTCTCTGCCAAGATTGGACTAGTTATCTCTTCTGAATTTCAGATTATACCTCTGCAAAATTTAGATAATCTTCCTTAATTTGCAAACTTGTGAATATTAAAATACACAATTTTAGAAAATCATTCATTATATAGTAGGAGTTCAATAATTTGAAATTGTAGTAACCATCATAATTGTCTAGAGATGTGGCTTCCAATATTATAACATTAAAAAGTCAACTTTGAAATGTTAACTATTTGCAGAAACCAATATGGAAATATTGTTTTGTTAGGGTCTGCTGATGGGGAAAGCACTTGCCCAAATATGGATTCTTGTATAGTGACTTATTGATCTAAAGCTCAAGTATTGAGAAATGCTGAATTAGGGAAAAGGTTGTGATGGATCGGTAGCAAGGACGATTGATGCCTCAAAATTATAACAGAATGAATAGAAAGGAGGAAGATGATATAGGAAAAAATAGCAGGAAATTATTGAACAGATAGATATTTCAAGAGTCATTTGATGAATAATTATTAATATGAGTGAAGCACTTGCATTTTAGGCAATATGTTTAGGGTAGATTTTTGTCATTGCTAACCCCAAACTTATACAAAATATTTAGCCATCTCCTTGGCTCAATTTCTATATTGTAAACTATGGGAAAACATAAATTCCTTATAAGTTTGTTATAGATATTAAATAAAATAAAGTTTTAAAACACCTAGCCAAATGTTTGGCACTTGTGGTTAGTCAATTTTCATAGTCCTGTGTGTAACATTCAGAGAAGGTGAAGAATAAAAGTTCCTCCATGAAGATAGACATTGAATGCTAAAATTAAGGGCTAAGTCACACAGTGAGAAAAGTCTAAAACAGGAAAGACAACTTCTGGTTCTTTCCTGGCTCCAGTCTTTTTTTCTGTTCTTGTCTAAATACCCCGTCCTGAACTTCTGGTGCTCATCAGGCAGGACTTGGGCAATGAATCATCCCCCAGGCTGCATATTCATCCTGGAGATGCTTCCAGATGTATCTATTGCCTGGTGTTGCAGTTAGGACTATAGAGAAGAAACACAATGTCACTCTGCTTTAGCCAAAGTTTATCAGGCTCTTTCAGTTCCCCAGTTCAGAAGCTGAGAATGATCTATTAGATCATGCTCCCTAAATGCTCATTTGGACATCAACACAACTTTAAGGAGCTTCACTGGAATGCCCTGGAGTGTCTTTAAGACATATGATGATTGAACTGAAATAAAGAGCAGCTGTGCCCGTATTAGCTATGTGGTCTCAGATAAGTCACTTCATTTTTTCAATTTTTGTGTGGAAAACTAGAACAAATTCTCCTGTTCTGCCTACTGCAAAGGATCATGTGAGTTTCAAATGGGATAATGGACATACAAACACTGTGGAAAAAAAAAAAAACAGTTTATGCTCTCTATAGCATAAGCTAGGATCATTATCTTCAGAGGCAAAGAGATTACATTTTAAAAGTCTTTTAAATGGTGTTGTTAAGGAATTCAGTCTTGCCAAAAGAGAACTGAAAGGGGCAGTGAATGAAGTTGCTAAGATTGATGAGGGTTTTATTGAAAATCTTTGGAAAATACGAGCTCTGATTTGGATCCTTCTCTGCTGGCATTTTACTTTGTTCCTTATATGGTTGGGATTCAGCCACATGAGACCTGATTTTATTTTCTTAATTCACAAGCTACCAGGCCAATGCCTCCAGCCATCTCTAGCCAGAAGAAAATCAATAATGAAGATGAAAAAGAAAAAAGGAAGACTAGGAAATAGAAAGATGAGGGAGAGAGAATTCTCTATGGAGAAACCAACCCTGGGAGATCCACCCTTAATTTACCCACTCACATATTTTAGATCTTAAGTACCAGTAATCACTTAATCAAAAAACGTGGCTCCTGTGGTGAAGGAAATGATGTTCTCTCTTTGCCAGTAGGATATTTGCATTTTTATTGGTTACTTTAGAATGACATTTATCATTTACCCTAAGTTTCAAGGGCAAACAAATACACTAGAAATTTGGGCATGGCTCAAGAAGCTATAAAATATTACCTCTTGGCAGCATGATATTTCATGATATTGTGTCTGGTGGACAGGATTGATTGCGTAGGATGAAGATTAAACCTCAGCTGGGACTGGATCTTCATATATCACCAAGGACCAAAGCATAAAAGGCTGTTCTAAGTAGTACCTGCAGAAAGTAGAGCAGCAAAATATTTGTGGATATCTAGCTGGACTGGGAATGAGAGCCACCATATACAAGGGGACTGTTAGCAAGCTAAAAGGTCACAGATGTTGTTACAGGAAAAATCCACAGAAGATGGCAAGCTACCATGTGAAAAGAATATGAATTCTTAGAAATTGCCATGAGAATCTTATTGAATTCATTGCCTCTGGTTGCCACAAATTTCCAACAATTCTCTGGTCATCACTGACTTCCTGCCAGCACTGGGAAACAGAAAGAACCCACCGGAATGTGATCTTCTTTTATAAACACATGATGTCAATAGGCTAGGAGCCACTATAACAGACCAGAGTAAAGAACCATTTCCTTCACGTACAGATGAAGAAACTGAGGCTCAGAAAGGTCTTAGATTACGTAAGTGTTGATGCCAACCAGGAAGTATATCCAAACAAATTGAGCTCTAAAGGCAATTATTAATCACTTTATTATATGTGCATTGGTTGCTATTAATAATAAAATATGAGCCAGCAAAGTAAGAAGTAAAGGAACATTAAAATTTTAAAAAATTAGATTCAATTCAATGCAGCAAACATTTATCAGGCACTTTATTTGTTATTTGTCTCTGTGTTAGAGACTGCGGGGAAATGCCCAGGGGTGATATTCAGCATGTTTAACAACTGATATGACACAGGCACCACCAATTAGAACAGATATCAGAGTTAAACTCTCAGCACAATTTATTCATGTAAACCAACTAGGGACTGCACCTCTGGAAAGCAATGATCATGCCTACTACA
>JAKSZT010007815.1:19068857-19287643 GCA_026826555.1 Tolypeutes matacus | reverse complement strand
CCCTAGTTGGGAATCCCTATATGCATAAAAAATTCCAGAGCATGCAATGCTGTCAATGAGACACAGAGTTCTGAAGAATATGTGGGACCTTACATTTCCCTTACTGGCAGTCTCTGCTAATCCAGTCCTGATGTACAGAAACATGCCTGGGGTATGAGTTCAGAAAGTTCTAGATATGATTCAGGCTCTGATCCATATAGTTACCGAATTTGCCTTGATTTTAGTTTATGTATCTTTTTCAAAGCAATTAATGATAAAACCTAAGGCCATATGAACAAGAGATAATAAAGGCAAAAGAGATTTTCCACCTTTGTGAGAATTAAATGAACATTGATGATAATACTTTACAGTGCCTGGAAAATTGTAGCAATTCAATATATATTTACTAACTTAATTGAGTCAAGGATCTGCAAAATGCTTGTTTTCAAGCATGAATGGATTAACCCTGCAACAGAACAGGCATCATGCTAAGAGAATAAAATACAAAAACAAGCAGAACATTGTATGTTGGAACATTAATACAATAGGGGGGGTGTAGACAAGGGGCATATATTCCCACAATGCACCAACACTCTCAGTACTGAATTCTGATCTCTAAGAGGGAGGAAATTCAAATGGTCAAAAATATTTTAGGACTTTAGAACCCTCAAAGATAAATGAATCACATACATAAAATATAAATGAAAATAAGTGTTCTATTGTCCAGCAAGTGTAAAAAAAAAATCACAATTTTTTATTCATATATTTATTCAACTAATTTTATTCTGCTAATTTGACAGAAATGATGCTTGGGAAACAAGGATGAGCAAGACCAGTGTGGTTCACCTCCTAACAGACCTTTCATTCTAATGGAAGATACAGACAAGGAAAACAATACAAATTGGACAATTTATGTTTGTGTTAAGTGCTATGAAGGCAAGAAAGAGAATTTTGGGTGGTGGTGGTGTTTTAGATGCGTTGTTTCGGGGTTGAATTTCAGATGTGAGCATGGTGGTTGTAGTATTAAGAGGATCATTGTTGGCTGTTCGTTACATTTGGCTCCTGCTTCCATGGAACAACTCAACATTCTTAACTTCTTTTGAGAAGGCTCAACTTTTCTTCTTAAGATAATAGAAAAGCTTTGCTTCCCCAAGAATTGGTTATTTTAAGTACTGCAAAGTTCAAATGTAGTTCAAAATGCTAACCTGATGCATTTTGACTGGGAAAATATGGCACAGCATAATTTCCAAGCACTAATTTTATCATCCAAGATATGTGACAGCAAGTTTTACTGCTATAAGAATCGTATCTGACAAAAATCCAGACCACAAGTGTAAAATGAGAGCAGATCATATGATTAATAAATTTACCTATTACGGAGACAAGATTACTGTGGTGTGATAGAAAGAGGTGCAGAATTTGGAAACATCCAGAAAAACGTGAGTAAATCACCTTATCTCATTGGGCCTCATTTTTTTTTCTGAAAAAAAAAAAAAAAAAACATGGGTAAGAAACGTTAGGAGCAAATGTTTTTCTACCTCTTCTGATGTTTACATCCAGATGAAGGGAGTACAGTTAGGTTAACAGTCCTGGCTTCTTTCTGCCTCTTTACTTATTCTGCTCCAGAAAAATTGGAATAATTTCATCTGTATGGTAAATTTATGAGCTGCTCTGCTCAGCAGCTCTCTGTTCAGTTTGGGAAGGAACTGCAGAATTTCACCCACCCCGCAATGGTGATATTCAACTGAATTGCTGATGGAAGGTGGTAAATCTGTCTGTGTTAAGAAACTTGATGGTGTTCTTCAATATCTATAGCTAAAGTGGTAAAGCAATAAGGTGCCAATCTACTTAGAATTTTATTTCATTTTTAATTGGTTTAAATTCTGGCCGTGTGGAAGACAAGTTCTGTTTAGATACTCAGCAATAATAATTTGTGATTTACAGTTCTGTTGTGAGACTCAGTGTGATAATGAACATGAAACTGGTGCTCAAATTCAAATCTCCATATAAACTTGTGTATTTTTTTTATCCTAACAATATACTCTATCATTAAAACTCAATCCTCAAAAGTAGAAATAATAGTGGAAGGATAGGATTTAGGATTTTAAGGCTCAGGAATGTTCAAGCAGCACTGGGCCATTTCCAGAATGCCTCAGCTTCAGGGGAAGCAGTCTGAATTTCTCTTGATGCCAGACAGGTGGATTCACATCACTTAGGTAATGGTCCCCACAACTAGTGATAGGAAAACCTAACATTGCTTTCCTTGCTCTACTGAGAAGACAATTTCCTATTGCTGTAAGCACTTGTGTTGTTCAGCCTGGTACTGCTTAACCTGGGAGAATGCAACCTAGACCATGTTCCAGTTGACTCCACTTACTTAGCTTTTTTCTGCTTCCATTTGCCCAGACAAATGTTAAAGTAGTCCTGTACCCAGGGGCTGTGTGAGTGCAGGAGTCAGGGATGGCTGAGTGGACAGCCTGGTGGAGTGTGTGTGTGTGCTTTGATCCCAAATTCACATGAGAACTAAAGGAGAATACCATCTAAGTATGAAATAATCTTGCTTTTTTGGTTTACAAAATGAATCCTGTGTGTTTGAGTTCAGATATGGAAGTCCAACTCCTGAAAAACAAGTAGATGTAGTAGCTAAAGGATCTACCATCTCTCCTGGTTGATCTCAACTTAACTTCCAGGGCTTAATCTAAAACCTTAGCTCCCATGCCCCTCAGTCATGCACTGATGCCATTTTTATTCTGTTCAGTTTGATCAGATAATATATATCATGCATATTTCTGTCACTGTATTTATAGTTGGTGATGTTTCTCAAATCTAAAAATTCCCTCTGGTCCTCTCTACAAATCCAAATCCAACCTCCAAAGGCCAGGTTTGAAAAAAATTCACTTCCTCCATGATAATTTTGCCAGTTTTTCTAAACAATATCAACCACTTGATGTGATCTGATTATGCAGCTCTTACTTCTAAAACATTTTATACTCCTATAAGATTGTTGTTATATTTGTTGTGTGCATGTGTATGCAATTGGGAGGTGAGGAGTGGAGGATTCTCAGCTTCTTCAGGACAGTTATGCACTATGTGGATTTTAAGATTTTTAACATTGTTTTTAGTGCCTAGCACAGTAATCAGTAGGTGGTCAATAAACTTATCTGATTTGATTAAAAAAGAAATACAGTGCTATTGAAAATGAAAAGGATTCAGCTAAGTTGTAGATGCAGATTCTGAGAATATAAAACAAAAATCATGGAATTCCATTATTCTAAAGAATATATGCAAATCTTCATTCATCTCAAATTATAGTAGATAGTAGAGAGGAATTACCATTCATTGAGCCATTGAATTATGTTTCAGGTACTGCACTAAGAAATTTACATAGATAATCTCTTTTAATCATCAGAGCAACTCTGAGTGCATGGTCATTATTTTCATTTTAAAAATCAGGAAATTGAGGGTCAGAGAGTTTCCTGAAGAAACAAGAATGAGCAAAAGCCCCTTACATGATATTATGCACCCATGTCTCTGTCATACTATTGCGTATTAAAACATTTTGAGATGCAGAGCCACAGAACACCTTTGAATTCTACATGAGGATTCAAGGGTCACATTAAAAAGGAATTACCCATAGGCAACTACCATCTGTCTATAACAGGACTGGTGACAAGATGTGGTGACATGGGACATTCTCTCCCAAGGGATGAAATCCAAGCAACAGGTTTGCCTCATGGAAAGCATTAGAAAAGAGTTTCTTTGGAAGAAAAAATCTGCTATTAAAGTCATTTCAAAAATTTTTTTCAAAATGTGTTTTATTTTCTAGTATTATGGTGAAAAGGCATTTAGCCATCAGCTTACAGGAAGACATTTGTGATCTTATAAAAGACTAGCTAGTTATTTTGGAATTTTACATTTGCTTCCACTTTTCAGAGAAGAAGAATGAGACTCAACCGTTTGACATGACCAGAACAGCAGAATAACTCTGGGTGTTTCTCTTCAGAGCTGATGATTACCTAGGGTCAGCAGCAGCTCCAGGCAATGGCGTAGCAGGTAGGTGCCAAACTTGACTCACAATATATTCCTTTCCAGTGTAGGGAAGCGTAATGATTAAGATGCTTATGTAAAAATATATCAAGGGACATATAAAAGTATTATATTTTTAAGTGCAACCAAGTATAGTAGTTAGGAACAGAGATTCTGGAGCCAACTGGGTAATTTCAAATCCTGCATCCCCCTTTTAAATGCCGTGTCACTGATGTCAAGTCACTTCACTTCTCTGGGTATCACATTCCTCATCTGTAATATGAGGATAATTATAGTGTCTATTTTATAGCACTATTTTGAGGAATTAATGAGTTCATATTTATAAAGTGCTTAGAACAGTGATCCTAAGTGCTCTATTTGTGTTTTATATAGCATAAAATTAATTCCTCCAAATAGAACTATTTATGGAATCAAAAAATAAAAATTATTATCTTAGAAATCTGTAAGTCCAAGATCTCACAGTAAATTACGGGCAAAGTTAGGGTTAGAACTTCAGACTCCTAAATGTTATTCCAAACCTCTTCCCACCAACCCATGTAGAGCCCTCATATCTGTTATCCATGAAAAAAGATGTCACCAGATCGTCTTTTGTCCCTTTTCAGGCTTGGAGTTCTCAATCTTGAAACCCAATTTAGGAATTTACATGTAAGTCACTTGGGATTCAAAGAATTCTTAGTCTCAGCGGCTAAGAGAGAAAACAAATTTCTTCAGAACCATTGAGTTAAGGGAATATTTTCTGAAGGACCCAGCCAAAGTGCAAACTGTTTACTCTAGAGGGGCACTAAGTGAACCTCTTCTTTCCGTAAACCTTTGAACACAAAATAATTTGTCTGACAACAGAATCAATGGGGAATGGGACCAGGGCAAGTAAATTATGATGGAATCATCTGTTTTTGGTAAGTGCCATGGCTAACAAATGACAGAGGGAAAGGTGATAGGGGTGTGGTGTAGAGTTCATTGAGATAGGAGGAACTAGGAGCACAGAGAGCAAGAGTATGGAGACAGTGTAGCATTTGAAGGAGTTCTTACTTTAGGCATATAATTTGATGACAGCAGGAGGAGAATGGTGGAGGAGCGAGAAGGAAGGAGGAGAAGATGGAAGCCATCGTCATTTATTGGAATGTGAAAATACTGCTTTGGCATTTTCTTAACAAAAACCCTGTGAGATAGGGGACATGAGACTATATGAGGTTAAAAAACTTGCTTGCACTTTTCTTCTTCTGTAATTACCTAGGGAAAAGTCAGAGCTAGAATTAAAATGTAGGGCCATACTTTGAAGCCCAAAGTCCTTCTGCTGTGATGCCTGGCTGCCTCTCTTGTAATATCCCTTTCTTTTCTCTTCTTTTTTTCTAATTGCTGAAGCCAATTGAATGGTTTCTCACCGTGGAGCACATTTCTCTTACAGCTCTTACTGCCAAAATCCCTTCCCCCTGTATTAGAAGGTACTTGACTACATATCAGAGAGAGAAGAACAACTGCTCTTTTTTAGTTAACTATTTTTAGCCTAAATTAACTGACTAGCAGGTTTATCTTAAGTGATGCTGGCACTATTCAGGAAGCCTGGACTACTACTGAAAATACAAATGTTCCTTGTGCTGACAGCACTCAGCACAACTCTGGCTTTCAGCTCACTCTAATTGAAAGGCTAAGATAGGGCCTTGTTTCACGTAAATTTACATGAACTGTATGATTATGTTAAATTCTCAGGCTTACCATCATGCTGTTTGCTATATTTAACATTTGCTTCCCTGAATAACCCAGTTGTCTGAAATTTCATTTCAACCATATTTATTGAAAAGAGAGAAAGAGGTCATTAAGCAGAATATTAGAATGGACTGTGTCTGCTTAGTTATACTGAAAGACATACTGTGGCACCCAATTCAGAACTGTAGTGAAAAGCATGAATTGAAAGATGTTATTTCTTCTACTTTGGGATTTCTGCATGACTCAAATAACCCAAAACAAAAGAGGAATAATATGACGAGTGTGATAGGTAGTGAAGATATTAACATTCATAACTGAAATTTTTATGATCAAATTGAAAGTTATATTTATCTATAAAAGTAGTTACAACATGAATATCAGCCTAGATTTATAAGACAAATGAACTTTTCCTTTAATCTGAACTGTTTATCAGATGCTTTTATTATTGATAAAGGTTCTTTAAAGTTTATGGTCTTGTAAATAGTGCTTTTGAATTTATTTTGCTAGAGGCTTTACTTTGGAATGTCTTTTTTTCTTCTTCTGTAATTACTGCCTCTTCTCTGAGGCACCAAAAGATGTCATTTATTAATTGAGGTTTATAAGATCTGAATCTGTACACAGTAGTACAGTGAAGGATTCAAGAAAAAGTAACACTTAAATTATTAAATGTTGGCTTGCACACCAGTTCTAGTCTGTCACTTGCTAGTAAAGGATTGGCTTTAAGTAATTCATCTCTGTAAGTAGCAGTTTTCTCAATTCGTAAGAAAATAAATAAAAAAAGAGGAGACTAAGAACAGTCCAACCTAAAGGAGGTTTGTGAGGAATAAATGAGAAAACATTAGTGGAGAGCTCAACACGTAGTTTCCAGGCACATAGTAAATGCTCAAGAAATGTTATCTTTTATAACTTTAATGAGCAATGGTAAAATGCAAGCAACTTCTAATTTCATACCTTCTGTTTTTGATAAAAATTGATAGATATATTCTCTTTTATTTATAACTTTTGATGCATTTCCTTTTTAATGTATTGTGTCTATTTACTTTACTGTGCTTATTTGGTTTATGACATTTTGCATCCTGCATTTTGAATTCAGCATTCCATCATGAGCATATTTACATATTATTATATGCTGTGAGAATATATTTTATTCCATGCAATATAGGTATTTTATTGCATTTTGTCACAAGACATGATAAACAAGCTATTAAATTTAGAAAATCTGATGTATCACTCATCTCCTGTTCAACATTAAGTCCAATTACCTTTTAAATGTTTCCACTTATCTATCTTTACTGTTGTCTCCCTAATTTAGACCATCATCTCCCCCTTTACAGTTAACATAAAGATAGCAACAGCTGCCTACTGGGCTTCCAATCTTAGACCTCGTCTACTTTTATTTCAGTCACTCCTCACCCCCTAAACAAAGTTGCGTTTATAAATTTCAAATATAGTTATTTTCCCTTCATTTCTCAAAACCTTTCATTTTGTACTGCAAGAAATGCACTTAATCCCCCTGATCCCAAGGAAAAATTCCAAAATCCATAAAGTGCTTAGAAGAACCTTTAAGAGCTGACTGTCTTCTAAAAGTTTTGTTTCTAACTATAAATTAAAGCAATGTTGAAAATAATTCATTTTTTAAGAACTGGATTCAATTAATTTAAAGCTAACGCAGAAAGGTTCAAACATACTCAAATATTTGTGAACATTTTAAAAATTAAGATAATATTGAAGAAGGGGTATGCTTTATGATACTACATATATTGGATAATTGCCTTAAATTCAAAACCATATGAAATTGCCCAGAAGTAGATTAATAGATTGGTATAACAGAATTCAAAGTCAAGAAACAGAATAAAAGTAGAAATGAAAACTTAATGTGTCAAAAAGACAGTTTAAGTCATAGGAAAAGAAAGACTTATTTAATATATTTGGTAGAAAAAATGCTTTCTTGTGAGAAAGAAAATAAAGCTAGAATTTTTTTCTTCACATAACATACAAAAAATGAAAAACACATACAATAACTATTAAATATGAAAATAAATAATTCAAACATTTTAAGCTAAAATAAAACCTTGCAGTCTATAGAAATATACTTTTATATAATTTAGAGGTGAGGGACACAATTGAGTAAAGCAGGACCCCTAGAACCCAATGTACTAAAGACATCTTATAAAATTGTGAGAAAAATTAATATATTTCTGAAGTGTTTATAATTAAATATATGAAATAATAGAGTAATTATAATTATCATTTGAAAAATCCCTTCAGATGATTCAATAAAAAACAAATAAAAGAGAAATATAATGAAATTGCGACAGGATACAAGTAGGCAACTACAAGAAGAGGAAATCAAAATGCCCAAATAATATATGCAAAGATGTTCAACTAGTAGTTAAGAAAATTTAGCATCAAACAACTAAATACAGTTTTATCAGGTAGGCAATAATTATCAAGGGCAGTGCCAACCACTGCTAGTAAAGATGTAGATAAACAGGTCTCCCCAATATATTAATGTTCAAATTTATACAATATACACATACACACACACAAGCATGCACACAAGACTCTTTATTTCAGTACTGTTTTTAGTTGAAAAAAAATGTGAAGAATGTGAATGTATAACAGTAGGAGAAAATGGCTGAATAAATTAATGAATATCCATTCTATGGATGAAATGCAAATAGTAAAAGAATAAACTAAGCTTTTTAAACAAGATAGCTAATTTACTGGGTATATTTTCTCTTCTCATTGTAAACACTCAACTAAAGGAATAAGAAAAAAATAAACTAAAACAAAGAGGGAAGAAGTTTATCAAATGATGTAGCACTTTAATAAATTTCCTCAAGACAGAAAGTAAATGGAGGATAGGAATGATAAAGGAGGTCAGAGAGAGCTAAGGTAGAGAAAAAGGGTAAAGGAAATTATATAGCCAAGGAGAGAGATAATATACCTTGAAGAATGCCAGAGGTGTCGGAAAGTTAGGAATTCCAGGTACCATGATGGATGGAAGTAAAATATTATACTAAAAATAGGAAGGTTACTTGAAAAGTTCACTTAAAAACCATTCTTTCCTTGCACAAAGAATACAAAGAAGTTCAGTGCCCGATTTTGAGGCCAGGATGAAAAAAGAGAGAAGAATGGTGAGAAAAAAATAGTTTTGATAAAACGATTGTACAAAGAGACTAGAGAATTAGGAGATATTAGGTGGGTTTGGGAACCTTTCAGTAAAGGCATTCTGGCACCTTAGAATACCTCAGAGTAAAGGATGTTTTTCTCTGCCTCATCATCCTGATCCTTAGACTGTAAGTTAAATCCCACAGATTTTCTATTTTTTATTGCTAAATATTGGATGAAAAAGCAAGAATCAACAAACATTGATAAAATCTAGAAAATGAAAGAAAAAGCTTCATGGAGCAAAAAGAAAAATACCATTAAGAAAGATTAGACAATTTGAGGAGCAAGAGAAAGATTAAAATCATGTCTCTCAATTCATACTTAAAAATATCTGAGAAGATAGTAAATCTATAAAATAAGAACGGTCATTTTGAATATATAAGTATCAAGAAACAAGAATGAGCTCTTAGAAATTAGAAATAAACTTAAAATTTTTAAATGAAAATAAGAACTTTGAATTTTAAAAGAGATGGCTTGTGTGATAAAGACTCATAAATCATTCATAAATTTAAAAAAAAGAAAAAGAAAAGGATATTATAACTTAGAAAGAAAAGATGCAAAAAGATTGCAACAATCTAGGAGCTTAAATATCCAAATATAATGAGTTACCAAAGAGTTTCAAATTTGAAATAAAAGGAACTGGAAAGTTAATCCAACTATCTTTCTTAGGAAGATACTTAAGGATGTGACTCAGCCAAATAGGATGATAATTCAATTAAGAAGATCTAGAATCCAAAAATTATTGGATTCAAACCACAGAATAATGTGGTAAAATTTCTGAATGACCTGGAAAACAATCAGACCAGATAGGTACATAAAGGTAAAAGACTGTATATTGTTCACAATTACCAAAATATGGAAGCAACCCAAGTGTCATCAACCAATAAATGGATAAATAAAATGTAGTATACATATGCAGAGAACACTTATTCAGCCATAAAATGGAATGAAATTCTGATATGTGTGACAACATGGATGAAACTTGAAGACATCACGTTGAGTGAAATAAACCAGACACAAAAGGATAAATGTTGCATGATCTCACTGATTTGAAATAATTAGAATATGCAAATTCATAGAGTCAGAATCTAGAATATAGGTTATCAAGGGATGAGATGGGATAAGGATGTGAAGTTAATTTAAGGAAATATTTAAAAGATTATCTTTGTGATTAAATGAGAGTTAAAGATGAACATCACAAATGTATAAAGGATTTTAAAAATTTAGTAAACAAAGTAACAAACCATTATATAATAGCTATGTAGAAAACACTGCCTCAACAAACTAGAGAATGCATAGTATTTATAAGCATACATTGAACCTTTATGAAAATTATACATATTCTAGTTTATAAAGTAAGTCTCTGTTGATTTAAAAAAAATTTTTTTAAAGATGTACCAGGGATTGAACATGATACTGGGCCCTTGTACATGCAAATCAGGTACTCAACCACTGAGCTATACCTGCTCCACTCTGCTGATTTTAGGGGTTGGTTTCATACTCATCATATTCTCTGACCACCTCATAATTAAATTAGAAGTCAATAACAAAAGGAAATAAATGAAACCCCATGTATTTGGGCATTGAAAACGACTTCTAAGTAATACAGGGATCAAAGAAAAATAATAAATAATGAAACTAGGGATAGAGCAAATAATTTATGCCAAAATGTATGATGTAGCTAAAATGGTACTTAGAGTGAAACTTACAGTCTTTGATTACTGATAAAAAAACAATAGGAAAACAACAATTAAAAAATTGATTTAAGTGTGTGTCACAGATTGCCAAAGGCTGCTGATGTAAAGTACCAGAAAAGGGTTGGCTTTTATAATGGGACTTTTATTTTGGTTTAAGCTGACAGTTCCAAGGCCATGAAATGTCCCAATCAAGGCACCATCAGAGATGCTTTCTCACCAAAGACAGCTACTGGTGATCCTGGTGTCTGACCACATGGCAAAGACGGCTGACAATCTCTGCTGAGGTCTCTGCCTTCCCCTCCAGAATCTGCTGTCTCCTATAGCTCAGCTATGGGCAACCAGGCATAAGGCCTGTCTCTTTCCAGGGCTACTCTCTCAATCTCTCATGGCTTCTCTGCCTTTCTGCAGCTGTGGGCGAACTGGAGCCCTTCCTCTCACAAAGCCAGATAAACAGGGCAGAGGTCCCTTTTCCTCTGTGTCTCCATTTATATCAGTAAGAGGGCAGAGACCCAAGCTGGCTCATGCCTCACTGATGTAGTCCAATCAAAAGGCCCCACAGGAATGGAGTAGTTCAAAAACATAATCTTTCTTTTTTAGGAATTCATAAAAGAACTTCAAACTCTCACACTCCACCCTCTGAATCCCCAAAAGACATATTCTTTCCATATGCAAAATAAATTCATCACATCACAACATTTCAAAACGCCTTAAATCATTCTAATAATAATGTTAAGTACAAAATCTCATAGAAATCAGTTATAGACATGCAGTTAGTCTTGTGGCAAAGTTGCTGTCTGGCTGTAGATGTGTGAAACTTAGAAAACAAGTTATCTGCTTCCAATATACAAAGGCGGGAGAGTCACAGGATAAACATTTGCATTATCATAAGGAGAAACTGGAAGGAAAACAGGGGTGTCATGGGTACCAAACAGAAAAACTTGCAGGGCACACTTAATGTAATGATAATGACAATAAATATCCTGAATTATTAGTCTTTGAATTCATATAAAATCACTGTCTTTTCGAATTATTCATGTTTCACATATGTGATAATTTATCCACTATACTTTACATGAACCTGCAAGAGAAGGTAAATATTGAAGTTCATTCTTTAGTTTTAACTTATCAACAAATATTATTCACAACTTCTACTCCTTGTTTAAGTCCATCCACAGCAGACTGGAAATATATTATATGCTATATTCATCTAAGATAATTCTATATAGCAATGAAAATTAAAGTATAGCCACACGCCTAATATTAATTTCATTTCCATTTGGTTGGATGATACTGTAGTATGACGACAAGCTCACCATTTCCCTTTCTCATTGCATCCCTTCTTGCCACTCCCTTAGGAAATAATTATCTTGAATTTTGTATTGATTTTCTTTATAGTTTTACCACATATGTAGTATTCCAAAGCAACATATTATTCAGTTCTGCCTATTTTCAACATTTTATAAATGGGCTCATGCTGAAGTATTCACTTATGCTTTACAATTATTCAATATTATATTTTAACATTTCAGAAATGTATTTTAACTCTTTCATATATAGATCTGAAGGATGGGTTGATATATACAGGCTTCATTCTAAGTGTTTGAGTCTAACATTCAGTCATTGACTCATTCATCAAAAAGTTATTTAGCATCCACCATCCTGAGTTATGAACAAGTTTATTCAAATAACTTTGAAAGTGCAGGTAAAATGGAGAAATATCTAGAATGACCTAAATCATCAAAACTGAATCAAGGGGAGACAGGAAACCTGAGTCATTAAAGAAATAGTCAATAGTGAAAATCTTCTCACAAAAAAAACAAAGAAACACTACAACCAGATGGTTTTATAGCTTATTTTCCCAAATATGTAAAGATCACTCCAAATATCATAAAAAGGACATATTTAACTATTTATTTTATGAGTATTGATATAAAAGATGCCAACTTTAAAGAGTACAAATATCTCATTTTAGAGGTGAGGAAACTGAAGCCCAGAATGAAGTTATACTATTTTCCCAAATTATTTATAAATTCTTTTACACATAGAACCATATCATATACTTCTTTCCCCAGAGGGATAAAACATATTGTAAATGGTAGAAGGCCCTTATATCTGCATAAGAAGATATAAAATAATCCTCATTAAGTTATAGTAATTAAGGCACCATAATATTGGTACAGAAATAGATGAATATTATGAAGAAATTGAGAAATGAAATAATCAAGTGATAAAGAATCTTTCTTGTTCAACAGTTCTATAGAAGTATATTTTGTATGCAAAACTGCACATGTGTAAAGAAACAATTTAACATTTTGACTTGTATCTACCTGTATAATCACCACAATCAAGAACATATCATTATTCCCAAAAGTTTCCTCCTGTTCCTTTGCAATGCCTTACTTAAGACCCTCCCCTTCTAGGCAAACAATGGCCTTCTTTCCCCCTTAGATTAATTTAAATTTTCAAGTATTTTATATAAATAGAATCATACAAGATATACTCTTTTTTGTCTGGGTCATTTCACTCAGCATAAGAGATTCATTCATAATGTTGCTTGTATCAATTGTTCATTCACTTTATTGCTGAATATTATTCCATTGTGTGGATTTACTATATTTTTTCCTTTCACCTATTGTTGGACATTTGGCTTGCTTCCAGTTTGGGACTATTACAAATAAAGCTGTCTTGAAGATATGTGTATAAGTCTTTGTATGAATATATGCTTTCATTTCTCTTGGGTACAAACTTAGGAGTGGAATGAATGTATCATCTGATAGGTGTTATGTTTAACTTTTTAAGAAACCGCCAAATTGTTTTCCAAAGTAGTGGTAACAGCAGGAATAGCTAAGAGTTTAATTTTCATCACATCCTCTTGAAATAGGTTGGCATGGCCAAAATATTTTATTAAGGTCATTATAGTAGTGTGTAGTGGTACCTAATTTTGGTTTTAATTTATGTTTACCTAATGACTAATGATATTGAATATCATTTTCTGGGCTTATTTGCAATATATATATTAGGGGAAGTGTCTTCAAATACTGTGTCCATTTTCTATTTTGTTTTTCTTTGTTTATTTTTAATCAAGTTTTGAGAGCCCCTTATATAACCTGGATAGAAGTCCTTTATTAGATATATGAGTTGTAAATTTTTCCTGCAGTCTGTGATTTGTCTTTTCATTCTTTTAACAATGCTTTTTCAAAGAGCATATGAAAACTTCTAATATGAATGATAGAGGACAAAATATATAGACAAAAGTGAGTTACAAGACTTATTAATGTAGAGAGAAAAATTTTAAAACCATCAACTATTAAAATTCTCATAGAAGTAAAAAAGGTATTACATTCATGAAAAAAAGAATAGGATGCTAGAAAAATTAATATTCAAAGAACAAAAAAGAGCTCTTGAAATTTAAAATCATGATAGCTGAAAAGAAAAATATCTTTAAATAATGCAATAGAAGGATTAGAAAAGAAAATGTCTCAGAATCAAAAGAGAAATGGAAAATAGCAGTGAAAAAGGTATGAAAATTAGAGTATCATTACAGCAGGTCCAACATCTGTATAATAAGAACTCAAGCAAAAAAGAGAAGAGATAAAACAGAGGGTACAAAAGAAGCAACAAAGAAATTTAAGAAAACTGTCCAGCACTGCAGGATTGAAAGAACCTACCTAGCTCAATGGATGACAATATTAAGGCCTAACCCACTGAAATTTTAAAACACTGAGTACAAAGATAAAATGACATAAGCTTTGAGAGAGAGAGGGAAAAGGAGAGAGGGAAGAGAGGTCTTCAAAATTCTGAAATAAAATTATTTCTAACTTAGAATTCTATAACCAGGCAAAAAACAAAAAAAAAGCAATCAGAAGATAGAATAAAGAGATTTTCAGAAATAAAAAAGCAGTAAAATAAAAAATGTCATCTATACATCCTGTCTCAAGAAGCTGTTGAAAGTTTTACTCCAGCAAAATGATAAATGAAATCAATAAAAAGGAAGATATAAATAAACTAGAGATCCACTATAGGAGAGCTCAAAGACACGTCTCAGAATGACAGGGGTGCACATTAGAGCAGAGTGACTGGAGAAGCACAGAAGCATACTGAAGGCTGTCATCACTCCTATTTGTTTTCAAACCTGATGTTAGACTACCAGAGTGATCCTCACTCAAATCTTTCTTTATATTCAGCTTGCCTTTACTGTATGCAGGTGACATTCCAGCTTTCTAGCTAGGCTGTCTGCCTGGATCAGTTGTGAGCAAAACAGTCCTTTTACCCAACAGAACTGTACAATCATTATCTTTTTTAAAAAAATGTTTTTTTATTTTCTAAAAGATACTTAGATTACATAAATATTACACAAAAAAATATAAGGATTCCCATATGCCCCACTCCCCACATCTCCCACACCCTCCCACATAAACATCCTTCATTAGTGTGGCACATTCATTGCAATTGATAAATACATCCTGGGGCTTTGCCATTAAGCATGGACCATAGTTCACAATGGAGTCTACACTCTCTCCCACACAGTTGTGCATGTTATGTGATGATATAAAATGGCCTTGTAACCTCTGGGCAATTTGATGTAATTATGAATTCCTAAAATATATATTGGATTATGCTTGTAAACTGATCTGTTCATCTGGGCATGATTAAGTTATGATTAGGGCATTGACTGGGCCATGTCAGTAGGGTGTTGAGTCCCACCCCTTGGTGGCTGGGGAATAAAATATAAAAGGCATCACAAACAATAGAGTTGCAGCCGTTTTGAGTAGTAGTTTTTGATGTTGGAGTTTTGATGTTGGAGAGAAGGCCCCAAGAGAAGAGAAGCGAGCTGTTCGCCTGATAGTCTACAGCTGACCTTGTGGAGGGAACAGAGGAGCTAAGCCCAGAGAGAAACGCAACCCCAGGAAGAAAGGAACCCAAGAAGCCTGAACCCTGGCAAACGTCGGCAGCTGTCTTGCTCCAACACGTGACAATGGACTTTGGTGAGAGAAGAAACTTATGCTTTATGGCCTGGTAACTGTGGACTTCTACCCCAAATAAATACCCATTATAAAGACTAACCCATTTCTGGTATTTCACATTAGCACCCCTTTGGCTGACTAATACAGGCCTCTATCTGTCATTGCAGTGTCATTCAGGACAATTCCCAAGTCCCAAAAAAGCTCCCGTATTACAACTGTTTTTCCCTCTCTCTGCTCTCTGAACCTCTAGTGGCCATTGGTTCCACATCAATGTTGTGATTTCTTCCATTGCTAGAATCACAATACGTCCATAGTAGAATACCAGTAAGTCCACTCTAGTCCATAGTTCTTTCCCCAATCCTGAAGATTCTGGGGTGGTGATGTCCACTCCACCTCTAATTGAGAGGGGGCTTATAAGGTGAAAGTGTGTAGTTGTGTATTGAAGGGATATGACAGGAAGGTAGTGACATTATTGGGTTGGGTGGTGCAAGTTTGACAGATGGGTAGATTGGATAAGGTGGGTTGGAAGGTCCAGGGAAGTGGGGGGAGGGTTGGGAGAGGACCAGGTGAACACTGGGGATTTGTGGGTATGTGGTTGAAAATACAAAGTTGGGAATGCTCTTATGGCAATATAACAAGGAAAGGTTACTGGTTTAGGGTGTTGGATGGGGGGACATTCGGGACAGGGAGCACCTGGAGCAGGCTTCTAGGGAGTGTGTGAGTGATCATTTTGTCATAATATGTTGTATCAGTGGGTGGAGACCCACATAATCATTATCTTAATATCAAGTTTTTTCTTATAATTTTTATGGACTTATTTTTAGAAACGTTTGAGATTTATATAACTACTCTCCATCCCCTGCTGCACACATTTTCCCTTATTATTAATATCTTGCATCTGTGTGGTACATTTGTCAAAATTGATGAACCAATATTGGTGCATTATTATTAAATAAGGTCCACAGTTTATATTTGGATTCACTCTTTGCATTGTAAAGTTTCATGGTTTTTGATAAATGCATAATGTTATATATTCACCATTACTATATCATACAGAATAGTTACACTGCCCTAAAAATTTCCTGTACTCCACTGATTCATCCCAATCTCATTCCCCATGAGCTATGGGCAATCACAGAATATTTTACTGTCTCTCTAGTTTTGCCCTTTGCAGAATATCATATAGTTGGAATCACACAGGACATAGGATCTTCAGATTGGCTTCTTTCATTTAGCAATAGGCATTTAAGTTTTTCCATGTAATTTTGTGGGAACTCTTTTAATAATTTTCATTTATCAATTTAATATTATCATCCGGAGGTATCAAAATATACACTGACACAGAACAAACAGACAAACACAAACAGAAATATAAAGCTTACTAATTTGACCCATAATTTTTACTCTTTGTTATTATTGTTGATTCAGTCTCTGTTTGATAATGACTTCTTGGAAATTCTGCTCTAATTTTATTAATGTGTCTATACAGGCCTAAGCAGAATCAGCATGGAAACAAAACAGAGAACACTAATGTTGCTATCCTACCCTTCCAGTGGTTTAAATCTATTAATCCCCATCAGTCCACAGCCACATTACTATATGGGCAGTAGGGGCTTTGCTGAGTTGCTGCTGGAATGTTTTCCTTATCTTAGTTAACTCTTTTTTTTTTTTGGACGCAGTCCCCCACCAACATAAATTATGCAGTCAAGTTTCCCGCATTTGGGGAAACCGCAGGGGTCAGTAGATCCCCAGTGTAATGGATCAGCCTCGCCCTGGGAAAACCACCTTCGTGATCATGGTGTCTCCCCTGCCAGGTAAGTATAGTTAACTCTTTAACAGAGAGTTTTCTTACAAGCATGATTTCATTGACAAGGGTTTCAGTCAGAACGTCTGCCTATTGAGTGCTGCCTTCTTGATATTCTAGTTGCCAAACACTAAATTGAGCTGGGTAACAATAGTTTTTACAAGAACTTTCCAATCCCAGGGTCAAGTTTGATAGCTATCAGCAATGGCATCTAAAATTCCCCTTGTGAAGGAACTGTGGAGCCTATTTTCAATAATGTTTTTGTGCAGCTCTTTAAAGACTGCATAGGGAAGTGAGTCATGCTGTGGCTGCCCATGTTGGAGAATTGCAGGAAAAGTATGACATTCTCCTAGCTCTACAGCTTCTTTCAAGCACTTTTCCATAGCTGGCCAGGGTTCTTACTTCTCAAAAAAGACCAGGAGAGGTGGAGGTGGAAAAGGTATTTTTTTCCTTTTCAGGGGATACAGGGTCTTTAACTGGGAGTTCCTCTGAGGGGAGCATGGGACGAGACGAATATAGTGGACACAAGGCTGGTTTCACTATGCTCCAGGTTATTAGGATAGAAATGGGAACTTTTTCTCTTTGCTAGTATTTTATCTTTAAATTTTTTCCTACATGCCCCCATAATTCCAAATCTAAAGTTCCTCTTTTAGGAAACCAAGGACAATACTTTTGAATTGTTTGTAATAGGGAGTGCAATTGATCTTCTCGGACTGTGCAATCAGCTGCTTTTAAGAGTTGTATTGTTTTTACAAAAGTATCCTGTTCTTTGGAAATTCTCCATCCCATGAAGATTTAGAAACCCCTCACCGTACTAGATACATTGGCACCTATCCCCAGCAGGCATTGCTGTTCCCTTACCTTGGGAAGATTAGTTTTGGTTTTGGTCTGGACAAGTATAACCACTCCTTAACGTACCAATTCGGGCCACTGGTCCTAATTACGTAGGGGTCACCACTTGCAGGAATCCATCCTGCAAAGTTTTGCTGGGATCTGTCCAGCAGAGCCCGCGATGACACAAAGAATTACTCTGAACACTGAGGTTGAGAGAAGTGAGGGGGAGAACAGCTAAGGGACCTATTCTCTTTTGCTGATTCCCATCACAGTTTTTATTTTCTTTTCACAAAGCACAAGGTCAGTGTGTACGTGCAGGGGTTCAGAAAGTTCCGGGCTGCACAGGAGATAATGGAGAGGAAGAAAGCCCTAAGTAAGTAACAGAGCAAAGCAAGACTGTTCCTACTGTATTCAGCAGGAACTGAGAGCAGCAGTTTTCTGCTTACACAGTAAAACAGGACCTAAACTGTTTTCAGAGATATTTTAACCAAAGAGCTCCCATATAATTTCATGGCTTGATAGCTTTATTTTCATCTCTAAATAACATTCCATTGTATAGATAATGTATATATTCATGTGCAGGTTTTTTTGTGGGCCTAACTTTTCAACTCATTTGGGTAAATACCTGGGAGCACAACTGCTGGATCTTACAGTAAGCCTATGTCTTCCAGTTTTGCATTCCCACCAGCAATGAATGAGAGTTCCTGTTGCTCCATATCTCCCACAGCATTTGATCTTGTCAGTGTTTTGGATTTTAGCTATTCTTATATATATATATATATTTCTTTTTTTTTTTAAGATACTTAGATTACACAGATGTTACACAAAACATATGGGGACTCCCATATGCCCCGTTCCCCACACCTCCCACAGCCTCCCACATAAAACAACATCCTTCATTAGTGTGGCACATTCATTGCAATTGATAGATGCATCCTGGGGCATGCGGAGATTTTAGCTATTCTAATAGGTGCGTAGTGACATCTCTTTGTTGTTTTAAATTGCAATTCCCTGATGACATTTGATGTTGGGCATCTTTTCATGTTAATTTGCCATCTTTATATCTTCTTTAATGAAGCATCTGCTCAGATCTTTTACCATTTTGTAAATGGGTTGTTTGTTTCCTTATTGTTAAGGTTTAAGAGTTCTTTGTATATTTTGGACATAAATCTTTTGTCAGATATGTATTTTGTGAATATTTTCTTAATAATATTGAGTCTTTCTATCCATGAAAATGGAAGATCCCTCCCTCCCTCCCTTCCTCCCTCCTTCCTTCCCTTCCTTCCATCCTCCCTCCCTCCCTCTGTTCCTTTCCTTCTTTCCTTCTTTCCTTCTTTCCTCTTTCTCCCTCCATTTAGTTAGATTTTCTTCAATTTCTTTCACCAGAATGTTGTAGTTTTCCTTGTATAGATCTTGGACATATTTTCATAGAATTATACCTAAGCATTTCTTTTGGGGGAGTGCCAATAAGAATGATGTGTTTTTATGTTCAAATTCCAATAGTTCATTGATGGTGTATCAGTCAGCTAAAGGGGTGCTGATGCAAAATACCAGAAATCTGTTGGCATTCATAAAGGGTATCTATTTGGGGGTAGAAGCCCACAGTTACCAAGCCATAAAGCACAAGTCCCTTCCCTAGCCAATCTACTGCCACGTACTGGAGCAGGATGGCTGCCGGCATCTGTGAGGGTTCAGGCTTCCTGGGTTCCTCTCTTCCTAGGGCTTGCTTGTCTCTGGGCTCAGCTCCTCTGCTATCTCCACAAGGCCAGCTGTAAACTGTCACGCAAATGGCTCTGTCTCTCTCCCCAGAGCTTCCACCATGTCCAAGAAGCCATCCCTATTCCTCTATGTTCCTCTCTTCTGTGTTCACTTCCAGGACTCCAGCTCAAAATCTCCAACTCTGTCCTTTGCCATGTCTTTTTTCTGTGAGTCCCCACCAACTAAGGGGCTGGGCTCAATGCCCTACTGACTTGTCCCAATCAAAGCCCTAATCATAATTTAATCAAGTAAAAATAAAACCTCTGAATCCAATACACTCAAATATGCCCAGAGGAAAAGACCAGTTTACAAACATAATCCAGTATTTCTTTTTGGAATTCATCAATAATATCAAACTGCTACAGATGGTATATGGGACAGCTATTGATTTTGGATATTAACCTTCTATCTTGCAACCTTGCTATAATTGCTTATTACTTACAGGTTTCTTTTTTAATGGATTCTTTAGGATATTCTAAATAGACAATCATATCATCTGTGAACAAAGATATCTTTATTTCTTCTTTCTCAATCTACGTAACTTCTATTTCCTTTCATTGTGTTATTACATTAGCTAGGGCTTCTAGTACAAGGTTGAATAGAAGTAGTAAGAGGGGACATTCTTTCCTTGTTCTCAATCTTCAGGGGAAAGCATCTAGCTCCTAACCACTAATTGTAATGTTAGTTGTGGGAATTTTTGTAGATGTTATTTATTAACTTGAAGAAGGTCCCCTCAATTCCTAGTTTTCTAAGCATTTTTTATCATGTGTAGGTATTAACTTTTCATAAATGCTTATTTGGCATCTATTGATATAATCATGTGAGGTTTTTTTCTTTAGCCTGTTGATGTGATGGATTACATTAATTGATTTTTGAATGTTGAACCAGCACTTATGGATTTTTGAAGGTAGGTCAAGGAAAGTTTAGAAGTTGAAAATATTCAGATGTTTGCAGTCCCTTTCATAAGCTTGCACTGCATCCAGTACCTGGCCCACACCATTGACCCTACTGCAGTGAGGCCCATGCTCCCAGAATCCCCTAAGGACCTTACAATTAACTTTCCCAGGAAAATTGAACCCAGACTATGACCTGGAGACTATTTGCCATCTCTTCTCCTGGGAGTCTTCATCTAACAGTTGTAATCCTGCACTCTTATGTATAACTATATTTATGATTCCTATTCAATATTGATCATCTTACAGGTTAATGTATTTCTAAAAGGTTGTTGTTAAAATAATAAAATATTCAATTTAGTAAAATAAATATGAATTAAAAATCAATCCAAAAATTTTTGGTAGAGGATACTCATGAAACTAAATTTCTTTTGATAATATCTATATTTTTTTAAGGATTTATTTTATTTATTTCTCCCCACCCCCTCATTGTTTACACTTGCTGTGTCTGTTCATTGTGTGCTCACCTTCTTTTTTAGGAGGCACAGGGAACCAAACTCTGGACCTCTCATGTGGGAGTGAGCCACCCCTGCTCCTTGCTTTGTTATTACTCTCATTATGTTTTCCTCCTTCTGTCTCTTGTTGCATCACCTCACTGCACCAGCCCATCACATCAGCTTGCCATCTTCCTTGTCTTCTTTAGGAGGTAGTGGTGTACTATGATGAGTGGGGGGTCTAGACTGTGCCTTGGTAGATGAAGAAAAGCTCTGCTGCACTTTCTACTTCCAAAGTACCATTCATTTATCTCCCAATGACATTGATCTTCTTCCCAGTACCTGACAGCCATGATTACCTGGAACAGCCATTTCCCCTCAGTGCAAGAAGGCATTTTAAATATCATGCATAATTCACAGCTCACCACTGCAAACATTCCTGTATGGATGTTCAACTGTGGCACATAGAGATGGAGAAATTGAAACAGAAAACCTAGCTGTAGAATTTGGGGTGACTGTAATGACTTAATTTCCTCTAGATTTCCATAGAGTGAAGGTTTCAAAAAGGAAGAAAAACACAACTACAGTGCAAAAGAAATGGGAAAAAATGTACACTTTAAATTAGAATGTGCTTGACAATCTTTACTTTATAATCTGGCCAAGTGCTAAAGTCCCAGAAATTCTGATGATCAGGGCCTTGCAAAGGTGACAGCTGGTAAGTGGAATTTTTCCCATTTCTCTTACAGTAAAATCATGGACCTTAGCTTTTTTGCCTCCTTCTCTCTGTTCACCTCCTCTGTATTCATGGGCCAGGAAACGTTGACACTAAGTAACTTTTAATTGATACTATCAAATTATGAAATAAGGATTCAAATAAAAAAGTATAGATTTTTAAGTCCTTATATGTTATGTTAGAGTTTTTCTGACCTAGTTACTTATCTTAAAAATATCTGATGGAATATATTTTTTAAATGTGTCTCATTTTTCACTTGACAGAAAATTATGGGATCTGGGAAATAATCATGGTAAAATACCAATAGTAAAAATTCAGAAAAACGAGAAGCACAGAATAATTTTTGAGTAAACCTATGGAACAAATAAGATCTCTAAACAGGCATTTCAAAATCAGCATCCACTTTAATGACCTTTCACCAGTTATCTAGACTTGAACCACCTTAATACATTTTATGTATTCATTTCACCCTACAGAATCTGAGTTGTAAACTTCTAGGCTTGTTCAACCAGCATCAGAATGCCATTTGTTCCAAACTTTATTTAAATGAAAGTATATTGAATATAGTCTTTGGTTTCTAACTTCTTTCACTCATATTTGTGAAATTGATTCATTGCTGATGGCAATAGTAGCTCATTCTTTTCAGTTGCTGTATAGTATTTGATGGTATGTATATACCAAAATTGAATCATTTCCTGCTAATGGACTTTTGGCTTGTCTCCGTTTTTGGCTAATATGAATCAGGATTCTGTGATTATTATTGTGTATGTGCTTTGGTGGACATATGTCATCATTTCTGTTGGGCATATTCCTGGAAGTGAGATCCACTAGGCATATGTGTTACTTGAATAGATACTGGAGAAACATTTTCAAAAGTGCTTGTGGCAATATACTTTCCTATCAGAAATACATGAAATTTCTGATTGGGTCATGTTCTCACCAGTTTTTTTTTATTTTATCAGTCTTTTTCCTGTTAGCCATTCTGTAAGTATGTATTGGTATCCCATGAATTTAATTTGCATTTTCCTGATGAGTAATCATGTTGAACATTTCTTCATGTGCATATGGGCCATATGGATATTCTTATTTTGGGAATTGTCTGCTCAAATTTTGTCCATTATTTAATTGTGTTGTTTGGCTTTTACTTTATTGATCCAAAGTTCTTTATATAATTTTGCTGCAAATTCTGTTGGACTGGTATACATGAATATTTTGTCTCAGTCTGTGTTTTGATTTTTACTCTTAAAATGGAATATTTTAATAAACAAATAGTCTTAATTTTAATAAAGTTTATTTTATAAAATTTTCTTTTATGGTCAATGTGGCAGTTTGATATTATTTATGAATTCCAAAAAGAGATCTAGATTATGTTTTTTAACTGGTCTGTTCCTCTGCGTGTGATAACTCTTTGACTGTATCAGATTCAGCTGAGAACTCTAACTAAATTATGTTAGGATTAGGGCTTTGATCAACCACGTCATTAGAGTGCAACAGTGTTGAGACCCAGCCCCCTTGGTGGGCTGATAAAACAGACTCTCACATGTAAGCAGACACACAGAGAAGAAGAACACAAAGGAAGATAGAAAGATCATTAGACATGGCAGAGGCCCCGGGGAGAGTGACAAGCCCCCTATGCCAGCCTACAGCTGAGATCAGAAGAAGCTGGGACCATGGAGCCTTAAGAGGAAGAAGGAAGGGTGAAACCTCACAGATATCACCTGCCATCTTGCTTCAACACATGGCAAATGACTTTGGGTGAGAAATTATATCATATGGTACCTTGAGTTGGACTCTTTTGGGCCTTGTGGCTATAAACTTCTACCCCAAATAAATACCCTCTATAAAAGCCAACAGATTTCTGATACTTTGAATCATCAACCTTTTTGGCTGACTAATACAAAATATGGTACCCAGGAGTGGGGTGGTGTTTTTGCAATTACCAAAATGCTGGAGGAGTTTTATAAATGAGTAAGGGATATTCTTTGTGGGAATTGTGAGATGTTTGATGGAAAAGGCTTAGATTGCTTTGAAGAGACTGTTGGTAGTAATATGGACACTAAAGAGACTTTTTATGAGGCCTTAGAAGTAAATGGTCAAACTATTATGGGAAACCAGTGGAAAGGTGATGTATTAGTCAGCCAAAGGGGTGCTGATGCAAAATACTAGAAATCGGTTGGATTTTATAAAGGGTATTTATTTGGGGTAGAAACTTACAGTTACCAGGCCATACAGCATAAGTTATTTCCCTCACCAAAGTCTATTGTCACGTGTTGGAACAACATGGCTGCTGATATCTGCTAGGGTTCAGGTTTCCTGGGTTCCTCTCTTCCCAGGGCTCATTTTTCTCTGGGCTCAGCTCCTCTATTTTCTCCACAGGGTCAGATGTAGACTATGAGGCTTTCTAGGCTTTGCCTCTCTCTCCACAAGGCCAGCTGTAGACTATCAGGTGACTGGCTCTGTCTCTCTTCCCAGGGCTCAATTCTCTCTGGGCTCAGCTGCTCTGCTCCTCTGTGTGCTTACTTTCTGGACTCCAACTCAAAACTCTAACCTCCCTTCTCTGCAGTGTGGTTTTTCTGTGAGTCTTCACCCACCAAGTGGGCAAGGGTTCAACATCCTACTGACTTGCCCAATCAAAGACTTAATCATTATTTAATCAAGTAAAAAATGAAATCTCTGAATCCAATGTAATCTAATATGCCTGGAGGGACAGACCATTTTACAAGCATAATCCAATATCTATTTTTGGAATTCATAAACAATATCAAGCTGCCACAGGTGACCTGTGTTTTAAAGTTGCAGAGAACTTAGCAAGATTGACTCCTGATGTTATATGGAAGGCAGAATTTGAAAATGGCAAGCCTGGGCATTTAGCTGAAGAACTTTCCAAAGTAAACTCAGAGAATGTGGCTTGGCTTCTCCTTGCAGCTTATAATAAAGTGCTAAACAAGAGGGATAAACTAAGAACTGAATTGTTGTGCACAAAGGAACCAGAAACTGATTCTGGACATTCCTATCCTCTGGAAATTAAGCCCCCAGACAATAGTGCCCCATTTGAGGAATTAACTAAACTTGGAACTTTTAAGTCAGGATTGAAAATACAGTTATCTAGGAAAGACTTGTGGAAAGTGTTACTGTCTGATGGCCTGGACCCCTGCTTCTTGCATGATAAACCAACAAGATTTTTGAGAGAACTGTATGAACAAAACCACTGTCAGCCTGGACTAAAAGGTACATTGATGGGAGATATGGAAAGGAAAATGCCTTTAAGAGGAAAACCATGGAAACTGAGATCTGGAATTAAGACATCTCCTTGGGTCAAGAGAGGAACCTCACCCATGTGTGCAGAGAGGGTGAGTTTGCCCTGGCATTTGAAGAGGGTGGATGTTCCAGCCTGCTGTTCAAGGAGACTTTTGCTGCCCCAGGCTAGAGAGAGGGTGGAGCACACTCCCCAAGGGTTGAGAGTGGTGGGCCTGCCTCCCATAGATTAGGGAAGGCTAGATCACCAACTCATTGCTGTGAGAGGGTTGGACCTGTATGCCAGAGATTAGGAAGAATGTTGCCTCCCCCTCACTGTACTAAGGTGGTTGAGACTCTATACCAAATATTGGGTAAAGTGCAGCCACTAATGTTCTTGGAGGGTGAGGTCTGGAGCTTGGTCTCCTAATGTTCTCCTAATGTTCTTGGAGGGTGAGGTCAGGAGCTTGATCACCACCCAGATGCTTGATGAGGGTAGAACCAAGAAAATGGCCATTGTGCAAGCCTGTGGAAAGTGTGGGTTCCTGTGAGGCCCCAAGGAAAAGAAACCATCATCTTGAGAATGACTCTCAGACTTTAAAATGTAATGAAGAATGCGCTGCAGATTTTCAGAATTGTTCTGGAGCTGTGACTCATCTTTCTCTCCCAATTTCTCCTTATGGTAATGCAAATGTTTATCTCTTGTCTGTCCCTCTGTATATTGGAAGCAGATAAATCATTTTGTAAGTTTCAGAGGTCTACAGTCAGAGGGTACTTCGCCCCACGACAAACTGTATTTCTTTAAACTGATTGTGATATGATTTTGTAATTAGCATTGTTATTGATTTAAAGTGGGTTTTTTGGAATATTGTAATATTTTTTGGAATTCAGAGGGTGGAGTGTGGCAGTTTGATATTATTTATGAATTTTAAAAAGAGATATAGATTATGTTTGTAAACTGGTCTGTTTTTCTGGGCATGATATCCCTTTGATTGTATTAGATTCAGCAGAGATGCCTTTGGTTAAATTAAGATTAGGGCTTTGATTCAACACATCATTAGAGTGTGACTCAGCATTGAGTCCCAGTCCCCTTGTGGGCTGATAAAACAGACTCTCGCATGGAAGTAGAAACACAGAGAAGAACACAGAGGAAAAGAGATGGATCATTAGAGGCCCCTGGAAGAGAGATGAGCCTGATAGGCTACAGCATCAGTTGGCATCAGTTTCAAAGAAAAATCATCTTATATATACAATTCTATCCATTTTCATATTCCACATAATATATTTAGTTTAGAATAGGACAATCATACAGTATTTGTTCTTGTGTCTGGTTGGCTTCACTCAGCATAATTTCCTCCATGTTCATCCATGTTGTCATATGTCTCACTACTTCATTTCTTCTTACTGCTGCATAATATTTATTCATGCATATACTCCACAATTTGTTTTTCTGTTCTTCAGTTGATGGACACCTGGGTTGTTTCCACCTTTTGGCTATTGTGAATAATGTTACTATGAACATCAGTGTGCAGATATCTATTCGTGTCACTGCTCTCAGTTCTTTTGGGTATATACTTAGCAATGGTATTGCAGAGTCCCATGGCAAGTCTATATTCAACTTCCTGAGGAACTGCCAAACAGTCTTCCACAGTGGCTACATTCACACCCACAGGAATAAGTATTCCTATCTCCCCACATCCTCTCCAACATTTACAGTTTTCTGACTTTTTAATAGCAGCCAGTCTAATAGGTGTGAATTGATATCTCATTGTAGTTTAGATTTGCATTTCCCTAATCCCTAGTGATGTTGAACATTTTTTTCATGTGTTTCTTCGCCATTTGTATTTCTTCTTTGGACAGTTGTCTTTTCAAATCTTTTGCACATTTTTTAAATCGGATACTTGGTCTTTTTATTGTTGAGTTGTATGATCTCCTTATATATCATGAATATTAAACCTTTATCAGATATGTGATTGCCAAATATTTTCTCCCATTGAGTTGGCTGCCTTTTCACCCTTTTGACAAAGTCCTTTGAAGTGCAAAAGTGTTGAATTTTGAGCTGGTCCCATTTATCTATTTTTTGTTGTTGTTGCTCGTGCTTTGGGCATAAGGTTGAAGAAACTTACACCTAACATAAGATCTTGAAGATATTTTCCTACATTTTCTTCTAGGAGCTATATGGTTGTTTTTATATTTAAGTCCTTGATCCATTTTGAGTTAATTTTTATATAAGATGTGAGATAGGGGTGTTCTTTCTTTCTTTTGGAAATGGCTATCCAGTTCTCCCAGCATCATTTGTTGAATAGACTGTTCTGGCCCAGCTGAATGGGCTTAACGACCTTGTGAAAAATCGCTTGACTATAGATGTGAGGGTCAGTTTCTGAGTTCCCGATTCAGTTCCATTGGTCAATCTGCCTGTCCTTTGCGAGTACCATGCTGGGTTTGTTTGTTTGTTTTACCACTGTAGCTAAGCGATATGTTTTAAAATCAGGAAGTGAGAGTCCTCCAAACTCGTTCTTCTTCTTTAAGATATTTTTGGCTATTCAAGATGCCTTACCCTTCCAAATAAATTTGACTATTGGCTTTTCAATTTCTGGAAAAAAAAGGCTGTTGGGATTTTTATAGGGATTGCGTTGAATTTGTAAATCAGTTTGGGTAGAATTGGCATCTTAATGATATTTAGTCTCCCCATCCATGAACACGGAATGTCCTTCCATTTATTTAAGTCTTCTTTAGCAATGCTTTGTAGTTTTCTGAATACAATGTTTTGTAGTTTATGTCTTAAGTTTATTCCTAAATATTTGATTGTTTTAGTCACTATTATAAATGGAAATTTTTTTTTTCTGATTTCCTCCTCAGATTGCACATCAGTAATGTATATAAAAGCTTCTGATTTTTGCATATTACCCTTCTACCCTGCCACTTTGCTGAACTCGTCTATTAATTTTAGCAACTTTGTTGTGGATTTTTCAGGATTTTCTAGATATAGCATCATGTCATCAGCAAATAGTGAAAGTTTTACTTCTTCCTATTTGGGTGCCTTTTGTTTCTTTGTCTAGCTTAATTGCTCTAGTTAGAGCTTCTAGCACAATATTGAATAATAATAGTGACAGTGGGCATGACAACACAAAAACATACGAATTATCGGCGTCCCAGAAGGAGAAGAGAATGGAAAAAGGGCAGAAAGAATATTTGAGGAAATGATGACTGAAAACTTCCTTACCTTTATGAAAGACATAAATATCAATATCCAAGAAGGACAACTCACCCCAAACAGAATAAACATGAATAGACCTACTCCAAGACACCTATTATTCAGAATGACAAATATCAGAAATAAAGAGAAGATTTTGAAAGCAGCAAGAGAAAAGCAAAGCATCACATACAAGGAAAACTGAAAAAGATTAATCATTGACCTCTCATCAGAAACCATGGAAGAGAGAAGAAAGTGGTATGATATATTTAAGGTAGTGAAAAAGGAAAAACTGCCAGCCAGGGGATTATTTTGAGACTGTGGAATCAGAATTCTGTTTTTCACAATATCCTTACATCTTTTCTCTGAAGTTTAAAGACCATGATTTTTTATGCCTAGAGTTCATTTTCTTCACTATTAAGAACTCTAGAAAGATATGATAATTTTCTCCCAAGGATCACATTTCTTATATATCTCTAACCATTTATCTTTCCTCCTATCTGTTAAATATTAATTTCAGTGAAAGAATTGTATGTGTATATTCATATAGCTATACATTTTTGTCATTCTCTTAATTCAGTGATAAGACTATTTATTTTCTTTAATGAACAATCATGCACAAAATACTGGATGCCCATATACCATCCCACCACCATCATCTTGCATCAGTGTGGAACATTTGCAATATTTTTATAATTGTATTATAAATACATTTTTATAAATGAATTATTAACTAAAGTTCACAATTCAATTTAAGGTTCACTGTTGTTGAAGTGCAGTCATGATAGAACTATTTATAACCTAATTAAATGCAAAATAATTGATGATGAAAATGATAATGCAGCAAAGCATACTATTTGAGAAACGATTATATAATTACTTATTAATTCACTGGGAAAGTGGCATATGTTGGCACCTATTAACACCAACATCCACACCCTTATCACTACCATGATTAGGATTTATTCTGAAGTAGGAAATAAATAATTTGAAATAATTTACAAGTGAATATTGCACATATTGTATCCTTCTGGCACTCTGGAAATTAACACAAAGCTGGAGAGAGCGGATTATACCAATCTTCAGCATCCATCACTCATCTTTACTAAACGATATCAAAGGCCAAAGAAAGGGCTAAGGAATTACTCCCATTCTCAACACTGAATGCAGGTATTTTAGTTTCCTGGCTGCTAAAACAAATATTATAAAATGGGTTGCCTTAACACCGGAATTTATTGGCTCAGAGTTGAGAGGCTAGAAAGTTTGCTTCCTCCTGAGGTCAGTCTCTTTTGGCTGGCCCAACATCTTTGGAGTTCCATCACATGGCATTACATATGATGGTGTCTTCTTTCTCTTCTGGGTTCCACCGATGTTCAGCTTCTGGCTAATCCCTGTGGTTTCTCTCTCTGTGGCTGTCTCTGTAAGGCCTGCAGGAATAGGATTAAGGTCCTCCTGATTCACTTGGGTCACACCTTAACTGAGAAAGCCCCATCAAAAGTTCCTATTTACATTGTGTTCATGCCCACAGGAATGAATTGAGATTAATAGCATGTTTTCCTGGGGTTAATAAGTCTAAGACAACACAGCATAGAAAACAATTATCCCCACAAAACTCACGTACATAGAGGAATCTCTGTCAGAATTTTCATGCTAACCTTTGCATTTAGTATGTCTTAACTGATTCACTATATATGACATTAACTGTGAGATGGGGTTTCCAATAATAGGGAAATTTTTAAAACATATCCATTTATACCTCCTTTCTAGTCTCTATCATGATACCCTAACATTTATAGGACACTTTCTATATGTTAAAAAAGTAGGTATTTCTGAAAATGTGGTACTTGTACCCCAGTTAGTATACCACATGATTTTTTAGTAGCACATTGACAAACTTTTAAAAAAACTTTTTATTTTATTGTATATTGGAAAATATAGCTACCATTCTAAACTTGTAATTTTAATGCTATGATCCATAGAAATTTCAGAAAATATATTAAATAAAAATACCAAATATTAGCACAAGTGTTAGGCACATTTGGCATATGATTAATATTCAAATTAAGTTAAGTTGAGAAAATTAATCATAATTTGCTTAATCTTCCCAACACAAAATGATGTTGGCTCTGTAATTACCCTCAGTCTATCAGTAAGGAAATTGAGGCTCTGAGAGACTTTGTATCTTCTTTGAAATCACAAAAATAGAGGCAGGACTTAATCCCATCCTTTTTGTGTGTGTGGTTGTGTTCCAGTAAAACTTTATTTTTTAAATCATAATATACTATTTTTAGAGAAGTTTTAGATTACAGAAAAGTTACATCGAAAGTATAGGGGATTCACATATTACCCCCACCCATCCACATACATATTTTCCCCTATTATTCACTTCTTATTTTAGTGAGGTACATTTGTTACAATTGATGAACCAAACTGAAATACTGCTGCTAATCAAGGTCTATAGTTTATAGTTTGCACTTTGTGCTATACCATTTTATAAGCTTTGACAAATATATAATGTCATGTATAAACTATTGCAGTAACATACAGAACAATTTCAATTCCCTATAAATGCCCTGTGCTCCACTTATTCATCTCTTCCTCTCCTCCTCTCCTCCGAACCTCTGGTAACCACTATCTTTATATCGATGTTACAAGTCCTTCCATTACCACCATGATAATACCTACAATAACAATAAATCTACATTGGCTCATGGTTACCCTCACCCCCTTATGTTTGTTCATTACACAGTCTTGAGAATTTTGAGATGATATCTGCTCTGACTGCTTTGTATTGAGAAGGGGCTTAGATATTATGGGGTAGATTGAAGGAACTGTTATGCTTACAGTTGTAGATTCTCCCTATTTTGGGGAGTAGGGCTTGTCCATCATCATCATTTTGTCCTGGGCAAGTCTGAAGAACTAAAGTTGATTTTGGCCACAACTCTGCGGGAATTCAGGGCTCAACTGGCATATGAACAGCCCATATATTTAAGTCTCTGAGACATATATTTAATGGGTGTAATGATAATTATAGGTTCAAATAAAAGTGGTAGAAGAATCACAAGCAGGGAATTTATAAATGAGTCTATTGCTGTTATATTGGGGAAATAGATTATCAAAAATTCCCAAATCAGGCCTGCTAAAGGGCTGTTGATTTCATGTGGTTATGTGCCTTGCCTATAGTGTCCAGATGTCCCTAGAGCCCTCAGGAGCAAAACTCAAGAGGTTTTGTTTACTGTGATAGTGAAATCTTCCTGAGACCTGCATAAGCATAACCTCTGGGATGACCTCCTGACTCACTTTGAAACATCTTATCCATAAAAACTCTTTTTTAACTGAATGCTTCCCCCTTTTAGCCTATTCCTGCATGCATCAGTGGTTGGTAATAATCCTTCTGTGCCAGGGAAGCTCAACTCTGAGAGTCATGTCCCATGTCGGGGGGAAGGTAGTGAGTTTATTTGCTAAGTTCGATTAGGGAAAAACCACATTTGAGTAAGAAGGAGGTTTTCAGGAGGTAACTTTGAGACATTAATTATACTTAAGGCATTAACTATTATTAGTCTAAGTTTCATTTTTACAGGAATAAAGTTCCTAAGTACACTTATTAAGATTGAGGGTTTGGCATATTGACCTGTTTTCTTTTACTAGGCACTGCCTATATGTTCCAGAGATTTCTGTCATTTTATTTGAGAAAGTAACAGGATCCCCCAGGATGGGAGTTTAATATTTTCTTCTCTATTGTGTGGAATTCTGTCTATCAAGAAAACATACCTATGACAGCATTAATATGTTTGTATCCCACAGAAGTATGCTTTAGGTTCATTTTTCCCCATATATCACCCCACTATCAACACCTCATACTACTTATGTACTTTTGTTATAGATCCTGAAAGAACATTCCTATAATTTTATTATTAATCACAATCCTCAGGCATCCCAGAGTTCACCGAGTTGCACTTCATCAGACAAAATATTTCCAATTTACCTCATATATTTTCTGTCTCAGCCCTGATATAGAGATAAAATACCTTGGAAATTTATACTAATACTTCCAATTTAATTTCAGCATTACAGGGTGTGATGGTTAGGCTAATGTGTCAACTCAGCCAGGTAATTGTATCCAGGTGTTTGGTCCAGCAGGCATTGGGCTAATCGTAATACAAGAACATTTATGGACTTCAATCACCAGTGAGTTTACTGCATGGATGGCTGATTACATCTGCATCAATCAGGGAGATTGCATCATCAGTGGGTGATGCTTTTATCCAAGCAGTTGAATGCCTTAAAAGGGGAAGTGATTTCAACATTCAGAGAGAATTGCAACATTCAGAGCTCATCGTTGGACAACCAACTTCTCCCAGAAACTCAAGGACCTTTCATCAGATTGTCATCGGAGCCCCTGGCTTGCAACCGGCCTGCGGACCCTGGACTTGTGCATCCCCACGGTCACGTGAGAGACTCTTATAAAATCTCATATTATTGACAGATATCTCCATTGATTCTGTTTCCCAAGAGAACCCTGACTAATACACAGGGTTTTTTCCATTTTTTTTTTACTTAACCTCTTCTTAATTTAATAGTATCTCTTTTGAATATTGTCTTGGTTTGCCATAGGGTTGCTGATGCAAAGTACCAGAAATGGGTTGGCTTTTATAATGGGAATTTTATTAGGGGAAATATTATAGTTCTAAAACCATGCAATGTCCAAATCAAGGCACTATCAGACATGTTTTCTCATCAAAGTCAGCTACTGGTTATCTTTGTGTCCTGCCATGTGGTGAAGCAAGACGGCAGCTGATCTCCACTGAGGTTCTTGCCTTCCCCTCCAGGCTCACCATCTCTTCGGCCTTGAGGTTTAAGGTGTTAAGTATGGCTGCCAAGTTAACAAGGGTTGGACTGTGATGGTTAGGCTAATGTGTCAACTTGGCCAGGTAATGGTGCCCAGTTGTTTGTTCAAGCAAGCACTGAGCTAATTGTAATTCAAGGGCATTTGATGGGACTTTAATCATCATTGAGTTGATTGCATCTATGGCTGATTACATCTACAGTCAAATGAGGAGATCTCCTTCAGCAAAGAGTGATGTTTGGTTTAATCTGTTGAAGGTCTTATAAGGAGAAGTGAATTCATCACTCAGGAGAATTCGCATCTCTACCTCAGGCAGTCAGCATCTCCTGAGGAGGTCATGGAGGACCTTCATTGGAGTCCCTGGCTTGCAGCTTGCCCTGTGGAATGTGGACTTGTGCACCCTCATGGTCATGTGAGACAATTTTATAAACTCTCCTACTATTTACAGGTATCCCCTGATGGTTCTATTTCCCTATAGAACTGACTGTTACAAATCCTATTTCTCAAGGGCACAGGAATTAAAATATTAGAATATATCATATTATTCATTTACTTTATTCCACATTACACACACAATGCTCTCAGAATAACATCAATACTACTACCACCAATAAAATTACTGAGAACAGTTAATAGAAAACAATTGTTTATATTTTCTCCATCTCCCCAAGCCCTCATTTTTATGGTTGTCTGGGTAATGCCGTTACCATTACATATCATATTTTCTTCCTTTTAACCAAAATTTAGCCGTATTTCTACAGGTAACTGTATTTTAATGCTCACAACTAGTCCTTAAATTGATAGCCCACCAAGTCATTTTGATTGTTTAAAGATTATTTTTTAGCATATTTCCAGGAAAGTCTCCTGAGACTAATATTTCCTGAGTACTTGCATGCAGCTAACCTTTTGTCTGTACCTGAAAGTCACTCTTGCTGAATACCCTTGGCTCACATTTTCTTTCTTAAATATCCTAAATAAGTTATCCCATCTTCTGACACAAAATATTACTATAGTAAGATTTTATATAATAAAATTTTATTTCTTTTTTAAATTCCCTTACTGTTTTTGCCTAGAGCCCTAAATGATTTTACTTTTTCTTTTTTTTAAGTCTAGTAATTTTTCTAGACTATATCTTGGTGTTGATTGTTCTGGGTCAGCAGTATTTCTAAGAATGCAATGTCCTTTGTCATTATAATATGCTCAATTATTGTTTTTTTTTATTTCATGAAAGTTTTTTTTAATTATAGATTTTGATATGTGTTGTGATCCTTTGCTTTGTTTTGTTTTGTTTTCTTCAGAGAGTCTTGTTATCCATATATTGAATCTTCATTGTCTATCTTCAATATTTGTCACTTTCTTTTGAATTTCATCTCATTCTTCATTTCTTTATTATTTTAATTTTCCTTTCTATTTCTGGCAAGAAATTGTGATAGACAGCCTGCAAGATGGCTCCCAATATTTTCCACATCTTGTATTGCCCTCACCTTGGGTATGAACTGGAACTATCGGCTGACTTCTAATGAATAGCATGCACCAAAAATAATGGGATATCACTCCTATTACAGAAACATTGTGGCTTCCACCTTACTTGCCCTCTCTCAAGCTCTCATTTTTTGCATGGAGAGGCCCACCTCGCAAGAAACCAGTGTCTCTTATCAACAGCCAGAGAGGACCCAAAGTCTGCCAGCAGGTACATAAATCAGCTTGAGAGTAGGTCCTACCTTCTATTGAGTTTTGATATGATTTCAGCCCTGGTTGACACCTTGATTTCATCCTTGTTGATATACTCTAAGCTAGAGGCCCCCAACAAAGTTGAACACAGATTTCAGGGACAATATGAGATAAGTGCTTGCTGTTCTAAGCTACTAAGTTTAGGTGATTTGTTATGCAACAATAGATAACTAATACAGCATTATTTGTTGTGTTTACTAAATTTTGTGTTCCTTCTATGTTAGTGTTCATTTCCAAAACTAATTTTTCTTTTCTTTTTAAATTTTCCCCATGTTTTGGCACCTTATAGCTTTTGCATTTATGATTTATATTATTCTTTCATGCCTTATATAATTGTCTTAATATCTTTTAGTGTATTGTGAAATAATTTGCAGTTTTGATCCATTTTGTAGTCATGACTTTATGCATGTATTCCATGAGGATGTTATTTTGCTCTTTATTCTCTTTTTTTCTATATTTTAATAATAAATATTGATGTTATCTGGCCTTAATTCCCATCTGTTTCTCATTTATAACATGAATTTATTTTTCTTGAACTTGTTGAAAGTAGATTCACAGAGCTCCCTCTTTTTTTGTTTTCACGTATAGTTAAAAAATATGTCAGCTTATTTTATGAGTGTCCTGCATCTGTTCTGTCCCTTGCTGGACCTTCTTTTCTCCATCCCTCTTCTTCATATATTATTCCGTTTTTATTCTAGTTTCATCAGTTTCTTCTCGAAGTAGAACCATGTCTAAAGAGGGAGAACTGATTGCTCACTTTTGAGAGATCACAGCCACTTCAATCCTTACCAAGGGCCCTATGTACTGAAGCACACCCTTTCAGTTTTGGCTGCAATTCTCAAGTTGTCCCACCAACTTTTCCAGTAAATGCGTAACTATTTTGGAGGCTTTCTTGTTTTCTGGTTTATAAAACTCCCCCATTGCATGCTCTGCTTTCTCCCCCAAGGATACTGATACCAAATAACTACTTTAGCTATAGGTGGTTTACCCTTACCACTATTATTTTGAGGTTTATGGGGGTTACTTGTACCTAGTTTTGTTGTAAATGTCCATGAGTTTTTGATTTTGCTATCGAGCTCCTTGTCTTTGCTTTTATATGGAGATTTCAAGAGACTAAAAAACTATGCCCTGTCATTGCTACCATCTTACCACCATCTGTACAGATGATGCTTTAAAATCCCATTTGCTATCTTTCCTTGTGACCAAAAGCATATACTGCAAGAGGGTGAGCTGAACTATAGAGTAAAGTGAAAGGAAAATAAGTTTGATACACTTAAGAACTGTATCTTTTTTTCATATTTCTGAAAAATATGATATGTAATTATACATTGTAAAATACCTCTTCTCCCAGGTCCCCTGCTTGTATTCCCCATGGCCTTCTTACTGCTCAGTGAACATGTTCTATGTTCTAAATGAGTCTGTTGAGAATAGAATGTTAATTTGTTTAGGGAAACAAGTTTCAAGAATGTTATGGAAGGAAAAAATATATATCACCACTTTATTTTAATTGCCAAGTATATACTAAGTCTCTGATAGAAAAAACTCTGGTTCCCATATGCTACTTTCCTTTAATATAAGATGAAATAAGGTTCAAAAGCAGCACTTACCATTTCAGAAATAAAAATGGAATGGAATGAATAAATGAAATCCATTGTTTTGTTTTTCTCTGTTATCTTCAGTCCTTGGTATGAGATTACTTAAAAGAATTAGTAATATCAAACATATATTTAGCTGTTTCATTATATTTCCTTAGGTACTCTTTTTTGATGATAATGGGACAGAGAAGTGGATACTGTACTCAATTATCAGAGTCAAGATGAATGATTGTGAAATCCTTCAGGCAGCTGGCCATATACCTAGAAAAAGCCTCCTATGTAGTGACTTTCTTCTCTTCCTAATTTATAGGTCACTGCTCAGAATATGAAACATACTTTGTGAATCCCTTAAGAGCTGGCAGGGATTAGAAGGAGAAAATCTGTTCCAATGGAAATGGAATGGATTTGCTTCAAGAACAGGTTCTGCAATTTTGTTTGTATATAAAAAAAAATAAGGCTATAAGCAACACAATGCTGAGAGTTCAAATTATAATCTAGATTCACAGCATTTTTCATCCAAAATTCTCCTTGACTGTCACACTTTTGTTACAAAGAGCATTTATTTCCAGAAACAATGAGCTTAAAAACAAGTCAGAGAAGTTTAAATACATGTGTGTTCTGTGTGTATTAGATGAGTGTGCACCCACACACTCAGACATATATATGTTAAGCCTTAAAACAGACCAAGGAGAAACAATGTAACAATGAACCCATTTGAATATATTTGGTATTTGTTTTGATATCTTTACCAAATTTCATTTGAACAAATGCTATTCTACCGACCTTGAGGCAGAGCTGAAGTCTATAAGAAGTTTGAAGGATTCTGATGTTATTTTTCTTTCTAACTGGCTTCATGCAGAAGACAAGAGAGTCATAGTAAATGAGCAAGCTTCTTTGAGTAGCAACATATTTAAATCTCTTTTATATTTTTGCTATGAAATTAAGAAAAAAATGAGGCAAAGTATTAGCCATTGTCAACATTAATGATCTGACCTTAACATTACAGTCACTATGTCTGCAAAGTCAATAGTGACAACTCTAAAGAATAAGGAGTGCTCAGTTCATTAACTAAGCTGAGGAATAGAAACTCAGAGATAAAATACAAATGACCACTTCCAATTATTAAGAACAAGCTTAAAACTTATGTGTGGTATTCTGAGATTTAACATTACTTGAAGTTTCTATTTTTAGTAGACATTTTGATTTATAAAGAGCCATGTGCCAAACATGCACATAAATACAAATACATGCTTCTATATAAACAGTAGGTGCTTAATGGTGAAATTATCAAATTTATAGTATATAAACACTTAAAGGGATCTTTTTATCCAAAAAAATATTATTTTCCCCCAAGTCCTTAGAGTAACAAGATTGTTATACATGAAAATATCCTCTAATGTCTGATCCATTATAAAATTAGTTTCTATTTACACATCCCTCCACAGTTAAAAACAGATTTTGTCTTCCATATTATGGCAATATCTCTGTAGGTCAGTCTTTCCTACATTTGGCAATACACTACAAATGTAATTCAAATATTTCAAAGTGAAATATCAAATCTTGCAAAAAATATAACAATGAATTCTCTAAATGGGATGCTGGATATGATTTTTGAATTGCTTAAATTACAGTCAGGGAAGCAGATGTGGCTCAAGCAGTTGAGTGCCTGCCTCCCACATGGGAGGTCCTGGTTTCAGTTCTCGGTGCCTCCTAAAGAAGACAAACAAACAACGAGCAGACATCGAGCAAAAACAATGAGCAGATAACATGAAAAAAACAACAACAACCAGAAAATGAGCAGACAGTGAGCAAAATCAACATGCAATAAAATTGCTTAATAAAGAAATAAATAATTGTGTAATAATAGCCAGAAATAGCAGCTATGTACAGCAGGGGAAACAGATATCAAGAGGTGAGAAATTTTCTTATTTGTTTGTTTGTCTGTTTTTTGTTTATTATTATTATTGGAATAATGAAAATGTTTTAATAATTATTGATGTGATGAATGCACAACTATGTAATATACCAAATACCATTAATTGTACACTTTGGATAAATTGTATGCTTTATTAATATGTATCAATGAAATTGATTTGTTTACAAAAAATTACTAGCAGACAACGAGCAAAAACAACAAGCAAGACAATGAGCAAACAATGAGCAGACAATGAACGAGCAAAAACAAATGAACAGGGAGCTGATGTGGCTCAAGCAGTTGAGCTCCCACCTTCCACATGGTAGGTCCCAGGTTCAGTTCCTGGTGCATACTAAAGAAAAAACAAACAGACAACAAGCAGACAATGAGCAAAAAATCAACAAGCAAACAATAAGCAAGAATAATAATAATAATAATAATAATAAACAATGAGCAAAAAAACAATGAGCAAACAAGCAAGGGAGCCATCTTGGGAGAGGTATGGAATTACAACCAATGAAAAACTCAGTTCAGGTAGACTTCTATCATTTAACAAATGAAGAAAAAGAATTGACACAGATGATGATACAGAAGGTGCTTCAAAAAATGAATGTTTTTAATATCAAAAGAAAATTGGCAAACTCTTGAATATTTTAACAAACATGATCTTCTTAATGACCATGAAATGAATGTAAAAAAAAATACTTCATTTATTTTTGTTCATTCTAAAATTAGCTTTAGTTTCATTTAAAACCTAAATTTCATTAAACAAAAAATCAAAGATACTTACTTTTGAAACATTTACTCTCAATTTTTCAAAAGATAGTCTCTTTTTTTCAAATTTAATAAAGCATATTAGTTTCCATTTTAATGGAATCATTTTTTAACTTTTATTTTGACCTAATTTCAGATTCACAGCAGAGTTGCAGGAAGAGTACAGCCCTTTCCCCAGATGTTAATTTTTTTTTTCTAATTCATGGAAGAACACTCTTAAATTTGTACTATTGACCACAATCATTCACAACAGGGTGAATATGCTATGCAGTCCTATGTTTCATCTTCTAATTTTCCTTCTAGTGGCATACATGACCCTAAACTTCCCCTTCAACCACAATCACACCCACATAGCAGCATTGTTAATTACACTCACTATAATGTGTTAATCATCATCTCTATCCATTTCCAAACATTTACATTCAACCTTACAGTAGCATTATTCACAATTGCCAGAAGATGCAAACAACCTAGATATCCATCAACTGGTAAATGAATAAACACACTGTGTTTTATACATGGGATGGAATATTTTTCAGTTGTAAGAAGAAATAAAGTTGTGAAGGAAATGACAAGATGGCTGAACCTTGAGGAAATTATTTTGCAGGAAGCAAGCCAGTCTTAAAAAAAAAAAAGTATTATTTTACTCTTATAAACTAATGTAATAACAAACTCATGGAGTTAATAACAAGACAAGAGATCACCAGAAGATAGAATGGAGTCATTTTAAGGAGACTTTACTTACCACTGTCCTGAGATATTGAGGATTTTCAGGGATTTCCATAGCACCCTTCAGGAGACCATTCAACTCTCTGGGTTTCCATTTATTATTATATAAAGGAAAGGATTCAACCAAATAATGTCTAATTTCCCTTATAATTCTAGATTTTAAGTGATATAATTCTGTTAATTATTTCTTTATGATACCCCTCAGATATGCTCTTTCTTTACATTCCAACAGTCTCCCTCCCCTTTCATGTTTCAGGAAGTTCATGTTTAAACTACCCTGCTCATATTTGATAGACATTATAAAACTGTCTACCGAGCCAATACAGAAGATACTGTCAAGAAATGAGCATACACAATTGCATTTAAAAGTAGTCCTTCCTACTTTAATTAACAACTATCAAAAAAATTTGGACCACCATTTTGCAAAGACATAAAATTTGCTTTAAGCTATAGAAAAGTTTAAGGAAGCAGTTTATTCCAGTGGTTGAGAGCATGGGCTTTGAAGTTAGAGTCCTGAAATCAAAGCCTAGTTCGAGGCTCACTAAACGTGTATTTTTCGCAAATTACTAAACTTCTTTGAGCCTAATTTTCTTATATGAAAAATGAGAATATAATATTATGCAATAAATATTTGTTGAGTGAAAGATTAAAATAAATACTGCTGGAGGATTGTGGGAACATGGCGAACGAGTTATACTTATAATTCTTTGCTCTCACTAAAACAACAAAGAAAAAGCCAGAGGGTGCCATGGGGACCTGCTTTGGGGCACAGCACACCAGGACACTGCTTACCAACTCACAGAAGAGTGAGGGTCAGAGACACGAAGAAGCCAAAATAAGCAATCATGAGTCATTAAACCCCCTGGCTGCCAGGAAGGGCTCCCCTCCCCCATCCCTGAGATATTAAGCAAGGGTAAAACTCCTGGCAAATTGTATCTAACTGAAAATAAAGCAGATGTCTACCTCCACGGGAAGGTTCTCTGAGTCATCTAGGAGAACTGGACAGATAGGGAAGCCAGGAACAATGGGGGGTTGCTTACCTTGGTGGCTGGAAGGGGCACCCATACCCAGGCCTCAGGGTGGACAGACTAGGTGGAGACCCTGGCCCCCTGCTCCAAACGGGAGCATGATGGTAGATTCGCTGCGAGGAAGAGGGGTCTGGGAGAGTGGAGAGTGATTTTTTAGCAGTGAGCTTAGCCAGCTGGGCCCCCCTTGAATATCGGAAGGGACCCCGACTAGACAGGAAAAGGGGACTCGGATCTCCTCAGGCAGGCGATCACGCCCAGACAACTAAGTAAAGAGGAATTACATCCCTGAGGAGGCAGAGAAAGGCAGTAATCAGCACCACTCCAGCTGACTGCAGGGGATCTAACCTGCCTGAGGGAAAAGGGGCGGATAGCCTTCTGAAAGGTTAACTCGAGGACTCTGAATAGCTCAGTGGAGAATTCCTGCCTAGCATATATGAGGTCCCTGGTTTGATTCCTGGCTATTCCTTGAGAAGAGATCCACCAGGTTATCAGGCATCCAGCTGAAACTTTATGACAGGAAACATATAGACATTTTCTTTCTATTAGCTTTTCTTGGATCTCTTATTTAAAAAAAAAAAAAAAGGTCATTTTCTTTTAGTTCCCTTACTTTACTCACTAAAACCCAGTTCAAAACCTGCAGAGGGCAGGCTGCAGGGTGAGTGATTGAGGAGAACCAGCAGCCTGAGAAGATCCTTAGGGGTCTAAGAAAGAAGGCTGTTTTTCCTTTTTTTTTTTTCCTTTTGTCTCCTTTTTTTAAAAAACGAGTTTCTGCTGTCTTGTTTCTTGCTTGTTTTGTATCCCCTCCCTGTCTTTCTCTATTTGTTTCTTTTTCTTTTTTATTTATTTTATTGTTTTTTTTTTGTTTTGTTTTGTTTACTGATCTGTTCTATCTACGCTATTTCTTTTCACTCCTTCATCTTTATATATTTTGTTTTCTGATGTTGTTCTTTCACTCCACCTTTTTTATTTGGTCTCCAATTTTTCTTGTTTGTCTTTCTCCCTCTCTCCCCTTTTCTCTGTATACTTTCTCTTTTTCACTTTTTTCTTTCTCTCTTTTCTGTTTTCTTTTCCCCTCTTATCGCCATTTTAGGAATTTAATTCATTCTATATATTTTTTTTCTCTATTCTGTTTCTTGTTTCATTGTTTCTATTCCACTTTCTTAATCTTAGTCCTCTGTGTTTCTTACTCATGTTAATTTTTCAATTTCCTAGGTATTGTATATTTGCTCTCCTACCTTTTACTATTACCATTACTATTATTCTTTTTGTCTTCCTATCTCTTTCCTTTTCTCTGGTTCTAATTTTTTTTCTTTCAAAGGAACATAGACATATCTCTTTCACAAAAAACGGCTGAGTGGGGGCAAGATCCTGCCAGAGTGATCTGTTTTGGGAACCCACAGAGTAGGAGGCTTCGGGGCATTGATCTGGAGGGAGCTGGATGAAGAGATAAATTCCTCAAGGTGCTGATGGCTTGATTCTTGGTTATTGTGTTTCCTCTTCCTTGATTTCCCCTTTTCTGTGTATACTGATTTTGTATACTAACCCTATCTTTTTTCCTTCTCTCATAATTCTATCTTCTGCTTTCTGTTGTTGTTCTTACATTCTACCTATCTTTGTTTAGTTCTCAGTTTTTCTGGTTTTTATTTCTACCTCATCTATCCTGTTTTTTTTTGTTGTTGTTGTTAACTTTGTTTCTTTTTGTCTTTTCTTTCTCTTTTCATTCTCTCCTCATCTCTCGCCTTTTAATTAGGTCTTTATCTTTTTCTCTATTTGGTTTCCCATTTCATTGTTGGTACCTCACTTTTTTATTCCTATTATTCTACACTGCTTACATGAGTTAAATATTCATTTTCCGAGGCCTTAAACAGTTCCTCTTCTAACAATTACTATGATTATTACTATTATCCTTTTACTTTTCTTACCATTCACTTTCTTTGACCCTAATTTTTTCCTCCAAGGGAACATAGACAACAGCAATGAAACAGAATAAGAAGAACAAAGTGTCAAAGAGAAAGCTTAACACACACACAAAAATAACAATTAAATAAAACCCTAGAGTATAGAGAGAAGCTAATAAACTGAATAAACCCATCAAGATAAAAAGATGACCAGAGGGCAACAAGAAATTACAAAACATACTAAGAATCAGGAAGATATGTCTCAGTCCAATGAACAAACTAAAAACCAGGAAGAGGTTCAGAACATTGAACAACTAATCAAAGCTGTCTAAACAAATATCATGGACAAACTTAACGAAGTGAAGGAAAAGATTAAGGATATTAAGAAGACACTGAGAGAACATACTGAAGAAATTGTAAATGTACATAAAAAGATAAAAGATATTATGGTGATGAATGGCACAATGCAAGAAATCAAAAAGACACTGGAAGCACATAACAGTAGATTTGAACAGGTGGAAGAAAGAATTAGTCATATGGAAAACAGTACATCAGAAATCAAACAGATAGTAGAACAGATAATAAAAAGATAGAAAAAATCCAGCAGGGAGTTAGGGATCTGAATGACAACACAAAATGCCTATAAGGCATCCCAGAAGGAGAAGAGAAGGGAAAGGGTACAGAAGGAGTGTTGGAGGAAATAATGGCTGAAAACTTCCCAAACCTATTGAGGGAGATGGATGTACATGTCCAGGAAACACAGTGCATCCCAAACAGTAAAAATCCCAACAGGCTTACTCCAAGACATATACTCGTCAAAATGTCCAATGCTCAAGACAAAGAGAAAATACTGAAGGCAGCAAGAGAAAAGAGAACTGTCACATAAAAGGGACACTCAATAAGATTAAGTGCTGATTTCTCATCCAAAACCATGGAGGTAAGAAGGCAGTGGTATGACATAGTGAAGTCACAAAAAGAAAAAAACTTCCAGCCAAGAATTTTTTATCCAACAAAGCTGGCATTCAAAAATTATGGAGAGTTCAAAATATTCACAGATAAACCGAAATTAAGAGAGTATGCCAATAAGAAACCTGTCCTTCAAGAAATACTAAAGGAAATTCTGTAGATTGAAAGGAAAAAATAGGAGAGAGAAAGTTGGAGGAGAGTGTAAGAACAAGTAAAAGGACAAAAAGAGAAATAAAAACAACATGTGACATACATAAACCCAAAGAAAATATGGATAATATAAGTAATTCCTTGAGAATAATAACACTGAATGTTAATGGTTTAAACTCCCCAGTCAAGAGACCCAGATTGGCAGAATGGATAAGAAAATATGACCCATCTATATGTTGTCTGCAAGAAACCCATCTTAGACCCAGGGATTCAAGGAGGCTGAAAGTGAATGGCTGGAAAACAATCTTACAAGCAAACAATAACCAAAAATGGGCAGGAGTAGCAATACTAATATTGGACAAAATTGATCCTTTAAATGCAAAACTATTGTAAGAGACAAAGATGGACACTATATATATTAGTAAAAGGGGTAATCTTTCAAGAAGAATGAACAATCATAAACATATATGCACCTAACCGGGGCAACTCAAAATAAATGAGGCAAACACTGGAAAAAATAAGTGGAGACATAGATGCCTCTACAATTATAGTGGAGGACTTAAATACAACATTATCACCATTAGAACATCGCAACAAAGAATCAAGAAAGAAACAAAGACTTTGATTAATACATTAGAGGATCTGGGTCTAATAGATATATACAGAACACTCACCCAAATATAGCAGGATATATATTCTTCTCGAGTGCACATGGATCATACACCAAGATAGACCACATGCTAGGCCACAGAACAACTCTCAATGAACTCAGAAAGATTGAGATTATACAAAGTAATTTTTCTGACTACAATGGAATGAAATTGGAAATCAGTAAGGGCCAGACAAGCAGATTAGGCACAAAGATATGGAAGTTAAACACCACACTCTTAGACAAACAGTGGGTCAAGGAAGAAATCTCATATAAATCAGTAACTACCTTGAAACAAATGAAAATGACAACACAACATATCAAACCCTATGGGATGCAGCAAAAGCTGTACTGAGAGAGAAATTCATAGCCATAAATACATATATCCAAAAAAAAAGAAAAAAGAAAAAGAGCTGAAATTGAAGACCTAACTGCACAACTGGAGGAATTGGAAAAATAACAACAAACTAAACCCAAGTAAGTTGAAAGAAGGAAATAGCAAAGATTAAAGCAGAACTAAATGAAATAGAAAATAAGAAAGCACCAGAAAAAGTAAACAAAACCAAAAGCTAGTTCTTCAAGAAGATCAATAAAATTGACAAACCCTTAGCCAGACTAACAAAGAAAAAAAAAGAGAAGATGCAAATACAGAAAATAAGAAAAGAGGAAGGTGATATCACCCCTAACCCTAGGGAAATAAAAAGTATCATAAGCAGATACTTTGACAAATTATATGCCAACAAGAATGATAATTTAGAGGAAATGGACAAATTCCTAGAAACTCACAAGCAGCCTACATTGACGAAAGAAGAAACTGATGAATTCAACAGACCAATCGCAAGTAAAGAGATAGACTCAGTCATCAAAAACTTTCAAACAAAGAAGAGCTCAGAACAGACAGCTTCACAGGTGAATTCTACCAAACATTCCAGAAAGAACTAAACTTTTGCTTACACTCTTCCAAAAAATAGAAGTAGAAGGAACTTAAACTCTGCTTAAACTTTTCCAAAAAATAGAAGTAGAAGGAACATTGTGTAAATCATTCTATGATGCCAACATTACCATAATACCAAAGACAAACAAAGATGCCACAAGAAAGGGAAATTTCAGACCAATCTCACTAATTAACCTTGATGCTATAATCCTCAACAAAATACTTGCTAATTGCATTCAACAACATACCAAATGAATTATATACCATGACCAAGTGGGTTTCATCCCCAGTATGCAAGGATGGTTCAACATAAGAAAATCAATCAATGTAATATACTATATAAACAGATCAAAAGAAAAAAGAAACCATATGATCATCTCTATAGAAGCAGAAAAAGCATTTGACAAAACATAGCACCCTTTCCTGATAAAAACATTGCAAACGATAGGAATAGAAGGAAACTTTCTGAACATGATAAAGGGTATATATGAAAAAACCAGATCAAACATCATCTTCATTGATGAAATCCAAACAGCTTTCATTCTAAGATCAGGAACAAGACAAGGATGTCCACTATCATTGCTCCTATTTAACATTGTGTTAGAAGTACTTGCTCGAGCACTGGGACAAGGTAAAGATATAAAAGCCATCCAAATTGGAAAGGAAGAAGTCAAAATTTCACTATTTGCAGATGGCATGATCATATACTTAGAAAGCCCTGAGAAATCTACAACAAAGCTTCTAGAACTTATAAATGCGTTCAGTAAAGTCGCAGGCTATAAGACCAATGTTCAAAAATCAGTAGCATTTCTGTACACTAATAATGAACAATCTGAGGAGGAAATCAAGAAAAAAGTATCATTTACAATAGTAACTAAAATAATCAAATACTTAGGAATAAATTTAACTAAAGATGTAAAGGACTTATATATAGAAAACTACACAACACTGTTAAAGGAAATCAAAGAAGAGTTAAATAAATGGAAGAATATTCCCTGTTCCTGGATAGGAAGACAAAACATCATTAAAATGCCTATCCTACCTAAACTAATCTACAGATTTAATGCAATACTAATAAAAATCAACACAGCATTTTTTTAATGAATTGGTTAAATAACTACAAAATTTATTGGGAAGGGTAAGAGGCCTCAAATAGCCAAAGACATATTGAAAAAAAAAATGAAATTGAAGGAATCACACTACCTCTCTTTAAAGCATGCTACAAAGCTACAGTGGTCAAACCTGCTTGGTATTGGCACAAGGATAGACATACCAACCAATGGAAGCAAATTGAGAGTTCTGATATAGATTTTCACATATACAGTCATCTGATATTTGACAAGGCCACCAATCCCACTCAACTGGGAGAGAATGGCCTCTTCAACAAATGGTGCTTGTAGAACTGCATATCCATATCCAAAAGAATGAGAGAGGATCACCATCTCACACCTTATACAAAAATCAACTCAAGAAGTATCATAGATCTAAATATAATAGCCAAGACCACAAAGATCTTGGAAGATAATGTAGGGAAGCATCTACAAGACCTTGTAATTGGAAATGGTTTCATGAACTTCACACCCAAAGCACAAGCAGTGAAAGAAAAAATAGATAAATGGGATCTCCTCAAAATTAAAAACTTCTGCACCTCAAAGGACATTATAAAGAAGGTAAAAATGCAGCCTACCCAATGGGAGAATATGTTTGGCAGCCATATATCTGATAGGAACCTAATATCCAGCATACATAAAGAAATCCTACACTTCAGCAATAAAAATACAAACAACTCATTTGAAAAATGGCTAAGCAACCTGAAAAGACATTTCTCCAAGGAAGAACTACAAATGGCTAAAAAGCACATGAAAAGATGCTCAACGTCACTAGCTATTACAGAAATGCAAATCAAAAATGAGATATCATCTTACACCCATTAGGCTAGTGGCTATTAAAAAAACAGAGGACTGTAAGTGTTGGAGAGGATATGGAGAAATGGGAACCCTCATCCACTTCTGGTGGGAATATAGAATGGTCCAGCCATTGTAGAGGACAGTTTGGCAGTTCTTCAAAAAACGAACTATAGAACTGCCATATGATCCAGAAATTCCACTGCTGGGTATATACCCAGAAGAATTGAAAACAAAGACACAAACAGATATATGCACACCAATGTTTATAGCGCATTATTCACTATTGCCAGAAGTTGGAATCAACCCAAATGCCCATTAATAGATGAATGGATAAACAAAATGTGGTAAGTACATAAAATGGAATATTGCTCAGCTGTAAGAAAGAATACAGTGCTAACTCATGGGATAACCTGGATGAATGTTGAGGACCTTATGTTGATGAAGCAAGCCAGGCATTGAAGGATGAACAGTACATGACCTCACAGATATGAATTAAGCAAATTGAGCAGACTCAGAGAGTTATTGTCTGGAAGATTGGATCATAGGAAATAGAAAGGGAGAAGAAGGTTGTGAGCCAACGCCTATACAGACATAATCTATGGTAAGGTAAAAGTGTATAGTTGTGTATTGCAGGGATATGACAGGAGGGTAGTGATATTGGATTGAGTGTACAGGTTTGACAGGAGGGTGATTGGGGAGGGTGGGTTGGGACGTCCAAGGAACTGGGGAGGAGGGTTGGGAGAGGAACTAGGTGAACACTGGGGATTTGCAGATATGTGGTTGAAAATACAAAGTTGGGAATGCTCTTATGGCAATATGACAAGGAAAGGTTACTGGTTTCGGGTGTTAGATGAGGGGTGGGCATTCGGGACAGAGTGCACCTGGAGCAGGCTTCAAGAGAGTGTGTATGTGATCATTTTGTCATAATGTGTTTTATCAGTGGGTGGAGACCCACATAATAAGCAGGAAGGAGTTGGACTCCCATACTAGGGAGGACCAATTTGTTCACAAATAGAGAGGCAGGAGTCTCTCGAGAGCATGGGCAGTTCCTAATAAGGGAGGACAACAATTGTGTCAAGACCTCAGTGCTGTTGCATGTAACTATGAATCTTGTCATCCAATGAGTGAAGCCAGGGGGTCACAATGGGCCCCTAGGGGAGGGGGAGGCAGGAATAGAATAGTTCAAACAGGGGGTATTTAGTAGGCAATGGAAGTGTTCTACATGATCCTACAATGATGGACACAGTCCATGTTAGATATCACCAAAATTTATAAAAGTGTACAGTCTAAAATGTAAACCATAATGTAAACCACTGACCATGGTTAGTAGCTATGTTTCACTATTTGTATATCAATTGTAATGAAGTTACCATCCACATATAAAAATGTATTAATACAGGAAGGAGGAAAAGGGGAGGATGTTGGGTGTATGAGAGTCCCCTGAATTCCGTATGTGACTTTACTATGACCTAAAACTTCTTTGAAAACAAAATGAAAAATAGTAAGACACTGGAAGAAAATGCTACTGTACAGACAGGACACCAGATATTACAGTGATGAAAGGCAAAATGTCAAAAAAATTTTAAAAAAATATTTTTCATTATTTTTTAATATCCCAATCTTTTAATTTAATTTTATTTTTAGTTATTTTTAAATTTTTTATGTATTTCATTTCTTATATTTAAACTTATCATTATTATTTCATTTTCTTATTAATTGTATTTGGCTAATTTAACAGCTTCATTTTTGAAGAAGCTTTGGGTTGCAGAAGGGTTAAAACTGGGGAGGGGAGGATCATTGGTCTGGGTGTCAGTGATGGAGGATACGTGGGAGGAAGTTCACCTGGGCATACATATAAGGTATATAAAATTGTTCAAATGTTCATGGGGCATTGTCACAGTGGGTGGAGACTCACACAAAAATGGAGAGAATACTAAATTCCCGTCCTGTAGGGCTCTGCCACATTCTCTAATGGGGCAGCAACAGTCCCCTAAGTGCAGGGGCAATGACTGGCTAAGGAGGATGATCCAATGATGGGCCCTTGATATTGACAACTATGGTTATGATACTTTGCTCTTGAAATTGAAACTTAGCCTACTGTTGTGGGGTGCCTAAGAGTTGCCTCCTGAGATCCTCCTTGTTGCTCAAATGTGGTCTTTAAGTCAAACTTAACATATAAATGTATTACCTTCCCCACAGCATGGGACATGACTCCTGGGGATGAGCCTCCCTGGTACCGAGGGATTACTACCAAGCACCAATTAGTAATGCAACTGGAAATAAAATGGGGAAAAGGTAAAGACAAATGAGTTTATATGGCTAAGAGACTTCAAAGTGAGTTGGGAGGTCATCCCAGAGGTAATGCTTATGCATATCTCAATAGGATTTCATAGACTGCCAAAGCGATTACTACCCCAAATAATGGACCTTCCGAGGGCTCTGGAGACACCCAGGTCCTATGGTCAGGGCAGATAGCTCCAGAGTTGGTGCCTTGCAAGTGGGCCCTTCTTTGGAGTTTGTGCTCCTGAGAGTGACAGAGTTGGATTCAATTATGTCTTCCCTACACATGACTCTTCTGTCCCTCCTATTTAAACCTATACTTGGTGCTGGAGTTTGTAGGTGTATGTCCAAGGGACTCGAGTCATTGGGCTGCCAGTGTGCCAGCTGGGCCCAGAACCTCAGTGGAGTTGCAACACCTACTCTACAGCTCATTAGACTCTCCCAGGACACCTAACAAGGAGATGATGATGGACAACCACCATCCCAAGGCACAGAGAGAGTCTGCAACTGCAAGCAAGATAGCCCCATCCATCTTCCCCATTGGATATAAGCCCCCTCTCAATTAAAGGTGAAGTGGACATCACCATCCTAGGGTCTCAGGTTTAGGGAAAGAACTATGGACTAGAGTGGACTTACTGGTATTCTACTAAAGACACACTCTGATTCTAGCAATGGACGAAATTACAACATTGATGTGGAGTCAGTGGCCATTGGAGGCTCTGGAGGCAGGGAGGGGGAAAAACAGTTGTAATACAGGGGCTTTTTTGGGACTTGGGAATCATCCTGAATGACACTGCAACAATGGATATAGGCCATTTTATATCATCACATAACATGCAGAACTGTGTGGGAGAGAGTGTGGACAATGTGAACTATGGTCCATGCTGAATGGCAAAGCCCCACGATGGGTTTATCAATTGCAATGAATATGCCATACTAATGAAGGATGTTTATGTGGGAGGGTGTGGGAGGTGTGGGGAGTGGGGCATATGGGAATCCCTATTTTTTGTGTGTGTGTAACATTTATGTAATCTAAGTATCTTTTAAAAAAATTATTAAAAATTAATAAATACTGCTCATAAAGTGTGCACGGCAACTGTCTAGTACATAGAAATCCCTCTATAGATGTTAGCTATCATGAGCCTCAGGCTAAAGTTATGAAAATGACTTTTGTTTTCTTTTATAGTTTGCATGTAGTATATTTGTAAATGGACCGTGTCTTGCAGTGTCTCACCAAATTGAGTTCAACTGGTTGGAACATTATAAAACGTCAAATTTAATTTGAAATACATTATTTTAAAGAAAAACTGGAACTCTATGAACTAATAGAAAACATCACATTAAAATATTAATAATTTAACTCATTCATTACTAACCTTAATCCCAAAATAAGTATCTTTTTAAAGCATTTTATTTAAGTTTTAAATTCACTCTTTTTTAATTCACTGAAAATATATTCCAGTTCTCCTGAAGCTCTCTAAGTCTTGACTAAAACTTTTCTCTGCCAATTTTCATGTGGAAAAACCAGTTTACCAAATGGTCAACTTATCTGCATGCATGAGTAATGAGATGTATTAATGTAACCAAGGTGATATTCAAAACACTTCTCCATTAGATTTCTGACCAATCATTATGGAAACCAGCCATGATCAACCATATGGTTGTATTAATGCATATCAACTGAATATGCATCAGCTTTGAATGTTACAAATATATATTTTACACCTCTCATTATTACTCACTACTCATATTACTCACCGCTTGTATTACAAGCTCAGTTTCTTAGATGTTTCTCAGGAAGGCAAAAATACCCCTTGGGGCTTGGCAAGCATTTCAAGGCTTCCACTTTAACTCCTGTCTTGCATTCAACTTTGATAGTTGATCAATAGTATGGAATGTACTGTGATAAGCCCTCACTAGTCCTGTCTTTTCTATGTTATGACTACTACAGAAAACCAAAAGATTTTGTAGAAGAAAAACAGTACCATCTGTTTCCAACAACCTGAAGTTTACTAAAATCTACAACAGGGTAATTTAATGTTGCAGTTTTAACTCCTAGAAGCAAACATTTCCAAACCATTTACATGATCAATTTCTGACAGAGAAATTGTATGTAATCCATTAAATATGTAAACCTACTTTGTGTCTAAATACCCTTTGAGGTCACAGTAGTTACAGGAAGAAATAAATACGTAGGAAGGCCAACAGAAGGCTGTAGGCATTAATCCTAATGAAAGCCTAAATATTCAGATCAGGTGCAAAAAGCAAAAGGAAACTCAGAAATGATGATGTTGCATAAAGGGACCTATTTGAGCAAATGAGCTTTTTTAAAAGTGTCTGAAAACTACCTAAAATTCCAAGACCTGTGTAGGACAAGAACTAGTAACTGATTGTTAAACTGTAAGTTAACATTTTTAACAAAGTCTGTGATGGACTTATCCATACTTATTTACTTAGATTCCATAACCACTAAGCTTTCCTGGAGAAGATAGGGACCAAACCTATTTTTATAGCTACCTAGAATTCCTAGGCTTAAACGGATTTTAGCGGGCATTTAAATTTAGTGATTCACCATGCTTCAGGATCAGCTTAGAAGAATGAAAAATGTGTGTGTGTGTGTGTGTGTGTGTGTGTGTGAGAGAGAGAGAGAGATCCAGTCCCCACTCCCAAAAATTCTAGTTTAATTGCTATGAGATGGGGCTGATTATATTTTGTGCTCCCCAGGTAATTTGGTTGCATAATAAGAGTTAAAAAACACTGATCAAGTTGAACCTGAATCACCCATTTCATAGATAAGAGAATGACTAGAGAAATATCTGATCTATATAATGTCATCCTACTAGTCAATAGAAAGAGCACTGTACTTGTGATCAGAAAATGTGAGTTTGAATCTTGGCTTTCTTGCTGACTAATTATTTGAAATTGTTCAAGTCAAGGCTCAACTTCAGGATTCTCATCTGGAAAATGAAGATAAAATGACTGCTTCACTTACCTCACAGGGTTATCGAGATGATCACGTGAGATAATCTATGTGAAATTTTTTTTTGTAAAATCAAACTCTATATTTGGATCAATTCATTATTTGTAGTAGTCAAGACTAGCACTTTTACATTTTTAATTACTCTCTATTGCATCAGAGACTATACTACACTACCTTTTAAGGATATTATACCAATCAACATGCAATATTGTGCTGAGATTTTATATATATATAATTAAAATAACCTAATTATCATCACAGTGGTAACTAATTTACATAATCGTGACCCACATGCTTTACAATTTTGCTAATCAAAGTGTGGTTGGTCCAAGAGCCAGTAGCATCAGCATCACTAGAAAGCTTGCTAGTAATGCAAATCTCACCCCACCCCAGACCTATTGAATTCAAATCTTCAGTTCAAGATTTCCAGGTAATTCAGATACACATTAAAGTTGGGAAATACTGTTCTAAAAGATCTCAAAATGTCTTTGGCATAGTGGAACTAGGTTCAGTGTGTTTTAAGCAATTTTTATTTCATTTTAATTCTTCCAAAATCAGAAATTCATATGCTATCTGTGTGTGCACAGATGTGAATCTATTGTATTACATAAATGTTCCCTTACTCTATTTGAGCTGAACAAACAGCATTCATTTCATTAATTTTCTCAAACTCTCTTTAGATTTCCCCTCAAAGTAATCAATTCTTAGCAGCAATTTTCATTTGAACTAATCACCATTAGATTCCGTGGACACTTAGGGATTCAACTTTCTCGTTCTCAATGAGATTTCTTGAACCGAAATGATTAGACTCTATGATCAAAGTTCCCCATTGACTGTAGCTTATCTTTTCCCCCATTCTCCAAAGTCACAGGCTCATTTTGCCCAGCCCCTACTGAAACCAACTTGTGATTCTTAGGGGTGGTCAATGCAGTTTATTATTTGGATCACATTTTCTTCACTTCAGCAGAAATGTTGTTGGTGATTTTATTTTAATCAATGTATTGCAATTTGGGGGTTAAAGTTAAAGGAGCAGAATTTGGTCTCATTATCCAGGCATTAAAAAAGTAGGAAAGAAAAAGAAGTAAACAGTTTTGTCTATACTTTTTTTTCTTGAAAGATGTTATGCCCCAATTAATTTCCCTGTCTTAAGTAACTCCCTAGGCTCTGCACAAATTAGGAGTGTCTGAGTGGAAATTACATAAGGCGAGATCTTAACTAATGGCAGCTACATCAGTTACTTTGCCATCACACAGACCCTGCATACTGAGTGAGTGGAAATTTTCCTGCAACCTCAGATTTTCCTCCACATCTAATTGGGTGTAAATTGCTGCCTATTTATACTCAATCTATGAAAAGATGTCAGTCCAAAAGTGTCATGGACTTGAGGTATATTGCAAGTAGCTTATGAAGGTAATGGTTTTTTTAAAGTGTGGCCACAAAACGTGAGCAGGGCAATGGGATGTGGCAGGAAAAATGTATCCCAGAACAGTTTTTAAACTTTTTGTGAACTAAGACAGTAGAAAAGAAATGCAAAGTTATCCACAGGACTTTGGTAGAGGAAGGGGAATGGGGGCCTCCCAATTTGAACAACTGTCAATTTCACTTTGGAAAGTATAGGAATGGAGAGAGAAATGAAGCCCCAGACATAAGGCAAAAGCTTGTTGGGGAGGATGAATTTGTTTAATTTAGATTCCATCTTCCATATCTCAATAGAAAAATTCTGGTTGTTAGCTATTTGATACATGTGACTAGTCAATATTTCTGGATAGTTCTCTGAAATGCAACTTCAAAGTAGATAAATTAAATAATGCAAAATGTACACCTTTGTGCTAGAAATAATATAATAAGCTATGCATGGGATCAAGCCTGTCTTATATTAATTAATAAAAGTCTATAACATGATATATGTCCTTTTCAATTTAATACTAAATGGAGTTTTATCATCTTTTTCGTTTTCTGCAGGAATAGTCCATGCTGAAGTAACAAGAAAAGCTCATTTGGACTTTTATCAATAGTATCATCTTGGTTAGCTTCTCACTATCTCTCTCAGTGGAAACGTTTCTCCTTGTGGTTCCTCATCCCCACCTCAGTCCTAAGGACACAGCCCAGTCAGGGATTTATAGGCAGCCTGCAGAGATTACATTCTTTATGGCTATAAGAGTGTTTTCCTCAGTTTATATACAAAGATGACTTAGCAAGTGTATTCCCCGGGGATGATAGATTGGACATGTACAACTAGCAAGAAAACTAATGTAAAATTCTCAGAAGTTTCCCTGAGTATGGAGAAGCTTCTAAAAGTTTCCACTTTTCAGTGACTATTGCACATTACAGGGTAGGAGAGGGATTCTAAATCTTGCACATTAACTAACTAGCTAAGTTTTGTGGGCCACAAAAATGCTTAAATATTCTAGCTTCAGGCAGAGTATAACAGAAAGAGCATCAGAAAACCAGGATTCAGACTCTAGTTCTGCCACTAAATTACAGAGCAGTCTCAAATCATTTAAAATCCTCATCTATAAAATGTCTACCTGAGTGAGTTATTGCTATGATAAAATGTGCCAAAGCATATAATGCACCCAGCACAGTGCCTGGCACATAGTAAAAAGGCTTTCTATAAATGCCATTTCCTTTATTTTATTTTAAAAACAGTTCACAATATTTTCATGAGGATCAACGATATAAAATGTGTGCAAATAAATAGCACAACATAAAGTTAGGATATTATTAAAAATATAGTAAAGGGGATACTGTGAACACCCATATGTGATTTGTGATTGATAATGACATTATAGAGGTTGGTTAGAGTTACTAAGAATCTTTGAGAAATGGAGAAGTGCAAATACTCAAGCTATGTGTCTGTATTTGTTCTAGAACTTCTTTTCTGCTTAGCACCTCACACATTTTAGGACCAAAAGAGCTGCTCCTCTTGGAGAATGAAATTCAATTTTGATCTGTGTTTTCTAATCAAATGGCTCATCTATCCCACCTCCAGCCAACACCTTCTGAGATGCATGGCTATAAATACAATATTTCAACCCCTTTGCAGTACAGTAACCCATCAACACATCATATGCCAGTACAATATGGCATATATATCTTCTGATACTTTGTTATTCTGCCTGTCTATATCAGTATAGCCACACGAGTGACCAAAATATTGAAATACTGCTCTACAATTGGTAAAGAGCCACTGCCCTGGGTCCCTCAAAGGTCCTCCTCTTGCCACTATCATTTCCCTGGAATACTGTGTATGTCCCCACGTTCCAGCAATCAAAAGTGTTTGGGCTTCCCTAGCCCTGCTCTGACATATATACTGGAGTCTGTTCTCATTGATCATTATCTGTGTTTTAAGTAACATTAAACAGTTGCCTTTCTTAATCATCCTGTGTCTACATCCTTGTTTCTCTCCCCAACATAACATAGAAACACTCCCCAAGCTTATTTCAACAACCATTTTGATTTTGTTTTTATGCACCCTGTCTCCCATTCCACTGACATCCCATTGACAATCAAGCTATTGACTTTAGCCTGGGATAATCTCCTCTTTAAAGTCCTCAGTTTATCTCTTATGAGTCATTTTGGATATTCCTTTCCTCAAATATCTCTAGGGAAGGTTCCCAGAACTTAACTACCTGAATAACTTTAGCCCTTTATCCTTCTTTAGTGTCATGACATCAAACTATCCTTCAAAGTATTCTACGTTCTTTTTGAGTCTGACCACTCTGACCACAGCATCTATTTCTATGAAGAAGAAAAAGGGAATGAGAAATTATTCTTAGTGCGGTAGCAGGAATCCTGTCTGGCAATGTACCCTATAAAGGGTACTAGATGCTTTTAAAAGGGCAGAGAGAGATATAAACGAGGAGCAATTAACTCTGGTTGGCTCTGCCAGAATGCATTCCCATTGAGTTGAAACAATGAAAAGTTACAAGAGATCAGTCTTCACTATGACTGAATCATAGATTGTGGTTGTTGAGAGAAGACCTGGGTATTGTTAATTTATTGTTTAGGGTGTGGGTGGTGAAATTCTGTAGAATGGTAGAAGATTTGATAATGGTAAAAGACCCAAAACTGGAGAGCACTGTTTCAACTCTGCACCATCCCCAGCTCACCTCCACACAGCCCCGCACTAAGAAAGCTCCATTGGTCAAGTTCTGCCCCCAGCTCTCTCACCTGCCTTCCAGCTTCGTGATTTTTTCATTCCCTGGGTTCTGAATTTTTGTTTGTTTCTTTTTTTTATTCTCTCTACCCCCTCAAATTTAATGATTGCTATGGTTTTTCTAGTTTGAATTGATGCTCCCAGATTTTGAGGGCAGAGATTTGAATTTTCCCTAAGATTCTATCCATTTTCTGTGGCTCCTGAAAACTACCCTGCCCTCTTCTGCTTTCCATTTATTCCATTGGTTTCTATATAACTGTAATCCAATAAAATGTAAACTTTCTAAGACATTGCTTATATTTACTAGAATTACTCAACATTAAAAAATACAATATAACATCATTTTGTCTGTGTTAAATCAAGCTTTTCTCTTATTAACCATTCATTTATACATATTCTTTTGGAGTATGTCAAAAGGACACAGAACCTTGATCTCTAAATGTGTCCCTGAATTGGTCCATTAAAATTGTGTAGGAAGGAAAATCTCTTTTTTCCTTCTGTCACTAGACTGCCACCGAAAATAAATCCAGTATTGGACCTCTTGTTAGAATAATGCACAGAGCCTTGGGCTAGAAACTTAAAGTGTTAAGCGAGCAGAGGGATAGCAAGCACCCCTACCCATCTGGTGTTGGGTTTCTGGGTAAACAAATTAGGCACTCTTCTTATGTTGATGTTGATAAAATACCATGATGAGAACTGAGACAAAGAAATTCAGCCTATCACTCAGTCCCTTGGGAATCCACCTGGTTCTTACCACTTGGCTACTTCTCCAGACTGGCTTGCCTCTGTCTCCCCTGTCATTATTTTTATTCCCTTAGCATGTGATAACAAATGCAATCATACCTATTGATTTGGGTGGTAGTCAGAAAGTGCTATATTTTGAGCTATAATAGTTCCTTCCTGATTTTTGTAACTTACATTGTAAATCAAAATGTCTTTCTGTGCATTTAGGAAGAAAAAGGATAAAATAGATATCCATTAGAAAAGGGTATACTATTTCCATCTCTAAACTTTACCTGAGAATTTGCTGAGAAACTTGTGGCTCCCCAGACTCCAACCTCAAATATTTTGATGCAGGCTTTCTCAGGAACCAGGGCCCAGGAATCCATAATTTTAAAAACTACTCAGCATAAGCTGATGCAAACCACACTTTGAGGCACATTCCTCAAGGCATGCCAGGCCAATTCTGAACAGATGCTGTTGACTTCATAACTGTTCAGCAGATGCAATCAAATACCTTAAATATACATCAGTTACTTGAACAGACAGACCAATGAAATAGAATATCCATAAATAGACCAAAGTACATATGGCAACTTGATAATATCATAAAAGTAGCATCTCAAATTAAGGGCCAAAAAAAAAAAAAAAAACCACACACACAACATTTTAAGAAATTGTATTAGGACAACTAGATAGTCATTTAAGAAAAAAATTAATTAGAATGTATACCTCACACTTTATATCAAACACGAGGATAAATGTAAATTGATTAGAAAAATCCACATGTACAAGTAAAACCATACAAGTAATAAAAAAGAGTTTATTCTTTTACAATCTCTAAGTGAGGAAACTTTAACTATGACTTGATCCAGAAACAATTTTTACAAAATAAATACATTTTTACCTGGTTTTTTAACTTTCCTTGGGGAAATTAATATTACAGACAAAGGGCTAATGCCCCTATATATAAAGAGCTCCTAAAAACAAAGAAGAAAAAGATCAAAAACATATTTTTAAATATAAAAGATAAAGATGTCTCACAGAAGAAATACAAATGGCCCTTAAACATATATAATGCTTGGCTACACTCACAATAAAAAATGCAAATTACATTTACACCAAGATACCATTCTTCTCTTATTAGACTAGCAGAAATATGAAGTTTGTATGCCTATCAAAGAATGTCTTTCTTGGGAGGTAGTATTTGAGTATATGTAAGAGTGAAGTGAAGGAGAGAGTCATGTTGAGAAGTGTTCCAGGCAGAGGGAAGAGCATGTGCAAAGGCCCTGGAGCAGGAGCATGCTTGGTGCATGCAAGGAAATGGTGTGATTGTTTCACACACTGAAGAACAGTGAACAAGGAGGAGAGTAGTAAGAGAGGAGGGGCTGTATTGTCTAGGGCTCTGTAGGCTCAGGTTAGGACTTTGGATTTCATTTTAAGCAAGGCTGGAAGACATTGGTGAGTTTTGAGTAGAGGAGAAACCTGCTATGGCATGCATTACAAAAGGATCACTCTGACTCCTAGGTAGGGAATAAGCTGATAGTGATTTGGTCCATATATCCCTATCCTCCTTAAGGCATTAAGACAGGACTGTTACCTCCGAACCAAGCCCTCCAAACCACACACATAGACGTATATGCACACAGACACACATTAAAAAAACAGGATTCTTAAGTGCCAGAAAGGCTCTGACTCTTATTAGGTGTGCAAGCATGAGCAGATCATTTACCCTTTCTATACCTCAACATCCTCTTCTGTTGTCTGGGTTAGTAATAGATATTTCTTAAGACTGTTGAAGGAATTCATTGAGGTAGTGTGCATAAGCATCTAACTTGAGATGCTCAACAATTGTTTGCTGCTGTCCTTCTCTTTCCTTTAGGCTAGTCTCGAAGGCTGAACTGGAAGGAGATGTTTTATGCAAGGTGCCAAAGTCAGGGATGAGGAACCAAGTGAGAGACTGTTCTCTGTTGAGGGGTAGGACTTCCCATTTTCAGAAGCCTCTGTTCTTGACAATGTTCATAGTCCAGCTCTAAGCTAAAAAGGAGTCCTCAGGAAAAGAGTTTTTTATTTTCTCAAAATTACGTCTTGTCCCTCTAGTAACATCAGGAATTTGAGTGTTCTCTTGGCCCTATAGATATTATTTTGCCAAGACTAGAGTACTTTCTGAGGCCCATGGTTGAAACATAAAATTCAAGAGTCCACGGACAATTCACATACTGCCTGTGACATTCTTAGACCCAGACTGGACAGTTATTCACATGCTGTTGACCTACATAAACAATTACCCTAGAAAGGGAAATGTGTCCAGAGAGATGTCACAGTTTGCTAATGGTTCTTCCTGACTCATAATATTATTGGCCAGCCTTTTATGTTATTCAGTTATGTCTTTGGGAGAAAATAAACTACCAACCATCTGCAGATGATCATGCTCCCACCATCCCATAGCTGACCAGTAAAGTCCCTATCCTTCATTTTCCATCTTTCCTGAATTATCTGTCTAGCCAATTCAACAGGTAACCAGGCACATCTGAGAGAACACTGGTTGTGAGGCTCTTGCTCAATGTAGCTCTTTGATACTAAAACAGAAGAAAAAGATTCCAAATCCTGGAAGCATTTATAGACAGAAAGTTGTCCCTAGCTGTCATCTGCATCTCTTTGTTCTCATCATCAAAGACGGCAGTATAACAGTAGCTATAATGGAGATACTTCTATTTGCTCATTATGCCCTTCTTCCCAGGGTAGCATCTCGGCTGACATTCCCCTTACTAAATCGCAAAAGCTCTGATTAAGTCACTGCCTTGGGCAAGTCCCTTATCCAGCCTCAGGTGAAACGTGAGCCTTCTGCTTCTTAGAGCTGTCTTTATGTGCTATGCATGAAAGAGCCTTGAAACAAAAGCAAGCTCTGTGCACACACTAGCAATCAAGACAGATGGAATGATGATCTTTTCTTAATCAAGACGAATGGGAGCTTTGATTGCATCCACTTTCCCACCAGAAAAAGTTACGTTAGACATGTTTGTTTGGAGTGAAGGCAGAAAAAAAATTTGTTTATTACATTATAGATGTGTGATGATCTCATATCTAGTATTATACCATGGTGAATTAGAAGAATTAGAAATCTGCCTCAACTTCAGAGGGCAGAAAGAAGGCTGGAAATTTGGGGCTCAACTTAAGGAAGATAATTTTAACATTTGAAGTGTCCAGGATTAAACAAGCTGCTTTGGGTGGTAATGAAGTTATTAACAAAGACAATTTCCTTTTGGTAAATTCAGAAGTATATATACAGCAACAGAGTTTAATAGAGATTGCCAATTTTTTTTCATAATACAGGTTGTACCTAGTTATACTACATCTAACCTTTGTCCATCTGAGAGGTAAATATGGACACTGTAGTTTGGGTTACATTCCTTTTATGATGAGTGAGGTTGAACAGGTTTTTAGATATTTAACATCCAATTTTATTTCCTTTTAAGTGAATTGTTTGTCCATATCCTTTCTTATATATTTATTGACCTATTGGTCTGTTTCTTATAAATTTACAGAGCTCACAGCCATTTGTCTGTAAAATGATTAGCAAATGCTTCCCAAAGTTCCAGTTTCCTGTTGTTTAAAAGGAGAGTGAGTTATCTTTGCTCTCATTGGATTGAGGTGAAAATCTATGAGGTAACAAATGTAAACTTCCAAACAGAGTGCTAGCATATAGTAGGTACTCCATGCACAGTAGATGGAATTCTCACTCTTCAAACTCCCATATCCTCCTTCCCTATTTTTTCTGATCCTTTCTGCTGGGATTACCGTATTTTGCCTACCATTGTAGTTCTTTATGTACATTTTTTATCTAATAAATTATGAAACTCTTTAGAGGTAGGAATTATATTCATCTCTATAATGCCATAACTTGGCACCCGGTAAGTACTTAATAAATAATCATTGGTTAATTATCTGCTATTTACTTTTCTCACTATTTATCTGGCACTATTTATTCATTGTCTCCTAGTGGAGGGTAAGCTCCTTATTGGAAGAGGCTATGCCTTGAAACCCTTTGCGTCTCCATTCCCACCTCCAGGCCTTGAACAAAATGTTCATTGCCTGTAGTCTTTGGAACAAACTGAAATATCCACTGTTCTCCTAGAACATTTCCTTATTCATTTAACTGGATCCTTCCTACCTTGTACTAGGAAACAGCAGGGCAACATGGAAGAAGGTAGGATAACAGAATGCTTAGGCACTCAGACTCAGGGGTCAGGCAACCTGGCTTTAAACCAGATTCAGGAAGTTACTACTTGTAGACCTTAGAAATTACTTAATGTTGTTAAACTTCATTTTCTCATTTGTAAAATGAGGCAAATAATTTCCCCCCCACCATAGGTTGGTTGTGGGAATAAAGTGGGGTATGTATATACAGCACTCAGTATAGTGCTTCTACAAAGTGCATAGAAAATCTTGACTTAAATCAAATGTCACTTCCTCAATGAAACTTTCTTAGGTTGCCCAAGCTGAAACTTCCCCCAGAACTAATATATAAGTATGAGTTTAGTAAGTTTATTCACCTAAGTTCAGCTTTGGTAATTTACCTGGCAAAGGCTTAGAGCCAGGAAAGCCAGATTCCAAGAACTTTTAAGATTTGCAATGTTCAGAAAAATGGACTAAGCAACAATAGATACTTAACTGATCATGATTAACTGATGGAGCTGTGATGATCCTGATACCTGCTCAATATTCATCCACTGATGACCTTAAGAAAGGAAGAAGTGAGTCAGCAAATCAATACATATTATTCAAGCACACGTTAATGCCAAGGTCTGCTCAGCAGCACAATGGTGAATCAGGCTAGACCTTGCCTTCAAGCATCCTAGAGCCTTCTTAGGGATCTAAGACTTAAATATATAGGACAAGAGTCAACACAAAACCACAAAAACAAAAGGGATCAAAAGGGATCAAAAGTGAAGGGGTGGTAGCAATTGAAAAATTATGATTTGACTATTTCCCACTTAGCAAATAAGTTCTGAACAATAGCGTTGCATAGAACACATTATTATACACTTGGAAACAGAAATTTCAAAAAAGTTTGAAAATCTATTTCTCATGTTGTTTACATGTACTGGTTATAAAAAATTAACTCAAACAGGATTGTACCGGAATACGTGGGTGTTGGAGCAGGAAACACTAATGATAGAGAGATGAAATTATTAAAATCTTCTAATAAAAGAAGTATCCTGTGATTTTCCTTTGTGACAAAAAATTTTCTACAGTAATTAGTAAACCATTTGTGTGATTATTTGCTTAGGGTCAGTCTAGCTTTTTTAGGAAAAGGATTGTCTCTGATTTTTACTGCTTATCTCCAGGATCTAGTATAGCACTTGATTCAAAGTGGGTGCTAAATAAATAATTGTTGAATGCATGAACATTAGATGAAAGTATTTAAACAATTAAGCACATGGGCCAATCCCCTTCAAGCTGAAAGAAATTGAGAATTATAGATTGATAGCATACAAGTTACATGCAGGAAGGGCTCTTTCTTTTTATAAAGCATTAATTATGTGTGTAGGAGCAGGTGGCTATATACACACATATACACAAGTTCTGAGTAAACACACATACATGTACTAACACAACCAGTTTCTTCGTGTGACTCACTGTGATTTGCCTGTCAGGTTAAAGAGTGAAACTTTGCTGGACTCCAGAAATACAGTGATGGAACGTGTTAAATAATGTGTTATACAAATGCCAAACACCCCAAATACTCAGTGTTCCCCAGCCATTTCATAAATAAACGTCTAGAGTCGATTGGTTTAATTGAACTGTCAAAGAAGGCCAGACTGAAAGAGCGGAGAGTGTACATAAATAGTCCACTGTCTGTCAGTCTCAGGGAGCTAGTCATTAGATTTCAATTTGATCATAATTAATATGTTATTAAAATTCTCACAAAATAAATGGGCTTCACTTAAATCAGAGATTTGAAGGCTCACAAGAGAAGAGAAGAGAGAGAAGATTCAGTGCACACTTCTATACTTTCCTGGAATTCCAAATTTGGGCAAACTAACAAGAACTATCTTATTTAACTGCTTGGAGAAACTGTGAGATCTTTTCATTTATTAGTAATCAACTAATATTTTAAAGCCTGAGAAAGTTTGAACAAACCTTCCTAAAATTTTCCATATTGGGTTAAAGCCATCATTTTCCCAACCCAAAATTTTGTCTCCAACAAAAGAAATAAGTGGAATGATTTGCTTACCTGCACATTAGCGTCAAGGCTTAGTTTTGTACACAAATATACAAGTGTGTAACAGTGCCTAGAACAGAACAGAGAAGCAGATGCACAACAAATATTTGTTGTAGTGAACTGAAATTTTTGTTCCCTAACATAACTCATTCATGCATTTTCTCAACCATTCTTTAGTTTTGAATGTCTCTTCTCTGCCTGAATCTATAGTAGAATTTTCACATATGAGGTATAATATTTAAAAGAAATTTTAAGAAAAGTTTTTAGTGAATGTTTGCTATGCACAAGCACAGTAACTCATTTTAAGAATTTTATTGAAGGGGTGTTATAGATCAGGAAACCAAGAATTTGAGAGATTCAATAATTGTCCAAGCTTATGCAATAGAAAAGCGAGAGAAACAGGATTCAAACAAATTCCTTATGTCCTCAAAACATCAACTTCTTTTTACTCCAGGTTGCAAGTTAAATGCAGGGAGAGTAACAGCATTATCCCTCTCGCCTCAGCACAGTGTTTTCTCTCTGTGTGTCCTGGAATGCCCTGCTTCAGAATGTTCATGATCATGGGGGAAAGAGGGAGGTCTTCAAAAATACAAATTCATCAGCTTAACCCAGACCTACTGAAGGAAACTTTCCAGAGGGAAGTTGGAAACCTGAAATAAAATAAGAATAGTAATTATAATAAGCATCTGTGACACTGGAAGGAAGCTGCAAGAAATCAAATGAAATTTTGATTAAATGTTATTGATAGTTTCAGAACTGGCTAATGTAGAATGCAAATATAATGTGCATCTATGACAGTTAAAATTAAATTCAAAGGAGAATCTCAATCACTTTAGATTCCACAGTTATTCATAGAGACAAAAGCTAACAGCTTAATAAAGTTTCATACTGCTGAAAGAAACTAAGAACTGGTTAAAGAGAAGTAAGGGACTGTTTTAGGTTCCTAGGCTGCAAAGCAGATACCATGAAATGCTGTAGCAGTTTGATATTGTTTATAAATTCCAAAAATAGATATTGGATTATGTTTGTGAACTGGTCTGTTCTTTTGAGCATATTAGATTGGATTGGATTCAGAGGTTTCACTTTTACTTGATTAAATAATGATTAAGGCTTTGATTGGGCCATGTCAGTAGGATGTTGAGTCCCTGCCCCCTTGGTGGGTGGGGACTTACAGAGAAAACAAGAAGGCAGAAGAGAAAGTTAGAGCTTTAATACTGGAGCCCTGGGAAGTAAATACACAGAGATGCAGAAACATGAGGGAAGAGAGAAGGCTCCATTAGACAAGGCAGAGGTCCAGGAAGACAGATGAGCCGTTCACCTGAGAGTTTACAGCTGGCCTTGTGGAGAGAGCAGAGCAGCTGAGCCTGGAGAGAAATGGGCCCTGGAGAGAGATGAGACTTATCCCAGCCTACAGCTGATATTGGAAGAAGCTGGGACCATAGAGCCTTAAGAGGAAGAAGAAGCCTGAACCCTTGCAGATGTCGGCAGCCATCTTGCTTCAACACATGGCAACAGACTTTGGTGAGGGAAGTAACTTAAGCTTTTTGTCCTGGCAACTGTAAGCTTCTACCCCAAATAAATACCTTTTATAAAAGCCAAGAGATTTCTGGTATTTTGCATATGCACCCCTTTGGCTGACTAATACAAATGCATTGGCTTAAACAATGGCAAAGCTTACAGTTTAAGGCCATGAAAATTATCAAATCAAGGCATTATCAAGGCATGTTTTCTTTCCAAAGACCAGCTACCAGGGATCCTTGGTTCCTTTGCCACATGGCAAGGTAGATGGTGGTGTCTGTTCTCTTCCTTCTCTTCCGGGTTTCATTGATTTCAGCTTCTTGTTTCCCTAGCTTCTCTCTCTCTCTCTCTCTCTCTCCCTCTGAATGTGTATTTGTGTGTATATATATTCATCCTATTTATAAAGGACTAAAGTAAGAGGATTAAGACACACCCTGAATGAGGGGGCGTCATATGCTAACTGAAGTAGCCTCATCAAAAGGCCCTACTTACAGTGGGTCCATACCCATAGGAATAGATTAGATTTAAAACCTGTTTCTCTGGGGTACGTACAGCTTCAAACCATCACAGTGACCAATTTGCGTACTTTACTGGGTGACCCTGAACACATTATTTAAACCTACCAAAACCTCAATTTATTCATGTATAAAATGGGGAAAATAACAACTGTAAAGAATTACAACAAAAAAGATTGTAAGTAAAAATGTGTAGCCTGAGTGCCTGTCATATAATAGGCACTAAGCTAGAAATAGTTTCCTTTTTTCTCAAAATAGCCATCTTTTCCTGTGTGGTTAGTCCTAAATTCTCTGTATATTTTTCCAGGCTTCTGCTTAATTTTGACTGCATTCTCAGCTAATAGGATGATTCTATGGTCCAATAACTATACTGCAAAACCACCTTCCAGGGTCAAAATTCAGGAAACACAAAGTTGTCTGATAGGTCCTCCAGAATAGCAATGTGTTTATTTTCTCACAAGCCAAATGCCCTTTACAAACACTGACCAATGTAAAGGTTGTTCTGCCCCAGATATTCTAAAAATGGAATAAAGACTCTCTCAAATTATCTAGCTAGTGTCTTTTTTGGGTGACATACATGATCTTGGAGCTAAGATAGTACGGGTTATCTGAAAGAAATTCAGCACCACTTTACCGTCAGTTCTGCTGGGTAGAATGTGCCAATAAGGACGGTGCCATAGATTCAATTCTTCTGTGTGGGCATTATATTCAGTTTCTTACAAGACCTCCTTTTCAGTATGACTTGAGTCAGTCCTCCTTCTCTAGCACAGTTATAACATCAGGAAAGATGGAGTGAAGGCAAGACTTCAGCAGTAAACCACTTCTATTCTTTACAAATCTCTACACAAACCTGCCCACCTAAATATGGGGCATTTCTGTCATATTCTTTTAGGAAAGATACAAAGCCTTGCTTTGACTCTCAATGAATATTCTGAATCTGTATTTATTGCAAGGACAATTTGAAGTGAAAGTAGTCTCTAGAATCAATGATTGGGAAGCTGGGTAGAAGAGGGACATGTATGCACAATTGGAAGCAAAATGACCTACGAGTAATAAACTATTTGTATTTTCTGTGAGATGTTCTTCTGGTGCTGGAAAAAATAAAAGGGAACAGAACTAGGAAAGGCACATATATTTATCAAGTGTGGTGAAATCTACTTCATAAAAGCCTTTTATTTATCTACTCATTCATTACATATTTCCAGATGCCAAGTACTGTGCTAGGAGCTGGTGAAACAGAGGAACAAGACAGGCTATGTTCCCTGCTTTAATAGAATTTACTCTCTGGTAAGGGAAAAAATGTTGAACAACTAATTATAAGTGTGATATATGTTCTAGAGACAAGAGCAAAGGGAGCTATGTAGGCATGTGGCAAGGGAGTTTCAGTTAAGATTTTTTAGCATAAAACACAGAAACCATTTCTGACTAAAGTTAAGCCAAAATGGATTTATTGAAAGAAAATTATAACAACTGCTAGAATCCCAGGAAAGATATGATATCTAGGCCTTTGAGATATCAAGCTACAGTGTAATCCTGGGAATCTCATGTTCAGGATATCATGGATCTGCCTAGAGAATCCTCCCATTGCATGACTCCATTCAACCACTGGGTCTCTCCATGTAAGAATTCAGGAAGAAAAACAACTGGTTTATTTTTGGTTTTGTGTCCACCTGTGTTCAAGTTAGCAGGATATGTTACCAAACAGAGGATGGGGTGAGAGAGAAGTAACCATGTTCTATAGACAAAAAAAAACTTAAGGACCTCATCAAGAATGTGGGATCAGGAAATAGAACATCAGATGGAACTTTAATTATGAGGTAGTGTAGCAGTTTGATATTATTTATGAATTCCAAAAAGAAATATAGATCATGTTTGTAAAATGGTCAGTTCCTCTGGCATAATAACCCTATGATTGTATTAGATTCAGCTGAGATGTCTGATTAAATTATATTAAGATTAGGGCTCTAATCCAACCACGTCATTAGAGTACAACTTAGCATCAAGTCCCAGCCCCCTTTGGATGCTCACATGGAAGAAAATACACGGAGAAGGAAAGTACAGAAGCAGATACACAGGAAGAGAGAGTGCTCCATAGACACAACCCCAGGAAGAGAGATGAGCCTGATAGTCTACAACTGACCTTGTGGAGAGAACAGAGCAGCTGAGCCTGGAAAGAAATGAGCCCGAAGGAGAAAGATAAGCTTTATGCCTGCCTATAGGTGAGATAGGAAAAAGTTGGGTCCATGGAGCCTTAAGAGGAAAGAGGAAGGCTGAACCCACACAGACATCCCCTGCCATCTTGCTTCAACACATGGCAACCGAGTTTGGTGAAGAAGTAACTTTTAGTTGGATTCTTCAGGGCCTTGTAACTGTAAGCTTCCACCCCAAATAAATACCCTTTATAAAAGCCAACAGAAATCAATTTTATTGATACATATTAATAAAGTATACAATTCATCCAAAGTATATAATCAATGGTATGTGGTATAATCAAATAGTTGTGGATTCATCACTTCAAGCATTATTTGACCATGTTCATTGTTTCAATAATATTAATAAACAAAAAACAGACAAAAAAAAAAAAAAAAACAAAAAAAAAAAACAAGAAAATTCTTCACCTCTCAATCTCTCACTGTTTCCCCTGCTGTACACAGGTGCCATTTTCAGCTATTCCTGAACAATTATTTATTTATTTATTAAGAAGGTTTACTGAGATATATTCACATATAAAATTAAAAATGAGCATACAAAGAAATGCTATTTACCCATAGACAAGGAATGAATTTCTGCAATAATATGTATGTATCTTGAGGTCATCATGTTTTGTGAAGTAAGGCAGCCATTTAAAGGCAAATATTGATCATTGATATGAAATTATTAGAATAAGCAAGTCCATAGGCTCTGAAGCTAGAATACAGTTTCCAAGTGCTGAGGTGGGTTTAGGGAATAGGGAATTAATGCTTAATTGGTACAGAATTTCTTTTTTGTTGGTGGGAAAGTTTTGATTATGGATGGTAGTGATGATAGCACTACACTGTGAATATAATTAAAACTGGATTATATTCTTCTAGAGAAGGACATCTCACTTCTGTTGCACTGATCCCCAAAATCCATAAACTCAGTCTCATAATGAGAAGCAATGACACAAACCCAAATTGAGGACAAAATTACTGATCATTAGTTCTCTTAAATACTGTCCAGGTTATGAAAGAAAATGAAAGGCTGAGAAACTGTCAGAGAGCAGAACCTAAAGAGACGTGATGATTAAATGTAACATCACATTCTGGACTGGATGATTGAAACATAAAAAGGACATTTTTGGAAAATATTGGTGAAAATTGAATAAGTCTGTATTTTAGTACATAGTATTGTAATGATGTAACAATGTTGAGTTCTCATTTTTTTACAAATATATCATGGTTATATGAGCTGTTAACATTAGATTACACTGGTTGAATGGAATATGGGGCTGCTGTATGATCTTTGATATATGTACTATTTCTTCTGTAATCTAATATTGTTTCAAAATAGAAATTTTTTCTTAAAAATAGGGTGAAATAAACATATTCTGATTTTTTTTAAAAACTGAAAAAAAAAAAAAAAAAGCCAACAGAGTTCTAGTATTTTGCATCAGCAACCCTTTGGCAGACTAAAACAGGTAGTTAGCCATATTTCCATTTTCATATGAGGAGATTAAGGTTTAAAAAGGTTTGGTGACTTATCTAAGATTACACAGCCATTAAATTTAGGTGTTTGAATATGAATTGAAAATTTTCTGATTATAACACCCCTGAATTTTCCATTACATCACATTTTTCTAATTTGCAAGTCATTAATGCAATTAAAATATGGGCTCTTAAAGATATTAGAACCAGTTCTTTTTTTTTTTTTTTTTAGATTTTATTTATTTATTCATTTATTCCCCCCTTGCTGCTTGCGCTCGCTGGGTCAGCCAACCACGCCGTGCGGGCGGGCTTGCCTTCACCAGGAGGTCTCGGGAACCGAACCCGGGGCCTCCCACATGGTAAACGGGAGCCCTACTGATTGAGCCACAGCCGCTTCCCTAGAACCAGTTCTTGAATAGTAAATTTTTATGTAGTTGGTATTCCTAAGGAAAATAATTTCTCCTCTCTGATGTATTTTGCAAAAAGTCTGTTAAAATTGTAACAAAGTCCGCTCCCTAAGACAATATTTGTATTATATATATATACCAACTAAAACTATAAGAAAATCAAACAGAGGAAATAGTCAAGGTAATGTTTGATTTCTGCCATCATTGCCGAAATCAAGGATGGCAACTGGAGACTCAGTTAACAGACTGTGAGGTCCTGGAGACAAGGATTATGTCTTATTTATTTTTTAGCTAGTCTGTCTCTCAATGTCCCAACATTTGTGGTGAATTAATCGTTTTCCCAATATTATACTACTGAATCAAGTGAATTAACAAAATCTAGAATATCAACAACTTATTTTCCACCACTTTAACCATGGTGGTCATGATGTGGTAGAATACTTTATGAGGAAACATACTAAATAAGACACAATGTTGGTTTTGAAGTATTCAAGCACTGGCTGTAACTTATCACGTATCCTTACACTCTAAAAAGGCATACCAGTGAGAATGAGAGAATGAGAGTGATACTGTAATGGGAATAACAGGGGAGCAATTCTAATACATGCAAAATTTGAACAATCCCATTTTGAAACTTTATTATTGAATACACTCTATTCATAACTGATTGTGATACAAAGTATTTTCTAATATGGTGGTCAATAAAATTACTATTTTAAAACTCAGATCCCAAATCACCTACTTTATGGATTATCTCTGACTACTCTGATTCAAGTTGGCTTAGCCTTTCACTTTAAAAAGACCTGTTTTACTTGCATGCACACAATTTGACCATTACTACTGTATTATTTTCCTAGGGTTGCTGAAAAAAATTTACCACAAACTTGGTGGCTTAAAACAACATAATTTTATTGTGTTAAAGTTTTAGAGGCTACAAGTCCAAAATCAAGGTTTTTGTCAGGGTCATACACCATCTGAAACCAGTAGAAGACAATCTCTATCTCTTCCTAGATTCTGGCGGTTTGCCAAAAATCCTTAGCATTCCTTGATCTGCAGCAGCAGAACTTCAGTCTCTGCCTCCATCTTTATATGACATTCTCCCCTCTGTCTTTCCTCCTCTTCTTACAAGGACAACAGTTGCACTGGATTATAGTCCACAATTCAGTATGACCTCATCTTAACTTCACTCCATCCGCAAAGACCAATAAGGTCACATTCATAAGTACCATGGGTTAGTACCTCAGTACATCTTTTGGGGGGACACAAATTAATCCATAAGAGTTACATACCAAATTTCAGAATTATGCACCATTTCACAGTTTTCTGATTAGTTCATGTGTTCTCCCCTACCTGGGAAAGAAATGCATTGAAGATATCAGCTCATAGCACAGAGGTGGACACACTTGTTCTCAGTTTAAAGACTTCTCTTCTATGGTTTCCATCCTTGAAGTCACAGAGCTAATTTCATAATGAAGATATATTCCCATGAAACATTTTATTCTCCTCCTGAAACTAATGACAGGGGCAAGTGACATGTTGTCTTAAACCCACCCCCAATGAATGCATTTTTTTACTAAGACTTAAAAGTAAGACTTGGAGGAGTGATATCATCAGCATGATGATGTAAGGCATCACCTGGAAAAAATCTCCCCTCAGAATCAAGTCATAAAAGGATAAAACACAATTGTTTGGAATTCTGGAGAATGACAGAGACTGAAGAAGGACTCCACGAATACTGAATTGAAGAAAAAGAAACATGGGTGGGAAATTATTGTCTTGGACCCACCAGTCCATTCCCCTCCTCCTTACTAGATTTCACGCAGCTTGGGAAGACATGCAGAGGAAGCTGCCTGGGTCCTTCCTGCACAGACACAGACTACAGAGCCACTCACAGAATGAGTTAGAGCCCCATGCATATCCACAAACAGGGACAAAAGTCAGCAGAGACCTGGGGCTGAACACAAAAGAGCCCCCCCCTGGGGCAGGGAGACAGAGATTTTGGCAGATCTGTTGGCAAGAGGTACACTCACTCAATCCAGTTGTTGGCTATATCGCCTAAGTACAAAACGGACTATTCTGAAGTGACCCACCTTTCTTCATTGACCCCATCTGGATTCCCAGGGAGGGAAATCCTAATAGAGGAAGAAACCAGAGGCAGAAAAGACATACAGAAAAAAAATTCAACGACTTTCCAACCCATAAATATCACTCTTAGAAACTTACCCCAAAGAAATTAAAACATGTATCCAAAGACTTGTATGCAAATCTTCATAGGAGCTTTGTTCATAATAGCCCCAAACTGGAAACAACCCAAATATGCATCACCTGGCGAAAAGCAGATTGTAGTATATCTATAGAGTGGAATTTTATTATTCAACAATTAAAAAATGAATGAACTACTGATCAACACAAGAATAAGGATAAATCTCAATATTATGTTGAGCAAAAGAGACAAGATATAAGAGTATAAACTGTATGATTTTATTTGTATGTTAACTCTGTAAAAGACAAATATCTTCTATAATGAAAGAAAGCAGGCCAATGGTTTATGGGGTCAGGATGGAGGATAGATTGTGATGGGACAAAAATTGGCTTTTGGGGTAATGTTTGATAACTTATGTGTGGTAGAAGTTATATCTCCATATAAATTTGTGAAAACTCACAGAAATTTATAATTAAAGTAGATGCATTGCATTATGTTTAAACTATACTTCAATAAATCAATTTAAAACTTAACTATAACTCCCATTACAACATTTCTCATCCTCTCCCAATTTCAGCGCCTTCCAAATGCCGTTGCACATGGTAAAACATGGCAAGAGAGGAATGAACACATTGTTGGGAGAGACAGTAGTCGTCACCCTGTCACTAGAAACTTCATGACCTTTTCAGTTGTCTTTTTGTTTTCTCTTTGTTCTCTCTTAGAACTGTGTGACCTTCAGAACCTGCCCATAAACATTTTAGTGAACATTAAGCAGCAAAATCTTTCGCCAAATTAAATACTCATGTGCACATCAATATATCAGGGAAGCACTAAACTTACATATACATCTGATCAACCAGAGAAGAACAAAACATTGTAAGAAAACAAGAGACCCCTGTTTAACTCCTGTTGTCCTGTTTAACTGACATGGATGCAGGATGACAGAGGATGGCAACATTGCTGAATCAGGAAGACCAATGATGAGGAAATCTAAAGCAAAGAATATTTAGCTCCACTGGTTAAGAGAAAGAGTCAAGAAAATTCCCCAATTTCAATAAATTATTCATTTTTGCTTGCATTCCCAAATGCAATAAATACTAATAAATTTAAGGTGATTTATCTTATTTCATAAACAGGAAAGAGCTTTAATTTTGAAGTGAAGAGAGGAAACCTGAATGAAGGAAGGAAGATGGGTGGGTGATGAGGAAAACATGAAATAAGTTAGGTGATTAGTGTTGCTTGCTTGGTTAATTTCTGAACATGAAGATCCTTTCTTTTACAGAATCTGATAATAATGGAAAAGGATAAAAGCGAAAAGATAGAAAATCTTGGATAATCTATAAAAAAGCAGGGAGTGAATGGTAAGCAAGAGAAAAGACCAAGGAAAGAAACCAGAACACACACAGAATCCACGATTTCCATTGAGGATAGTGTATAGAGAAGCTTATCCTTTCTACCAAAATGGTGGGCAAGAATAATGGATATATTATGTATGTAAGTATGTTATAAGTGCAGTTAAGCCATCAAGCCCACATATATATCAGAATAAGCAAATGCAAACATGGCTTTATAATATGGGTATAAGATTATAGAATGGCTCAACAACTAGAAAATTCTTCATAGAGGCCTTTTCACATCTGTTGAGCTGCAAACTGGGGTGTCTGTGGGGGGCCCCTTCTCAAGTATGAGCAATTACTCTTTTTATCCATTCCAAATATGTAAAGCACAGGTGATGTTTAATAATATCCAAGAAAAATCTGAACATATTCAATTTTTCAAAGAGCACAATCAAATGTGAACACATCTAACTTATTATGTGTTTGAATAACTGTTCTAGTGGGACTCATAGTCTGGGCATTTCCTCCTGAAAAGATAAACTTCCTTTAAGCAGTGAACAAGGAATAAGGAGTGTATGTGTATTGATAGTAGGGGTAGAATTGATGTCAAATATGAAAATATTGTCCACTTGCAATTTAATTTAAATTAGATTTAACCATATGTCAATGGAATTTGAGAAGTATAACTTCATTCTTATTTGTTCTCCATTTCCAATCTTACCTGTTATATTTAAAATTAGCCAACTAACTCACTTATCTTTTAATATTAAAATATTTAGAGGAACTTCCAATGCTTTTAGAAATAGAAAGAATCTCAATTATCATCCAGTCTGTCCCTTTAATTTCACATATTAGGAAAATGTGCCAGACTTGAATGACTTCCTCAAGGAAAGGCAGCTACCAGCCCCAGGGCTAGGTTTCCAAGTCTAGTCTTTTTACTCTAAACTAGTTCTTTTATAAAAATATATTATAAAATGTGGTCCTTTTTAAAAGTTTTTTTAAAACATATTTTTCATTTTTTTCAGTTTTATGACCACAAATACCTCTTTGACTCAGAATTATTTCAATGAAAAAAATAAAAAATAGAATCTTAAATTCTGGCTCATTTTTCACGAGGCTACAAAAAGAAAAGCCAAAGAGATGGTATCTGGACATTTAAGGCCAAGAAATATACTTCTGTCCCACAGATTCAAGACCAAAGTCCCAGAGTCCCAAGCACTAAAAGAAAAATAGCAGGCATCTTTGGCATTGGAGATGTAGTAGTGAATAATTACTATCCTCACATGGTTTAGTTATTGAGAATTTCTCTTCAAAAAATATTTATAGGGTGCTTCTTGTGAGCCCAGTGGTGTTGGGGATGCAAAGATGAAGCTGATCCCTGACCAGGGAGGTAAATGGTCACAACAGGGTGTTCTATCAGTAAGTCCTTAGAGAGATTGTGATGTAGACATCTGGCATTTTTAAGCAAAGGCATGCCCTCTTCAGAGTTAAAATAACTCTTAATTTACCCTTAGGCACTGATAGAGAATGACCACCTGTGGTTGTGGGATACAAAATGACCACAACATTTAAGTAGCAGCAGGGGAGTGGTGTAGCTCAGTGGTCCCTGGGACTCAGGAGGTCCCAGGTTCACTTACCAGTACCTAGAGAGAGAGAGAGAGAGAGAGAACACGGGCTTTGTAGTAGAGGTGGAAAGTATAAATTTCAGCCATGGCCCTTGCTCAAAGTCATATGCCAAGTTCTGTGCTCTTAACCACTGCTCTATAAAATTACTGATTTATTGTCTTTCAATAATACATTACAAAGGCACTGTACTTTAAAGACCTGAGAGAAGTGATATAAGATTTTAAAATGACTACTGAACCTAAAATCTGAAGACCTGAGTTAGAGATGTGGCTCTCCTGTAACAGGTGACCCATTTCCCCTGGGCCCCAGATCTCTCTGTAAAATGAGGGGTTGGATTCAGGTTGGATCTGAGAATCTGGGTCCTCTACAGCTCTGCCTTTCCACAGTTCTAGCCCTCTAATTAGAAGTCTCTCCTTTTATCTGCCTTGTTAAGAAAGAAATGTATAAAAAGCTAATAACCATCCACAGAGCTTTGAAGCTGCCCTCACATTCCCCTCCTCCCTATGCCTGGGTAGAGTCGTGTTCTGATTAAACATCCAAGGAATATTTTTTCTGTGAAACTCAGATAATCCAAGGTCGGTCTTCAGAAGCTGTTGTATAACTGCCAGTTGAAAATCCGTAGTACACATCTTGTACTCAGGGACATATACACACACAAAGGAGCACAAATCACTTAGAATGACCTCTGATTCTTCGATTTCATAATAGAAATGCCAAAGGGTTATATTTTCCTCAATGTCATCTCACACAGACAAAGTATTCCAGGGGCAGGCATTGGACCCAAGTATGAGAAAGGTCGTTATTGTTGAATTCCAGGATTCTCTCTGGGAATCTAAGAGTCACTGTACAGACCATGTTGTTTTCATCCTTGAGCAACCAATCAATGCCCATACACAAACTCCTTTTTCATTATGACTCTTGTACCAGCTCTAATACTATAGATAAGTCATCAACTCAAATTAGTTTTCAGACTCCAGAACCAGAACTTCAGGTTAGAGAGTATTCCATCCCACTCTAGTATTTGTAGATTATTTACTAATGATAATTGTAAGTAATAATACCTGTACTATTTATTTACTTTGTTCCAGGAATTAGACTAGGAGTTTTATACTAATTTTTTAAATATCATGGCAACATTATATGATAGATGCTATTATTATCATTCTCATTTTATATTTGGAGAAACTGAGGTTTAGAGAAGAGGAATGATTTTCTCAAAGTCACTTAGCTAGTGATGTAGAGCTGCCTGACATCAGAGCCTGTGCTCTTAACCTCTGCATTATTGAGATAACGATTCCCATTGAGAATCAGTCTGCCTAAAATATACATGAAATAAAACCTTGTTTAGAAATTCTAACAGAGTAGCCAAGCTAGTCATCTATACATGACTGGAAAAAAGTTCTTTTATAATCTGAGACTGGGTTTCAGTGGGGAGTAGCTTTATCACTCACCTCTACCTCAGGGTAGAGCCTTCCAAGTAGGACAGAACCTTGGGCAGGTCAGAGCATTTTCTGGAGTCCAGAAAGTTTCATACAATATAAGAGGCAGTATAAGGTAATGGTTAAGAAAAACATCTCTAGAGTCAGACTTAAGTTGGACACACAGCTTCAGCACTAATCTTGTACATTTGAGCACATCATTTATCCTCTTTGTGTCTGTTTCCTTATCTATAAAATAAGGGTGATAGTATCTATATCATAAGGTTGATAAGTAAATAGATACTGCCAGACAAAGAAACCTCACTCAGCCTTTGAAGAAAAAACCATTCACACCATGAAAAAAGAGAAAAGAAACAAAGGCTACATTTCCATGCAAAGGGAAAAAAAGAAACCTTGGCTTGATCCATATCTTATGGAAAGATATTTCCTTTCCTGTTGCATGCAAAGAACCAATGAGCTAGTTCACTATTGCGATGCTGTCTATCCACATAAATGAAAACAACAGTCAGTTCAGATTTTATCCATGCCACTAAAGAGTATGTAAGTGAGCATGACGGTTGTTCTAACTTTCTCGCTAACAAATCCCTTCCAGGATGTCCCTGCTGTTGAAAGGTTAGAGCTGCTTTGTAATCTCATATCCACACAGATTGGAAGGAAACTCAAGTCTATTAGCGGTCAGCTGGGTAGAAATTAAGTGGCAAGCAGATGTAGTTTGCAACAATATCCTAAAGGAGAAATTAGAGCTGGTGACTTTTTTTTCCACTGATCAGGAGACTCACTTATGATAGGTGGAGAATTTTTGAGGGTCTTCCTGAGGTGCTGAAGGATAGAAGTGGCCATCTCCTGAGATGCCTTCTCCACATATCCTGTAATTATGAAAGCACGGTTTGTCCAAGTATGCTAGCAATAATGGCTGGGAAGTTGATCCCAGGCCCAGCTGCCACTTAGTCTGGTCCTCAGGCCCAGAGGACTTGCAGGGCCAGCATGCTGGAAGACAGCTGGCTCTTGCATTCATGAAGAGCATTTGAGTTCTCGCCTCTGAGCCAAAGCCACTCACCGAAGATATTAAAAGCCTTGATGTCAGAAGGCAGATAACTAAAACCCATAGCAGAAACCAGATTCCACTTCTAAGTGAAGCCATCTGTGATGGTTAGGCTAATGTGTCAACTCGGCCAGGCAATTGTGCCCAGTTGTTTGGTCAAGCAAGCACTGGGCTAACTGCAATACAAGGACGTTTATGGACTTTAGTCACCAATAAGCTTACTGATTACATGTACATCAATCAAGGAGATTGCCGTCAGCAATGAGTAACGCTTTATCCAATCAGTTGAATGCCTTAAAAAGGGAAACTGATTTCAGGATTCAGAGAGAATTTCCCAGCTCGTCTTTGGATAGCCAACGTCTACCGGGAACTCATCAAGGACCTTCACTGGACTTACATTGGATCCCCTGGTTTGCAGCCTCCCTGCAGAACCTGGACTTGTGTGTCCCCATGGTCACGTGAGAGACTCTTATAAAATCTCATACTATTTACAGATATCTACTGTTGATTCTGTTTCCATAGAGAATCCTGACTCATACACCATCTTATAGAAGAACAAAACAAATACTTCATTCTTATCTCCCAATAAGCTCCCTCTGGGGACAAGAGCACAGTCTTACTGGTTTTCTTAGACCTCTTTTCGCACAATTGGCATTCATTTGCTTCTGGGATGTGGTGGGAAATACAGCATTACCATCATAGCTATTGGGGTGATTGGATTGATTCCTTCCAGAACTTAAACTAGCACATAAGTTTACCTTCCTCACCAGCTCATGGTATGAACACAACAAAGGGCTGATTCCCAGGCTGCTGGATAAGACAGTATCACCGCCACAAATGATTGCTCAGATCAGATGCTCTTCTCATCCTATGCTCCACAACAACCCCAGGAAATGAGGATCTGGCAGGGGAGATAGTATCAAAGGCAAGGGATTTAAATACACACATACATACACACAGACACACACACCATATCCTCTGCATTATCTCAAGAAAAATCCAGCCCTTATAAAAAAGCATCCTCTTTAGACTGAACAAAACCAATGGGAATAGAGATTTGTGTCTTCGTTTTTTAAACAATTTCTCCTTAAAAAACACATTCATTCACTGACTATGAGAGAGGCAACTTGGAGCATTTGTGCCTGCAACAGGAAACTGGCAACCTGAATGTGTTCCATAAGCAAAAGGGAGGGGCTTGTATTGAAATCCACAGTGTACCCTGTCTTAGGGCTGGAGGAAGTAACTAGCACCTGTTACCAGTTGGGACTTAGGGCTCTTCATCTTCTCAGAAGCCCAATTAAACAAGGAATGTAGAAAGAGCTCTCTTGGCTAGACTCATGACTGGGGACTGAGTGAATGGTAGGAAATGTAAGGTTAGGCAGAGACCAGTTTGCAGCCTGGCTGAAACATTGCTTCTCACCATCACATCCAAGCAGCATCAGAGGACTCCTCATCTTGACTTTTCATATTTGGTTTAAATCATTTAACTTGTAACATTCTAGGACCAGAAAGAAAGCTAACAAAATGCCCAATTCATCTGGAAAATTTAATTTTTTCAGCTTCTTAGCTTTATCTCCTAACCCCCCTATCAATCTATCTCATACACATTATGCGTTTCATTTTTTCACCACATTATTGCACCCAGATGGTAATTCAATAATATAGATATGAAAATATATTCATTATTACCATTTTTATAGCAAACACAATTCTAAATATTATTCAAAATGGATACATACATGTACGTGTCAAAGGATGTCTCTGGACAGTTATGTATAATATGAGAACTACTGGCATAAAACCTATCTGGGTTATGTTTTATCCTATAATATGAACTTAAAAAAGTTATTTAATCTGCATGGACTTCAATCTATAAAACTGTAATGAGACAATAATTTCAGCTCTACTGTTACGGTAATGATTAAATAAAATCAGAATAAGAAAGCTTATTATAATGCTAAGCACCAACTCCATAATAAGGCATTTTCAAGAAAATCCTAAGATGACGAAAATCATAGTACATGATAGATAGGATCATTAGCTCTGGTGGCTCTGTAGTCAATAGCACTAAATCCAAGTAGCAGTTTTGCTACTTATTAGCTCTGTGAACTTTGTTATGCCTCCAACCTTGAGCCTTGGCTGCTTCATTTGTAAAAAGGTAGTGATAGTAATATCTACTTCATAGTGTTATTTTGTCTAGTTATCGTATTTAATGAATAATTATTCATTTTTCAGTGTCTGGAAGAAATAAGTGTTTAATAAATTATCGGCAGGGTCTCATTGGAATATATAATTTAGAATAATTTGAGGAAGATTTAATAAAGGAAATATTTACAAAGATGTGGAGAAGGCTTTGGGAAATCACAAGTGATAGTGCAGAACTATTATAATCACTATACTCAAGGGATGAAGGTGCAGGGTTACCTGACTCAGAAGATGAGAGTAAGGGAGAGAGACCTGCCTGGAGAAGAGCTAGGAGCTTTGATAGAGGGACTCCCTAGCCCAAGGAGACCTTGCAGAGAACTCACTCTCTTCACTCTCTCTAATCTCTAGCTCTGCTGTCCATTGATCAAACCAACTGGAATTTAGAATGCAGGGAGCTCATTGATATAGTCCAGAATTTAGCAACTTTTTCTGTAAAGTGCCAGAAAGTAAATATTTTAGGCTTTGAGCAATATAGTCTCTTAAAAACAGCCATAGACACTATATAAACAAATGGATGTGACTGTATTTCAATAAAACTTTATTTACACGATCATCCTACGGTTTACAGATTTCTGATGTAGTCCATACAAAATAGAATTCTGATGCTGAGAGGGGAAGATAGGAAAATTGATGAGGAGGGGGAGACAGAAGATATCCAGCTCAAAGCAAATGTTAGCTGTTTTAGCTATTGCTATGCTTGTTCTTATTATGAACATCATTTTAACTGTACATGAATTGAAAGTATTGGTATGTATTTGTCAGCTGTACAGTAGCTTTTTGCTTAACCATGTCGATCGTATATGCAATGAATTAACAAATCTCAAAATGTATTAGATGTCCTGAGAGCCAAGGATATCATTATTTTATGTAGAAGTATAACACCTATACCAAAAAAGGACACACATTTTAAATATACAGGCTCGATAACTTTTGACAAAGTTAATGCATCCATTTATTCATCACTCCCATAAAAAAAAAAAAATAGTACATTACCATCACCCTAGAGAAATCTCCGTGAGCTCTTTCAAAGTCACTCTCCCCTTCCCCAAAGGTAATTACTGTCTTTATTTCTACTACCATAGATTAATTTACCTATTTTTGTTCTGTGTCAGATTTCCTTCAGTCAACATTGTGTTTACAAAATACATTCGTGTTGTTGCTTATAGCAACAATTCCTCCATTGTCATTGTTGTGCAGTATTCCATTATATGACTATACCACTAATTATTTTTTTATTCTACTGTTATGGACATATGCTTGTTTCAGTGTTTAGCTATTACAAATAAGACTGTTATGCAACATTTCTGGGCACGTACTTTGTTGCACATATGGAAGCATTCCTGTTGGACATGCTGTGGTGTAGATTACCTGGATCACATAGTTTGAGCTTGTTTTAGTAGACACTACCAGTTTCCACATTAATCCTAATATGTGTACCCCCATCTGCAGAGTTTGACACTTAAATTGTTCCACATCTTTGTTAATACTTGGTATTATCAGTTTGTTTAATTTTAGTCATTCTTTTAGAGATGTAATGGTAACTTGCTGTTTTAATTTGTATTTCTCTTTTGCCTGAGAATGAAAATGTTTTCTTATGCTTATAAACCACATGGATATCCTCTTCTGTGAAGTGTCTCTTCAACGCTGTTGCACATTTTTCTATTGAGTTCTCTATCTTTATATTAGTTTTGGAGGCATTTTTATATACATTGGCTTTATATGCTAATTCAGATATATATATATATATATAAAATATCTTATCTTACTCTTTAGCTTGTCTTTTTTTTTTTAATTTATTTTTTTATTTTTTATTTTTTAGCTTGTCTTTTTATGACTACTTCTTAAGAAATCTCTTCCACCTTATTGACAGTAAGATATTTTCCAATGTTAACTTCTTTATTATTTTACTTTCCCATTTAAGTCCACAATTTGCAAGAAATCTACTTTCATGTATAATGTGAAGTAAAGATAGAGATCCATTCTTCCCTTATGTATTTCCAGTTGATCTAGAACCATTTACTGAGAGTTCATCTTTTACTCATTGTACAAAAGTATCATCTTTGCCACAGTTCAAGTGCCTATAAATGCCTGGGTCTGCTTCTAAGCTGTCTATTGTGAGCCACATAAACCTGGAGTTTTCTTTTTATGATAGTTTTTAATTACAAATTGAATTTCCTCAAAAGTCATAGAACTAATCAGATTCCTATTTCTTTTTATGTCACTTTTGGTAAATAGTGATGTTCAAGGAATTTTTCCATTTCATCAAACTTTTCAAAGAGCAGCATAAAATATTTAATAATATCCTCTTCTTACCTGTAATATTTTAAGGATCTGCTGGTGACATGATGTTTTATATTCCTGATATTGGTAACTTATTTCTTATTTGGGGCTGTTTTTGTTTTCATAAGCTTTGCTAGAAATTTATTAAGTTTATTACTCTGGTCAATGTTTTTTGTTGAATCTACTGTACTTTTTTGTTTGATGAATTTCTGCTCTTATCATTATTTCTTTTCTATTGTCTTCTATGGGTTTAACATGCTATCCTCTTCTAACTTCTTGAAATAGATACTTAAATCATTGCTATTCATCTTCTCTTTTCTTTTCTAATTATACATCAAAGGCCAGAAGTTTCTCTATAAGTGTGGCTTAAACCATATCCAACAGTTTTTATATGTTGTCTTTTCATTTATTAAAAAAAAATTATAATTTCATATTTTTAAATTTTATTCATGGATTATTTAGATGTGCATTGCTCAATTTTCTAACACAGGACATTTTAGTTAGATTTTTAAAGTGAATTCGAGATTGATTTCACCCTAGCCAAAAAAATATACTTCAAATGATTCTAATCCATTGAAATTTGTTGACACTTCATTCATGGCTAACACATAATCAATTTTGGTAAATATTCTCTGTACAGTTGAAAACAATACACATTCTTCAGTTATTGGGTACTGTGAGATCTATCATTTGTCTATCTATGCATCCAATTATTCATATATCATCTAAATTATCACTGAAATTTTAGACAGCTTTTTCTGACAGTTACTGAGAGATATATCTTAAGATCTCCAAAAATTTGGGTTTTTCTATTTCTCATTTTAATTGTGTCAATTTTTCTTTTTTTGTATTTGTAGGCATATTATTATAAGTTTACAGATTTATAATTCCTTGGTGTATTATATACATATAACCCTGATGGACTGACCTTTTATCAATATGAAATACCCCTATTTATCTCTAATAATTTATCTTGCCTTAAATGCTACTGCATCTGATATAAACATGTAAACTCAGTTTTCTTTGACTGATGTTTGCATAATATAGTTTTTTCTTCTATTTTCAACCTTTTACACCTTATATTTAAGATGCAGCTCTTATAAGTATTTAGATTAGTTTTGTTATTTTTATCCCATAAAATTTTACAATTTTTGCAATTTAATTAGAATATTTAGTGCTTGTGCATATTATATAGTTCCTAAGGATTTAAATCTACCTTACTGCTATTTGATTTTGATTCTTGCTTGACTCACCAACCCTTTGTTCCTTTTTCTCTCCTTTCTTGCTCCCTTGTGGATTAGGCAGGCTTAGTAGTAGTAGGAGGAGGAGGAGCAGGAGGAGGAGGAGGAGGAGGAGGAGGTGGTGGAGTATTACATTGCCTGCTCTATTAGCTCTCAGTTACACATTCTTTAACTATTAGTTTAGTTGTTAAACTAAAAAAGGTGGTTTACAAAGTGTCCTCTCCAGACAAGCAGCATTAATATGGGATATTGGGATATTGGCAGAAATGCAAAATCTTGAGCCCACCCCAGACTTATTGTATCAGAATCTCTGGCAACAGGGCCAGAGATATCAGCAATATCTGCCTGAACTAGGCTTTCATGAAATTCTGATGCACAGTAAAATTTGAGAACCACTGCTTTAACAAGTAAATAGGTATTCTTGACTTATTAGAATTTAATATAATTAACATATTTGCCACTTTGCAGGTACATTAAACCATTCATAGTTCATTCATTGCCCCCCCAACCTTTTGCATTATTATTGTCATGTATTTTAATTTTACAAATATTTTAAACTGCAGAAGATCTTATTATTGCTTAATAGAGTCTATGTTCATTTGGAGCTATCCATATATTTACTATTTCTTTTCCTTTTCCTGTCCACAATAAACTGGGTATTTTCTGACCAACAAAACATAAGCCTGGGCAAGTACAGTAACATCAATCATCATGTGAAAAATGGTACATAAGAAATGTGGATTAGAAAATGCAGAAGGTATAAGTAATTTTCATGACTAAGTGACTCAGATACTTATATACCCATCTTTGCTGCATTATATTCTCTCCCTCAATCTACTCTCATGTCATTTTAGGGATTTGCTTATGACAAGCTGACTGATAAGGAAAACTCTCAGAACTAGTCTACAGAGGATACTGCATTATATGCTGGTTCCAAATGGAAGTCAATTACTCTAGAATTACAAAGTTAAATAGGAGTATTCCATAACCTGGGGAGATGTTTAAGTCTAATGAAATGGCCCAGTCAAAACTTAAACATGGAAACAAGGAAAAGTCAGTCCCAGATGCTTTCCAGAACAGGATTTCTCAGTGACAGGACTCCCTTCCCTTCCCCAAGATGGGAGAAAAAAAACAACACACACAGACACAAACAGGACTAATATGTCTCTCTTCTTCAATACAAAGTGAGGTGTGTGGAGCTGCCATCTACCAACCTTGACCCGGAGTTGTTTTGGCCACCCTGGGAAACCAGCCATGATGGGGCTTCTTCCCCTGCTCTTTTGGACTCCTTGTGCTGTGTGACAAAGAGATTATCTGCCCTTTTTGGACTCTTTAAACTATACAAGTAATAAAGGGATTATTTGCTGAAGTTTCTGTTGTACCCTGAAACTGTGTTCCCACAACACACAATTGTAGCAACTCACTCTACAAAGATAGTCACCTTAAAAGTGGGTAAGAAGCTAAAATATGACTAATGTTAAATTACTAACAGCTAAGTGTGGGCAAAGGTGAAGAGCCATTTGGGGTGACAGAGGTGGAGGGGGGAAGACAACCAAAAGAAAGAGAGAAAAATAAACTACTCTGTCTCTGGAAAAGGAGCAGGATAACTGAAAAAGCCCCATTCTTGATGCTTAGGAACACTAAAAACCAGGCTGAACTAGAACAACAGAGAATTTTTCACATCCTTCCACTGCAAGAGTTGAGTAACAGGTAACAGCAGTCTACCACAGGGGGAGGGAGAAAAATGTAGAGAGAGACCATCACTAAGCTGTGGCTCAAAAGGAAAGTTAAAAGCTGAGGGTAGAACAGCAACTTTAAGAAACTTCCAATTTTAAGAAAAACTTCAAGAAAAACCTTCCACCAACCCATCTCTGGCTCTAAGAAAAAGATATACCTAAAGGAACTTGAAGACTCCGGTTTGTCAAAGTTACCCAAGCTCATGAATTGATTGACTTAATATTTCCACATGTTAATTTGATTCCTTTCTACATAATGTTCTTCCCAATGGAATACTATACCTCTTGATGACTATATATTAGTATTTCTTTAAAATTACTGTAGATCTACAGACAATTATTTTTCTCAAATTTGTTTTCTATTTTCACTTGAAAATATCTTTATTTAACCATAGTTTACAAGTCTATACATATACCTATAAACATGGTATAAAATTAGGGCCTGAAATTTATTTTATCTTAGCCCTTTAAAGATGTCTTTCAGTTTTCTCATGGCTTCCATCATTTCTGTTGACTAATTAGCTGTCATCCTTATGGATACTCTATCGATAGTAAAATAGCTTTTTCTCTGGCTGCATCTTTGCCTTTGTATTCCAGTAATTGTACCACAGTTTAGGGTTTGCAGAGCCTCTTTAGTTTGTGGCTTAAAGTTTTTATATCGTTGTATTAGTCAGCCAAAGGGGTGATGATGCAAAGTACCAGAAATCTGTTGGCTTTTATAAAGGGCATTTATTTGGGGTAAAATCTTACAGTTAAAAGGCCCTAAAGAGTCCAACTCAAGGCTGCTTTCTCACCAAAGTCTGTTGCCCTGTGTTGAAGCAAGATAGCAGGTGATCTGTTCCTGGTATCTCCTTCCTTCTTCTTCTTAAGGCTTAATGGGCCCAGCTTCTTCCGATTTCAGCTTCAGGCTGGCATAGGGCTCATCTCTCAGGGCTTCCTATATCAGTCCAGAATAGGACTTATTTCTTTCCAGGCCTTATTAGCTGCTCAGCTGCTCTGTTCTCTTCAGCTGCAAACTATCAGGCAAATGGTTCATCTCTCTTCCTGGGGCTTTAGCTGTTTGAGCCTTCTCCTTTCTGTCATGTGGCAGGACCTAAAACCAAGTTCTCTCCTCTTCCGTGTCTAGGAGCTCTCTCTCTTCCTGTGTTTTCTTCTGTGAGTGTCCATTTATATCAGCCCACTAAGGAGGGTGGGGACTCAATCCTACAGACGTACTCAAGTCAAAGCCCTAATCTTAACAGATAATGTAATCAAAACGTATCAGCTGAATCTAATGCATCCAAGAGGTATCACACCCAGAGGAACAGATCAGTTTACAAACATAATCTCCCTTTTGGGGAGTCATAAATAATCCCATATTGCCACAATCATTTTTGGAAAACTCTCAGTCTCAACCCTTCAAATATTTTGCCTTCTTCTCCTCTACCCTTCTGGGACTAAAATGCCATGTACATTAAGCCTTTCCATTACACGCTAAAATGTTTCATACTCTTTTCTGCATTTTATTTTTCTCTCACTGTATTTTTTTTTTTTTTGTGCATGTTCTACTTATCTGCATTCCACATCAATAATATTCTCTTCAGTTTTGTCAAATCTAGTATTAAAGCAATCTATTGTCTTCTTAATTTTAGTTATGGTATTTTGGTATGAAATTTTTATTTGATTATTTTTTAAAGATTTCAGTTCTCTTATGAAATCCTCAATCTTATCTACTTTGTTAAATGTATTAATCCTAAATATTTTAAAGCTTGTATGTGATAAGTCCAAAATTTGGATTTGGTCTATTAGTTGTGCCTTTTTGTTCTATTGGCCTTATATTTTGGCACCTTTTTGTAAGCCTGAAATTTTTTAACGTATTCATTTTATATAAAGAAATTCTAAAAGTTCTCAGTAAGACATTATGTCTAAAAATCAATGTAATCAATCCAGGAATAAAATGTTTCAGAGTTTGTCTTCTTTTTTGAAAATTCTGGTCTATTTCTGGTTCACTATTACTCATAGGATGTCATCCTTCAGAGTTCCCATTGAAAGCTTTGGGTGTTTATCAGGATTCCTCTTCCTTGGTAGGCAAAGCGTTCCAATATTTATTTTTATAGCACTCTGGGACTGCTAAATCCATAATAATCTCAACCACTTAGGTGCCCCTTTCTACTTGGCTTTTTCACATATCAGCTCTTGTTGCTTATGATTGGCAAATGATTCAAGTGAAAAGAGGATTGGATGCTTTCCTGACTTTTCTGTACTTACTTTTTTTCCTGGATCTTAACCCATCAAGTATGAATGTTTTTGGCAGCCCTCAACTTCAATTTGTATCTCCACAGGTTCATAAGACTGTCGAAAGTTCTTTTCAACTTCTTAGCTTCTTAGTAGCAGTTTACTATTCAGCATCTCAACGTTTCTGCTAATGACTCTTAGGAATCAATGATTATCTCAGGGGAACACAGGGCAGTATGTCAGGCTCACTCAACACAATGGGTTTCCTTTCTTTGTGATCTTAACCTCTCATTCCAGATGACTTGGTAACTCTCTGCTGCCTTACAACAATTTATTTCAATTATTCCATCTGACATTTTATTAGCTTTTGATGGGAAGGTTAGTCTCCTATATGGTAGCCCATCATAGCTAAAAGCAGAAATTTATACATTTTCTGATAATATGATTAGGAAGTTTTTGAGAGGAAGGAAGATTAAAAAGAAACATGTAGCATATTGGTAGTGAAAATCATGGCAGAGAGGTGGCACAATGTATTAGTCAGGGTTCTCCAGAGAAACAGAACCAACAGATATCTGTAAATATTATGAGATTTTATAAAATTGTCTCATGTGTCTGTGGGGATGCACAAGCCCAAATTCCATATGGCAAGTTTCAAGCCAGGAATTCCAATGAAAGTCCTCGATGAATTCCCCAGAAGCTGTTTGTCTGAGGTAGAGATGGAATTTCTCTCTCTGATGGCTGAAATGTCTTCTTTTAAGATCCTCAAAAAATTGGATGAGACATCTCTCATTGCTGAAGGCAATCACCTCAGTTAATTATAGATGTAATCAGCTGTAGATGCAATCAACTCACTGATGCTGTAAGTCCATGAATGTCTTCAGAGTACAATTAGGTCACTACGTGCTTGACAAAACAACTGGGCACCATTACCTGGCCAAGTTGACACATGACTATAACCATCACAGTCCATCCCTTGTCAACTTGGCATCTATACACTTCACCTTAAACCATACTTAATCTCTACATAGAAACAATAGCAGACTTCTTTTTTTCCACTAAACAATACTTAACTGCCCTTCACACTACAGGAAATGCACTAAATCCCTCCAGAATAAGGTGCAAGTCCTTGGGTAATATTCATTCTTAAGCTTGACATCCTATAACTTAAATGTTACAACATGAAACTAACTCAACTTATGTCATATAATAAGGGGATAAGATAGGGAATAAAATAAAGATATTTGTCTTATGTTATGACAAATACTCATAACAAAACAAGGAAGAAATATTCATGACCATTATACTCCCCATTACTGTAACTGGTCACATGGTCATACTTTATATTTATCACTGCCTTCTTCCACTAACCATTCCATGTTCCCTTTACCTTAGCAAGCATCTCAGCTGGCTGTGGTTCTTTGCCTGGTGGGGTGACCTAAACCTTCCTTCCTGAAGTTTCTTGGCCATTGTTAGTCATGCCAGAATTGAATTGTTGCAGTTTTCCATTGACTTTAAAGAAAAGGCATGGTAGTAGTAAAAAATGCCCTAGGGGATCTCCCGTATTCCAGGCATACTCTTCTTTACCTCCACTGTGTAGCTGCAGCCCTATTTCCACTTGATAATAAAGATCAATCACCCCAGCCAGTATCATAATTCTTTTCTTTGTCTGTTGAGTCAGAGGCATGAGGAGCCCAAAGTGGCCTGGTGGCAGGCATAAATTTCAATTCAATGGAATCGTTATGTATTCCCTTGTGGAAGAACACCTCCTTTATTTTTTTCATTTTGAAACTTGTCTACTTTATTTCTTATTCCCTTTTATGACATTGCCAAACAATACACTATCATAATAGAAATGTTACAGAACAATTTAGAAAAACTTGATAGAAAATTTAATCACCCAAAATTCCATCATAAGAATATACCTGCTGGTAGAATTTTTATTCTTCTTTCCAGAATAATATCTGCTAGTGTTATTGCAAAAATGGGATCAAATATTTGCATTATTGTTCTCATTTTAGCAGTATACCATAAACATGTTCCTCCATGCTCCTATCCAGCAACCCCTGATTTTCTACTTCCAGTGATAACTTCTGTACTGCTTTCCATCACCAAAGAGAAATTTTCTATGCAAATAGTCAAAAAATATCTCACACTTTAAAATATTCTAGTCTATTATCATTCTTGACTGTGTTTATGAACCATTACTCTTGAAAATGAAATTTAGCCTAGTATTATAGGGTGCCTAAGCATTACCACCTGAGAGCCTCCTTGTTGCTCAAATGTGGCCTTTTTCTAAGCCAAACTCAGCATATAAATGCAATGATTTCCCCCCTGCATGGGACATGACTACCAGGGATGAGCCTCCCTGGCACCGAGGGATTACTACCAAGCACCAACTAGCAATGCAACTGGAAAAAGACCTTGACCAAAAGGGGGAAAAGGTAAAGACAAATGAGTTCATAGGGCTAAGAGACTTCAAAGTGAGTTGGGAGATCATTCCAGTGGTTACACTTATGCATCTCTCAGCAGGAACTCATTGACTGCCAAATTAGACACTACACCAAATAGTCGGGCTCTTGAGGGATCTGAAGACACCAGGCACTATGGTCAGGGCAGATAGCTCATGAGTTTGGTGCCTTGCCAATGGGTCCTACTTTGGTGTTTGTGTTCCCCAGTGTGACAGAATTGGACTCAGTTGTGGTTCCCCTTCACAAGGCTCTTCAGTCCCTTCTATTTGAAACTATAGTTGGTGCTGGAGTTGGTAGGGGTACATCCAAGAGACTTAAATATTTGGGCTGTCCATGTGCCAGCTGGGCCCTGAGCCTCAATGGAGTTGCAACACTGACTCTCCAGTTCATTGGACTCACCCAGGACAACTAATAAGGAGGTGGTAATGGACAACCACCATACCAAGGAACTGAGAGAGTCTACAACTGCAAGTGGGAGAGTCCCATTGATTGGCCATATGAGATTGAAGTCCCCTCTCAACTAGAGGTGGAATGGGCATCACCATCCCAGAATCCTTAGGATTGGAGAACAAACTATGGACTAGAGTAGATTTACTGGTATTCTACTATAGACTTACTGTGATTCTAACAATGGAAGAACTCATTGATATGGAGGCAGTAGCCACTGGAGGTTCTGAGGTCAGAGAGAGGGAAAACAGGTGTAATACGGAGACATTTTGGGGACCTGGGAATTGCCCTGGGTGACATTGCAACAACAGATACAGGCCATTGTGTATCTTGCCAGAACCTACAGAATTGTATGGGAGCGTAGACTACAATGTAAACTATAATCCATGCACTCCTCCTCTTGGAACTAAGACCTGTAGACTAACAGAGCTTAAGGTTGCAGGGACAGGAAGCAAAAAATTTCCTAGTGAATCACTAAGGATAAGAGTGAGTGATGCCATTTCCATTTCCACCTCTTGATTCTTCAACCTATGAATCCTGGCTATGGGAGAAACAGCAACATAGAGTGGATGCTGATTTAAAACATACGCAGACTCCTGGAGAGCACTGCCCTGTCCCTGCAAGGTATTACCACCTAGTTGGTGCTGTGATTGAGTCTTCCACTGTTGTATCAATCCATCTCTTCAGGATGATGGGGAACATGATAAGACCAGTGAATTCCATGAGCATGTGCCCATTCGCACACATAATTTGCTGTGAAGTGGGTTCCTTAGTCAGAAGCAATGCTGTGTGTAATACCATGATGGCAAGTCCATGGATGGTAGTTTTGGCATACACATTGCATGCAGGGAAGGCAAACTCATATCCAGAGTATGTTTCTATTCTAGTTAGAACAAATTGCTGCCACTTCCATGATGGAAGTGGTCCAATATAATCACTCTGCCACAAGGGAGCAGGCTGACTATCTTGGAGGAGACTGTCATATCAGGAGATGATTGTGGGTCTCAGCTGCTGGCAGACTGGGCACTCAGATGTGACTGTATCTAGGTCAGCCTTCACAAGGGGAAGCCCATGTTGCTCAGCTGATGCATAACCTCCATCCTTACCACCATGGCCACTTTGATCATGAGCCCACTGGGTAATGACAAGAGTAGTTGGAGAAAGAGGATGAATGCTGGTCACAGAGCAGATCATTTTATCCACTTATTAAAATTTTCCTCTACTGAAGTCATCCTCTGGCAAGCATTCATGTGGGACACAAATATCTTCATGTTTTTTGCCTACTCAGTAGGTCTCTCCACAAACTTCTTCCCCAGAACTTTTTCACCAATTTTCTAATCATGTTCCTTCCAAATCCCTTACCATCCAGCCAAACCATTGGCAAAAGCCCATAAGTAAGTGTACAAATGCACCTCCAGCCATTTCTCCTTCGAAGCAAAATGAAAAATCAAGTGCACTGCTTGAAGTTCCGCCTACTGGATGGGTTTCCCTTCACCACTTTCCTTCATGGACATCCCAGAAAGGAGCTGCAGTGCTTCAGTTGTCCACTTTTGGTTGGTACCTGCATATCATGCAGAACCATCTGTAAACCAGGCCTGGGTTTTCTCTTCCTGGGTCAAATTATTGTAAGGAACTTCCCAAGAAGCCATAGGTGTGAGCTGAGAAAAAGAAGGTAATGTGGCAGGAGTGGTGACCATGGGCATTTGGGCCACTTCTTCATGTAACTTATTGGTACCTTCAGGACCCGTTTGAGCCATATCTCATATATACCACTTCCAATTTATGATGGAGTGCTCCTGTGCATACCTAACTTTATGGTTTGGTGGGTCAGACAATACCCAGTAAATTATAGGCAACTCAAGTCTCATGGTAACTTGGTGGTCCATGGTTAATCATTCAGTCTCTGCTAAGGTCCAGTAGCAGGTCAAAAGCTGTTTCTTAAAAGGAGAGTAGTTTGTCTATAGATGATAGCAAGGATTTGCTCCGAAATCCCAAGAGTCTGCATAGTGCTTCTTCTATAGAGGCCTGCCAAAGTCTCCAGAAGACATCTCTATTTGCCCCTGACACTTCTAGCACCATTGGATCTGCTGGATCATATGGCCCAAGCAGCAGTGCAACTACACAGCAGCCTGGATCTGTTGTAGAGCCTCTCTTGTTCTGGTCTCCACTCAAAACTAGCAGCTTTGCCAGTCACTTGTTAAATGGGCCAGAGTAGCACTCCCAAAGGAGGACTATGTTATCTCCAATATCCAGAGAGGCCAACTAGGTGTTGTGCCTCTTTTTCAGTCATAGGACAGGCCAGATGCAACAGATTATTTACTTTAGAAGGGATATCTCAACATGCCCTACACCACTGGACACCTAGAAATTTCACCAAGTTAGAAGAACTCTGTATTTTTCTTGGATTTATCTCCCATCCTCTGATACACAAATGCTCTACCAGTAAGTCAAGAGTAGTTGCTACTTCTTGCTTGCTAGGTCCAATCAACATGATACCATCAATATAATGGACCAGTGTGATGTCATGTAGGTGGGAGAGACAAAAGATCCCTGTGGACAATATTATGATATAGGCCTGGAAAGTTGACATACCCCAGAGGTAGGACAGTGAATGTATATTTCTGGTCTGGCCAGCTAAAAGCAAACTGTTTCTGGTGGTCCTTACTAACAGCAATTGAATAAAAACATTTGCCAGATCAATAGCTGCATACCAGGTATCAGGTAATATGTTGATTTGCTCAAGCAATGATACCCACATCTAGAACAGCAGTTGCAATTGGAGACAACACCTGGTTAAATTTATGAGAATCCACTGTCATCCTCCAAGATCCATCTGTTTTCTGCACAGGTCAAATAGGAGAGTTGAATGCAGATGTGGTAGGAATCACCACCTGAGTACCTTTCAAGTCCTTGATGGTGACACTGATCTCTGAAATCCCTCCAGGAATTTGAAATTGCTTTTGATTTACTATTTCCTAGGTACAGGAAGTTCTAGTGGCTTCCATTTGGCCTTTCCTACCATAATAGCCCTGACTCCACAAGTCAGGGAACCAATGTGGGGATTGTGCCAGTTGCTGAATATGTCTATTTCAACTATGCATTCCAGAACTGGAAAAATAAATACAGAATATGTTTGGGGACTCACTGAACCCACAGTGAAACAGACCTGAGCTCAAACTCTATCAATCACCTGACCTCCATAAGCCCCTGCTCTGACTAGTAGACCACAGTGACATTTTGGGTTTCCTGGAATTAATGTCACCTCCAAGCCAGAGTCTAATAATCCCTAAAATGCCAGACATTTCCTTTTCCCCAGTGCATAGTTACCCATAGGTCTTTTTGCGGAAGGCTGGGAGGAAGATTGAGAGTATAAATTTTTGGCAGTATAGCCGGATCCTTCCCCAGGGGTCCTGGCCTTCCCTTCATTCCATGGGCTCTGGGTCTGTAAACTGTCTCAAGGTAGGGAATTGATTAAGGGCTACGACTCACTTTCTGTAGTTCAAGTTAGGCTTTTGTTCACTTAAGCTAGAACTCTTCTGCTTATACAGATTAAGAAGGAATTTAGTAAACTGCCCATCTATTTTATTTCTAGGTACCCCGTGATCTATTAGGCAATGCTGTAGGTCTCTGCTACTCATACTATTTTTTTTTTTAATTTATTTTTATTGTGGGTAAAAATAAAAATTCTCACAATACATACAAACATTTGCAAAATGATATATAAGTATATATGCATATATGTGTATTTGCTTACAAAAATGTTATTCATATATATATATATATATATATACATATATTTTAAGAGGTGCTTAGATTACCCAAAATATTACACGGAATCCACTGGGATTCCCATGTTGCCCACCTCCCACACCTCCCACCACATCCCACACAAACATCTCCCACAAGTGTGGCCCACCACCCTCAATGAACTTACACATCCTGGAGCCTTGCCACCAACCATAGACCACAGTTTGCTGCTTTGAGGTTGCTGTTCATTGTGGTAGTCACAGCCACCTTGTCTTTGGCAATTAAGTACTGCCACTGGGCTTCTGCCAACCTCATATCTGATTATCCCCATAGGGTTTAAGGATCCCAGTTCAGGGACAGCAGTTCCCAAGGTAACATCTAATTTACAGAGAAGACCAACCACAGATCTTTTCAGGGAAGATGGAGTTAGTCTCACAAAGTTATTCCTCACAGTCCTGGTAAAAGGTATGTCTTCTGGACATTCTTGGGGTAGGTGAGCAAGTCTTACATGATAAATCTACTCTAACATTCCAAACTCTATAAGCCTTTGCATCCCTTCCTCTACCATATACCAGGGCAGTTGTGGCATTTCAACCATCTTTTAATTTCAGCCAGCCACCTGAACAAACTTTTACAGACTTTTCTAACCCCTTGAGCTACAACATTGATTCCAGAATCCCCACTTAGTATGCTCATATCAATCAATTAAGCCTAATACAACTTTATATTTCTTCTACCATTATCCCACACCCTTAATATCCATTCCTACACATATTCCCCTGATTTCTACCTATATAAAATGGAAAACTCATGCTTCTTTTGGATTATAGCATACTTCCTCAAGGGTCATACTTTGTACCTCACCTTTGGGGACCTGATGGGAGTTTAGTCTTCTTATAGGTTTGGAAGAGGCATAGTGGGGATGGGTAACAGGAAAGATTAGAAATATCTTGCCAATCATCTCAGGGCATTCCATTACAGTTTCATCTGGTGAGAGAAGATTAATCTCTTAAGGTGGAGCTTAGATGGCAGACTCTTAGGGGCAGACTGGAGGTGGGGAAGGTGATTCCTCAGGGCAGACCATTACATTATCTGGCAAAGATTCAGCAGAATTTAGGGTTTCAATGTTTTCACTGCCATCATCATCAACCCATATGTCTCCATTCCAATTTTCAGGATCCCATTGCCTTCCAATCAATGCCTTCACTTTAAGAGTTGATACCCTGCAAGGTTGAGATTTTAGCCTGCATTGTAACTCTGCTACTAGCATAATGAAACGCTGGGTCCAGTATTCAGACATCTCAATTCTGCGGCTGCAAGAAACAAGATTTTTTTTCAGGGCACACATAGACACTTTCACTTCATTCATGTGGAATTTAAGTTTCAAATTTGAAACTTTCAGCTCATCCTTTTCTTTTATAACAGTATCCAGTGTATTTAGGAACAACCAGCCAACATCATTGTACCTTCTAACTCCACAAAACTCTGTTAAGGTGTTTAAAACACTCTCACCCAGATCCTTGCCTCTTATAAGCATGGAAGTAGCTATATCTAGGGGTGATATTTTGCATATCTCTATTGCCAGCTCAGGCCATGGACTGTCAGTGGCCTCTTGATTACAGGAAATAGAGTCATTGGTGCCTTTGAATCTAATCAGAGTAGAGAGCCAATTGAATTAACCCTAGAATCAATTCAGAAATCCCATTTTTAAGATTCTGTTTTTCAAGAACAACTCCCAGTACTAAGCTGTATTAATCAGAGCTCTCTAGGGAAACAGAACTGGCAGGAGATATCTGTAAATAGTATGAGATTTTATAAAATTGTCTCATGTGACTGTGAAGCTGCACAAGTCCAAATTCCTTAGGGCAGGCTGCAAGCCAGGAATTCCAGTGAAGATCCTCAATGAAATCCCCAGGAGATGCTGGCTGTCTGAAGAAGAGATGAAAATTCTCTCTCTGACTGCTGAAATCACCTCTCCTTTTAGGGCCCTCAATTGATTGGATGAGACATCTCTCATTGGCAATTTCCTCAGTTGATTGCAGATGTAATCAACCATAGATGCAATCAACTCACTGGTGATTTAATTGTCCTCAGAGTACAATTAGGCCAGCGCTTGCCTGACCAAACAACTAGGTACCGTTACCTGGCCAAGTTGATGCATGACCCTAACCATCACAGGCAATATTAGAAAAATTTCAGAGGCGAAAATCAGTCTGTGTTAGTAGGGAAGATGTCTTGGAAACAAAATTTGGTATTCGGCAACTGCTGACTGAGCACAGGGTACTGAAGAAAATGACGGTAGAATAAAAAGACACAGACCCTGGCTTCTGAGAAATTGTATTATAGGAAGGGAGATAATGGATGTTAACAAATAACTAGAATGCAGGGTTGAATGGATATGTGGTTTATAATTTTTTATATTTTTAATTTCTAAAGGAATTTAGATGACGGAAAAACCAAGGAAGGCATTTTAGATGGAACATGAAAATGTTGTTTTAACCAAGCAGGAAGAGGAAAATGAAGGGTGTCTGTGATAAAATAGGGGGAGAAGGCAAAAAAAATATGATGTAGAGCAGTGGTTCTCAAACTTCAGCATGGATCTATCTCACCTAAAAGACTTGTTAAAAATGCAGATTGCTGAGCTCCACCCCTGAGTTTCTGATGTACCAAGTCTGAAATGGGGCCAGAGCAAACAAGTTCCCAGGTATGTTGATGTAGCTGATGTTGATCTTGGAACCACATTTTGAGAACCTCTGATATAAAGTAACCGCTAAAAGAAGAGTAAGAGAATGTGTGAATAATAGCTAATAGAGGGGTAAAATTGAATAATAATAAAATACTTACTTCAAAGAATTAAAAGGTGTTTCATTTGTCTAAACCACAGGACATAAATATAGAAGTTCTGGCATATAAAATCATAAATAATTTGGGCACTAAAGTGTGAAAGAAAATTCTCATTTACTAGGACATGTAATGGCCTCACAGCTAGTAAGGGGTATAATGATTTTATAAATTATTTTTCCTGACCCAGCATCCCATTATCTCTATAACGTTGTAAACAATGCAATTTCTGTACACAGTATTTTTGTTAAAATTAAGACTGATTAAGAGCTGTTAGTAGCACTCTCTGATAATTAAGCATATTAATAATTGTAAGTAACAAAACCACTATACAACATTTCGTTTTAATCACATACTACATGACTATCACTTTCCCTTGACTACATTCTTGGCATAGAGTGCAGTTGAACCATCACTTATGAAAGAAATCTAGGTAAAACAGATTCCCTTTAATATCAAGGGTAATGCTTTAATAAAAGTGTCAACTTAGAAAAATTCAATTTGATATTTATATACAGCACAAAAACTTATAATTACATGTTTCTGGGAAATGGAAATGAAATTTTGCTGCAGTGGTAAAATAAAACTGAGGGAAACTTACAAATAATCAGCATGATGATTACTATAAACACCTACAAAGGTAAGTTTATTTTAAATATCAAATAAAATGAAATTATGGAGGAAATTTTCAACTCCATCTCCTCAGTATTTGCTTGGAAAAGTTTAACTAGTTGTCTTCTATAATTATGCAACTCGTTTCTTTATGTGAAATGCATGTGATTGTTTTAAGAAAGCTCAGAATCTTTAAAGAAGGTGCAAAATACTTTTTGGAAAGTCTCTCTGTCCTTTCAGGTTAGTTTAATAGGGAGTGATGAGTTAATTTTTAAGAATTCCTGAGAAACCTTGTAAAGGCAAAAATCACAGTGGAAATTGCCAGAACTCAGTACATTAGTACATTAACAATTTGAAAAAGATAATGAACCTAGGGATAGAAGAGATGAAAACCTGGGGAAATGTCAATTGTGATAGCATCAATAAGGAAATTCATTCCATTCAGGTGTAGATGAGATTTGGTGAGCCAAGTCTCTTAGCTCTTCAAAATGATTTTAAAATGCCCAATCATTTTCATCACCCTCAACTTGAGTCTGATCGTCTAGCAATGAAGGAAAGGCAAATTGGATTTTTAAGCTTTAAGCACTGGGTCAGCAAATCCCCTATTGGTTCTTGGCTCTTTTAAATAATTGAATGCCAGTGATTTTATTAAACAGACATTAAAGACTGAGGAAGTAAAAAACTCCACAGGATGCTGTGGTAGGAAGAATCACTCTGATTTAATCAAGATCAAATGTTCTGAGTTTTGTAGTAAAGTATCAGATTGTTTGTGGTTACCCAGAAAGAGCTTGCAGAATCCTGGAATTTACTGCCCGCTTCAACGCCATGCAAAGCACAGTGTGTCCTGTCAGAATGTTCCTGTCTTTGATGATCAAGCAAACACAGTCTTTCAGGCCTCCTGGGATTGTTGGGGTACTATTCCCTACGGATCACAGTTGGACTGTTACAGCTCATCAGGCTGCCATCTAACACTCCTATTACCATTTTCCCGCAGGGAAAAACAATCAGTCCATCCATAAGATATAGGTCCCTCTCTTCTAGCCTAACCACGAGTGAGAGGGAGTTGAACTACATGTTTAATTGCAACATTTATTGAATAGCTTTACGTTTTTCTTTCTTAATACCAAAATCAAGTTAAATTAAAGTGTTTTTCTCTCTTTCTCAACAATTTTGCTACAAAGTTTATTTTACTAGCCTGCAGCCCTTGATGAATGCTTTCTGTTTGTTAGAAGTTTCAGTGTGCAAAGGTTCTACACACCTGCTTTGAATTCAAGATTTGCTAATCCTTTTCTGTAAAAGTCCAGCTAATAAATATTTTAGGGTTTATGGGCTCTACGGTGTCTGGTACAGCTATTCAACTATGTCGTTGTCCCAGTATATAAATTGGAATCAGGCTGACCTAGGTTTGACCTCTAGCTCTTCCATTATGTAACTTAGGGTAAGTTATTTAACATCTCTGAGTCACAATTCATCTGTAAAATGGGATAATGAAGTCTCTCTCATTGTTTTGTTGGGAAACTGTAACTGAGTACCTTATATATGCCAGGGACGATATCATACAATTTCACACTGTATCTCATCCTCACAAGAGCACTTTTGCGAAGGGAGTAGTAGCCCCTTGGACAACTACTTGGACTTGAATTACAGCTCAATAGGTTCAGAGAGATTTGTTCTGGTCACTTAGCCAGCAAGACAGGTCTAGGATTCTGAATCAAATTTCTGAGACTCCAAAGTCCTTTATTGCTTCCAATCTGTGTTGTCTAGCTCTCGCTGTTCTTTCTGTTAGGAATGAGAGAGCATGCAAAAAAGAGACTGGCACAATTTGTGGCCTGTGGTAGGTACTAAATAAATGTTAGTTGTCTTTTCTTCCCTACAGAAGTAGCCCAAGGCTTATTAATGGCAACACTAGAAAGATAGCCTGATAAATCTTCCTAAGGAGAAGAGAGAAATAGGAAAAAGCCTACCAGATAATATCGATAGCTCTCGATAGAAAATTCAGTGGTTGTTGGGCTCTTATGTAAGAGTAGTTTCTGATGGGCAGTGAAATAGGACCTGAGACCTAAAGTTTGGCTGCAGTCATGAAATCTCCATAAAGAATACGTGTCTGTTCAATTTTAAACTCCAGATCACTTATCAAATTTGTCACATTCTCATTACTTTCAGTGGCATCTGTTCGGTATGACTAGGAATTAAAGACATGAAGTCTAGCTCCTAAGGCGTCATTTTGTTCCAGCAGCCAAGAGATGAACCAGAGTTTATGGTGAGGCTAGTGCTAGAAAAGGAGGCTTCTGCAATGTAGGCCCCTGAGTCCTCAATAATTTTACATGACCCCAAGGAACACAGCTGTCCGTTTGTTGCCTCCTTGTTCTTCTTTCCACTTCCAGAGAACTTTTCAGGATCTGGCATTCCTTTCTAACAAGGGCACTTTTGGGGCACCAGAAAAACCAACTGCAGTTACCCAGGTGGCCATTCTTGTTAAGCACTGTTACAAAAATACTGTATCAGTCATGGCAGATTATGCCAGGCTGTAACAATAAAAGTGAACTAATACAACAAAGTTTCATTTCTTGCTCTTGTAAAGTCTCATGCAAGTTGGGTAACTCTCTGGAGAAACTGAGCTCTGTGCAGTGACTCTGTATCCAGGAGGTTTCCGTACCAGGTTTGGTCCAGAAGTGAGATATATTACTTAGACCATTTTGGCCAGTCATATCATGACCACCCCCACCACTAGCAAAGGAGACTGGGAAACACATGAAAATTCAGTCAGCAGTAAATGTCTCTGCCCAAGATGTACCCGCTGACAACCGGAGAAATGGAAACACTCCTTTGTCTGACTGCAAATCCATTTCATATTCTTTCTTATTTTCTCTAAATTCTAATGGAGGGCTACAGTGGTACATATAAAATGTATTGAACAACTCATAGCAAACATGAGCATCCTTAGGCTTAGCTGAATTCACCCTGGTTCTCATCCATTACCAAATTAATACCTGAGGGATGGCATGCCTGTGCTGTTCCATGAGGCAGAACTAAGACCAATGATGTTACAGAAGATAGATGTTATTTTTATATCAGTGGAGAAAATCAACTGTGATCCTAATCTGTGTTTTCACTTATGGTGGAGAAATGGTGTACAGAACTCCGGGGTTGTTAGTTAGGCTCTCAGTGCATTGTTTCTTGGCAAAGAGCAAGAGAGTCTGAGTTGTATCACCAGGCTATTCAAAGATGGAGGCTAAGTGGAGTCTGACTTCCACTCTGATCTGGTATAAAATTAAAATGGGTGAATCTCAGGCTTTTATTTGAGGGACAGTTTTTAAAGAGTTGGCAAGTCAAGTCAGAATGGGGGAATCTGGAAAAATTGCATACTTGGGCTAATAGTTACTGCTAGAATTTATATTCCTTCAAATAGTAGTATATAGAATAAGACCATATAAAGTGTCCAGGAAGGGAAGGACATCCTGGGGACCTTTGGACTAAAAGACCCTGGTTTAAAGAAGAGGAGATAGAGACTTGCCCAATCCTAAGAGATAATTAAGGAGCCTTGAGAAGGTAAGGGTAGCCCATTCAAGATGGAGAGATTAGAGGAGCATGTGTCTTGTCAGGATACACAGTTTTGGCACAGGTAAAAGAAACTGAGGATTCAGTTCAAGATGATACATTGACCAAAAGATTTCCAGCCCTATCCCTGGGAACATGGTATAAGTTTCTAAAAAGAGAGTTGTAAGGCAGGAAGGAAAAGGTACCTTTTGTAGGGTAAAAGGATGATTATGGGGTAAAGTACCTTTTAGTGGGCATAGAAAAACTGGCACTCGGGAGAACAATACATAGGGGAACAGCTCTAAAGAAGGCAGTGGCAACAATCCTTCTGGAACCATTTCCATCTGGATGAAACTGGGGCCAATGGTGTTGGTAGGCAGAACTGGGAGAAAGGAAGAAGATTCAGGGGAGGGATTCAGGAAACTTATTGCTATAATTGGAGACCCAAGTTTGAAGTTGAGCTGAAGCTGAAGATCAGTGATCAACGGTTGATTTCTCCCATTACCACCATGCCTAAGGCTTACAGAAAAGTAGGAGCCCAGAAATAGAGAGAGCTGCCACAAGAAGTAGTGCATTTCCTGTTAATGAGAACATTTATAAAATGGCTGGGTGACCACCTGTCAAGGTTGTTGTGGAAGACTTCTTGCTTTGAATGAGAAATTGTGGTGGATCCCTTCTGAGACCTGTGGTATTATGAAGAGTCTGTTTCCTATAGAGTTGTGTGTTTTTTGTGTGTATGTGCCCTCCTATAATTCAAAACTTTGTCAGTTAATGGTTGTTTGAAGAACCAAGGAGATACTATACAGGAGGATGAAACAGAAGCACATGACACAAGCACAGTGTTTAACACATATAACTGCGGCTCTCTCCCTATTTCTGTCCCTGTCATCAGGCTCAGACAACCTGTTCATCAGTGTTTCTTTAAATAAACATCTGAACCTGGCTATTGATTCGAAATTAGGTTTGAGATTAGTTGGCAAAGCTGCAGTTTTGTGTTTTTCACTGGAAACAGTAGCAGGCAGAGACAATGCTTGCAGATCTCTTTGTACCTCTTAGAAGGTGAGTCTCTGAGCTCTCTCTGGATGCCTGCCCCACCTGTGCTCCGGAGCACCGTGATTCTCTTTTCCACCCCATCCAGCTGGCTCTTCTACAAACCATATAGGAAAGAAGGAGGCTGTATGGCCTGACCACACAGCATATCTTCCTGCTTCTTTCCAAACTTTTGGCTTGCTCTGGAAGCTTTCATTGGAATAGGCTGCATTTTACTCCCAGCCCTCCTGTGATGAGGTTCAGGTTCATTTGGATGCAGTGCAGTCTGCTTCCTGCCAACATGATTTTTCTTCCATTTTTGATCAATAAATCATTAGCCTACTTGGCCTTTCCCCAGCCATGGGAGAAGCATATCTTGAAGTCAAAAGGAAAATAGGACAAAATAGATTCCCACCTTTGCCTTGCTTTCCATGAGCTCTCATCCCTACCTCTATGCCAAGGCTCTCTCCTATTCCCAGGTTCAAGTTTACATGTCAGTGAATACAGAATGGAGGGAAGAATAAAGAAGCAAGGATATAAAGGAGGAATGGAAAGGCAGAGGAAGTGGGAGAAGGGGCAGAGAGAGAAATGTTGAATAAATACAGAAAGGAAGACAAGAAATTATCCTTCTATTTTGAAAATAGGTTTACACAATCTTATCCTTCTTGAACTAGAAGCCACAGGCTAACCCCTTTCCCCATCCCCTCTCCAAACCTACCTGCTTCTCTCTAATCTGACTCACCTTCCACAGCAATGCCTCTGCTACACTCCCTTCATTTCATAGGATACCCAGTTTGGAGACAATGTCTGACCAACTGCTTCTTATATCACCAAATAATAGCCCTAAGTTATTGAGTGCTTCCTATGGCCCAGGCACTGCTCCAAGTGCTCTACAAGCATTTCTCCTTCTGATTGTCATTACCTCCCTCTATGTGTTATTATCAGCTCAACTTTACAGATGAGAAAATTAATTAAATTACTTGCCTCAGGGCACACGGCAAGTAAGAGGTCATAATTCCAAACCAGACAGTCTGGAGCTGGAACTCATGTTGAAAAGGAATCCCTCCTTCTCTCAATACCCCCTCCTATGAGGAAAAGGAGGCATATGCTAAATACTTAGTCCAAACACTTAACGCACTGTCTTCTCCTCAACCTACCACTATCTTAGAGAGAGAGAAAATATGGCTTCCTCAATCAGTGGGAGATTTGGGAAATCTTTGCCTCCCCCCTCCCTTCTGAAGAACTATGGAACAAGGTAGAGCAGAAACTTGGTTAAATCACAGAACATCAGAGCTGGAAAAAAAGTGTTTCCAAATTATTTCTTTTACAAGTTAAAATCCCAAGTTTCTCAAACCTGAGCAGACTCTCAAGGTTGCTTTGCTGAGTGTAGCTAAGACAAAAAAAAAAAAAAAAATGCTGATTCAAAGAACATTAGAGTGGAATATATCTTATAATCCATCTAATCCAGGCCTCTAGTTCCCACTCTCCTCTCTTTTACAGATAGGGGCACTACAAAGCTTAAGTAACTGGTCCATCTTTGAATCACAGCATCTACTTTTCCTTCAAATGTGTACCGAGGTGGTAACAGCTGTTGTAGCCAATTTCATAGGGGTATTAAGGTCCATCACAGAATAGATGGTGCCCAGAAAGAGGAGACCAAATGAGGGGGACCTGAAAATAGCAGACAGTCAATAATTAGTTGTTGAATGAGTGAATGAATGAATGAATTTTTAAGTGGCAGCAGAAGTAACTGGTCTTTTTGTGTAGTTACAAATGTGCCATCTTAAAACTTTTACTGATGAAGACGTTTTTGTCCAAAAAGTCCTGGCAGCTTCCATTTTAAAGAAATTTAAAATTTCTTTAAACGATCTAATAATATCACCCTCCTTTCCAGGTTTCATTTTTGCAAAACAAGTTTCTCCATTACCTGATCATTAAGATATTTAATTCCCAAGGCACTTACTATGGAGTTATAGTCTGAATTAAGATTTTTGTCCAGCTTCAAAAGACAATTTCAGACTTGAGTGAAGACAAATTGCTTAAGAAAAGATGTTTGATTTCATTTATGTGCATGTTCTCTCTCCCCTTGGTCAGTGAACAGTGTCTCATTCAAAATTCAATTTGGGGAATTCTGGTGCTTCTGAGTAAGAGAAAGAGAAGCATAGATGAAATTGGCCACAAAATGGCATTTGTCCATTTCTGCCTTTGGACACGGCACTGCAACTAGAAAGAAGTTTTCAGCTCAGAGGTGTCCTCTGGCAAGAATCCTAGAAGGAGAGCATAAAAGGGAAAGGAAGGAAGACGTTCTTCTACTGGGGAGCACCCATGCAGGAGCTTCCAGAGAGGAGGGAAAGAAAGTATGGCTGGAGAGAGAAGCCAGAGATGCTCTTTTTTCTTTTATTTAACTAATAAATACAGGAAGTTAAATGATACGGTTGTTCACAGAGACGCTGCATTAGACCATTAACCAAAAGACTCTCTGGGCTGCAGGGAGCTCTCTTCTCTGTATTCATAGAAACTTAATACCTCACTTCAGCCCCTCTTCTTATTGAAGTTGCTCCTCAAACTCACTCCTGGCATTTGATCCCTCTCAGGAGGGTCAATTAAGGGAAGATTATTAATGTAATTTTTCTTACCCTACTTTTCACAGTTCAGAAAGACAATGTACTTCCACTATGGAATAATTCATGAGACAACTGACTTATAGCAGAAGCTAAGAAGGTTAGAAACATGCTCAGAAAGTAGGATTCAGGCAGTGGAAACTAACATTTAAGCATCTACTCTACAGATGCCTTATTTAGAATTCACCACAACCGCCGTGATGGAGGGTATGTTATCTCCATTTTAAAGATGGGAGAACATTAAGTAGGTTGCCCAAAGTTATATAGTTACCAAGTGGTGAATTCAGGTCAGAATTTTTTGTCTAGATTATGGTCATAATTCAGACTCCAACTCTATAGTTACTGCCTGGGGATAAAATATCTTAATCAATCCTAGAGGAAGAATCTGTTTTACAAAAATGAAACTTGGAAAAGAATGTGAGCTCATTAGATCATTGTCCACTTGTGGTCTGTGCTCTTGCCAAATCATTCTCTTTCCTAAGAGTAGCTCTTCTGCTTCACAGGTCTTTAGCTTGGTGCTAAATGGGTGCCACTGGAGAGAAAGTTCTGCTCTCTCTATATACATTAACAGATATGCATGCCCGTAAGCAGACATATCCAAGAGTGTAAGAGAAGTAATCAAAATTTAATTTGTACACTCACCATCCTCCTCTTCCTCCTCATAATCATAATCAACATCATCCTAGGCTAAAGCTTAATTAGATAAGGAAATTCTTTTCTTGCCAATTTTGGCAAACCCTTATTTTGTCTCAGTGGATGTATAGGGTCCCTGAAACAGAACTCTAACATGGTTCTGAGTACCAGAAGGAAACCAGACTCTCCCAAACATTTGTATTCCAAACCACACCAAGCAGCAAAGGTAAGTTCACCATTGTTTACCTTTAGAGAAAACTCTTGAGGGTCTAATATATGTTCATTATCCTTCTCTTCTTGCCTCCCTTCCTCCTTTCTTGCTTTCCTCTATCCTTTCCTTTCATTTCTCTCCATTCCTTCCTTTTCCCTCCCTTCTTTCCTTCAGCAAATATTTACTGAGTGACTATGCTATGTTAAGGACTGGACAAAGTGCAAGGGATTAAACTGCAATAAAAGTCAGGTGTATCTGTTGAACGGAGCTTACAGACCAGTAAGAGAGATAGGCACTAATTAGGCAGTGGCAGAAACCTTTGTGAGATTATGATTTGTGGCCAGTGCTCTGAAGAAGAGGTACACAGAGCATTCAGAGAAAGCTGGCCAAGGAGGTCAAGGATATCTTCTTGAAGTTGAAATGTGAAGGATAAGGAGGAGTAAAGTTGTCAAACAAGAGAAGGAAAATGTTTTAGGTAGATGGGACAGCACATGAAATGGGCCTGTGGTAAGGGGGAACATGGCAAGTTGGAAGAAAGGAAGGAAGTCAGTGCAGATGAAGCATACATACTGAGGAGAAATTTGTTGCAAGATGAGGCTGAAGAGATGAATGGAACCATAAAGGGACTTGTAAATCATAGATTGTTAGGAGTTTTCATGAAAGCCTCAAAAGGGTTCCAAGCAAGAGATGAAGTAATCAAGATTGTGCTTTGAAATCTTCATTTTTGCTTGAACGTGAAGAATGGATTTTCAGTGCAAGGTAGCAGTGGGAGGCAAATATGTTCTTTTGGCCACCCCATGTTCTGAATTCCATTCTCACTGGTTTCCTATGCATATGCATCCTGTGGTTCAAAATCTCTTTCATTCCCTGATCACCACGCTGGACCTTGTACTGTTTACCCATCTTCTAGTGCTGCTAACACAAGGCTCTTTTATGTAGCATGTTTTCTACTAGTGTTTAGTTATTACAGAGGGGAGTTTCAGCAGAGTAGAGAGGAGTCAAAAAACTGAATATTGAACATTAGGCTTTATTGTCTTGAAATATTCTGAATAATTTCTACCAGGATTGTCTCGCTGGTCTTCTACCCCCAGCCCTACCTCACTGCATTCCTGTTACAGCACCTATCGGCCGCCATCTTTCTCCTTGGTCATTTCCAAATCTCAGGACCCTGGAAGCTCCTGTCACCAGAAATCAGAGGCAGGCTCAAAAGTCCTGTTTCCCTTTATCTAAGTCTCTTTCATATATATCTAGGCAGAGGGGGTCAGGATAAGAAATGGGAGATTTTGCTTTTCACAACCAAACAAGCCCAGAGGAGGATTTTTCCTAGGCAAAAGAGCAATTCTCTTACTAAAATGAATTCCACTTTGACCAAACAAAGCAGTTTAAAGTACCACCAGCTTTCAAAATAGTAGTATTTTCTTTGCTTTACATGTGCAAGCATCATTTGTTTCTTATTCAACTGTCTCCATCTGATTACACCATATCAACAACAAAGTGCAAGAAGTATGAGAATGGTTTAAACAAAATGGCTATTGCAGATAAAAATCAGAAGATAAGAAATCAAATGGTAATCACCAAATTAAACAAGAGGAGATAACAAAAATATCCTGACAAGCAAGTAGATAAAACAGATCTGCACATGAATTTAGAGATGGGAAAAAAACAAGTTTTCCGTAGAAAATATCAGTTCCCAAAAGACACTGAAAAGTGACAGAATAAACAATAGAGGGGAAAAGGGAGGTAAAGAGAGAGAATTAGAAAATGCAAAGGCTGACAAGATGAACAGAATATTTTGCCAACACGTGTGTCATTCCCCTCATAAATTAACTTCATCAACGGACTGAATTGTTTGAAAAAAATGGGATGGAGTTATTTTCAGAGCAATTATTTATTCAAATCACCAACTCCTTTACAGTGAAGGGAACTGAAGAGAAGTCATGCTTTTGCATGCTTCATCATTTCAGTTAAATATTTACACATTCAAATAGACACTAGAAGTAGTTGCTGATTCTTGGGCTTCTGGAGGATATGGTTTGGGGCAGTAGACACTTTAACTGGCCTCAGATAGTTCCCCTAAGAAAGAGACCCTCTCTATGCTCATTCTCTGCTGGCAAAGAGCTACCTCCTTCTACTCAGATTCCTCCTGACTTGTCACTATGCCCAGAACCATTCAAACCTGGTCCCACGACCCTGTTCAGTTTTTCCTTGAAATGAAAATTTTACTGAAAATTTGTTACTCATTTTCTAAAATTTGAGCCTTAATCCTCCAGGTAATACATCATATTGTGGTCAAACGAAAATGGTGAAAAACAGCATGTCGTTAATTCATTAAGTTTACAACAACATGAATCAATTTAATTTTCTGAAGGATTAAGAACAAGGCTCTGGCATCAGAAGATTTAGTTTCAACTTCTGGGAGGCTTGTGTGGAAGGTGCAGGGACTAGCTCCAGGGAAATAAGAAATTGATACAAGAAAGGGAAGGCAGTCATACAAGTTGAGTTAAATGAGCCACTACACTGGGTGAATGACGTTTAATTCAGCAGGAAATCCCTGGGAAATGGTGCTATACCACTTGAAAGTCGACAGAGTTGGGGTATTTGTACACTCACTTGCTTCAGTAATTGGTTGGAGATGTTAAAACCCCCACATTCTTGCCTGCATTCCATGGGCAGGGCCATCTCCTGGTAAAAGCCTTTGGGCAAAGAGATGTATACACAGACAGCTGGATGATGTCTAGGATACAGAAATGGACATCTGAAATTAATAATAACTCATGGGCTCTAAGACATCAGCTCTCAGGACTGAAGCTCTGGACCATGGCAGGTGCCTTCCTTGTAATGCTAAAATTTAGGTGGCATTTTGACATGATCACAGCAGGTATGCCCCCTCCAAGTTGTTACCACACAGATTTATTGACCCAAAAGCAGTAAGGAATAAAACAGTGAATATACACACTATTACAGTAATTGAAGAAATAGGAGGTAATTTGGGGTTCAGAATATAAGTCCTTGAATCTTGGATTTGTCACTTATAAATTGATGACTTTTTAGCCAAGTTAGTCAATCTACTTGAGCCTCTGTTTCCACTTCATTGAATTATAAATAATAAGATCTACCATTCATACTTCTTATATTAAAGTCATTTGAAAATGTCAAATGTTTTATAGCTATAAAATTATTCTTACAATCATTATGTCCAGGTAACTGAAGTTGACCCATTTAAATAACAAACTTAATTTGGGGGACTATTTTTAGGGAAATGATTGCAAAATAAAAATTCCCAATAAACTGCATTTGATTTCAAAATGAATTATTTCCCCAGGCTGTAACACAGCAACCACAGTGATCTCCTGGCTAATAGGATATGTCACAGTATCTGCTTTCATACTTCCTTCTCCTTCATGGTATGCTTGCCCCTCCTTATTGCTATTAGTTTCTATAGCAACTAAATAACTAAGCTTATTAAATCAGTAACCCAAGTTAACAGTTAATACCAACTGAACAAGCTCCAGCTAGCTTCAGGGTATGCACCAACATAAATAAGCTTTGTGATAGCTATTTTCCTTGCTGCTCAGGGGAATTTTTCATTTAATTTCAGACTCTTTGCTGTATTTGGATAGTTGAGGATGCCAGCAAACCTGCTAACTCCACAATTCCACACTATAGACTGACTGTAGCATTAAAGAAGTTGGGGTAAAAGGAGAGCTCCAAGTCCCCTCTATAAATACCTTATTCATTTATTCATTCAATATTTCATTCAGTCAGTCAACAAATATTCCCTCCCAATGTATACTGCAAATATAATAGTTATTCATTTACCTCACTGTAAAAGAAAATATATCTAGATGTGGAAAGTTTGTACAATTGATTTGAATTTTGTCATAGTGTATATTATTCATTATGTTTCACTGAAACCTCTATGTGTCAAAAGACAGCTTATGGAGTTTAGAGTTCAAAGAAAGGAAAAATTGAGGGACTAAGAATAATTTTAAGAAGAAGCTGGAATATTATGGGTCTTGAAGAATGGGTAGAATTTTGATTGGGGGAGGGGCAACAGAGGAGCTGTTTTTCCAGGCTGGGAAAAAACAGCATTGGTGAAGGCACAAGAGGCAGCTCCTTTGGAGATATAGAACATAAAATGGTAAGTGGTCAGTTTGATTTGAGATATATATGTAAGGAAAGTTGTGGGAAATAATTTTCAAAAAGTAGGTATGGCCTGAAAGTAGAAGGCATTGAATGCCTGGCTAATGGATGTGGACAATGAGAGCTACTGGATGATTGTGAACCATTGTGGGACTCGTCATGGCTATACTTGGGGCATTATGATATTAGGTGAAGCAGGGAAACTCTGGAGCTAGGGACACCAGCATATAGGTGTTCAAAAGGAGCAATTGGAGAAGAGTGACTGATTAGTGAGGAGAAGACACATAGAATATAAGTGTCCAGGAGACGTATGGGGATAGGGCATAGGGAGTGGGGAAAAAAGAAGAAACATAAATGATGTCCTTAAAAAAAAAAAAAAAGAGGGTGCTGAGCGATGGTCTTGGGACTTAACAAATGCAGAGGGACATTGCAGATAACTCAGTTCCACAAACCATTCCCTTTTCTTGGAAATGAGGTTATCTATTATCAACTCATTCTGCTTTCCTCTTGTCAGTCATCAAAACATTTATCTCAAAATAATTGCTCCTTAGTCATCTCTCACCCTAAAGAACAAGTACATGAATCATAATTTCTATTTTGCAGCATGAAACAAGGAGACATGAGAAGTTCTGAAATTCACTTATCTTTAAAAGTTCAGGTAAGAGCTAAGCCTACATCATAAGAACCCTGGATATTAATGAGGAAATTCTAAGTGGAACAGAAAAGGCATGAACTTATTCAAATTCTTATAAGGTATGCATGGTAAATAATAGGCATGCAATAACTATATTAGAGATGAATAAATAAATGATTAAATGAATAAGCTAATGAATAAAAGGAGGGCATGAGTCCTTGAATCAATGGACAAATGAGTTGTTGGAACAAAGTTCTACATGTGACAGCAATGTTACCTCAATCTTTTATATTCATAATTTTCAAACTTTTATATGTTTCAACCCCTGCAATTAAAGTCAAACTTTATTCAAGTCACAATTCTCCATGTGTTATGATGAGACATTCCCTCCACATACATTTATTTTAGGCACTATGAACCAAGTAGTACTAGGTCCAACATACAAAGATATACAGAAGGATATTCACCTTGAGAAGCTAACAATCAAGGGAGACAGGCATTGAACAAATAATTATTAAGATGTGATAATTTAAAGTAGACACTTGTGCAGGCTGAAATGAATTCCTTGTGAAGTGTAGTAAATAAATTCTGTTTACACTCTGAACCTTTTAAAAAAAAACAATTAGAGGAATGGCAGTAATAATGTTTGACTATTTCTCAAGGGTGTTGTAGACGGCCTTGTGAGTGAAAAACTTCAGATATACCAGTGTGAGATATTATCATGATCATTATTATTTTTTTCATTAGATATTTAAGGCATTATTGTCTCAACCTTCCAGATAAGCTACTAGCATAGCCTTTCAGATCTAGGAATTAATAAAAGCTGTGTTCATTGGCTGAAATCTCAGAAAGTCCTCTCCAAATATCCAAATTGAATGACTAACTTTGTAAGGGCAAATTTCTGTCACTAGAATTTTCATCTACTCTAAAATCTTTCACACAGACAATTTTCCATGAGAAATAATAGATAAATAGTCTCTTAAAAATTTTCAGGCAACCTAGGATTTTTTAAATCTAATAATTTAAAACCTAATTATTTAAAATGGCATCTAATAAAACTGATCTACAGTGAGCTGTAGCTCTTATGTGCCTTGCCTCAGACGACTACACTTGAATTCGAATCGTATTCAATGAAAGGAGATATGTTTTTCACTCCAGCTCTGAGTTGCATTCATGTTACAGCCCGATATGGGAAAGTTTATGTTCATGTCTATGAAAGAATTTATGTTCAAGAGCTCATCATCAAGAAATAAAACACTTTTTCAATAAGATTGCTTTTCATGAGAAAATGAAATCCACCTCTTACCTGTGATAAAGGTTGGGCAATAAGACATTTGCAAGGAGCAGTAGGAGGAGGGGGATTAAGTCCACTGAATTTTTGCAGAGATGTTTCACTTTGTATTCAAGTCTGAAACTCTAGTTCCTCACAAGGTAAACCAGTAAACTGGGTTGCATATGGCTTAAATTTATAGTTCATGGCATTAAGATACAACAGTGAAGTGAAAATTAAACAGCAAGAGAGAATTCTTGCTTTCTTTTTGACAAACAATACCCACCACAAACACATTAAATGTTAGATCTGTACCCAGTTATTATCCTGGACTTAATGAATCCTTGTTTTTCTCACCAAAAGGAATGTTGGAAATCATCCCTCTCCAGCATGCCACTCTCCCCTTTCCTATCACCATTTCATAGATGAAGAACTTGACAACAAGAAAAGTGAAATTTATTGTCCCAAGAAATTGAGGAGAAGAAAATGCAATGCTTCAAGCTTCTATCAGGTGCCAGATATGGTACCTACGAGTGCCGTGTGCCTCGAGTCTACTTCAAATTATTAATTCCTTAAGGGCAGTGACCATTCCTATTTTTGCTCTTCTTTTGTCTTCATTGTGTAGCATAGCTCCTGGAACCTAGTAGCTGCTCAAAAAATATGTATGACATGAAGAAATAACTTTCTCTTTAAAAACAAGACCACAGAGACAGCCAATGGCAAAGTCTGGCTTAGAACCTAGTTTTCCCAATACCCAGCTCCATGAGCTTTTCATTGTACCACAAAGCCATTCCCAAGTTTTATAATTAGATGTTTACTATCAAGGTTTGGCCTTTCTAAGAGTGGACACCCCTGTTAATTTTATTCTTGGATAACTAGGCAAGAAAAAGGTGCCGGTCTTATTTTAAGTTAAAACTTATTTTCTAGCATTTTGGCCACATCTGTTGATTGCTTTCTGTTGTATGTATCTTTTGAAATAATTTTCCTTGAAAGCTATATTTCCCAAATATTTATTCCAAAATCACAAACAATTCAGTCAAAACATCATGTCCATAATATAGGAAATTGAGATAGTCTCAGAAAAAAGGACAATGCATCTCTGACAGACCTGGAGTTAATATTTGCTGCTAAGGTTTCCACTGCAGATGCAAAAAAAAAGAAGGCCCTCACAGTTTTCTGTCTATCTTGGTTGTGGCAGCCAAGATTGAATGGAGGAATACAGGAAATTCTAAAAACATGGGGAAAGGAAAATAATCTTTGCAACTCAGAAATAAATAGCAAAGAGGAAAAAAAAGGATAAAGAACCTCTAAAGTCTCATCAGCTTTAACATTCTTTAACAATGTTTACACTAAAATTTATGAAAAAATGGAAAATACAATTAGTAAAATAAATGCCTAGGAATTTATAATTTATTATTCATGGTGGTAAAAATAATAGAAAGCTGCAATTACATGGCATATAAAAATTTACAAAACAAATTTGCAGAAAAAAGACTAATGTGAAAAACAATACACATAACCTACTTAGAATAATGCACGACACAGAAAGTATCAACAAATGTTTGCTATCTTTATTACTGTTTATCATAATAATAATCACATTTGGAATTTGAAATTAAAAAACCATAGGTAAAAGAATCAGATGAACCTGGATTTGAAATCCATTTCCTCCACCTTCTTCTAACTGTGTGAATTTGAGAAACCCACATAACAATTTCGAGCCTCAGTCTGCTCACATACAATAAGGATAATAATAACCCTCCCTCATGGTTGCTGCTGAGTTTCATGGAGATAAGGTATGAACCTAATTGTGTTTCTGAGAGTAGTAAGTACAAAATAAATGTGATATTTTATTAGTTTTACTATTGTTATTATTAGTCACAACATTCACATGAGGTAGTTTTTATGACATCCACTTTATTTTTACTATATCCACTTTATTGAAGAGGAAACTAAAGCTTATAGAGGAAGTATTACCTGATGAACAAGTTCACTCAGCCTCTTGAGGGGCAGGACTGGGATGACGATCCAAGTCTACGGGATGCTGGACAAAATGCATGGCAGAATATACCAGTCTCCTGTCATATCTTGTTAGTAAAGACCTTGGGTCTGTGTTTGAACTATCTCAGCTAATACTATTTGACATACTTGTTGGAACTTTCCGGAGACACAGTGCCTTCTCAAAAGTGCATTTTATAGAACAAAACTTTCTTGTGAAACTTGGGGGGGAAATGGAAGGGATGATGTCCTATCTCAATTTGAGAATTGCTCTATATCCAATTCACCTGTTATAGATTGACAATACACATTAGCATAGCAAGGCAGTACTGCAGTAAGCTATTTTAAAAATAAATTAAACTGTGCTTAACCCCACATTTCCCAAACTGTTTGAACAAGAACACCTATGAATACCCACAGAATTCATGATGGGAAACACCACCTTCCATGCTACTGGGGGTTACAGATACATTGACAATTCCTGTGATGCAGATAACTAAGACTGCTATAGACTGTCAAATTCCTTTCAAATTCCTCAATGCATATCTATGTATATACAGATTATCCTTGAGATTAGGGACTGTGTTCAAAGTTTAGAGCAGCAAAAATGATAATGAGAGTTAAAATGAAACACTAGACAAATTGTCAGTGGTCCTAGTTTTATAAATACTCCCTTGAAGCTGTATAGACCAGTAAAAATCCTACTCTTGCAACAAAAGAGCTATGTAACTTTGGGCAAGTCTATGACCTCTATAAGCCTCCACTTATTCATCTGCAAAATGGAGATGAATAATAAATACCTTTCATGGCTGCTAACAAGTTGAAAGTGAAATGGGACAAATATTGCCTATTTGGGAAGGCTATTATAAGGATGATGATAATGCATGAAAAGTACTGATCAGAATTGGAGTATGGTAGGTATCTAATAAATTATAGCTACAATCACTACAACTTTAGCACCTTCAATCTTCTTTATCAGTAACTGGAGTTGACCAGGACTTATCCATCGCCCAGGGTACCCTCATTCTTTTATTTACTCACTTATTAACTCTTTCTTTTTCCCCAGTATATTAAACGTTTGTTACTTATCTGCCAGCACTGGGGCAAGTACTGGACAAGGATGAATGAGATATTTGCTTGGCATTCAAAGAGCACACAATCCAACTGAGAAGGCAAATGTGCATATGATACTCACAATAAAAAAGTTTTAGGGCTAAAAGAGAGATGTGTAACAGATGTTATGGAATTACCATAAAAGGGGTGAAATTATTCATCTCAGAAAGAAAATAAGGGATGTTGAGAAGGTTATACAGAGAAAATAATATTTGTACTGGGCTTTGGAGGTTGAGGAAGAGTTCATCAGGCAAAGAAGTAGTATCATTTAAAAAATGCTACTGTTTATTGAACCTGTAAAATAAGCCAGGCACATGGAAAACCAAGTTTCTGTGTCCACCATCTTGTCCCAGGAGATCACTGTCTGCTTCATCCCTGAGTATCCCCATCAGAGCATCGACATCACCATGCTATTGGCCACTTCTTCTCATTACTGTCACTTTTGGCTTATTTTTAATCTGTCCTAATCCACACTTTGACAAGGGTTTAAAAAGAAACTGTATGGCATCTGAAGAAGAGGACAATCATCTATTTAAAAAGACAATTTCTTTACTTCTCTATATACTTCCTAATACCTTGTCTTAAAGAAGGCACTTTTTTGAATTACAATTTTCTTTAGTATTTACATGCATGCCATTTGAATTCCTTATTCTAAATTTTAGTAGCTTTTTACAAGATATTTTAATTTAACAAAAAGTACATGCCCCCTTTAAGGCATGACAAAAATCACAGTTAATATAGTTTTGTTTTGTTTTTTGATAAAGAAGGACGCATTCCCCTTTCTGTGGCGGGTATGCATAACGCTCATTTTTAGTTCAGATCTTCCACTTCATAAAGATTGAAATTAGATTAGTTTCCTTGGAGTATTCCTTGGAAGGAATTCAAATTCCCAGAGCTCACATTCGAAAGGTCCTTTTGGAGCTGGTTCCTTGAGTCAGCTGGATGGTTAATTCCTTAGTCTGAGTCTTACTTCTATACTCACCCATCCTCTGCATACTTCTTCTCTTTTCCTGGAAGATTTGTGTGTCTTGGGGAAGGGCTCACATAGTAAATAGCACAAATCTCAATAAGGTATCAATGCACTCAACTGAACAATGGGATCTTTTAAATAATATAACCTACTACCCTTAAAAGACAGCTGTGTTAAGAACTGACATGTTCTCCTTTCAATTAACCTCTTATTTTGGAATCTGAGGGACTGAAGATGACTTATTTTCATCTTTATTCATGCAATCTTTTTAACAAATGTTTTTTAAGAGCCTACTATGTCTCAGATACATTATTGACACTGGGGACATTGCAAGAGCAAAGCAAAGTATCTGGTCTAACCATTGGTTTATTTTTGCTTTGTAAAGAAGTGGGGGTAGAAATACCTACCTTGAATTTTTGTTGTGAGGATTAAATGAGATTTTGTGCATAAAGCATGTAATCAAAGTGGCCACTGGAGGCTCTGGGGGCAGGGAGAGGGAAAGACAGGTGTAATGCGGGGGCTTTTTCAGGACTTAGGAATCATCCTGAATGGCATTGCAATGACAGATATAGGCCATTTTATATCTTCCCATAACTGGCAGAATTGTGTGGGAGACAGTGTAAACTACAATGTGAACTATGGTCCATGCTCAGTGGCAATGCCCCAGGATGCGTTTATCCATTGCAATGAATGTGCCACACTAATGAAAGATGTTGTTTATGTGGGAGGGTGTGGGGGAATGTGGGGAGCGGGGCTTATGGGAATCCCTGTATTTTTTGTGTAATATTTGTGTAATCTAAGTGTCTTTAAAAAAAATAAAAAATATATATTTTTAAAAAGTGCCTCCAACATAACTAATAATAATGCCATTACCACCGAGAACAATAGCATTAAGGAAGTAAGTTAGACTTGTGGAGAATCTTGGAGGAAATCATTATTTACATTCTACTAGCAGTAGCAAGGGCGGTGGTGGTTAGGAGACAGATATAACCAAATAACCTAAAAATAGTATGATAGAATCTAGAAATTCTGAGAAAATAATTAAAGCATGGAGAGGTAGACGGGGTAAAAGAGGTACATGAGAACAAAATGTCTACAAGCTACTTCAGTAGCACATATAACTACAAATGTAAAAATCCACAGGAAACAAAACCCACAGAGACAATCTTTCATACTTGACAGAGTGATATCAAAGCTTATTTATAGGAAGGTTTAATGTTTTGTTAATTTTATCTTTTACATGAAAAAATATAATGTATTCTAAAAATGAAAGGTGTACAGGAACAAGTTCCAAGACATAAACCAAGTTTGAGATAAGAAACATGCCATGAAATTGACATGTAATTCAGTGCAAGTATTAGGTCTGATCTTGCAATCTAGCATCCGAAGTGTTAAAAATTAATGCCACAAGAGGACATGATCAACATGGCCAAATAAGACATTCCCTGAAAAGGCCGCTCTAGAGAGTTAGTAAGTAAAAGGACAAATCCCATTTGCTTAGAACCCTAAAGGATGGTAGAGACTGGGGAAGGGCCCTACAAATGTTGAATCAAAGAAACAGAAAATTCTCAGGTAAGAAAGTTCCATCCTAGATGCCATTTGGCTCCTGTTCCCCTAATTCTCACTCGGTCCTATGCAGCTTGCAAGACACAGAGTGGCAGAGAAGCCTGGGTTGCCCCCACCTTGAAATGTAGACTCCCCGTGGTAGTTACAATTCCACCCATATCAAGGACAGGAACCTAAGTCTGCAGAGACCCAGGGCTGACCACAAGCCACTGAGGAGTGCTGCATGCAAAAGGGGTCCCAAGGCAAAAAAAAAAAAAAAAAGAGAGGGAGACCTTGATTTAAAAAGGCTGGTAAGAACTGTTGTGCTGTCCCTCAATATGGTTTCAGTTGGCTGGACACCTAAAGGCAAAACCTACTTTTCTAAAGTCATCTGGCTCCCTGGGGCAGGATAACCTTTAGAAAAATGTTTTTCCTCTGGTCCCTTTTAGAACTACCATAAGGGTTTGTACAGCTCGAGAGGATTGGCAGTCTGGGTTTCTGGGTACAGGTGTGCTTTTAGAATGAAGTGCCTGCTCTCTGGTTGGGGTTAAGAACAGAGAAGAGAATTTGGCAGGTTGCTTAGCTAGTTGAGAGATGCCTGTGGATATTCCCAAGCCAGTATACTTCTCCCCTGCTTACGGAATGGAGGTGAAGAAGAGAGTTGGGAGGATCTGCTGTTTCACTAGATAACTGAGATGGCTATAAATGTATACCAGCATGCCTGTGAAAAGAGTACTAACACAGAAAAAGACTGGCCAACAGAAGCCTCCCTCCTTGGTGTGATGTCTTGCCTTGCTACCTAACACTGACCTCCACCCCCATTCCTCTAATCTTGACTTCTCCATCTTAATCCCTTCCTCTCATTCCCCATGCCAACAGGTTCCCTTGGGAACCGGCTTTGACATCCATTATGTCCTTAGGCAAGGGAATGTAAGGAGCTAAATTCAGTAATTTGGATGAATTATCATTAAATCAATTTAACTTTGGTTCCATTCTGACCCAGAATCCCAGTGCTAGAAAACGAACTTCTCTCTTATTTTGGCTAAAGTTTTCATCTTAGGCTACATTTTGAGGAGCTTTTTCCCATCTCTCTCCCCAAACCGTAGCATCTGCCTTAATACTGTTGTTGCTACTGAGAATAGTAGTACTTATGCATCAGACATTTTTGTGTTTCATGTCTATGATCTCCACTTATCCTTGCAACAGAAATTCAAGGTAGCTATTTTTACCCTCACTTTTTTTTTTTTTTTTAATTGTGGGTAAAAATAAAAATTTTCACAATACATACCAACATTTGCAAAATGATATATAAATGTATATGCATATATGTGCATTTGCTTACAAAAATGTTATTTATGTATATATATATAAATATATTTTAAGAGGTGCTTAGATACCCAAAATATTACACGGAACCCACTGGGATTCCCATGTTGCCCACCTCCCATACCTCCCACCACTTTTTAATAAGAAAACTGAGGAGTAGAGAAGATATGTAACCTGCAAAAATTTGCAGTATAATAAATGGAGGAGGACAACCCAAAGCCAATGTTTGAACCAGAACCTATTTTGATAAACACCTTTTTTACTTTACATCTGTCCCTTATTTTATTATTTCCAGCTCTTCCAGCATATAGGGTCATACTATATCCTCTTACTCCCCCATTCTACCAACTTCTTCTTTGCTTGCACCACCATATACTGATCCCTGTTGATAATCCATACTGCTGTATCCTCTCTTTCTATGGACCTTAGATATACCTTCCTGACTTCTTTGAATGGTCAAAAGCACCAATTTTTATTGCTCTCTATAGATTATATATTCTGCCCTCCAGATCCTTCCTAACTGCACAGCCTGCAAACCATTCACAATAGGTGAGTCTATTTCTTCCTTCTGGTTCCTTCCTATCCTTCCTGTTCCACTGCCTGCCAAATTTAGTCATTATCCATCACATGTCATAGATAAGTTAGTAGTCAAATCCATGGAGGAAGAAAAATCTCTTCTTTCCAGGCAAGGCTAAATAGAGATAATTTCAAGGTATAATTCAAAAGTTAAGACTAACACAATTCTTTACATTTAAGTATTTTACTTTTAATTGTCCAGTTAAACCTGTCTATTTGTTGTCTTCATCAAAGTCATTTTGAGATATAATCTTTCAGAGGATGGGGAGGGTTAAAACTTGATGTAATAGAAGCCTAGATATCAGTGCTGGAAAGGTTTTAGAAAACATGCAGTTTCAATCTCCTATACAAAATTCTGGCAAGTGAGTGTCTACATTTGGTTGAAGATATTCAGGAAAGAATAACTTGCTTTCTCCCCAAGTATTATATTTTATTTCATTGGAGTTCATTTTAGTTCATTGGAGATGTTAGATTGTCCCTCTTTTGCACTGAAGTTTAGCGGTTCACACAGTAAAAGTCTCACCAAAGACTCTCGCATTCATCTCAATCAGAGCTCTCCAGATATTACCCTCAAGTTAGTCTGATCAGAATCTCCTATGGTGCTTCATGAAAACGCATATTGCCAGGCCCTGTAGCCTGACCTACTAAATCTGAACTTTAGACTGGTTTCTCTCATCTGCATTTTTGACTCGTGCCCTAGGTTTTTCTTATATGTACCAAGGTCTGAGATCCTCTGCCTTATACCCTAAGTTCCTCAAGGATGGGAACAAAATCTTATTTGGTTTTGTATCCCCAGCCCTTGGCCTAATGGTTGATATATATGGGACTCAAAAATGTTTCTCTAAGAAATAACTGAACAAAAGAGTAAATAATTAATTAATGATATAGTTCTAAAGCTTGAATATTACCAAGTCCCATTAATCTCCACTTCAAGTTAAACATCCATTTTAAATGGAGACAAACTCATATGCTATTTAAAACTGCCAGTTACAGACAGATCTGAAATTTTACTCATTTGTCCTAATTCTCTCTAAGCCCACTGATCATCTTCCTTCCCAGATTCTGAGGAATCTGCCTGACGGTAGGCAGGGAACATGTTGTGGTCTATTTCTCTAGTCTCATTTCCTGGCACATGGTAGCGGGTAACACATAATTGCTGAAAGATTTTGTTTTGAAATTTTTGTTGGTCTCTTTCTCATCAATAGTTATAATCTGAGTAGTTGGGTCTCCATCCTGATACCTGAGATTTTAGTTAATTCTTTGTCCTGACAAACTGTCTAACCTCTAGTCTCCTGGTATAGAGACTTAGATGTCTTACTAAAATACTCAGACAGGACACCTGACTCTAAATACATACACACCTAGCCCAGTGGCTGGGTTTCTGTCAATTGACGCCTGACTCTCTTATAGCTGCCTTCCCAGGACCCAAATAGTGAGTGCCTCTTCTTGTAGAATTCACATCTGTGGCCTATCCACAAGCACTCCCTGAAAGGAACTGCTTGCCTGCTCCCATTTTCTATTCCTGTTTCCTCTGAATACCTAAGCCCTAACTACCTCCACCATTCAAAGATCAAACTACAGATTCTAGCTCCACATTGGCTGAACTGTTGCACTCTAAGGATAGACTATCATAAATATTTTCCCCTCACAACTTTATTCATTTTCAGTCCATGGACTAGAGAGCAATGTACCTAGCAAATAATGAAAGTCTGGGGAATTATTTCTGAACTTTGATTTGAGAGCCCAGAGTTTCTACTCTATTCTCCTTTTCCAATTGTGCTTTAGATTTGGAGCAATCCAGAAATGGACTTGAAACCAAGCTTTTCTGTTCACACCTGAAAAGTTATGTTTAGGAGTAACTTTTAAAGTAGAAATTCCATCTGTATATGGGAATAATATTGATGTGCCATGTGGGATTTTTGTTGGGATGCACTGGAATAATGTGCTTAGCCAGTGCTAGATATGTAGAAAAGGCTTGATAAATGGCAGCATTGCGAGGATCCTTTTCTGTGTGGCTCCTCTACAGGAGACCAGCAGCACCTTACAGATGGCAACAGGGTGTTAGGAAACAGTGTGGGCATTTTTCCATTTCCTCTAAGATACAAATGCATCTGGATCATTTTTGGTGCATCTCTCCTCTTGCCTAAAAATAGAACGCCTTCTGCTTTATGCCAGGTACTACTGTTATTCCATTAGCAGCCTCACTGAAAGCCCCAAACAGTTCAGCAGAACGACTGTGTCTACAGCTTGCTCTTTGACCCCCTAAGGACCATAGGGGCTGAATTTCATTCCTCTCACTGGTAAAATGGGCCACACATCCCTCACATCTCTCCTCTTATATTTCCTACTCCTTTAATAAATACAGCGCTCTTCTTTAGATAGGAGGAAACATGGGAATCACCATGGCTATGCTTATGATAACTGATCAATCAGTTCATTCATTTCAAGGAAGTGACTAATTATAAGGAACTTACAAACATACTGAAAAACAATTCATGCCAGTTGGGAAATTCACATTCTGATTTCTCAATATGAGGAGATAAATAGGTGGCAGCCTAGGACAGTACTTTGTAAACAGCACAGTAAATTTCAATATTTGGCCCTGATAAAAACTCTAATTAAAAAAGGAGCTGCTTCCAGTTTTTTCTCCTAAGTATAAGTATCCTGGATTTGGCTAAGCAAAGACAAAAAATCAAGGCTTTATTATGGTATGGTAAAACTAATAATGATAAAAAATATTACAGCAAAACATAGGACTGAGGCTAATATAGGCATCCACGAAACAGGCCACTGGAGACTTTGAGGAGGCCCTGGCAGAGGAAGAACTGCAAAAGTTCGTTCATTACTCATGTCCCTGAAGCTGCTTGGACAGCTCTTCCCTCTGGAAAGTCCCCAGCTGAGTCCAATCCTGGAGTTCTGTGAGAAGTATAATACCTGGGACCAGATGGTCCCTGGAGCCAAGTTTATGTGTATTTAAAAAGCAGTGCCTTAGGAAGCAGATGTGGCTCAAGTTGTGGGGCTCCTATCTACTATATGGGAGGCCCTGGGTTTGGTTCCTGGGGCTTCCTGGTGAGGGCAAGCTGGCCTGTGCCGGTGGAGAGCTGACAGTCCGCGCCTGCAGAGAGCTGGCACAGCAAGAAAGGGAGACAAGCAGACACAGAGGAAGTGTGCAGCGAATGGACACAGAGAGCAGACAGTGAGCACAAACAGCGGCGGGGCAGGGGATAAATAAATAAATAAATAAATGAATAAATAAATGAATAAATAAATAAATAAATAAATAAATAAATAAATAAAGCAGTGCTTTGACACAAATACAGGGAAAGGTTCAAGAAAGAAAATACAGCATCCTGCTGGAGGACTTTCTTTCCATACTGATGGAAAAACCTGCTCAGATGTCTAAAGGGTACTCTGCCTCCTCTGTTGCCTCCTTTATCCAGTCCTGGTGGAGGAAACTGAAAATGAATGCCTTTACCTGATGCCTTGATCCTTATAAGCCTGAACTTCATGAAGCGAAGGATACCAAACCTTCTCTTTAGCTCTTTCTTAAGCCAGTTTGGACACTCAGTTTTTCACATTGGCTCCTAAAGATAGATAACATGAGGAATCCATGTGAACCAGTGAGACCAGGGGCTATGGGAGTTCCTGCCCACCCATCTTCCCTCTGCCACTACCTCCTTGTGAAGCCATAGTCCAGGAAGTGTTACCAGCACCCTGCAAGGTATATCCAAAAGCTGGGCCACCATGGTTTTGAGAACTCCACTAATTAAAAAACAAAGAATTTTGCTATTTCAAAATACATAATTTTGAGAAAGAATCTTAACTTCAAAAAGTCAGATTCCTCACCTGTAAAATAAGTATTAAAATAATAATGACGAACTCATTGAGTTCGTATGCAAAGCAAACGAGATAGTGCATGTAAACTGCCTGGCATGGAACTAGTTCAAAGAACAAACTCAAGCATAGTGTTCATCATTATCCTATCTTCCCCTGGGGCTCAGAAACCTCTGCTCTCCAGTCTGTATCATAAAGGGCTCTGCCCTATCTTATTCAACCCAGTTTTTACCAAAGAAAGCATATTAAGGTCTTTGCAAAATAAATATTCCATTGATAATGTGGTGGCTTTGAAAATGTGCCACTCAAAATGCGCTGCTCAGATCTCCTGCTGTGGGAATCATAACACCAGCCCCCGCAGGGCCCTTCTGGTTCTGTCCCTGCATTCGTGTCAAGACTCCACTTCCTATAGGCTGTGCCCCGCCAATGGTTGAGCATGGTGGGAGTAGGAGAATAACAGAGGCCATCCTGTGTGACACCGGATTCTTTTAACAAACGTTTTTGGCTCTAGGACTCACCAACAGCCTGGCCAAAACTTTCTTAGAAACATGCCTTCCAATCTCACTCTTCTTGCCCAGTCCTCTTTCCTTTGCCCTTTCTTTCACAAGTGTCAAAACTTTATGGTAGTCTACAAGTTCCCCCTTCCTTCTCTGTCCCTCTCCCCTTTTTCCGTCACAGGCATTTCCTCAATAAATATTCTGCAGGACCAAACTGACACAGATGCCCAGAATTTATTTATATAGATCCTCACCTATTAGGCTTGACCTGCCTTGTCCTCACTACTGGCTCTAGTTTTCAACCATGTCTTATTGGTTATTCAATATAAATCCTTCAATCTGACACACAATATTGATTTTTCAGTCCTTTGAACTCTGCTATAATTTCAAGCTATAATATTACCTCCTTTCCACAAAGCAGTGTTTCTACTGCTCTTATCAGCAATACCTTTTCCCCTCACCTACACCCAACCCAGGCTACTGTAATCACTGGTGCTTCCCCTTTTGTAGACTTCCCAGTGACTGCCCAGATTCTTGATAAAGTCTCTCTTGAACTCATGGTGGCCTTCCAAAATAATCTGTACAAATAAGGTAATAGTCAGGGTCCACCTGATTTCTTAATGGTACTGATTAAAAGGAGGAAAAATGCTGAGTCTAAGAAGGATCTTAGAAATTACCTTTTTCAATTGTGAATCTTTAAAGATGAGGAGTCTAAGGACAAAGATATCAAGTGTCTTTCCCAAGGTGCTATAAGGAATAAGGATGGGATAAAAGAGAAAATATTGTGTTCCCAAAGAAATGAGGAGCTCAAAAGAGCAGAGGTAACAACTTTTTTTTTTTTTAAAGCCTCATCACCCATAACCAAGGGAAATGGGAAGAAATTTGAAGGCAGCCAAGTGGGGACAAGGATTCTAAAAGAGGAAAGGACACACACTTTTTAAGGAGTTTGGTGTAAAAAGAAAAAAAAAATAACTGCTAATAAAATCATTATTCAGGATAATGACCTAGACAATCAAGTCCTTAAAAAGTCAGTTTCAGCAATCAAAGGCTCTTGTTTGGACATTCAGCTACAGGTTCAAATATAATGAATGTTCTGATAATTACCATGTGCAAATATAGTAACACAGCACCTCCAGGTCAAATATAAATTTTAAGTTAATGGATATTGTTTTTTCCTCACAATAAAATTGGATCCTTTATCCTCAATTTTATTTTTTCCTGTAAAAAGTAATGGAGACAATTCTTTTTTTTTTCAGGGGAAAAACATTATCTTTTTTTTTTTTACCGTGAACAGTTTTGTACTCAATATTAACCATGTATTAGCACCATGTATTTTTCCTCCACAAATGGACAGTATGTTTAATTACTTAATTTTATATTGATTATTTGCATTTTTTGACAAATGTTCTACAAACTCTAACAATCATTATGACACACTCAACTGTCAGTAAAATTTTTGAGCATGCTTTTCCCAATAAATTTATAATGATTTATTTATACATTATACATAACTATTGTACTAAATGAACATATTATGTATAGTATAAAATATAAATAGAAATCGTGTTTTAAGGAAATATGAAATAAAAAATATTATCAGACCTATTTTTCTGGTCTCTCTCTAATGGATCTTGAATATATTACTTTTTATACCACTGGCCTATGTCATGAAAGTAGAAATAAAAATCCTCTATATTACATCAAAACAAAATTCCATTCACTTTTCTTTTCTTCATATTTACACTTCCATCAGGTTAAATTCAAACCATTTTCTTCTGTTATTCTATATCTTGACATTGTCTTATTTATGTAGTCTAATCTCACAACCTTCAATGCACATTAAGGGGTCACAAACAGCTTGACAATGGTGAAATTCTACTTATAAAGATACTCTATGACCTAAACAGTGATTTTAAAATATCTGAAATCTAATGTCTATATAAGGACAAGAGCTCCCCTGATTTCCATAACCCCTATTGCTCCTTTTCATCTCACCTGGCCACTCATCTCGTCTTTTTTATTCGTTTACATTGTAGCACCTATTAGATGGCCGTGGATTCTTCACTCTCAACTTTTCCCAACCAATAGTGAATCTATTTCTCTTCCGAATCTGGGATAGCCCTGTGATTTGCTCTCACTGATAGAATGCAGTGGAAAGTGGTGCTGTATAAACTAAAGAGATATGTAGTTTCCATTTTCACACATTTTCCATTGGAAACCAGATGCCAATCTGTAGAAAGGCCAGGCCACATGGAATGGTCACATAGAGGAGGACCAAAGCACTTCAGGAAACACGTCATCTGAACTCCTAGCTGACAGCCATCACCAACAGTAAACCGTTACAGTAAACAGTAAACAGTAAGCCGTCTTGGACATTCCAACTGATTCAAGCCCCTGGATGGCCACATCTGCATGGGGAGCAGAGAAACCATCCACCTATAGACTTCTGAGAGATAATAAATGGTGGTTGTTCTAAGCATCAAGTACTGGGTGGTTTGTTACACAACAATAAATAACCAAAACATGCATTATCTTTAAATGGCATGTGAATTTGTGATACCTTCCGTACACAAACTCTTTATTACAGTTGGTTTGGTCTTTTCAACGGATACTAATTTTGTTTCACATGCACATTCTCCATTTGCTTGTGATATTTTTTCCAAAAGGTTTTGCACACCTATGTAAATTCTAACGATCTTTTAGGGCAGAACTGCATACATATTCTAGATCACATGTCTTAAGTAAGTAATATGGATGAATTCTTTCATCTCTCTAAATCCTCTCTTTATCTATACAATGTGCATCTATTAGTAACTATATATCAGGGTTATTAGGAAGGTTAAAAGACATAAAGCATGTAAGGACATTAACACAGTGCCAGGCTCATAGCAAGTATTCAGTGAAGGCTATAATTGAAACCCCCTTCAACTATTTAAACAGCCTTTTCTTTATCCAATCTAGTGTTCTTTGGCTTAGTGTTCCTTGTGTCCAGAACTCTGTCATCAAAGATATGAATAATTTCTTTTCCATCACTTCAAACTTTGGCTCTAAATAGATGAATGAAGGGAGTGGCTATCAAATAGCTAAGATTCACTTGCCAAAGGGGAAATATTTTGGTCAAGTTAAGCCTTACAAATAGTAGAAAGTCAATATATTTGTTGAATTAATAAAATGAACGAATGAACCAGGAAGCACAGCTGATGTTCACCTCAAAATGGGAAAAACAATAGTTTGGATGTTCCATGTATTGTAATGTGTTATCAATTCCTCATATTTCATTCACAAATTGGACTATTAACCAAATCAGTTATTTGGAATTTGCACAGTGTAAAGACATATTACAAAATGTATAATAAATAAATATGTATAAAGTTAAATAAAGGTCTTAAATTTCATCAAATCCCTTGTCTAAGAAAGGTCCAATGGAATCTATGAGAGTCTCTGGGTAGTTTTAATGATGTTGTTGTATAACCTAAGAGAAAGTCTAGAAGATGCTAGTATTTCATACCATTCACTCTTATCTCACATCTCCCATCGAATAAGAGTTCTAGGCATTCCACTGATCCCCAAAATGAGCAGTAGCAAAGGAGGTGACTCTTGTGGGGAAGAGGCAAACACAGATCTAAGTACAAATTCAAGATAGAAGCTTAGAAATATAGCAATCTCTTGCTTATAGAAAGTAATTGTCCCTTGAAAACCAGATGTTTTATATAAAAAACAAGTCAAGCAAAGCAGAAAACAATACCCAGAAGTCTATTTTCCATTATTTTATATGAGCAAAAATACAATGTGTTGTGCATCCACCCAAAACTCTCAATAGACTTTCTAAAATATGACTAAAACAGAGAAAGAATGCTGATAGAGTACTAACAAACTATCATGTTAAGGTGCAAAACACTTAGAATGCAGCTTTGTGATTGTCAAATGATTAATATAGTTATTTTAAAAAACAGTTATACTTTATGAGCAACATTTTCAGTTCCATTGCAATCACTTTCTCACTAGCTTTGCTTACTTTACCACAATTTTGTAATTATTTTCTTGTGTTTTGGGGATCACCTTGTACAATAACTGGGAAAAGCTTGGCAACAATACAAAAAGAAAAAGTCTGTGTGTGACACTGTGAAGCTCTCTTAGCACCAGCCACATCCCAGAAACATATCCCCTTTGTGGACCCTAATCATACTTTATACTGTTTGAAATATTTATCATGATTTTGATATTTTCTTAATTGCTTTTTGTAATATAACTCAAGGCCTTTCCTAAATATCATTTTGTTTAAAATGTTGGATTGTGATCTAGAGACGTAAATGAAAATGTACTGATGCAAACATAGGGTGAAAAATGTTTCAGTGAGTTTTGTAAGCTCCATGAACTTTGGATATTGAAAACAAGATGTATTCTATCAGGAAATATTAACTGGGCAGGTACTCCATATTAGTTTCCAGGCTGCTAAAACAAATATACAATGGGTTGGCTTAACAACAAGATTTTTTTGGCTTGCATTTTCAGAGGAAAGAAGACTTGCTTCCTCCCAGGATTGGTATTTTCTGGCTGACCAGCAATCTTTGGGGTTCCTGGCTTTTCTGCCACATGACAATGCCCATGACAATGCTTTTCCTTTCTCTTCCAGCTTCCATTGACTTCCAGTTTCTGGTAGCTCCCTGTGGCTTCTTTCTCCATCTGATGTTTACTCTGTTTATAAAAGACTCCTGTAATCCAGATTAAAACCCAACCTGATTCAATGAGACCACACTTTTACTAAAATAACATCCTGAAAAGATTTTATTTGCCATTGGTTCACACCCACAAGAATGCAGATCAAGACAGACCAAGAACATGCCCAAACTGGGGTACACAATTCAATCTACACTCTATGGGGCAAGACTATATGCCCTATAAGATGTTGCCTAGAATTATAAGGGAATAATGTGCATATTGAAAATATCTAAATTAATGTCGACTTTTTTTTGCCTCCCAGCATCAATCAATTCCTTCCTTTTTAGTAATATATATTGTATTTCATTGTATGTCTGTATGATTTAAATGAGACTCACTATACCTCCTGGTTCCTAGGTGAGAAAGAGACTCTGTCCAGGCCAATCACAACACTTCAGAAACATCTGAGTCCAGCTACTCCTCAGGACAGTTATGCTTGGAGTTTTGGGATAAGTTTTTTTTTTGTTTGTTTGTTTGTTTTGTTTTGTTTGCATAAGCTACACTGAAATAAAATACAAGAGGATATGTAAGCAAGACTGTGGTAACATATAAACCCTGTAGACTCAGTGGCTTAACAAAAGAAAGATTTATTTCTTGATCACACAAAATCTAATTTGGGTCAGGCAACACTGGGTCAGCTTTTCTACATGTAGTGACTTGAGGATCCTGGCTGATCTCAACATGTGCCCTGCACTATTATCACCAAAGGGGAAAAAGAGACAGCAACATGAGGTGACACATTGTGTATTTAAATGCCTTGGAGTAAAAGTGACGTAAGTCACTTCTGTTCATGTTTCATTGGCATGAAATTTAGGCTTTACCTAAATCAAGAAAGTTGAGAACTGGAAGCTTCCTTTGTGCCAAAGAAATATAGGAGAACCAAATACTGTGAAAAAAAAAGTCATTTCTACTATTGGATATTTTTAGTGTCCTGACTAATATAGAAGTAATAATACAGTAAATTATAAATATCTTCTTTGCCGTAATCACTTGCTGGAAAGAGTATGGACAAAGAAAGTTCTGAGGGTGAAATGTAGTAACAAAGGTGAAACTGATTCTCTTTGGAAACAGTAGGATCTGTATGAAACATTGTATAAATGCCAAAGGTGACTTACCTGAGGGATGCACACTAGCACCATTCTTTGTGTCACTTTTCAGAAATGATACATCATAAGATACAGTATGTCTTTGCACTCAATGTACATAACCCAGCATCTGATGATCACCCACTTTTGGTTCCCCATCCTATCATCAATCATACTTTTCATTTGAAAAATTACAATGGCAACTCAGGCTCAGCTGTGAGGTACAAGACTTAAAGGTTTCATTCATCTTTTTCAGCTCTTCCATCAACTTTGTTGCTATTCTCAGAAGCAGCACCAGCTTCTCAGCCACAAAGACATGGTATTCTGCAGTTTCACATTTTCAGCTCCATCAACAAATCCTAGCAAAAATTCCACTCCATTCTGACTATCAGTCCTCAAATCCAGGGCCTTATCACTTAGCTTCTGGTTTAATTCAACATCCTAACTTCAAGTTCTCTTGACATTAGGCTCTATTCTCTATGATCTATCTGGCACCCTTGCTAGACCAATTTTATACAAGCACTCAAAACATATTCTTTCATATTATTTTTTTAATTCCTAACAGATCTCTGTTTTCTATCAACCCAAATCTAAACTTCAGTTCTTCATTTTATTAGTATGGCCACATCCTTTCTACTTACCTAATGGTGTATTCTTCCCAAAATTTATCCCTCATTTTAGTTTAAGCCGTCTCCAAACAATCCCTTGTGAAATATTATAGGTAGGGTTGGCTTCAAAGCCTGTTAATTCTGCTGGAGAAATCTGGTTGGGAAAAAAAATATCTTAGACCATGAGTCCAAGGAAATACTCCCAGCAGTGGACTTGGACTCCAAAATGAGTAACCAGCAGTCTACTGCTGTTTAGAGATATGGTAACTCATTCATTTAATTTATTGAGGTCTAATCTGCTAGACTAAGTACTACAGTGGGAAACTCTGGAATAATGAAAATTAAAAAACAAAACAAAACAAAACAAAAAAACAACCTCAAGGCCACATTTTGCATATAATAAAATTCACTGAAGTGTACTCCTTAAAAGGGGAAACTTTACGGTATGCAAATTGTACCAAAACAAAGTTGTTATTTTAAGCATTACATATTGATTTGGGTACAACTCTCTACCACCAGATGTATGAGCTCTACCGGTGTTTCTAAAATTTTAGTGTAGAGTTTCTCAAACTTTGCAAAGTGTGAAGGTTTGTTCATTTGAAAAGTTTAGGGTCCCACACACAGACATTACTATTTCACAAGCCTTCACTGAGGTCTTAAAATGTATATTTTTGTTAATCACCCTAGAAGACACTGTAGGTATCCCTTGACCTACAATTTTAAAAAGTAGTTAAATCACTGGTCTACCTGGCTAACAGCTCTTATGGATTCTGGTGACCAGAATGACCCTGGAAGAAAGAAAAGCATAGTAAAGTTTTTCAAGGGCTTGTGTGTGAAAGTGTCAACTGAAAGTGTAACTATGGTTATCAAAGGAAAGTGGAAGAAGGAAAATGGAATATGAGAAATGTGTCATGTTATAGCAAGCAATAACTGTCATATTCAGACATGAGTATCAGCAAATGAACCAGGATACACCAAGTGTGTATGTTGCTGGGAATGGAGGGTGAATCCCATTCTGTCTGAACATCTCTCTGGTTCTAATTTTCTAGGAATGAGCAAGCTACTATTGAGTAACCAGTACAGCAAAACTGTTCCAAAGGCCAGACTTATCAATGGTACCATATCAGTCTTAACCTTTCAATCAGCATCACTATATAGACACTTATGGAATGCCTGATCTATAGGAATGGAATCCCAATAACATAACACTCAACTGGGTTACCAATTTTGCAGGGAAGGAAGTTTGGTTATGAATTAATAATCAATAATCATTGGGTCCATTGATTGGATCACATAATGCACCACCTAGAAACTGCCCATCTGAGAGAAAAATGTCATGGGCAATGAAGGTGTAGTCGAAGCACCAACTCAGAGGCAAACAGAAGCAGTTTCAGAGGCTTCCATTCAGTTTTCTCCACAATGATAGTACTTACCTCACAGATTAAGGACCCAATATGAGACTAACTGTATCTGCCAAATATTTCAAGCCCAATTATATACTTGAATAATGAGGAAAAAGCAACTGGTGTGTCCTTGGATCTATTGGACACACTGCAAGAAAAACTTCATCCAAGATACATTTGCCTATACTTTAATTGGGGGTGGGGGGTGAATAATGACACTTTGGGCCTCAGGGCATCGGTGTCACTTCAGTAGTCCTCAAAATGTCTGGATATTTCCCTTTCTCCAGTGTACAGTCATATGAGTAAGCTATCAAATAAAGCTCTCTGATTCTCACACTTAACTTTTACCTGTTTGCTATTCATTCTCAGTGTCATGATCTCTGTCAAGGTATCAATACCATTTAGTAATAAGCAGCCAACTCCACTGTCCTTGTATGAATTATTCCCTGCATACCTTTCAAATGTCTGAATCATCCTGCCAACAAAGAGGTTTCCCTCCATTGGGACATATTCTCAGATTTCAAAGAGTAAAATGTTTAGCACGTGAGCTGCCACCTTTTGTCAGGGACTCTGTGTGTATGCCATAAACCACTCAGAATGATCATCTTTCCCAGATAGGTAACAAGTGATCCATTTTATTGACCACTTTCAAGGTACCTGCTGCAATCTGCTTAATATCAAGACTTCTGAGAATCAGAAGCAGATGCAAAGGAAAAATTAGAAGCTCAAGAAATTTGTTTGGACAAAGAGAGGAAGTAGAAGAAAAAAACCCTTCAGAATGATATGCAATGTGGACACTTGTAAATGGAGGAGGAGATTGGATAGGAAAAGTCTCTGTCTCCAGTGTGAAAATTTCAGTCAGTCCCATGTGGAGGTTCAGAGTAAATATTGCCCATTAGAGGAGCCCCACTTTGAGCAAAAATGGCCAAGCTGTAGTAACCCTATTATGCTCAGACATGAGCTGGGAAACCAGTAGATCTTGAAAGCTCTTTAGTTAGAGGTTGTCAGTCAACTACATTCCTCAGAGCAGAGTCTCTCTTTTTTTTTTTTTATTTTTAAAGGAGCTTTAGATTATACAAATGTTACACCAAAAATATAGGGGATTCCCATATACTCCACTGCCCCCCCTCCCATACTTTCTCCCACTAACAACATCTTTCATTAGTGTGGTACATTTGTCACAATTGATGAACACATATTGAAGCATTGCTACTAAGCATAGTCTATGGTTTACATTATGTTTTACACTCTGCACCACAGTTTTATAGATTTTGACAAAATGTATAATGGCTTGTATCCACCACTGCAATATCATGCAGAAAAATTCCGATGTCCCAAAAATGCCCCATGTCATACTGATTCTTCCATTTTCTTCCCCTCAGAATCTCTGGTGACCACTGTCTTTACAAATTCTTCCATTAGAGAATAATAATAAATCTACTTTAGTCCATAGTGGCATTCCTCCCTTATGTTTGTTCATTCCTCAGTCTTAAGGATTTGGGAATGGTAATGCCTACTCTGCTTCTGATTGAGAGGGGGCTTAGATCCCTGGGGCAGATGGATGGACTGTCTTGCTTTCAGTTGTAGATACTCATGACTTCTTGGGATGGGTGTTGTCCATCATCATGTTTTGTTAGTTTTTCTGAGTGAGTCTGATGACCTAGAGAGTAGGTGTTGGCTGCAACTCTGCTGAGATTCAGGGATCACCCAGCATATGAACAACCAGAAGATTTAAGTCTCTGGGACATATATTTAATGCGCATAGTGCTAATTATAGGTTCAAATAAATGGGGCAGAAAAATCACGCAGTAGGAAAATTATAAATGAGTCTAACTCTGATAAATTGGGGGAAATGGGTTATCATATATCCCAAGGTAAGTCCCACTGACATGGTGTCAATTTCCTGGGGTTGTCTGCCCTGCCTATCATATCTAGATGTCTCTAGAGCACCCAAGGAGCACCCCTACTTGAGGCACTGTTTACTGCAGCAGTCAGTGAGATCCTCCTGAGACATGCATAAGCGTAACTGCTGGAATGACCTCCCAACTCACTTTGAAATCCCTCAGCATAGTAACTCATTTGCATTTAATATTTCCCCCTTTTGTTCCAGGTCTTTCTTCAAATGCATCATTAGTTGTGCTTGGTATTAATCCCTCAATGCTAAGGAGGCTCACCACCAGGAGTCATGTCCCACATCAGGGGGTAGGTAGTGAGTCTGGCTTAGAAAGAGACCACATTTGAGCAACAAGGATACCTTCAGGAGGTAACACTTAGGCAATATATTACCAGGCCAGGTTTTGATTTCACAAAAACAAGGTTCATAAGTACAAACATAAATATCAAGGGCTTGGAGCATCAGTCTGCTCCTCCTTTGCTAGGCATTGCCCATGTACCCTAGAGATTCTTGCCATTCTATGTGAGGATGTAGTACTTCTCAGGATGGGAATTCAATATTCCATTGGTTATTCTGCAGGTCTCCACCTACCGAGACAACACCCCATGACCACATGAATATACTCACACTCCATAGAGGCATGCTCCAGGCACAACTCCCACAGACATCCCCCCACCAGGTGAAATCCTGGACAAGTGTTCCTCCCCTACTACAACGGCAATGCCTCTGCAATCCAAAACCTCCCCAAAAATAAAGTCAACAAAAAGAATAACAATAGTAAAATTTGAATAGACACTTTTCCAAAGAAGAAATACAAATGGCTAAAAAGCACAGGAAAAGATGCTCACCCTCACTAGCTATTAGGGAAATGCAAATCAAAACTACAGTGAGATATCACTTTACACACCTATTAGACTGGTGGCTATTAAAAAACAGAGAATTACAAGTGTTGGAGAGGATGTGGAGGAATGGGAACCCGCATCTACTGGTATGCAGAATGTAGAATGGTGCAACCGTTATGGAGAACAGTTTGGCAGTTCCTCAGGAAGACAAATATAGAATTGCCATGTGATCTAGCAATCCCACTGCTGAGTATATACCCAAAAGAATGAAATCAGGGACACAAACAGATATATGCACACCAATGTTCTTAGTGGCAAGATTCGTTATTGCCAAAAGTTGGAAGCAAGCCAAGTGTCCATCAATAGAAGAACGGATAAGCAAAATGTGGTATATACATACAATGGAATACTAGTCAGCTGTAAGAGGGAATGAAGTATTGACACACGCAACAACATAGATGAATCTTGAAGACCTTATGTGAGTGAAGTAAGCCAATCACTAAAGGACAGATATTGCATGACCTCACCTATAGGACCTAAGCCGATTGAGCAGACTCACAGAGCTAGAATCTGGAAGACAGACTATCAGGAGACAGAAAGGGATTAGAGAGGGGTGAGTTGATGCTCAATATAGGCAAAGCCTGTGATAAGTTAGAAGGGAGACGTTTGGCAGTGGAGGGGTGTGATGGTGGTACAAAGATGTGAGTGGGGTTGACAGTGCTGGAATGTGAGGGTGAGCAGGGTGGGGGATTGGGACTGACTATCCATTGAACTGAGGGGAGGACTGGAGGAAGGAATAGGTGAACACTGGGGATTGTATGTCTGTGGTTGAAACCACAATGGTAGAAATAATTTTTTTGACAAATATGGCATGGTAGGGTCACTGGTGCAGGGCATTGGTGGTGGTGGGATATATGAGAAAGGGTGCATTTGGGACATGCTTCTGTGGCATATGAATATGTTCATCTTAGCATAAGGTGTTATCTCAGTGGGTGGAGACCTACAGAATAAACAAGAAAATGTTTAACTCCCATCCTAGGGAGTCCTGCTACATTCTCAAATAGAGGGGCAAGAACATCTCGAATACATAGGCAGCATCTAATAAAAGAAAACAGACCAGTATGTCAAGCCCTCAATAATAATGCAAGTAACAATTAACCTTAATCTTCAAAAATGGAAACTAAGTGGTTGCCATAGTTTCCCAGGGGAGGGGGTGGGAGGAATGGGTGGAAAATGGGGCATCTTTGGGGCATTGGAGTTATTCTGTATGATCTTGCAATGCCGGATACAGGCCATTATACATTTTGTCAGAACCTATAAAAATATACGGTGCAAGAGGTGAACCATAATGTAAACTACTGCCCATAGTTAGTAGCAATGCTTCGATATTTGCTCATCTATTGCAACAAAGGTACCATACTCAGGTAGCATTTTATTGGTAGGGGAGGATGTGGTGGGAGTAGGAAGTGGGATATATGGGATTCCCTTGTATTTTCTATGTGACTTTTCTGTAATCTAAAGCTTCTCAGAAAATAAAGTGAATAAAAAAGTAAGACACTGGGGGAACATACAGAAGAATTTGTCAATATACACAAAAGATAACAAATCTTACAGTGATGAAAGGCACAATGCAAAAAATTTTTTTATTTAAGAAATTTTTAAAATTTTATTATTGTTATTTTTTTATTGGCAGATTCTCTCTTGAAGTAAGATTTTCATGGCATACTTCAATGACTGATACAGTCTTGTACAGAGTTTGGATTTGAAGTGATTATTTTTCCCAAAATTTTATATAATGACTGTATTAGTTAGCCAAAAGGGTGTTGATGCAAAATACCAGAAATCTGTTGGCCTTTATAAAAGGTATTTATTTGGGGTAGACACAGTTACCAGGCCATAAAGCATAAGTTACTTCCCTCACCAAAGTCTGTTGCCATGTGCTGGAACAAGATGGCTGCCGACATCTGCAAGGATTCAAGCTTTCTGAGAGCTGCTTTGTTAAAAAAAAAAATAGAGATAAAAATTAACAAGATGGATTTTTTTCTGAAGACAAAATTGGAAAATATATACGATTGTCCTTTGTAAACTCCAAAATGCATTATACTTGAAATGGGGTTATCAATATTATTATTATTTACAATGCAAAGATCATAGTGCAAAGACACTCAAATGAGGTATACTTTCTGGAATCCAAGTTGTATAAGGGATTCTCTACTCAGACTGTTCTAAGATCAACCAACTTAATCTCTGGATTGTACTAAGTGATCTTCACCAATAGAGGTTAGCCACAGTTTTTTCCATCTATCATCAGGATTAATAACATCTGTCCTACTCATTTCCAAGGGTGGTTGTGAACTTATATACAATAATAAAATTAAAGCATTCTGTACACTATACTGTGACATTGCCAATTAAAGGTTTTATCTTTCTTATTATCACTGTTTTTTGTGGTAACTTTAGAAATCAATCTTAGTTTGGCTCTCTATTTGTAAAGGCTTACAGACAGTATTCAATGGCATTATGTACTTGAACTTTAGTATCAGGAAGACTTAAATCAAAAACATTTGGTTTCAAGTCTTTTTATTCTGTCACTATACATTGGATTGTGCTATGCTAACTGTATGGTCCTAGCTCACAGTTGGTCAAAAGAGGAATTTACATGTGATTCAGAAGGCAGAATGTAAGCCGAGCCATCATTCTCTGAAAGTTGTTGCAGCCAGACACAACAAACAGCAAGGCCTGAAGAGGTACCTAGCAGGTCCAAGCTGGCCCATTCTGTCCTCTGCTTCACATTTGGCTACTGCTGGACCACAGGCTCTGCTGGCCAACAGCAACTGCAGACCCAACACCAGAGGATTAGCTCTGAATCCACAAAATGGTAGCTTCACCTCTGTAGAGACAACAGCTTCCTACCAGGCAGCAATTTCCATAGACTCCAGCCAAGTTCCCCTATGCTGCCCAACTTGGCTCTGATCTATTTATTTACACCAGTGGAAGGCAGACTGGAAGCAACTATTACTCTGACCCTCTGACTCCTGCTTTCCAGACCTCTACTTTCCCATCTCCTCCTACATTTGTGTAAATTGTAATTTCGATAATAAATACCTAATTCCCAAAAACCTTATAGTGGATCTCTTTTCCTGACTGATACAAAAATTCTCATGCCTGCTGCAATGTGCTGGACAGAGTTGATATCTACCCAAAGCTAAATAGGTAAGAAAGTATAGAAACCATAGGGGCATCAATTTAAAACCAATAGGGACTTAATTATTTTTCTTTTGATACATGGTTTTCATTATTGGTAACATTTGGTAGTCAAGTTTAGTATTTAATGCCCTTGAGTGCTCTGAAAATTTAGCCTTGAACAGCAAAGGACCTTAGGAACTACCTCCTCTATGTTCTTTTTTTTTTAAATATATTTTTTGTTTATTTTTAAAGAATACTTAGATTACATAAAATACTACATAAAAAAATATAAGGGATTACCACATGCCCCACTCCCCACACCTCCCATTTTCCCCACATTAACAACTTCTTTCATTAGTGTGATACATTCACTGCAATTGATGAACACATTTTGGAGCATTGCCACCACTAAGGATGGATTGCAGTTTACATTGTAGTTTACATTCTCTCCCACTCAATTCTGTACGTTATGGCAGGATATATAATGGCCTGTATCTGTTGTTGCAATGTTATTCAGGACAATTCCAAGTTCCAAAAGTGCCCCCATATTACACCTCTTTTTCCCTCTCCCTGCCTTCAGCACCTCCAGTGGCCACTGTCTCCACATCAAAAATATAATTTCTTCCATTGCTAGAATCACAAGTTTATAGTAGAATACCAGTAAGTCCACTCTAGTCGATATTTTATTCCCCAATTCTGAGGATTCTGGGATGGTAATGCCCACCCCACCTGTAATTGAGAGGGGACTTCGATCCCATATGGCTGATGGATGGGACTCTCTCGCTTGCAGTTACAGACTCTCTCGGTTCCTTGGTGTGGTTGTTTTCCATCCTCACCTCCTTGTTAGTGGTCTTCTCTATGTTTTTTTGAGACATTTGAGGGGTCTGACATCCAGAGACATCAAGTGATTTGTCTAAAGTCTCTCAGAGTCAGTAACTAGCAGAGCTATTAAAGGCAGACTTGTTAAGCCCTTCCCTCAAATGACCATAAGGGAATTCAAACTATCTTATACAATGGACTCATTTAAGTCAGAATATCTGTGTCTACGTTTTCAACAGCTTCCTTTTTTTACCCATATTCTATTCCTTATACTTTTTCCACTTTGTCTTTGTTTCCCAAGCTACCAGTTTCTGTGCTTTCTATATGAATTGCATTGCTCTTTTCTGACAAAACACATACTAAGATTTATTCTCCCCACCTCATTTTGACCTCAAATAATAAACAAAAAATAATAGACAAAAAATTCAGTCATATCAGATATTCAGTGTGTGTCTTATAACATGCTCTATTAGTAATATTCATTCTGTGTTATCTTTCCTTACAGGTTGCTATTTCAAAGATAATGAAATAGGGAAGAGTTGGTGCAGATTGGGTTCTTTACAAATAAAACCATCAGATGAATGGAGCACTGAAATCTATTCAGGCAAACGGAATACACTCCATTGTAACAAGATGCCAGTACATGCTGATGAGCGCCCATCTGAATATAATTGTTAGCAGTTTCAGAGGCTTGAAATACCTTCAGGGCAGCCTTTTCTTAGGTCAGCATTGGAAAGTTTTAAAAATGATGCATTGCTCCTTCAAAACTCATTGGTAATGCAGTAGCCTTCTCCAAAATTAAATTTTGCCTTGCCAGAGAAAGATATGTTTCACAAAGCACTTTACCTGCCTCAACTTTTTCTTTTACCCAGGAGATTCTCAGTATAGCCTACATTTTTTTAATAACTAGATATTGGTAAATGCTGGCATTTATTTTATAAAGTTTATTAACTGCAAGTTCAGTTTTTCATTATTTATTCTAACAACATTTACCAACTGCCTTCTGGGTGCTGGACTCAGTGGAAATGTTGGGAGCATGGAAGGACAGAAATAGTCCATTAGACTCTAAATTTTGTGAGAGCAGGATCTTGTCCATCTGATTCACCAGTATATATTCTATGCCTAGCACTTAATCTGATACAGGACAAGAGATCAATAAATACGTTATTTATTCATTGAATGAATTAATGAATAAACGGTCCCTGGTTGCAAGCAAATCACAGTCTGGTAGAAACAAATTATTTGTGATAAATGTGTTGATAGCGATATAAACACAGAGTTGTGGGAACTGAGAGGAGAAAAGGTCTCAATGATATTCTGAATTCAAGAGGTCCACTGTGGAAAGTGAGTTGGGTGCCTTTCTGGACAGTTGAAGAAAGAATTTTACCTACACAAAACGATGAAGGAGATCAGCATAGAAGGGCACTAAGAGAGAAGAATGTTAAAATGTAAAAGGACCCCAGACATGCAAAATGCTACTTTCAATATTTGACATCACTCAGGGACCCTCCAAAAAAGAAAAAGAAAAAAAAAAAAAAAAAGAAGGAGCTGAGATTCCTGAGAAGTAAATGGTTTTGCAAAAATCTGAGAGACTTTACAGAATAACAAGGAGGCCTTTTAGTCCAACTAACCAGCCTTGCTTGAATGTATTTAAGCCTCTGCCAAATAGATGCAACAATAAAAAAGAAAATAAAAGGTGGCAAAAAGACAACCAATCAAACAAACAAAAACCACTGCACTTCATTACCCATATCCCTGCGGGCTTTGCCACTGAAATAAGGGGTTGAGTATAAAAGGATTTGGCAAGGCATCTAAAGATTTGTGTCCTGGCAAAAAGAGATAGGGAGCAAATCAGCAAGTTCGTACTATTGGGCTGTTGCAGCACTTTGTATATTTACAATAAGGTCTAAAATTACAGTATCTTCTGGTAAATCATAAACATTATAAATTCAGTTAGAAAATCAAGAATATCTGGAGTAGTAGGAAAAATATGAAGCTTAAATCTAAAATTAAACCCATGAGTATAAACAATTCAACCAAGAGCCAGGTGTTGGATTCAAGATTAACTAAAATTTTAGCGACTTTGGTGTTATTTTAGCTAGCAGGAATCATTTCAGGAGGCTGGAAGGCACAGCTTGCCATACCCAAGAGACTGAGCTTACACCCCAAACTTAGAACAGAGCTTTCCTGGGTATGCTGTTGGTATTATAAGAAACATGACAGCCCCATCTGCCATCCATAAGATAAGTCACTCTTTCCAAGATGTCACTGAATTTATGCCTGTAACCCCTAACTAACAGGAAAAGAAAATATCATTCTCCCCCATTTCCTTCCAAGAAAGGTTTAATGTGAAATAGTCTAGCGCTCTTTCCAGGAAGATAACCAAAGATTCCCTACAAAGATATACCAAAGTATATCAATATCCATAGACTGTAAGAAGTAAACAAAAGAGTAGCATTAACCACAATGATCATTTTAAACTTAAAATTCCCCTGTCACACCTTTGTTAATCACTTCACATGCATTAGTGTGTCATTTAATCCTGACAACTACTTTAACAGTTTAATTACAGCTGTAATCATTTAATAGATGAAAAAAAATAGCATTAGGGAATTTAAGTTACTGGTTCCATTCATAAAGATAGTAAAGTTACGGAACTGGGTTTCAACTGCACATTTTTCTAATGCCAAAATTTCATGCTCTTAACTATTCTGGTATAGTGTCTCTAATCACGTCACTCCCTTGATTACCATCTTTTGACAGCCCTCATCATCTGCAGCAAGGTTCCTAACTCTGTATAAGTCACCTGTGAATAGAATTCAAGGTTTCTATGAACTTAGATGAGAAAAAAATTTACATCTTTATTTTTACCAACCTCAGATGCACTTTAGCATATCCTTCAATTATGAATGTAGGCAAAACATTACAGCAATATTAGCAGTAGCTCCAATTTTGTCACTAATACAAACCACAGATATTTTCATATCACTTTATAGTAGCAAATATCTCAAAATATCATTTATTGTTATCAACATTTTTAGTTGTGTTAGTTGTTAAACCTGCCTCTAAATCTTGTTATTTAATATGCTAATAAAGAAGCACATTTATATCACAGGACATGCCTTCCTTTAAAATGCTAACACTTTTAAAGTGTTAAAAAAAAACATAAAGTGTTCATACCAAACACATAAAGTGTTCATACCATTAAAAAATATTCTTAGACAGGGTCCATAGTGTTCATTAAACTACCAAAAAACTGCATGGCACAAAAAAGTTAAGAAACCCTGCTCTATAGAATATAACCCAAACTCCCTAGTACGGTATCTAAAACTTTCCATTGATTATACTGGATAAGGACCAATTGCCTAACCCAAGTGGAACCCATCAGAGTCCTTACTGATTTTTTGAGCTGAAATTGAGGATTGGGTCAGCTTCTCTCTGGAGACAGACTTTGTGAAGATGTTAGGCTCTGGGGCCTTTGGTAGTTGTGTTTCCCCCAACACTGGCCTAAGGAACCTATTATCATTAAATTCAACTAAAAAAAAAAAAAAAAGAAGACTCATGGAGCAAGAGACTAAGCAGCATTTCATCCTGGCTTTAGTCATTCTTGAGCGTCAATAGAATTCTTGTGCCTCCCATAGTTTGGTTCTTGAATGCTTTGATACATACTAATATATAATATTTATTGTATATATCCAAACAATTCCAGTCTTTACCCTAAATTGGTTCAGGTTAGATTTCTGTTTCTGGCAAATAAGCAATAAAACTGTATTTTAAATTTTGCCTTCCACGTCCTACACTAAGGAGTAGGAAAAAACAATACCCAGGTGAAACTATTCTTACCCAGAATCAGGAGATCAGATTGACCTAGACATTCATTCATTCATTCATTCATTATTCATTCATTCATTCTTAAACATTTATTGAAGCCTATTTTATGTCAGAAATTATATTAAATGCTCAGAAAAGAGAAGCAATATACAATATTTGCCTTCAAGGTCCTCAGTTATAATTATCACTTAATATAATAAAGGTTCTGATAGAAATATCACAAGAGGTAAGGAAGCCCAAGCAGGAGTTCCCAATATTTAATGTACTTTGGGAATTTAGGGAAAAGGTGGGTAATAAAGGGAGGGTTTCTTGGAGAAGATAAAACCTGTGGAATATATAGTAACTGAATGAAATTACAAATCTTTCCAGGGTGGCTCAATTGTACAACTTATTTATTTTCTTTTTTCCTTATTTGTTTTATTTATTTATTTATTTATTTTGAGGTACTAGGTATTGAACCTGGTTCTTGTACATGGGAAGCAAGAGCTCAAAAACTGAGCTCCCTCTTCTTTGTTTTAATAGTCACCCATTAGTGATCCCACTGTTTTCTTCATGGGGACTAAAAGGAAAAATCTCTCTGATACCTCTGAGTCAGTTAAAGTGGGTTTTTCTTTGGCAATTAATATGCAAGTATCCTAAGAAGCAGGCAACTCCTGAAGCCGATTATATTGCCTTTGGCTTTAGCCATCAGGAATTTGTCACTTCTGGGAATCATATGAGAATGTAGTCAGGCACACCTTTCTATTAAATTTTTCTTTGGTCATATCTTATCTTTTCTCTATTCTCTACTCCATTCTCATTTTCTTCTTTTTCTTCCCATCACCTTCTGTATTTTAATTCATTTTTCTGTTTTTACTGTATTGCCTGCATTTTTATAAGTAATTACAAAATCCTATTTGGATCTAGAAATATAAAAAATAAATAATACATAAATAAAAATAAATCAGTATGGTTTAGTCACTTCCATTGCCTTTCTGTCTCTCCCCAGGCTCAACTTAAAATTCTATTAAATGATTATCTTTGAGCTTTCTATCCCCTTCCAAGTCCACCCTGTGAATTATTAATCTGCACACCCAGGTTAATCTTCCTAAACATTGACTATGTCACATCACAGCACTCCTTGAAAGCCTCCATGACTCCTCATTGTTTATAAACTAATGTTGTCACTCCATAGCTGGATTCACATTCAAGGATTTCCACCTACGGGACCTGTCTTGCCTTCACCACTTTTTCTCTCAACCTCTCCTTTTCTATCATCCTGCATTACAGCCAAATTAAATCTATCACTATTTCCTGCTTGTGGCCCTGTTCTTTCCTCCCTCAGTGCCTTTAATTAAAAGAACACCTCTACCTGGGAGCCTTTTTATTCCTCACATATCTCAGTCTAACTTATTTGTCCAGGTTCTGCCCAAATGCAACCTTTTTCATGACAGCCCAAATTCCTGATTCTCCCAGTAAAAATAAAATCTATGCTATGAGCTTTATTTTAATTCTCCTACACTTCCCGTTGCCGTTTACCTCATTCTACCTAATTTATCATTATTTAATAGATAACTCTTCTCCTATATAGTAGGAATAGGAACAGCAATTGAACATTTTACCCTGTGCCAAGCATTATGAAATATTTTGACTGGATTGTCTTATCTAATTCCCACAACAACTCTGTGAGTTGGGACATATCATTATCCCATTTTATAGGTACAAGAAATTGAGGTGCTAATATTCAGAATATCTTGTGAAAGGTGGAAATATTGGCTTTCAAACCCAGGCATCTGACTCTAGAGCTCACCCTAGTCCATGCTCCACTATTCTGTCTTCCCTAATAATAGACTGCAAGCTCACTGAGAACAGTTCTGAATTTATTATAACTTAATAGCCTGTGTAAAGTCCAACATCATGCTTTGGGTTTAATTGTTGCTCAATAAAGATTCAGGTTCTGCAGAGAAACAGAATCAGTAGGAGAATATATATACATATATATCATATATATGTAAAAGAGATATTTTAAGGAGTTGGCTTACACAAATGTGGGGGTTAGCAAGTGCAGAATCCTTCGGGCAAGGCTGGCAGGCTGGCAACTCTTGGGCAGGAGATGACGCTGCAGTCTTAAGGCAGCCTTTCTACTTCCTCAAGGAAACCTCAGTTTTACTCTTACAGCCTGTCACAAGGTTGGATGAGGCCCACTTACATCATTGAGGATAATCTCTTTTACTTAAAATCAACTGCTGAATATGCTAGCCACATCTACAAAATACTTCTATGGCAACACCTAGGGTAGTGTTTGATTCATTAACTAGGTGCTACAACTCAAACTGGCACATGCTTACCCAGGTATCACAGTGTTTGAAACAAAAATAATCTCTCCTACTTAAAAGAAATATTCGGTTCTCTTTTAGTAGCAATATCAGCTGTGAAATTTAACTTCAGATATTTACTAACCTAATTTAACTAGCTACTATTGTGGGATGCACATAATAATTGTTAGTGGTAGTTATTGGCTTTGTTCTTGCTATTAATATGGCTGCTGTTGTTACTGCAATGAGTTATGAAAGAATGTTTAGGATCCCCATTGCATATTAGAAAATACAGAGCAAGTTGTAAGATATGGTGAAGATTATGGTCTAGTTGGTTTCAAAGACAGAATTGAAGCCGCTGTCTTTTCATTCACAAACTAGGGATCAGACCAACAAAGCTTTCATATATCACCTAATCCCAAGAATCACATCTGCTTCTTTAATAAAGAGTAGAAATGAAATCCATTCATTATTGGCCTGTGACATATTTAGTAGCATTCAGAAAATCAATTTCTATGAACAACTTTATTCATTTATTTAAAACAGAAGTTGCAATGGGAAAAATTTGAAGGCAATTTATGAGCTTAACTAGTACCAGAAAATTCAAGATGTTATGCAACTTCAATTTTTAAATAGTATTTTTTTCCACCTCAAAATCACAAGCTTAGGAAAAATAACTAAGCATTGTATATGAAGTCCCTGGCTTTAGCCATTTTATGGCAAAGTTTAAAATGCTTAAGGATAATGTATTTTATTCATTCTGGCTGGAAAGATGGAGCCAGTCTAATAACAAATGCTGGTATTCCAACTTCAAAAGATATTTACTGCTAAGTCATTCCCTATTTATGAGCTATCATCCTTTCTGAGGAATAAAAAATGTTGCATTGACTATATGGACAGAAGAGGGAAAATTAAATTTAACAGCTTTGTGCAACAGACATGCCTTTCTCTAGAGACAATTGCAATTATCTTAACTATAATAAAAAGTTAATTGTTAGTAGACTTCCCTCTGCCAGATTTCTTGAAGTTCAGTCCCAAAACAAGCAGACTGCCTTCAAAGTAAATACAGATTCATTGTAGGGATGGGGGAATGTGAGTGCTCAAGCTGGAAGCAATGACCCAAGTTATTCATATTCCATTCGATCTCTGACTTTCACTGTGACTCTAAACAGATGACATATTACCTCATATTTGAACTCAACAGCTGTCTACTCTCCCTATGTCTATTACAATCCATTTCCCTAATCTTCCCCAGGTTATTCTCTTCCAAAATCTCCTACATCTAACAATAACACCATGATTTACCCAGTCACTGTGTCCTTGCATGGTCTCTACAAAGGTCTCTATGCAACTGTGCTGGCCCCTCTTCAAAGTCTTGTCCAGGTGCTAAGGAATTAGGGTTTGTTTGTTTGTTTCATATTGTCTATCCTATTCCTTCACTTGCAAATATTCTGGGTCCACTTTTCCACTTTGAGGTGTTGTCCAAAGCAAAAGGAACAATCCCAATCCCAATCACTGTGCCATGCAAACAGGAGAGTATCTATTCCTTTGATACTCTTTCATGAAAAGAGAACAAGTTACAACAGGAATAACGTATTCATCAGCAACAATATGGCCTCAGCTTGTGATGGGCTTGGCAAACTATTGAACCAGCAGTTCTTTTAAGATTGCTTAACCTTCATCTCTGATCAGCATCTTTTCGTTCTCTGGAACATAGCTGAGAAATAAGAACTGGAGTTCTGATAGCACAATAGTTTTATAGCTCATGTCACAAAAATCACCACCACTTTAATTATTTGGGTCAGTTTTATAGTTTTCACTGTACTGAAGAAATGCTGCTTAAAATGGCCCCTGGCCATTTATTGATTGTTCTCTTTGACTGTGTCATACAATTACTTTTCCAATAGAATATGAGAGAGAGGGAGGGAGAGTGAGAGAGAGAGAGAGAGAGAGAAGAATGTGAAGCCAGCTTTTGGCTAGAATTCAGGTAGCACAGAAATTCTGTTTGTGATGCCATATCAACTGGCAAGGATATTTTAGTGCTCTCTAGAGTGAAGGCAAGATCAGCCATTAAGACATGGAAGAAATCTTAGAAATTCTTTTTCTATTTTTTATCTAAAAATTTTGAGATTTAAAGTTTGTTTTATGTATATGTTTCTGTATATACACAGAATACTGGTTAAGTTGTATATATTTATAATTTATAAATAAATCCACATGAAATATTGGGGGATGCTCAAAAATGCTTTACCTCTATAAGTATGTGTGGTGATTTGGAGCTGTATGTACCCCCAGAAAAACATATTCTTAAACTTAATCTATTCCTATGACTATGAACCCATTGCAAGTAGGAATTTTGATGAGGTTACTTCAGTTAATGTGTGGTCCGACTCAATCAGGATGAGTTTAATCCTATTACTGGAGTCCTTTAAAAAGTGTAAAGAAATTCAGATAGATAACAAAGAAAAACCACAGGAAGCAAGTAGCTGAAATTCAACAGAACCCAGAAAACAGAGACCAGGAGAGGCTGCCATGTGCATTGCAATGTGACAGAGGATCCCAGGACCAAGGACCATGAGCAGCTAGCCTGAGAATGCCACAGTCTCCAGGGAGAAAGAATCATCTGATGATGCCTTGATTTGGACTTTTTCCTAACCTCAAAACTTTGAGCCATTAAATTCCCATTTTCTAAATTCCCAAATATCATTGCATGATATTTGTTTGAGCCGCTAGGAAAACAAACAATATGCTAGCAAACCCTTTAGAAACGACTGGATTAATCCATCATACATGGAAAAGAAAGATCCCAAGAGGTACAATAACATTCCTATTATTCACTTTGGTTGAGCCATTTCCCCTTATCCCTGTGAATTCAGAGCCAAAGCCATTTTTCTGCTTTTCTATATAGTCCAGTTTACAAAGGTAAAGAGCAGGGTGGGTGGCATTTCTGTGCATAGGAAACCAAAACTTGAAACATAATTTTCAGATTTTTATGTTCCACTAAACCAGAAACTTCATAGTCTCCCTAGATCTCTACTTTTCCCTCACCGCTGAAGCACTAAATGCTCACCAAGGGCTGCAGATTTTTGCCCCTAAATTCTGCCATAATCTGTCCCTCCACTTCCTTTGCCCTGTAGATTTGCCACATTGCACACTGTGGTTCATGTGAATGGCATCCCCTGGGGTTACACGCCATCGCCCTTGAATTCAGTGGTTCTGTCATTCTCTGTTACCTCTCACCTCAAATGTTGCAATTACCCTTGTCTTTTGTAGTGCCGCATTCCAATCCATCCTTCTCAGGGTTATTCATCTAAAAGGCATATTTTTCTTCTGTGGCTTACCATTACGCATCGAGATAAAGAATGTAGAATGTACTCTATCCTCCAATTGCAGATTCATCTACCAGCCTTCCCCTTATATTTCCACTCCTGAAATAGATAATTTTCTGTAGTCTCCCTCACATTCAGAAAGTTTTATCAGGTTTCCAGGTTTCTGTGCACTAACTTGTAATTTCTGAGGGTATCCGTCATTCCCCACCATTATTTGCCTATGTAACTCCTGTTCTTCCTTTAAGACTCAGCTCTCTTCTGTTCTCTTAGAGGAAGACTTATCTTAATCTTCACACTAGGCTCAGTACCCTGTTAGACTTCTATCACTTAATTTAAATTATTAAATTTATTCTCAACATATTATATTGATATTATCTGTTTATATATCATTCTATTCTCCTAGAATGATAGTTCTTTGAAGTCAGGGACCTACTCATTATTTTTGGTATCCCCAGTACCTAACATAATATAAGTTCAAAAATGTTCATTGAACTGAACTGAATGTGTGCTTTGATTTCTCTAGCATGTCATGTGTAATAGGTGATTACAGTGTTTACCTAGGTCATTCTTAAATATATTCTCAGACAACATTCTTTGGTACTTACACATGTGGGTATGCTGACAAATCGAATTTTAAAAGGCCATTTTATAATTTCAAGTATCTTCTAAAGAATGTGGATTCTTTTAAATTCAAAGTTTCTTTGTTCTGGTGAGCACTTGAGTTTGGGTTTATAAGTGTAGGGCAGGAGTCAAAGAGTGCTGAATTTCTATGTATAATAGATGGAAAAAGAGCTGGAGTGGTCAATCTGGGAAGGAGGAAAAGAGAAGCAGAAGGAATGAGAGACAGAAACATTCCAGCAAGACGGAAGACAATATGGCACTGCATAAAGAGGTGCTCCCCATTGCCCCCACATCTTCAGGCAAGATTACTGATTTACAAAATTCATGACATGACTGTATTTCTTGTGGAAACAGGAGGGAGGGACGAGGGGTAAAGGTAAGAGGAAGAAGTAAAGAAAAGCATGAGAGCAAAAGGCCATAGAAATTAGTAGCAACACTTCTCAGAAATTTGAATTGGTCAGGCATGTAATTAGCTGGGATTGAAACAAATCATATCTAGATCTCTGAGAAACAAAGATGTCCTGACTAATACCTGGAGTTATAATCCCCCATAATAGCATAATAGATAGTCTCAACACTCCATGCATTTAGAAAGACATGTCAGAAATACATTGGAAATGTCTTCAATTAAACAATACAATACATGTAAAAGGTGAAGCAAATAGAGTCTCATCAGATATCCGAGAGGACAGAGTTAATAAGGGAAGGCTTTATGGATAAATCAGGGATGAAACTTGGCCCTGACTGATCTGGAGAAATAAACTAACTGGACATAACTTAGAAAGGCATCATAAGCGGTGGAAAGAGAATAAGGAAAAGTGTAGAAGCAGCAGTTAAAAAGAAATAGACAATCTGACTAGGGCAGACGGTATATTTGAGACAGGTAATATATTTTTAATCCAAGAAATTTATCATCTCACCTCTTTGAAGTGGTATCAAATAGCTTAGCATTCTGACCAAATGCTTTCATTCAGCTATCAATCATCTCATTACCAATTTTTATGCTCTAAAAACCAAGCCCTTCTATTAAGAATTTTCAGGAATAAAAGTACCTTGATCATCTATGACAAATAAGTTCAAATTTCCCCTATGGCCCTTAACTAACTACAATATTTGAAACATGTTGCCAAGAACAATGCTTACTCTTCTTATATTTTGAAAGCTGACCCTAGCTCATTACACAACATTACAGTATGTCTAAGTCCTTGGTATCACAAGGCTCAGTTTCTCTCATTGGCTTTTGGAAGATGAATCAACTAGATGATGTTTTGTAAAACTCCATTAATATTATGTCAGTTTATATTTATTAGAACCATGGATGCTTACCACTTTTTTTCAGGTAGACTGGGCTGGATCTTCCTGCTTGTTTCTCATATAGGGCAAAAGTTAAGAGGCCCTGCAGGATGTCTGCCTGAACTCAAATCCTGCCCAGTCCCTAGAGTTCTGTTACTATTTCCTCATCTGTAAAATGGAGATGCTGATAATAGCACCTACATTGTTTGTATGGATTAAATGAGATAATTCTAATGTATGTGTATTAATTTCCATTAGAGACAGCTGTGAGAAACAAAGACCCAAAGAAAGAGGTCCAGAGATCAGTGATCTGGGCTGGTAGGCTAACTCCACCAGATCAGGGACCCACGCTCTTTTTCACTCGTTGCTCTGCAGTGTTTAGCTTCTATTCTAATGATCATTTCGTTATCCTAAAGAGCTGCTGAAAATGGAGACATCATATTAGTATTTCAGGCAGTAGGAGGAGGAACAGGCAAAGGAGAGAGAGTTATTTACCTGTAAAGGACACTTCATATGTCATACAATTGTCCCACTATCATCTGTAAGGCTTAGTCACATGTTCTACATGTGAGGGATGCTGAAGGGAACTTTTGTATAATCTTACTAGGTGTCAATATGCCTATATTTTTGAATATCAGATTTACTTATTAAACAAAAAGTGAAGTAACTAGCAGTATGTACCATATACTATATTAACACTCAATGGAGTGTGTGGAATATAATCAATGCTCACTAGTTTAGTTATTTTATTTTTAATATTATTAATTATTAAGGTTTGTCAATGCTTAACATAGTTAACCCAAATTCTAGTGTTGAGGGCCAAAATGCACTTGTTGATTAAACTACAGAAAATCTCTTTAAAGTTCACTGCCATTCAATATTTATTTTGGTAAGCATCACAATTGTTTTCTACTAGTCCTTTCCTAATTCTCTTCTAGAAATCGCATCATCCCAGTCAAATTACAATTCAGTCTACATCAGCTTAACAGAATGCTTGGGGAATAGGTCTCTTCTTGCTTTGATTTTTTAACTGGGGATGGCTGGAGAATGTCCTTTAATTCTTGTTTTGTTTTGTGTTTCAGTTCTAAAAGTAGAAATAAATGGCTATAACTTTTCCTGCCTTAATAAATATTACATTTGAAATAACACAATCTTTATTTAATATTAAATCCATGGAGTGTTTATGGTCTCTATTTTGATCAATAACCCCATTGTTTTACCCTGTAGATGTATATATCCTGTACGTGTGAAAATGGCTTAAAAGTATACAGTATACTAACCACAGGGCAGCCCATAAAAGCTTTTGTGTATATGTTAATTTAAAAAAAAGATCCGACAAAAGATTTTCTTACCTTCAACCTCATTATCATAAAAGTAGAGTAACAACTCTATCTTAGAGTTCCAATGAGTTGTATGACAATCAAATAGGATATCTTACTTCTGAAGTCACCGAAATCATTCATCAACTTTCTGGGTCCAACTAATGCTTGTCTCATTTGCATTATACAAATTATCAATACCATTTACCAATAAAATGAACCTAAAAATATTTGCCTCAAAAAGATCCACTGCTATCATTGCTTTGGAAAAATAGGAAGAGTCTTTTGGCAAAATCAGATTTATTTTTTATCCCAAACTAAGCACTTTCCAATTCATTCAATTTCCATAAATGGTCTTTATTCATAAGTTTAAACTAGATTATCATAAAAAGTTTTTAACATGGTAAATAGCCAAAATAAAATGGGGATGCTTACAAATGATTAGCCTGCAAAATTAACATCTTCCTGAACAAACACAAAAGCCATGCTTTCAATTTTTTTAACCTTATATACTCATTACTTGAGATGTGTTTAAATTACCATTACTTCACTGATGCATATACTCAGTTACATGAATTGCATACTTAGAATAAAAACTTGCCAGAAGAAAATTGTCCAAAATGTTGAGGTCACAAGTCAGCAAAATCATTTGAAATTCAATTAATAATAGCTTCAGGAATGGAGAACTTGTTCTAGTTGGAAATGGAGCTGCCCCAAAAACTACATGGTTAAATTTTTGGTATTTCTTCCAGGAATAAAATGACCTTGAAGCACTATATTGGTCAAGAATTTGGACTGGTGTTCAGAAGGGCCATAAGCATCCAAAAATAGACTTTTATAAGCATATACTCCAAAATTAATTATTTCGTAAGAAAACTACAATGAGGGTTACTCAAATTTAAAGGACTTACTATAGATATGTTAGTGTCTCATGGAAATGTTTTGTTTTGCTTTTTTTAATTAAGGGAGAGTGCTAAAAACAATAGCAAAATAGGTGATAGATTATGGATATTTTTGCAAGTCAGCTTTAAGAAAGGTAAAGGAAGGCAAAGTAAACTTTATTCAAAACAGGACTTGCAATCCTGAGTTGGATACAGAAGAGAGACTGACATATTTATGTACATATAAAAACATACATGCATACGTATAAAGGGCAGTAAAAAGGATTGATAAAACCAGCTTTTATAATGTTTTCTGCTGTGGTCTTATGTAATTGTGATGAAGTACTTAATTCTTTAAATTGGAAAAGGATTTTGAAAAATGTACTTTAGTGCACATGGTTATTTATCTTTAGCTATTTTGACTGAAGAGGTTTAAAAAATTACCTTTTTTTTCCATTTCAAGAAGAAAATCTAAAAGCATAGTGGGACCCAGGATATAAAAGTCAATTGGTACCTTTACAGAAAAATATACACACTGGACCCAGAATCAGATGCTTCTTCCATCGAGTACAGGTGCCATGTCTTAAGATATTTATGAAAAGACAATGTGCAGGAAAGATGGATTTTCTTGCCTGTGGTCATGTCCAGTGGTGTTCTAGAACTGCCTCATAATGGAACACAAGAGATAAGTGTTAAATTTTCAGGAGTTTCACCAGGCAGTGGTTAAACAAAGACACTATTAAAAATCAAATTATATAAGCATACAATTAAATAAATTATATTAAAAAGAAAAGTAATAGGGTTCTGGGAAGAGGGCATTGGAGTAGATTGCCAGGACTCAACTGTTTTACAAAAAGAGTGCAGGAAGGGCAGAAGCTGTCTGAAGCAACTGCTTTGGGGATCTGAAGGCCAGGAGAGTCCCACATGCATCATCCAGGAGGGAGTGGAACAAAGAGATGAAGAGGCCTAAATGAAAATTGTGTGTTACCTTCCCCCTCAGCAGGGATCAGTGACCACCCTCCACCCTCAAGTTGAACCCATGGCTGATTCCTGCCAAAGGAGAGGGAAGTAGGTGTTTTCCTTCTTGGGAACAGGTAGGGTGTGTTGGAATGCTGAGTGTAGTTTTTCATCATCAGGTTTAAACAGCAGGGCCCAGCTTTGAAATCTGACTCTCAGTGGCTGGGAAACAATAGCCAGAGGAATTTGGAAGCGACAACTCCATGGAACAGTTAGCTTAAGAGTGCTATTTGCTGGCAGGCCAGGGAAGTGAAGGATAAAAAAAAAGCTTTTTAGACTCTTTATTCCAAGGCCTCCTTGAATCTGATCTGTGCCTCATTTATGGGTCACTGGTCCTGCCTTGATAATTTAAACAGGGAAATTTTAAAGATTTAGAATAAGTTGAACCAAAAATCAAGGAAGAGCTGTGAAACAAAATCACCCAACTATAAAATTTCAGGCAAGAGAGAAATTGACCATCAGAAAAACTCACCACAATAATCAGATGCTTAGACATCAGCAAACAATTACAAGCCATACTAAGAAACAGGAATATATGGCCCAGCCAAAGGAATAAAGTGAAAAATCTGATGAGACAGTGTTTAAAACAACTAATCAATGCTGTTCACACAAAAATCTCCTAAATCAATTCAAGGAGCTGAAGTAAAACGTGGCTAAAGAGATAACTGATATTAAGACACTGGGTAAACATGAAGAATTTGAAAGTTTGCAAAGGAAAGTAATGACTTATGAGAATGAAAGTCACAATGATTCAGATTAAAAATATATTAGAAGCATACAAAAGCAGATTTGAAATGGAAGAAAAATGGATACGCGAATTAGAAGACAGAGCACTGAAACTTGAAGACACAAGAACAGACAGAGAAAAGATTGGAAAATATTGAACAGGGTCTCAAAAAATTGAATTATAGTGCAAAATGCACAAACATATGCACTATGGTGTTCCAGAAAGAGAAGAGAATGGAAAAGGGATAGAAAGAATATTTGAAAAATAATAGCTGAAAAATCCCCAACCCATATTAGAGACATAACAATTGATATCCAAGAAGGACAATATACTCCAAACAGAATAAATCCAAATAGACTTACTCTGAGACATGTACTATTCAGTTGTCAAATGCCAGAGATGAGAAAATTCTGGAAAAAAATAAAAAGCAATTTGTCACATATAAAGGATGCTCAATAAGACTAAGGGCTGATTTTTCATCAGAAACCATGGAGGCAAAAACCTGCCAGCCATGAATTCTTTATCCAGCAAGATATTCCTTCAAAAATGAGGATGAGCTTAAAGTTTTTACAGACAAACAGAAACTAAGAGAATTCATCAGTAGGAGTCTGGCTTTACAAAAAATTATTAAAGGGAGTGTTGCAGACTGAAATGAAAAGACAGGAGAGAGAAACTTAGAGAAGAATTTAGAAATAAAGACTATTAGTAAAGGTAACTAATAGGGTTAATTTTAAGACATTATATAGGAAAGCCAAAGGATCAAATGGACAAAGAAAGTAATGCCTTTACATTAATAACATTGAATGCTAAAGGAATGAACTGCTCAATCAAAAGACACAGACTGACAGAATGGATGAAAATATGAGCCATCTATATGCTGTCTACAAGAGACTCGTCCTAGATGTAAGGACACAAAAAGGCTGAAAGCAAAGGGTTGGTAAAAGATATTCCATGCAACCAGTAACAGCAACAAGAAAAAAAGGTAGTGTAGCTACACTAATAAATAGATTTTAAATTCACAACTGTTATGAGGCAAAGAAGGACATTATACATAAATAAAAGGGGGCAATTCACCAAGAAGAAATAATTATAAATAATTAAGTACATAACCATTCATCATTGAACAGAACATCTGGACAAAGGATCAATAAGGAAACAGAGCGTGAGTAATAGGATAAACAAACTAGACCTAACAGACATAAATAGAACATTGTACCTAGAAACAGCAGGTTATACATTCTTCTATTGTGATCATGGCTCTTTCTCCATGATAGACCATATGTTAGGTCAAAAAACAGGTCTCAATAAACTTAGAAAGATTAAAATTATACAAAGCACTTTCTCTGGTCATGATGGAATGAAGCTGGAAATCAATAGCAACAGAGAATGGGGAAATTCACAAATGTATGGAGGTTAAATAATCAGTGGATCAAAGAAGAAATTGCAAGAGAAATCAGCAATATCTTGATACAAGTAAAAATGAGAACACAATATATCAAAACCTATGGGAGAGAGGCAAGATGGCATCGGTTTAGGAGGGCACTCACTGACTAGCTCTCTGAGGGTGGCTGATTGGGGACGGGGTCCTGCCCGGGGGTCTGTGCTGTGGACACATGGAGCGAGAGGCTTGGGATATCTGTCTGGAGGCAGCTCGGTGGCATGGATTGCTCAGTAGAGATTTGTGAGTTTTAACCCTGCCCGTGGAGGTTAACACAGATGGCTGAGCCCCACCCTCATGGGAAAAGGGTGGTTTGAGCCAGGACTCCCGGTGGCAAGCCAGCGAGAGGGAGCGTTCTCCGAGAGTGGGAGGATTCTGGTGGAGGGTCGAGAGGGCTTTCCTTTCTGTGGATTTTGCTGCCTGGAACCCCTTGCAGCTTTGGGGAACAAAATAGCTGGCTTGAAGCAGGACCAGGTTGAGGGGAGTGACGAATCTACTGAGGAAGGTTGATTTACCCAGCTGCCCAGGGATACACCCCAACCACTGCCGGCAACACGGTGAGAGGGAGCATTCTCCGAGAGGGGGAGGGTTCTGACAGAAGGTGGAAATGGGTTTCTTTTCTGTCGATTTGGCTGCCTGGACCCTCTCATAGCTTTGGGGAGAAGATAAGTCGGCTTGAAGCAGCACCAGGCTGAGGGGAAAGGAGAATGTACTGAGGAAGCCTGATCTACTCAGCAGCCCGGTGACACTGAGGCTTGGCTCCAGAGGGGGCAAAGTCAGCCAATTTTATCATTCTGCACTGACTAGCATCAGAGCTTCAGCTCCCCTGGGGAGGCCAGGAAGTGGGAAGTGCTCGATTAGTGTCCATGAGCCTAGTTAGGGTCCCCTCAGTGAAGGGGGTGGTCTAGAAGAGGACATATTTTGGGTCCCTTATTTTGCCAAAAACAAAAAAAAGACAGTCACTTTAAAAAATAAAAAATGAATTTTTCTTTTTAATTTAGTTTTATAGCTAAAATCTGCCTCAAAACCTACATATAGAACCTTGAAGGGTAATTGATTGATAAATACAAGCAGGATGAGAGGTTCCACAAGGGCCCAAGAAGGAACACTGTTCTTCCTTAGATTTGTTTGACTGCTTGCTTGTATAGTTGTTTCGTTTTTCTCTATTTATTTGTTGTCTCTTGCTTTTCTTTCCTCTTTCCTCTGCCCTTTCTTTATTCTTTCATTTTTTTTTAATTAGGCACTGCTAGCTTGTCTCTTCTTTGATGTGCTTCTTCTTCAGTGGTTTCTCATTCTCTGTCCATATTAATTTTGTATCCCAAGCTATCTCTTTTCCTTCCTTCATCTTTCTGCCTTCTGCTATCTGTTGTGGTTCTTATATAACACGTTTTTTTCATTAGCCCACAACTTAAGGGTGTCAATTTCTATTCTATCTATTCTGTTTTCTTCTTTTTAAATTAATATTAACTTTTTCCTTTCAGCCCTTCCTTTATTCTTTCTCTCCCTCCTCATCATTCTAGCCTTCTAAATCATTATGTATATTCCTCTATTTGGTTTCCCAGTCCATTGTAGGTACTCTACTTTTTTCCCTATTACTCTACACTGCCTACATGAGTTAAATATTCATTTTACTAAGTCTTATACAGCCATTCATCTAATTTTTATTAATATTACTATTATCCTTCTTCCTTTCTCACATCTTTTGATTCCTCTGGCCCTAATCTTTTACCTTCAAGGGAACATAGAAAGAAGCAAGGAAATAAAATAAGAAGAAAAAGTGTCAAAGAGAAAACTTAACACACACACAGAACCACCAGCTAAATAAAACTCTAGAGCAGAGAGAGAAGCTAATCAACTGAATAAGCCCATCAAGAAATGATGAGAATAGGGGCCAAAATGGCGTTAGTGTAGGAGGGCACACATTGCAAGCTCCCAGAGCAAGGCGGATTGTGGACGGGGTCCTGCCCGGGGGTCTGTGCTGTGCACGCATGGAGTGAGAAGCTTGGGACATCTATCTGCGCGGATCAATGGGGTGGACGGAACAGTAGAGATTCATGAGTTTTAAGGCTGCCGGTGGTGGTTGGCACAGACGGCTGAGCCCCGCGGTTAGGGAGAAAAAAATAGAATAAAATAAAACGGCCACTTGGAGCCCCAAGCAGGGTGAGAAAGTTTTATTTTCTGGGAATCTGGCTGCCTGGAGCCCCTTGGACCTTGTGTGAATTGAACAGCCAAGCTAATCAGCACCCGGTGAACCGGAGGGGGGATTCTGGTCGGGGAATGGAGCTGATTTCCCTAGCAGCCCAGGGATAAGACCCAGGCTGCTGCGGAGCCAGGAAGAAGGGACACTCCCCTGAAGAGGGAGGGTTCTGTTGGAGGACAGGGAAGGGTATTTTTTTTATTTTATTTTTCGACATCGATCTGGCTGCCTGCACCGTCCCATAGCTTTGGGGAGCAGATAAGCCGACCTGAAGCAGCATCAGGCTGAGAGCAGATGCGAATCTGCAGAGTCAAAAAGATTTACATAGCAACCCGGTGACGCTGGTGCTCGGCTCCAGAAGGGGCAGAAATGGCTGTCTTTAGCACTCCGCACTGACTAATATCAGAGCTACAGCTACCCTGCGGAGTCCAGGAAGTAGGACGTGCTTGATTAATTTCCACGGGCCCAGCTAGGGTCCTTCCGTAAGGGGGTTGGTCTAGAGGAAGAATTATTTTGGGTCCTGTATTTCAATAAAAAAATAAAAATAAATAAAAAGTGAGAAGATCACTTCAATAAATGAAAAATAAATTCTTTTTAATTTAGTTTAATACCTAAAAGCTGCTTCAGGACGTGCATATTGAACCCTGCGGGGAAATTGATTGATAAACACAAGTAGGCAGAGAGGATCCACGTGGACCCTAGGGGAATCATTGACCCCCCCTTAGCTCTGTTTGTCTGCTTGCCTGTGTGGATCTTTGGCTTCTCTCTGTTACTTTCTGGTCTTTTGCTTTTTTTACCTCTTTCCTCCCCCCTTTCTTTTTTCTTCCATTTTTTAAAAAATTAGGTGCTGCTAGCTTGTCGCTTCTTTGCTGTGCTTCTTTTTCAGTAATTTCCCACTCGCTGTCTATATTGATTCTGTATTACAAACTATCGCTTCTCCTTCCTGCATCTTTCTGCCTTCTGTTTTCTGTTAAGGCTCTTAGATACAACATTTTTTCATAGGCCCACAACTTAAGGGTGTCAATTTCTATTCCATCTATTTTGATTTCTCCTTTTTTTTTTATATTAGTATTAACTTTTTCCTTTCAGGCCTTTCCTTACTATTTCTCTCCCTCCTCATACTTCTAGCCTTCTAAATCACTATATATATACTCCTCCATTTGTTTTCCCAGTCCATTGTAGGAACTCTATTTTTTTTCCTAGTACTCTACACTGCCTACACAAGTTAAATATTCATCACATTAAGTCTCATTTTGCCCCTCTTCTAACTTTTATCAATGTTACTATTATCCTTCTGCCTTCCTTACATCTTTTGATTCCTCTGGCCCTAACCTTTTGCCTTCAAGGGAATATAGAAGGAAGTAAGGAAATAAAATAAGAAAAACTTCCAAAGAGAAAACTTAATTCACACGCAGAACCAACAGCTAAATAAAACTCTAGAGCATAGAGAAAAGCTAATCAACTGAACAAATCCATCAAGATAATATGATGACCAGAAGGCAACAAAAAAATACAAATGACTCTGATAAACAGGAAAACATGGAACAGTCCAATGAACAAAATAAAAACCAGGAAGCGATGCAGAACATCGAACAACTAATCAAAGCTATCCAAACAAATATCATGGACCAACTTAAAGAACTGAAGGAAGAGATTAAGGATATAAAGAAGACACTGGGAGAACATACTGAAGAAATAGCAAACATGCCTAAAGAGGCACAATGTGAACAATGGCACAAGCCCAGAAATGAAAAAGACACTGGACTCACATAACAGCAGATTTGAACATGCAGAGGAAAGAATTAGTGATATGGAAGACAATACAGCTGAAATAAAAGAGATAGTAGAAAAGATAGACAAAAAGATAGAAAAAAATCCAGCATGGACTAAGGGAATTAACCGATAATACAAAATGCACAAACATACGCATTATGGGCATCCCAGAAGGAGAAGAGAAGGGAAAGGGAACAGAAGGAGTGTTGAAGGAAATAATGGCTGTAAACTTCCAACTCTATTGAGAGAGATGGATGTGCAGATCCAGGAAGCACAGCACACCCCAAATAGTAAAAATCCCAACAGGCCAACACCAAGACATATACTTGTCAAAATGTCCAATGCTCAAGACAAAGAGAAAATACTCAAGGCAGCATGAGAAAAGAGAACCATCACATACAAGGGAAGCACAATAAGATTAAGTGCTGATTTCTCATCTGAAACCATGGAGGCAAGAAGACAGTGGTATGACATAGTCAAAACGCTAAAAGAAAAAAACTTCCAGCCACGATTTCTCTATCCAGCAAATTTGGCATTCAAAAATGATGGAGGAAGCGGCTGTGGTTCAATCAGTAGGGCTCCCGTTTACCATATGGGAGGCCCCGGGTTCAGTTCCCGGGGCCTCCTGGTGAAGGCAAGCCTGCCTGCATGGCATGGTTAGCTGACCCAGCGAGCACAAGCAGCAAGGGGGGGGATAAATGAATAAATAAATAAAATCTTAAAAAAAAAATGATGGAGAGTTAAAAATATTCACAGATAAACAGAAATTAAGAGAGTATGCCAAGAAGAAACCAGCACTTCAAGAAATACTAAAGGAATCTCTATAAGTTGAAAGGAAAAAACAAGGGAGAGAGAGTTGGAGGAGAGTTTAAAAACAACTGAAAGGACAAAAAGAGAAACAAAACAACATATGACATACATTAACCCAAAGAAAAAATGGTTGAAGTAAGAAATTCATTACGAGTAATAACACTGAATGTTAATGGATTAAATTCACCAATCAAAAGACACAAATTGGCAGAATGGACAAGAAATATGATCCATCTATATGCTGTCTACAAGAAACCCACCTTCAACCCAGGGATTCAAGGAGGCTCTAAGTGAATGGCTGGAAAACCATTTTACAAGCTAACAAGAGCCAAAAAAGGGCAGGAGTAGCTATTCTAATATCAGACAAAATAGACTTTAAATGTAAAACTATTGTAAGAAACAAAGATGGACACTACATATTAGTAAAAGGAGTAATCTCTCAAGAAGAGAGAACAATCATCAACATTTACGCACTTAATCAGGGTGCCTCAAAGTACGTGTGGCAAACTCTGGAAAAACTAAGAGGAGAAATAAATGCCCCTACAATTATAGCAGGGGACTTCGACACACCACTATCATCGTTAGACAGAACATCCAGACAGAGAATCAATAAAGAACTAAGGCACTCAACAATACATTAGAAGACCTGGACTTAATAGACATATACAGAACACTACACCCAAATACAGCGGGATTTACATTTGTCTCAAGTGTACATGGAACATACTCCAAAATAGACCACGTGCTAGGCCACAGAACAACACTCAATTAATTCAGAAAGATTGAGATCATACAAAGTAATTTCTCTGACCACAATGGAAGAAGTTGGAAATCACTAAGGGCCAGAGAAACAGGTTAGGCACAAGGATATGGAAGTTAAACAACACACTCTTAGACAAACAGTGGGTCAAAGAGGAAATCTCAAAAGAAATCAGTAACTACCTTGAAACTAATGAAAACGACAACACAACATATCAAAACCTATGGGATGCAGCGAAAGCAGTCCTGAGAGGGAAGTTCATAGTCATAAATTCATATATTAAAAAAGAAGAAAGAGCTAAAATTGAAGACCTAACTGCACACTTGGAGGAATTGGAAAAACAACAACAAACTAAACTTAAAGGAAGCAGAAAGAAGGAAATAACAAAGATTAGAGCAGAACTGAATGAAATAGAGAATAGAAAGCACTGGAAACAATAAACAAAACCAAAAGTTGGTTCTTCGAGAATATCAACAAAATTGACAAACCCTTAGCCAGACTAACAAAGAAAAAGAGAGAACAGATGCAAATACATAAAATAAGGAATGAGCAAGGTGATATCACTACTGACCCCACAGAAAGAGTATCATAAGAGGATACTTTGAAAAATTATATGCCAACAAGAATGATAATTTAGAGGAAATGGACAAGTTTCTAGAAACCCACAAACAGCCTACATTGATGAAAGAAGAAATTGATGAACTCAACAGTCCAATTACAAGTAAAGAGATAGACTCAGTCATCAAAAATCTCCCAAGAAAGAAGAGCCCAGGACCAGATGGCTTCACAGCTGAATTCTAGTAAACATTCCAGAAAGAGCTAACACCAATTCTACTTAAGCTCTTCCAAAAAATAGAAGTCGAAGGAATATTGCCTAACTCGTTCTACGATGCCAGCATTACCCTAATACCAAAACCAAATTAAGATACCACAAGAAAGGAAAATTACAGACCAATTTCTCTAATGAACCTAGATGCTAAAATCCTAACAAAATACTAGCTAATTGTATCCAACAACATATCAAAAGGATTATACACCATGACCAAGTGGGTGTCATCCCAGGCATGCAAGGATGGTTCAATATAAGAAAATCAATCAATGTAATACACCACATAAACAGATTGAAAGGAAAAAATCACATGATCATCTCTATAGATGCAGAAAAAGCATTCGACAAAATACAGCACTCTTTCCTCATAAATACACTACAAAAGATAGGAATAGATGGAAACTTTCTGAAAATGATAGAGGGTGTATATATGAAAAACCCAAAGCTAACATCATTTTCAATGGTGAAATCCTAAAATCCTTCCCTCTGAGATCGGGAACTAGACAAGGATGCCCACTTTCACCACTCCTATTTAACATTGTCTTAGAAGTACTTGCACGAGCACTGAGACAAGAAAAGGACATAAAAGGCATCCAGATTGGAAAAGAAAAAGTAAAAATTTCATTATTTGCAGATGACATGATCCTATACATAGAAAGCCCGGACAAATCTACAACAAGGCTTCTAGAACTTATAAAGGAGTTCAGTAATGTTGCAGGCTATAAGATCAGTGCTCAAAAATCAGTAGCTTTTCTGTACACCAATAACGAGCAAACTGAGGAGGAAATCAGGAAAAAAATACCAATTACAATAGTAAATAAAAGAATCAAATACCTAGGAATAAATTTAACTAAAGATGAAAAGGACTTATATACAGAAAACTACACAACACTGTTAAAGGAAATCAAAGAAGACTTAAATAAGTGGAAAAATATTCCCTGTTCATGGATAGGAAGACTAAACATCATCAAGATGTCTATCCTACCCAAACTAATCTACAGATTTAATGCAATCCCGATAAAAGTCAACACTGTATTTTTTAAGGAACTGGAAAAACTAACCACAAAATATATGTGGAGAGGCAAGGGGTCCCGAATTGCCAAAGACATATTGAAAAAGAAAAATGAAGTTGGAGGTATCACACTACCTGACTTTAAAAGTACTATTGTGGCAACAGATGTAGGTCATTTTAAACCAGCACACACCACTCAGAACTGAGTGGGAGAGAGTGTGGTCTACAGTGTGAACTGTGGTCTATGGTTGGTGGCAAGGCTCCAGGATGTGTAAGTTCATCGAGGGTGGTGGGCCACACTGTGGGAGATGTTTGTGTGGGATGTGATGGGAGGTGTGGGAGGTGGGCACCGTGGGAATCCCAGTGGGTTCCGTGTAATATTTTGGGTAATCTAAGCACCTCTTAAAATATATGTGTATATATATATATATATAAACAATATTTTTGTAAGCAAATACACATTATGCATATATATTTATATATCATTTTGCAAATGTTTGTATATATTGTGAGAATTTTGATTTTTACCCATAATAAAAAAAATTAAAAAAAAAAACATACTACAAAGCTACAGTGATCAAAACTGTGTGGTATTGGCACAAGGATAGACCTACTGACCAATGGAACCAAACTGAGAGTTCTGATATAGATCCTCACATATATAGTCATCTGATATTTGACAAGGCCACCAAGCCCACTCAGTTGGGAGAGAATGGCCTCTTTAACAAGTGGTGCTTGAGAACTGGATATCCATATCCAAAAGAATGAGAGAAGAATACCATCTCACACCTTATACAAAAATCAACTCAAGATGGATCAAAGATCTAAATATAAGAGCCAAAACCATAAAGACCTTGGAAGATAATGTAGGGAAGCATCTACAGGACCTTGTAATAGGAAATGGTTTCATGAGCTTCACAGCCAAAGCACAGGCAGCAAGAGAAAAAATAGATAATTGGGATCTCATCAAAATTAAAAACTTCTGCATCTCAAAGGATGTTTTAAGAAAATAAAAAGGCAGCCTACCCAATGGGAGAAAATATTTGGCAACCATATTTCTGATAGGAGACTAATATCCTGCATATATAAAGAAATCCTACACCTTGAAAATAAAAGGACAAACAACCCATTTAAAAAAATGGGCAAGTGACTTGAAAAGACACTTCTCCAAGGAAGAAATACAAATGGCTAAAAAGCACATGAAAAAATGCTCAAAATCGCTTGCTATCAGGGAAATGCAAATCAAAACTACAATGAGATACCATCTTACACCCATCAGAATGGCAGCCATTAAAAAAACAGGAGACACTAAATGTTGGAGAGGATGTGGAGGAATAGGAACACTCATCCACTGCTGGTGGGACTGTGGTATGGTCCAGCTACTGTGGAGGACAGTTTGGCGGTTCCTCAGAAAACTAACAATAGATCTTCCATATGACCCAGCAATTCCACTGCTGGGTATATATCCAGAAGAACTGAAAGCAAAAATACAAACAGATATATGCACACCAATGTTCATAGCGGCATTGTTCACCATTGCCAAAAGTTGGAATCAGCCCCAGTGCCCATCAACAGACGAATGGATAAGCAAAATGTGGTACATACATACAATGGAATATTACTCAGCTGTAAGAAGGAATAAAATGCTAACACATGGAAAAACGTGGATGAATCTTGAAGACCTTATGTTGAGTGAAGCAAGCCAGGCACTGAAGGATGAACAGTATATGACCTCACTGATCTGAACTGAGGAAAGTGAGCAGTCTCTGAGAACCATTGTCTGAAAGATAGGTTAACAATAGAGAGTAAGAGAAGAGCAGACTTTGAGCTATCACCCATATGGACATAATCTATGGTAAAGGGATAGAGTGTGGTTGCATGTTGGGGGATGGGGCCGATGGGTGGTGGTGTTCCTGGGTTTGGTGGTGCAGCACTTGGGGGTGGGTGGATTAGGAAGGGCAGGTTCAAATATCCAGGACATGTAACTGTGAATCTTGACGTTCCATGGGTAGGGAGAGGGTGGTATCATGGGCTCTGGGGGGTTGGGGGGAAGGGAACAGTCAAGATCTAATGGGGTGTTTGGTGGTCTTGGGGACGGTTTTTCATTACCTTACAGTAATGCACACAGGACATGGTAAATATCATCAAAATTATTAAACTGTATCATCTAAATTGTAAACTATACTGTAAATCATTGACAATGTTTAGTTGCTATATTTTGCTATCTGCATAACAGTTATAACAATGCTAACATCCAAAAAAAAAAAAGGGAGGGGGTTAATATGGAGTGGGGAATGGGGGGTGGTTTGGTATCTGGGAGTCTCCGGCACTCCATGTGTGACTTTGCTGTGACCTAAAACTTCTTTGAAAATTGAATGAAAAATTGGGAGACAAATGGGATTGAAAGGGGGAAGGTGTCACGGCACACCAGACATCCAATAACACAGTGATAAAAGGAAGGGAAAAAAAAAAGAATATATATATATATATATATTTTTTTTTAAAGGCATTTCTTTTGCTTTTTCCCCCATTTTGTTGAATATCTTAATCCACTAATTATATTTTGTTTTGTTTTGTTTTTTGTTTGATTATTTGTTTTTTTGTGTGTTTTTTTTGCTTGTTTTTTTTTTTTCCCTGAGTTTCCTTATGTTTGTCTCTTGCATGTAAGCTTATCATAGTTGTTTCTTTTTCCTAGTAAGTGTATTTGATTATTTTATGAACTACATGTTCATGGAGGATTTGGATCACAGAAGGGTTACAATGGGTACTGCAGGGGATTATTGGTGGGGAGTGTCTGGGAGGGGGGTTTCATGGGAATTAGTTCATCCGAATATACATGAAAGATATACAAAATCATTCAAAAGATCAAAAGATGGGGCATGGTCACGATGGGTGGACAATCACACAATAAATGAGGGAATCGAAATTCCTAGCCTGGAGAGCTCTGCCACAGTCTCCAAGGGAGCAGCAATAGTCCTCTGAGTGCAGCGACAGTGTCTGTCAAAAGAGGATGACCCACTGATGTGTTCTTTTTATTGATGACTACCCTTGTGAGTCTTTGCTCTTGTAACTGAGACTTAGCCTGCAGGCATGGGTGCCTAAGGGTTGCCACCTGAGAGCCTCCTTGTTGCTCAAATGTGGCCTCTCTCTAAGCCAAACTCAGCATATGATTGCATTACCTTCCCCCCAATGTGGGACATGACTCCCGGGGATGAGCCTCCCTGGCAACAAGGGATTAATACCAAGTGCCAATTGGCAACACAACTGGAAAAAGACCTTGAATAAAAGGGGGAAATGGTAAAGACAAATGAGTTCAAGTGGCTAAGAGACTTCAAAGAGAGTCGGGAGGTCATCCCAGAGGTAACTCTTACGCACACCTCAGTAGTAGCTCATAGAACATCTAAGTGCCTATCACCCCACACAGAGGGGCTCCTGAGAGCTCTGGAGACACCCAGGTCCTATATAAGGAGGGATAGCCCCAGAGACTGACGCCTTATCAGTGGGCTCTATTTTGGAATCTGTGCTCCTGAGAGTGACAAAATTGGACTCAAATAAGTCCTCCCTGCACATGGCTCATCAGTCCCTTCTATTCAAACCTGTATGTGATGCTGGAGTTTTTAGGTATACTTCCAGAGACTGGAGCCTCTGGCCTACCTATGTGCCAGGTGTTCGTGGAATCTTGGTGGAGCTGCAACTCCTACCCTACAGCTCAATGGACTCATCCAAGTCACCTGGTGAGAAGACAATGATGGGCAACGGCCAGCCCAGGGAATGGAGAGGGCCTGCATCTGCAGGCAGGATCATCCCACCCACCATATCCATGGGATATAAGCCCTCTCCCACTTGGAGTTGGAGTGGACATCACCATCCCAGTCCCTTCAGGATTGGGGGAAGAACTGTGGACTAGAGTGGACTTGATGGTATTCTGTTGTACACATATGGTGATTCTAGCAATGGAAGAAATTATCACAATGAGGTGCAGCCGGTGGCCACTTGACACTTTGGGGGCAGGGAGGCGACGAGGAGTTGAAATACAGGGGCTTCTTTGGGATTTGGAGGTTGTCCTGAGTACTGTTGTGGCAACGGATGTAGGCAATTTTAAATCAGCACACACCACTCAGAACTGTGTGGGAGAGAGTGTGGTCTACGATGTGAACTGTGCTCTATGGTTGGTGGCAAGGCCCCAGGATGTGTAAGTCCTTTGAGGGTGGTGGGCCACACTTGTGGGAGATGTTTGTGTGGGATGTGGTGGGAGGTGTGGGAGGTGGGCAACATGGGAATCCCAGTGGGTTCCGTGTAATATTTTAGGTAATCTAAACACCTCTTAAAATATATTTATATATACATAAATAACATTTTTGTAAGCAAATGCACATATATGCATATATATTTATATATCATTTTACAAATATTGTTATGTACTATGAAAATTTTGATTTTTACCCACAATAAAAAATTAATTAATTAAAAAAAAAAAAAGATAAAATGATGACTAGAGGGCAACAAAAAATTACAAACCACATTGAGAATCAGGAAGACATGGACCAGTCCAATGTACAAACTAAAAACTAGGAAGAGATGCAGAACATTGAACAACTAATCAAAGCTTTCCAAACAAATATCATGGACCAACTTAATGAAGTGAAGGAAAAGATTAAGGATATTAAGAAGACACTGGGAGAGCATACTGAAGAAATTGTAAACATATATAAAAAGATAAAGGATATGATGGTGATCAATGGCACAATCCAAGAAATCAAAAAGATGCTGGATTCACATAACAGCAGATTCAAACAGGCAGAAGAAAGAATTAGTGATGTGGAAGACAATACATCTGAAATCAAACAGATAGTAGAACAGATAGACAAAAAGATAGAAAAAATCCAGCAGGGACTCAGGGATTTAAATGACAACACAAAATGCACAAACGTACGCATTATGGGCATCCGAGAAGGAGAAGAGAAGGGAAAGGGAACAAAAGGAGTGTTGAAGGAAATAATGGCTGAAAACTTCCCAGTCCTATTGAAAGAGATGGATGTGCAGATACAGGAAGCACAGAGCACCCCAAACAGTATAAATCCCAACAGGCCAACTCTAAGACATATACTTGTCAAAATGTCCAATGCTCAAGACAAAGAGAAAATACTCAAGGTAGCAAGAGAAAAGAGAACTATCACATACAAGGGAAGCACAATAAGATTCAGATTTCTCATCTGAAACCATGAAGGCAAGAAGACAGTGGTATGACATAGTCAAAGTACTAAAAGAAAAAAACTTCCACCCACGAATTCTCTATCCAGCAAAACTGGCATTCAAAAATGATGGTGAGTTAAAAATATTCAGATAAACAGAAATTAGGTGTATGCCTGCACTTCAAGAAATACTAACGGAAGTTCTACAAGTTGAAATGAGAAAACAAGGGAGAGAATTTTGGAGGAGAGCTTAAAAACAACTAAAAGACAAAAACAGAAACAAAACAACATATGACATACATTAACCCAAAGAAAATATAGCTGAAGTAAGAAATTTGTTGTGAGTAATAACACTGAATGTTAATGGATTAAATTCACCACTCAAGAGACATAGATTGGCAGAATGGATAAGGAAATATGATCCATCTATATGCTGTCTACAAGAAACCACCTTAGATTCAAGGAGGCTCTAAGTGAATGGCTGGAAAACCATTTTACAAGCTAACAATAGCCAAAAAAGGGCAGGAGTAGCTATTCTAATATTAGACAAAATAGACTTTAATTGCAAAACTATTGTAAGTGACAAAGATGGACACTATATATTAGTAAAAGGGGTAATCTCTCAAGAAGAGAGAACAATCATAAACATTTATGCACCTAATCGGGGTGCCTCAAAATACATGAGGTAAACTCTTGGAAAACTAAGTGGAGAAATGAACACCTCTACAATTATAGTGGGGGATTTTGAGACAGAACATCTAGACAGAGAATCAATAAAGAAACAAAGACTGAACAATACATTAGAGGACCTGGACTTAATAGACATATACAGAACACTACACCCAAATACAGCAGGATTTACATTCTTCTTGAGTGCACATGGATAATACTCCAAGAGAGACCAAATGCTAGGCCATAGAACAACTCTCAATGAATTCAGAAAGATTTAGATTATACAAAATAATTTCTCTGACCACAGTGGAATGAACTTGGAAAGCACTAAGGGCCAGAGAATCAGATTAGGCACAAAGATATGGAGGTTAAACAATACTCTCTTAGACAAGCAGTGGGTCAAGGATGAAATCTCAAAAGAAATCAGTAACTACCTAGAAACTAATGAAAATGACAACACAACATATAAAAACCTATGGTATGCAGCAAAAGCTGTCTTGAGAGGGAAGTTCATAGCCATAAATTCATATATTAAAAAAGAAGAAAGAGCTAAAATTGAAAACCTAACTGCACACTTGGAGGAACTGGAAAAACAACAATAAACTAAACCTAAAGGAAGTAGAAAGCAGGAAATAACAAAGATTAGAGCAGAACTAAATGAAATAGAGAATAAGAAAGCACTAGAAAAAATAAACAAAACCTAAAGCTGGTTCTTCAAGAAGATCAATAAAATTGACAAACCCTTAGCCAGACTAACAAAGAAAAAGAGAGAACAAATGCAAATACACAAAATAAGGAATGAAGAAGGGGATATCACTACTGACCCCACAAAAATAAGGAGTATCATAAGAGGATATTTTGAAAAATTATATGCCAACAAGAATGATAATTTAGAGGAAATGAACAAGTTTCTAGAAACCCACAAACAGCCTACATTGATGAAAGAAGAAATTGATGAACTCAACAGTCCAATTACAAGTAAAGAGATAGATTCAGTCATCAAAAACCTCCCAAGTAAGAAGAGCCCAGGACCAGATGTTCACAGCTGAATTCTACCAAATATTCCAGAAAGAGCTAACACCAATCCTGCTTAAGCTCTTCCAAAAAGTAGAAGTCAAAGGAATATTGCCTAACTCACTCTATGATGCCAACATTACCCTAATACCAAAACCAAACAAAGATACCACAAGAAAGGAAAATTACAGACCAATTTCTCTAATGAATCTAGATGCTACAATCCTCAACAATATACTTGCTAACCACATTCAAAAATATATCAAAAGGATTATACACCATGACCATGTGGGTTTCATCCCGGGTATGCAGGGATGGTTCAATATAAGAAAAGCAATCAATGTAATACACCACATAAACAAACTGAAAGAAAAAAATCACATGATCATCTCTATAGATGCAGAAAAAGTATTCGACAAAATACAGCAATCTTTCCTGATAGAAACACTGCAAAAGACAGGAATAGAAGGAAACTTTCCAAACATGATACAGGGGTATATATGAAAAACCCAGATCGAACATCATCTTCAATGGTGAAATCCTAAAAGCCTTCCCTCTGAGATCGGGAACAAGATAGTGATGCCCACTATCACCACTCCTATTTAACATTGTCTTAGAAGTACTTGCTCGAGCACTGAGGCAAAAAGCTAAAAATAGATTTAAAAAAAGATATAAAAGATATAAAAGGCATCCAAATTGGAAAGGAAGTAAAACTTTCATTATTTGCAAACGACATGGTCCTATATGTAGAAAACCCTGAGAAATCTACAACAAAGCTTCTAGAACTTATAAAGGAGTTCAGTAATGTTCCAGGCTATAAGATCAATGCTCAAAAATCAGTAGCATTTCTGTACACCAATAACGAGCAATCTGAGGAGGAAATCAAGAAAAAAATACCATTTGCAATAGTAACTAAAAGAATCAAATACCTAGGAATAAATTTAACTAAAGATGTAAAGCACATATATACAGAAAACTACACAACACTGTTAAAGGAAATCAAAGAAGACTTAAATGGAAGAATATTCCCTGTTCATGGATAGGAAGACTAAACATCATCAAGATGTCTATCCTACCCAAACTAATCTACAGATTTAATGCAATCCCAATAAAAATCAACACTGTGTTTTTTAAGGAATTGGAAAAACTAACTACAAAATTTATTTGGAAGGGTAAGAGGCCCCAAATCACCAAAGACATATTAAAAAAGAAAAATGAAGTTGGAGGTATCACACTACCTGACTTTAAAACATACTACAAAGCTACAGTGCTCAAAACTGCATGGTATTGGCACAAGGATAGACATACTGACCAATGGAACCGAATTGAGAGTTCTGATATAGATACTCACATATACAGTCATCTGATATTCAACAAGGCCACCAAGCCCACTCAGTTGGGAGAGAATGGCCTCTTTAACAAGTGGTGCTTGAGAACTGGATATCCATATCCAAAAGAATGAGAGAAGAATACCATCTCACACCTTATACAAAAATCAACTCAAAATGGATCAAAGATCTAAATATAAGAGCCAAAACCATAAAGACCTTGGAAGATAATGTAGGGAAGCATCTACAGGACCTTGTAATAGGAAATGGTTTCATGAACTTCACAGCCAAAGCACGAGCAGCAAGAGAAAAAATAGATAAATGGGATCTCCTCAAAATTAAAAACTTCTGCACCTCAAAGGACATTATTAAGAAAATAAAAAGGCAGCCTACCCAATGGGAGAAAATATTTGGCAATCATATATCTGATAGGAGCCTAATATCCTGCATATATAAAGAAATTCTACACCTTGAAAATAAAAAAACAAACAACCTATTTAAAAAATGGACAAGTGACCTGAAAAAACACTTCTCCAAGGAAGAAATACAAATGGCTAAAAAGCACATGAAAAAATGCTCGACATCGCTAGCTACTAGGAAATGCAAATCAAAACTACAATGAGATACCATCTTACACCCATCAGAATGGCAGCTATTAAAAAAACAGCAGACTATGTGTTGGAGAGGATGTGGAGGAATAGGAACCCTCATCCACTGCTGGTGGGATTGTGGAATGGTCCAGCCACTGTGGAGGACAGTTTGGTGGTTCCTCAGAAAACTAACAATAGATCTTCTGTATGATCCAGTGATTTCACTGCTGGGTATATATCCAGAAGAATTTGAAAGCAAAGACATGAACAGATATATGCACACCAATGTTCATAGCGGCATTGTTCACCATTGCCAAAAGTTGGAATCAGCCCCGGTGCCCATCAACAGATGAATGGATAAGCAAACTGTGGTACATACATACAATGGAATATTACTCAGCTGTAAGAAGGAATAAAGTGCTAACACACGGAAAAACATGGATGTATCTTGAAGACCTTATGTTGAGTGAAGCAAGCCAGGCATTGAAGGATGAACAGTATATGACCTCACTGATTTGAATTGAGGAAAGTGAGCAGTCTGTGAGAACCATTGTCTGAAACACAGGTTAACAAGGGAGAGAAAGAGAAGAGAGGGTTGTGAGCCATCATGCATATGGGCATAATCTATGGTAAAGTGATAGAGTATAGTTGCATATTGAAGGATAGGACAGGTGGGTAGTGATATTAATGGGTTTGGTGGTACAGAGTTGACAGGTGGGTAGATTAGGAAGGGTGGGATAGAATACCCAGCATATTGGGGGGAGAGATGGGAGGGGGACTAGGTGAAATATCATCAAAAATTATTAAACTGTACCATCTAAATTGTAAACTATACTGTAAACCATTGACAATGTTTAGTAGCTATGCTTCACTATCTGTATAACAGTTATAATAATGCTACCATCCACATTAAAAAGGTTTTAATATGGGGTGAGGAAAGGGGAAGGAGGTTGGGTATATGGGATTTTCTAGTATTCTGTGTGTGACTTTGCTGTGACCTAAAACTTCTTTGAAAATTAAATGAAAATTCGGGAGACACTGGGAAGTGAGAGGGGCCAAGTGCCACAGTATAGACTGGACACCTGATAACGCAGTGATAAAAGGAAAAATGTTTAAAAAAATTTTTTTAACAATTTTTCTGTTTTTTTTTCCCATTTTTTGAATATCCCAATCCTTTAATTTTTTTATTTCTAGTGTTTTTTTTTAAAGTTTCCATATATTTTATCTATTATATTTAAACTTATCTTTATTATTTCATTTTCCTATTAATTGTATTTGGCTATTATATGGGCTTCATCTTCAAGGAAGGTTTGGATCACAGAAGGGTTACAGAGGGGTAGGAGAGGATCATTGGTGGGGGTGTCTGGGATGGGGGTTTCATGGAAGAAAGTTCACCTGAATATACATGAAAGATATATAAAATTGTTCATATGATCAAGGGGTGGGGCATGTTCACAGTGGGTAGACAATAACTCAGTAAATGAGGGAATACTGAATTCCCAGCCTGGAGAGCTCTGCCACATTCTCCAAGGGAGCAGAAACAGTCCCCTGAGTGCAGGGGCAGTGTCTGGCAAAGGAGGAGGGTCCACTGATGGGTTCTTGTTTTGATGACTAGCCTTATGAGTCTTTGCTCTTGTAATTGAAACTTAGCCTACTGTTATGGGGTGCCTAAGGTTTGCCACCTGAGAGCCTCCTTGTTGCTCAAATGTGGCCTCTCTCTAAGCCAAACTCAGCATATGAATGCATTTCCTTCCCCTCAGTGTGGGACATGACTCTGGGGATGAGCTCCCCTGGCAACGAGGGATTAATACCAAGTGCCAACTGGCAACATGACTGGAAAAAGACCTTGAATAAAAGGGGGAAAAGGTAAGACAAATGAGTTAATGTGCCTAAGAGTCTTCAAAGAGAGTTGGGAGGTCATCTCAGAGGTAACGCTTACACACAACTCAGTAGGATCTCATAGAACACCAAAGTGGATATCACCCCACACAGAGGGGCTCCTGAGGGCTCTGGAGACACCCAGGTCCTATATAAGGGGGAATAGTTCCAGAGATTGATGCCTTATCAGTGGGCTCTACTTTGGAATCTGTGCTCCTGAGAGTGACAGAGTTGGACTCAAATAAGTCCTCCCTGCACATGGTCCATCAGCCCCTTCTACTCAAACCTATACATGATGCTGGAGTTTGTAGGCATACTTCCTCTGGCCTGCCCATGTGCCAGCTATGCCTGGAATCTCGGTGGAGCTGCAACTCCTACTCTACAGCTCAATGGACTCACCCAAGTCACCTGGTGAGGAGACGATGATGGACAACGGCCATCCCAGGGAATGGGGAGAGCCTGCAGCCAAAGGCAGGATAATCCCATCCACCATATCCATGGGATATTAGCCCCCTCTCACTTGGAGGTGGAGTGGACATCACCATCCCAAACTCCTCAGGATTGGGGGAAGAGCTATGGACTAGAGTGGACTTAATGGTATTCTGTTGTAGACATAATGTGATTCAAGCAATGGAAGAAATTACAACAGTGAGGTGGAGCCAGTGCCCACTGGATGCTTTTGGGGCAGGGAAGGGAAAAGTAGTTGTTATACAGGTGCTTTTTCAGGACTTGGGAATTATCCTGAGTGACATTACAATGACAGATTTGGGTCATTTTACATCAGCATATAACATGCAGAACTGTGTGGGAAAGAGTGTGGTCTACAATGTGAACTATGGTCCATGCTTAGTGGCAAAGCCCCAGGATGTGTATATCCATTGCAGGTGATGTGCCACACTAATGAAAGATGTTTATGTGGGATGTTGTGGGAGGTGTGGGAGGTGGGGAACATGGAAATCCCTGTAATTTTTGTGTAACATTTATGTAATCTAAGCATCTTTTAAAATAAAATAAAATTTAAAAAATGTGCATGAACAGAAGTTCATTGCCTCCAATTGTAGATGACCAGGAGGGCAGCTGGAAGGAGGGCCTTAACTTTTCCAGGGAACAATTACAGGTCCATTTCAACCAGAGACAAATAGACACCTAGAGTCCAGGTGGAGGCCATGAAAGATAAAGGTCCCATGTTAATTTTCACTGGGCAGGTTCTTTAAATGTATTTTATCAAATTCTACATGTGCCATTAATGTAAAATAATAATGATGATACTTTAAAAAAAATTGGTGAAGAGTCAGAAATGAATTTAAACCTTTTAATTTTCAAGTGCTTAAATTAATTGAACTGACTTACAGTGTAGTTAGCAAGGGGCCTTTGATATGGATTTTCAGCTTTTGAAGAAATAATCTTATGTTATCCTCTCTGACAATAACTGTCCTTTCAGACAACTCCTAGTTACTGGTAATAAAACCATATCATAACTAAAAAATAATAATAATAATAACCTATGAGACACAGCAAAGGCAGTGCTGAAAGGGAAATTTAGAGCCCTCAATGCTTACATTAAAAAAGAAGAAAGAGTTAAAATCAAAGACCTAACTGCATACCTGGAGGAGCTAGAAAAAGAACAGCAAACATATCCAAAAGCAAGCAGAAGGAAAGTAATAACAAAGGTTAGAGCAGAAATAAATGAAATTGAAAACAACAACAACAACAAAATAGAGAAAATCAACAAGTCAAAAACTTGATTCTTAAAGAAGCTCAACAAAACCAACAACTCCTTAGCTAGACTAACAAGGAAAAAAAGAGAGAGAAAAAAAAAGTAAAATTAGAAATGGGACATTACTACTGATTCCACAGAAATAAAAAGGATAATAAAATGATATTATGAACAAGCATATGCCAAACAAAGTAGACAACCTAGATGAAATGGAAAAATTCCTAGAAATATGAGAATAACCTACACTGACTCTAGGAGAAATAGAAGATCTCAATGGACCAATTACAAGTGAAGAGATTGAATCAATCATCAAAAACCTCCCAAAAAAGAAAAGCCCAGGACCAGATGGCTTCATAAGGGAATTCTACCAATCATTTCAAGAAGAATTAATACCAATCCTGCTCAAACTCTTCCAAAATTTGAGGAGGAGGAAACACTACCTAACTCATTCTAGGAAGCCAAAATCACCTTGCTATAAAAGTCAGATAAAGATACAAGAAAAGAAAATTATAGCTTAATCTCTTTAATCAAAAATCCTCAACAAAATACTTGCAAATAAAATCCATTAAAAGAATTATACACCATGATCAAGTGGATTTTATCCCAGGTATAAAAGGTAGTTCAAAACAAAAAAGTCAATTAATGTAATATAATACATTAACAATACAAAGGGGAGAAATCACATGATCATCTCTATTGATGAAAAAAAAAAAAAGGCATTCAACAGAATCCAGCATCTTTCTTGATTTAAAACACTTTGAACAATAGGAATAGAAGGAAACTTCCTCAAGATGATACAGGGCATATACGAAAAACCCTCAGCCAACATCATAGCCAATGGTGAAAGGCTGAAAGCTTTCCTTCTAAGATCAGGAACAAGACAAGAATGCCCACTGTCACCACTTTTATTCAACATTGTACTAGAAGTTCTAGCTAGAGCAATTAGGCAAGAAAAAGAAATAAAAGGAATCAAAATCAGAAAGGAAGAAGTTAAAGTTTTATTATGTGCAGATGACATGATACTATATTTAGAAAACCTCAAAAAATCAACAGCAGAGTTGCTGAAGGTAATAAATGGAATCAGCAAAGTGGCAGGATACAAGATCAACATGCAAATATCAGCAGAAATGAACAATCTGAGGAGGAAATCAGGAAACAAATAACATTTACAATAGAAACAAATATAATTCAATAACTTGGAATAAATTTAAGCAGGGATGTAAAGGATCTGAACTTAGAAAATTACAAAATATTGCTAATAGAAATTAAAGAAAACTTAAGCACATGGAAGGATATTCTGTGTTCATGGATTGGAAGACTAAATATCATTATGATATCAATTCTACCGAAATTGATTTATAATTTCAACATAATCCCAATCTAAATTCCAAGAGCCTATTTTTGCAGAAATGGAAAAGTCAATTACCAAATTCTCTTGGAAGGAAAATTGACCCTGAATAGCCAAAAAAAATCTTTAAAAAGAAGAATGAAGCCAACGCACTTATACTTCCTGATTTTATAGCATATTATGAAGCTATAATGGTTAAAACAGTATGTTATTGGCATAAAGATAAACTTATATACCAATGGAATCAAACTGAAAGCTCAGAAATAGATACTCACCTCTATGGTCAATTGATTTTTGACAAGGCTGCCAAACCCACTCAACAAGGACAGAGCAGTCTATTCAACAAATGGGGATCTGGATATCCATATCCAAAAGAATGAAAAAGTACCCCATCTCACATCTTATACAAAAATTAACTCACAGTGGATCAAAGAACTAAATATAAAAGCCAGGACCATGAAGCTCCTAGAAGAAAATGTAGGAAAGCATCTTCAAGATTTTGTGGTAGGAAATGGTTCCTTAAACCTTATGCCCAAAACACGAGCAATGAAAGAAATAATAGATAAATGGAACCTTCTCATAATTAACTGCTTTTGTATGTCAAATGACTTTGTCAAGAAGGTGAAAAGCCAGCCTATTCAATGGGAGAAAATATTTAGAAACCACATATCCGATAAAAGTTTAATACCCATGATATATAAGTAGATCCTACAACTCTATGATAAAAAGAGAAACCCAATTTAAAAAATGGTAAAAGACATGAACAGATGTTTTTTCAAAGAGGAAAAATAAATGGCAAAAACAGCACATGAAAAGATGTTCAACATCACTTGTTATTAGGGAAATGCAAATCAAAACTAGGAGATAGCATTTCACACCTTGTAGAATGCCCACTATTTAAAAAACAGAAGACTACAAATGTTAGAGAGGAGGATGTGGAGAAATAGGAATGCTTACTCATTGTTGGTATGAGTGTAGCATGGTTCAACCGCTACTGAAAACTATTTGGCAGTTCTTCAGGAAGTTAAAAATAGAGCTGCCCTATGATCCAACAATCCCATTCCTAGGTATACACTCAGAAGAACTGAAATAAGGATGCGAGCAGACATTTGCACATTGATGTTCATAGTGGCATTATTGTGGCATTATTCACAATTGCAAAAAATGGAAACAATCCAGATATGCATCAACAGATGAATGGATAAACAAAATGTGGTATATGCATCTGATAGAATATTGTAAGAAGAAATGAAGTTGTAATGCATATAACAATACAGGTGAACCTTGAGAATATTACTTTAAGTGAAACAAGCCAGACACAAAGGAAAAATATTGAATGTTCCCACTAATATGAACTAAATATAATGAGCAAAGTCATGGAGTTAATAGCTAGAAGACTGGTCACCAGAAGATAGAATGAGGATAGTGAATGGGGATCAGTGGCTTAATTTGTACAGAATTGGTAATAAGAGTAATTGTAAATGTTTGGAATTGGAAGGTGATAACAGCACAGTAGAGTGAATGTAATTAGCAATGCCAATATGGGGGTATGATTGTGGTTGTAAGGGAAAGTTTAGGGTTGTGTATGTCACTGAAAGAAAAGTCAAAGGATGAAATATGGGACTGTATAGCATAGTGAACACTGAAGCAATGATGAGTTTATTTACTAGTACAAATATAAGAACATTCTTCAATGAATCAGAATAAGTGTATGTTAATATTACAAGATGTTAATAATAGGCTGTTATCTGAGCTAAAATGTACTTAAGGCAAACTATGGACTATAGTGAATAGTAATATATTAATTTTTTTCATTGGTTATAAAAAAAGAGAAAGATATAATATAAATATGACAGAAACCAGACACAAAGTACTGCATATTGTTTGACTCCATTTATATAAATTGTAAGCATAAATACATTTACAGAGATGGAAATAGATTAGTGGGTATGTATATTAGGGGATGGATAGAGGAATTGAAAGGTAACTGGTGAGGAGTGGGAGGGTTCTTTTTGTAGTAATGACAATATTCTAACATTAATTAGAGTGATGAATGCACAACTCTGTGATTATACCAAAATCCTCTGAATATATATTTTGGGTGGTTTGTGTGGTATATGAATATATTTCAATAAAATAACCAAACAGAAGTTATTTTACAAAGAACAGTATCAACTTACAAAGCCTTTGAAAGTCCCCTGATACAGTTGTATTGCCTTTCTGAATGCGTCTCACCCTCTCTTTTTTACACTTGGCATAGCCTCCTACTTTTTTATTTAATTTCAGTTTTTAAATTTTGATGCTTTCCATGCAAATGTAGGGACTTTCAAAACAGAAAACAAACCCACTGTACAAACATCAGATATTCAAAAATCAAATGATTTTATCACTATCTTCACTTTCATTGACAGAAAAAGGTGGTGGGGTATGGAAAGCAGCAGTGATGATGCATTTACAACTATTTAAATGCCCCTTATCTTTATTAAAAATGTTTGTATATTTTGTAAATAGCAGCACAGAGTAACAACAATTTGAAAGTAAAGCTTAATAATATATATATATATATTTTTAAAGTTAATACTCAAAACTCATCTCTTCCTAATTATTTTACCATATTTTACTATTGACTATGCTTTTGAAGTTATTTGCATCTGTTTTATCCATATAATGGAAATCTGCTATAATGGTAGATAATGTACATCTCTTCCCAATCCTTGTTCAGTGACATCATGTTGGTACATTGAAATTGGCCATGATGGAAGTATTTTCACCATGGAAACCAACAAATGCCATAAATCAAGGCTTGATTTATTGTTCTGTTGATTTTCCAAACTTTAAGTGATGGAAAATGTTAATAATGAAGATTAAATTTTCAAAAGGCTTTGTGCCTATAACTGTAACATTATTAATTACACTCAAAAAATGAGGAAATATTCTTCCAGTATTCAAAAACTATTATTCAATTTACCAAAGAAATCACTTGCATCTTTGAAGAATAATATTGTAACAAATATCTTCATTGTTTTACTTTTATCTTACCCATTAATGCAAATGAAAATATCAATCAACAATTATGTGGGAATCTACACTCATTAATAACATGAATGACAGTTTTTGCCAAATCTGATAATAATCAAGTATTTATTTGTAGCTGATTTTGTCAGATTATTGTTGAATTACAATCATAGGTTGTCTATAGATAAAAGAGCTTAGCAAAACTCAACAAAAATATTCTATGAGAATCAATTGGCTAAATATAGTAGACAATTTTGCATTTCATTATTATTTGTAAATGATGTGCTTCATCACCATTATATTAGTGATGTTAATAATAAACTTAACTTTAAAAAGTATGCTTTTTCAGAGAACCAGTTCAGTATTTCCAGCACAGCACTGTCAATATCAAAGCTATGGATGTTCCTCTAAAAATACATTAGCCCAATAACACAACATGGCCTTGTTCTCCAAGAAGTTAACCTATCTTTATTTTTTTTCCAAATATATTTATTTTTATGTATTTTTTATTTTTTCTAAAAGATACTTAGATTACATAAAATGTTACATAAAAAATATAAGGGATTCCCATATACCCCACTCCCCACACTTCCTACTTTTCCCTACATTAACAACTTCTTTCATTAGTGTGATACATTCATTGCAATTGATGAACACATTTTGGAGCAATGCCACTAGGCATGGATTATAGTTTATATTGTAGTTTACACTCCCTCCCACTCAGTTCTGTAGGTTATGGCAAGATATATAATGGCCTGTATCTCTCATTGCAATGTCATTCAGGACAATTCCCAAGTTCCAAAAATGCCCCCATATTACACCTGTTTTTCCCTCTCCCTGCTCTCAGAACCTCCAGTGGCCACTGTCTCCACATCAATGATATAATTTCTTCCATTGCTATAATCACAACAAGTCTATAGTAGAATACCAGTAAGTCTACTCTAGTCCAAATTTTATTCCCCAGTCCTGAGTACTCTGGGATGGTGATGCCCACTCCACCTCTAATTGAGAAGGGGCTTCAATCCCATATGGCTGATGGATGGGACTCTCCTGCTTGCTGTTGTAGACTCTCTCAGTTCCTTGGTATGGTGGTTGCCCATCCTCACATCCTTGTTAGTTGTCTGGGTGAGTCCAATGAACTGGAGAGTAGGTGTTGCAACTCTGCTGAGGCTCAGGGCCCAGCTGACACATGGACAACCCAAAGATTCAAGTCTCTTGAGCATACACCTCCCAACTCCAGCACCAAGTAGATGTTCAAATAGAAGGGACAGAAGAGGCATGTGTAGAGAAGTCACAGCTGACTCCAACTCTGTCACAATCCGGAGCACAAACACCAAAGTTGGGCCTGCTGGCAAGGCACCAGACTCTGGAGCTATCTGCCATGACTGTGGGACCTGGGTGTCTCCAGAGCCCTCAGGAGCCCCACTATTTGGGTTTGTATTTACTTTGGCAGTCTTGCGATCCTCCTGAGACATGCATAAGCGTTACCTCTGGGATGACCTCCTGACTCACTTTGAAGACTCTTAGCCATAGAAACTCATTTGTCTTTACCTTTTCCCCCTTTTATTCAAGGTCTTTTTCCAGTTGTATTGCTAGTTGGTGCTTGGTAGTAATCTCTACATGCCAGGTAGGCTCATCCCCAGGAGTCATGTCCCACACTGGGGGGAAGGTACTGCATTTATACATTGAGTTTTGGCTTAGAGAGAGGCTACATTTGAGCAACATGGAGGCTCTTAGGAGGTAACATTTAGGCACTCTAGAACACTAGGCTAAGTTGTAATTTCAAGAGCTAAGGCCCATAAGCATAGCCGTCAATATGAAGAGCCCCTCAATGGACCATTCTTCTTCACTAGTCAGTGTCCCTGTACTCGGGAGATTGTTGCTGCTCCATTAGAGAATGTGGCAGAGCTCCCCAGGATGGGAATTCAATACTCTTTTAGTTATTGTGTGAATCTCTACCCACTGTGACAATGCCCCATGAACATTTGAACACATTTATATACTTTATTGTATGCCCAAGAGATCTTCCTCCCATGTATTCCCCATCACTGACTCCCCACACCAATGATCCTCCCCTGCCACAGTTGTAAACCTTCTGTGGTCCAAAACTTCTTCAAAAGTGAAGCCAAGAATATCACCAAATACAATTAACAGGAAAATGAAATAATAATGATAGGTTAAAACATAAGAAATAAAATATATAATAATTTAGAAAAACTAAAACAAAATTAAAATAAAAAATTGGAGTATTAAAAAATAAGGAAAAATATTTTTTAAAAAATTAAAAAATTTTTTTGACATTTTGCCTTTCATCACTGTAATATCTGTTGTCTTGTAAGTACAGCGACATTTTCTTCCTTTTCTTCCCAAGTGTCTTACTTTTTCACATTTTGTCTTCAAAGAAGTTTTAGGTCACAGAAAAGTCATATACAGAATATAGGGGACTCCAATATGCCCAACATCCTCCCCCTTTCCCCTTTCCTGTATTAATAACCTTTTTATGTGAAGATGGTACATTTGTTACTACTGATGTACAAAAATTGAAACAGAGCTACTAACCATGGTCAATGGTTTACATTATAGATTACATTTTAGATCATACACTTTTACAAATTTTTGCTGAAATTTAACAGGGCCTGTATTCAACATTGCAGGATCATACAGAACACTTCCATTGCCCCCTAACTATCCCCTCTTCCATCTACTCTATTCCTCCCTCCCCCTCCCCTCCAGGCTCACTGTGACCACCAGGCTTAACTCATTGAAGGACAAGATTCATAGTTACTTGCAATAACACTGAGGACTTGACACACTGATCTGTCCTCCCCTATTAGAGACCATCCATGCTCTCGAGAGACACCTACTCTTCCGTTTGAGAACATATCAGGTTTGCCCAGGATGGGGATCCAACTCTTTCCCACTCATTGTATGAGTCTCCACCCACTGATACAACATACTATGACAAAATGATCACTCGCACATTCTCTAGAAGACTGCCCCAGGTGCACCCAGTCCCGAAGGCCCTCCTACCATCAAACACCCTAAACCAGTAACCCTTCCTTGTCATATTGCCAAAAGAGCTTTCCCAACATTGTAGTTTCAACCACATACCCATCAATCCCCAGTTCACCTGCTCCCTACTCCAACCCTGCCCCCAGTTCCATGGACAGTCCAGCACACCCTCCCCACCTTATACCGCTGTCAAACTTGCACCAATAGTATCACTACACCCCTGTCATACCCCTTCAATGCACAACTATTCACTTCCACCTTATCATAGATTTTGTCCGTATGGGCATTGGCTCATAACCTTCTTCTCCCTTTCTATTTCCTGTAAACCTATCTTCCAGACTCTAGCACTCTGAGTCTGCTCAATTTGCTTAATTCATATCAGAGAGGTCATATAATATTTGGCCTTCAATACCTAGCTTGCTTCTCTCAACATAAAGTCCTCAAGATTCATCCATGTTATGCCGTGTTAGTACTGTATTCCTTCTTAGAGTTGAGTAATAATCCATTGTATGTCTACACCACATTTTGTTTATCCATTCATCTGCTGATAGGCATTTGGGTTGATTCCAACTTTTGGCAATAGTGAATAATGCTGCTATGAACATTGGTGTGCCTATATCTGTTCTTCTGGGTATATACCCAGCAGTGGAATTGCTGGATCATATGGTAGCTCTATAGTTAGTTTTTTTGAGGAACCACCAAACTGTCCTCCATGATGGCTGGACAATTGTACATTCCCACCAGCAGTGGATGAGGGTTCCCATTCCTCCACATCCTCTCCAACACTTGTAGTCCTCTGTTTTTTTAATAGCCTCCAGTCTAATGGGTGTAAGATGATATCTCATTGTAGCTTAGATTTGCATTTCCCTAGTAGCTAGTGATGTTGAGCATCTTTTCATGTGCTTTTTATCCATTTGTATTTCTTCTTTGGAGAAGTGTCAGTTCAAATCACTTGCCCATTTTTTAAATGGGTTGTTCTTTTTATTTTGAGATATAGGATGTCATTATATATGCTGGATATTAGACTCCTATCAGATATATGGTTATCAAATATTTTCTCCCATTGGGTGGGCTGTCTTTTCACTTTCTTGATAAGTTCTTTAGAGGTACAAATTTTTTTAATTTTGAGGAGGTCCCATTTATCTATTTTTTTCACTGCTCATGCTTTGAGTGTGAAGTTCATGAAACCATTTCCTATTACAAGGTCCTGTAGATGCTTCCCTACATTGTTTTCCAAGGTCTTTATGGTCTTGGTTCTTCTATTTAGATCTTTGATCCATCTTGAGTTGATTTTTGTATAACTCAAATGTGAGATGGTGTTTTCTCTCATTCTTTTGGATATTGATATCCAGTTCTCCAAGAACTATTTGTTAAAGAGGCCATTCTCTCCCAGTTGAACCACTGTTTGTCCAAGAGTGTGTTGTTTAACTTTCATAACTTTGTGCCTAATCTGGTTCTCTGGCCCTTGCTGATTTCCAGTTTCATTCCATTGTGGTCAGAGAAAATTACTTTGTGTAATTTCAATCTTTCTGAATTCACTGAGCATTGTTCTGTGGCCTAGCATTTGGTCTATCTTGAAGAATGATCCATGTGCACTCAGAAAGAAAGCGTATTCTGCTGTATTTGGGTGTAGTGTTCTGTATATGTCTATTACATCCAGATCCTCTAATGTATTATTCAAAGTCTTTGTTTCTTTATTGAACCTCTGTCTAGATGTTCTGTCTAATGGTGACAATAGTGTGTTATAGTCCCCCACTATAATTGTAGAGGCATCTATTTCTCCACTTAGCCTTTCCAGTGTTTGCCTCATGTATTTTGAAGTGCCCTGACTAGGCACATAAATGTATCAGATTGTTCTTTCTTCTTGAAAGATTACCCCTTTTACTAATATATAGTGTTTGTCTTTGTCTCTTAAAATAGTTTTGCATTTAAAGTCTATTTTGTCTGATATTAGTATAGCTACTCCCACCCTTTTTTTGGTTATTGTTTGCTTGTAAAATTGTTTTCCAGCCATTCACTTTCAGCCTCCTTGAATCCCTGGATCTAAAGTGAGTTTCTTGTAGACAGCATATAGATGGGTCATATTTCCTTATCTGTTCTGCCAATCTGTATCTCTTGACTGGTGAATTTAATTCATTAACATTCAGTGTTATTACTGTTAAGGAATTACTTACATTAGCCATATTTTCTTTGGGTTTATGTATGTTATACGTTGTTTTTATTTATTTATTTATTTTTTTTAATTTTTACTTACACTTTCCTCTAACTCTCTCTCTCCTTTTTTCCCCTTTCAACCTGCAGCACTGCCTTTAGTATTTCTTGAAAGGCAGGTTTCTTTTTGGCATACTCTCTTAATTTCTGTTTATCTGTGTATATTTTGACTACTCCATCATTTTTGAATACCAGCTTTGCTGGATAGAGAATTCTGGGCTGAAAGTTTTTTTCTTTTAGCACCTCGACTATATCATACTACTGCCTTCTTGCCTCCGTGGTTTCAGATGAGAGATTGGCACTTAATCTTATTGAGCTTCCCTTGTATGTAATGGTTCTCTTTTCTCTTGCTGCTTTCAGTATTCTCTCTTTGTCTTGCGCATTGGACAATTTGACAAGTATGTGTCTTGTCAAATCCTCTTGGGATTTATACTGTTTGGGGTGCACTGCATTTCCTGGACATGTACATCCATCTCCCTCAATAGGATTGGGAAGTTTTCAGCTGTTAATTCTCCCAGCTCTCCTTCTGTCCCCTTTGCTTTCTCTTCTCTCTCTGGGATGGCTATAATGCATATGTTTTTGCATTTTGCATTGTCGTTTAGATCCCTAAGGCCCTGCTGGATTTTTTCTATCTTTTTATCTATCTACTATCTGTTTGATTTCAAATGTACTGTCTTCCACATTGTCTATTCTTTCCTCTGCTTGTTGAAATCTGCTGTTATATTTCCACTATATTTTTTGATTTCTTGGATTGTCCCTTTCATCACCATCATATCTGTTTTCTTTTTATGTATGTTTACAGTTTCTTCAGTATGTTCTCCCAGTGTCTTCTTAGTATCCTTAATTTCTTCCTTGACTTCATTAAGTTGGTTTATGATATTTGTTTGGACAGCTCTGATTAGTTGTTCCATGTTCTTCATCTCCTCCTGGTTTTTAGTTTGTTCATTGGACTGGGCCATGTCTTCCTATTTCTTAGCATGGTTTATAATTTTTTGTTGGTGTTTAGATGTCTCCTTATCTTGATGGGTTTATTCAGTTGATTAATTTCTCTCTCCACTCTGGGTTTTTGTTTAGTTGCTGGTTTTGTGTGCGTGGTAAGTTTTCTCTTTGACACCTTGTTTGTCTTATTCTACTTCATTGCTGTTGTCTACATTCCCTTGAAAGAAAAATCTAGGGCCAGAGAAAGGGAAAGAGATAAGAAGAGAAAAAGGATAATAGCTATAATAATAGTAAAATGTAGAAGAGGAACTGTATAAGACCTAAGGGAATGAATAATTAACTCATGTAAGAAACACTGAGGAATAAGAATTAAAAAGTGGGGAACAAACAATGAAATGAAAAACCGAATAGAGAAAAATATCTAGAATGAATTAACAGGCCAGAATGATAAGAAGAGAAGGAAAGAGAAAAGAAAAGACAATTTTAAAAAGTTAAAAAAGAAAGAAAACAGAGAATAGAGGAGATAGAAATAGAAACAAGAAAAATTGAAGACTAAACAAAGATAGGTGGAAAGTAAGAACAAAAACAGAAAGCAGAAGACAGGAAGATGAAGGTAGGAAAAGAATGAGCATAAGTAGACAAAATTGGTATATTAAAAAGGGGGGAAATGAAGGGAAGGGGGAAACATAGCAAACAAGAAACAAGACAGCAGCAATTAATTAAAAAATAGGAAAAACAAACGAGGAAGGGGAAGAAAGAGGGGGAAAAAAAGAACAAAAAACAACACTCAAGCAAGCAATCAAACAAAAACTTAAGAAAAACAGCCTCCCTCTTAGGTCTCTGAATTGCTTCTCAGGCTGCTGGTGTTCATCAGTCAAATACCCTGCAGCTTACCCCCTGCAGGTTTTGAATCAGGTTTTACTGAGTAAACTAAGTTAATTTTTTTTAAAAAAGGAACCTTTTTTAAGAAAAATAAGAGACCCAAGAGAAGCTAATACAAAAATAATGTCAATGTGTTCCCTGTCCTAAAGTATCAGATGGGTGTTTGATAACCCATCGGGTCACTTCTCTAAGGAGAGCAGGGAATTGAACCAGGGACCTTGTATATTTAAAGTGGAGACTCCCACATTGAGCTAAACTTTCTCATTGCATCAGTTAACTAAAGAGCTATCCAGTCACTTTCCCTAGGGCAGGTTTGACTCTTTGCAGTTGGGTAGATTCCTGCTGTCTGTCTCTGTCCCTGTCCCCTTTCTATTCTGATTGCTTTCTTTCCCAGAGCAGCAGGATCCTCCCTCACCTCTTCTGGTCAGGTTGAGTTCCCTTCTGAAATTCAAATGAGACCCTGGTATCCGAACTCACCACAGAGAAATGACCCTCTTCCAGACCTCCCCCTCTTCCCAGGGGACCCTAAATAGGCCCTTGGAAGGTTGTTAAGCACTTCCTCCTGCTCCTGCTTGCCTCCCTTAGGGGAATTGGAATTTTGATAGGTTTCAGCACTGGAGTAGTCAGTTGCCTGACTCCACCCTCTCCCAGTCCAAGTTCATCTCTCCCAGGTCAGCTAGGTAAATTAGGCTGTCAAAGCAGATTCTCTTCTCCTCTCTTCCTGGAGCCACCTCTTGCTAACTGGCATGCTTCCCAAAGTTCAAAGAGGGTCCAGGTAACCAAATCCACAGAAAGGAAACCCCTCTCCACCCTTCACCAGAACCCTTCCACTCCCAGAGAATGCTTCCCCTCATTCAGTGGCCGGTGGGAGTCAAGGGGTTTGCTGCGGATTCCTGCCTTGAGAACAGGGTCCAGCCACCAGCTGCCGCCAGCCCCTGGGGCAAGAAACTTATGACTTTCCCCTGAGCCTTCCATCTCCCCATCCAGTTCCCTCCAGATTGACGCCTTGAAGCCTCCTGCTCTGTGGGCTCCCAAAACAGCTCACCCAGGCAGGATCTTGCAGCCTCTCAGCCATCCTCTATGAAAGAGCTGGTGAGTACCGACTTAAATTGATGCCATCTTGCTCTATCTCTTCTTGAATCTATATATTTTTTAACCTACACTTCCTCTTGCCCTTAGTGGTATCAGTTATTATAGTGTAAATTATTACTTTTTTTATTACTTTTCTCAAGTTGGTTGAAAAATTTAGCTATTGTATTTAAAATGTGATGAATTTATGCTTATCATACTCATATTTTGCTCATGCATGAGCTCATGCATCTCAGTCATATCCCATGTCAGCTTCTATTATTAGAAAATGAATATCCCTCACCTGACTGCTTAGGCTTCTGTCTTTGCTTATTTCTATTATTCAGAATTCTCCTGTAAATCAAAGGCTGCCATTTGATCAGTGTTATCTAAGATTTAGAATTTAGAAAGATTTAGAACTTAGAAAGCCTAGGGAGACTTATGCTGGCAATGGAGGTATCAAGAGCAGAAGGAGAGTTCCATTCTCAACCCTCTGTAGGAATCTACAATTGGTAAATCCACAAAAGGATCAAGAGTCAGGCAGAAATGAGACCACGCCGTAAACAGGGAATGCAATAATGAGAGCACTGGGGAATGGTCAAAAACAGAACTTTATAATACCTGTAGATTCAACTGATAGTTTTCCAAATTGAGATTCATAGATAAGTATAACAGGATGGGAGTACAAGTTTCTTCTATGCTTCATATATTTAGTAACTATCTACAACATGCCATTCACTGTGCTAAGTTCTGGGGATATAATGGTGAACAAGGTATATTCAGTGCCTGCCTTCAAGGAGCCTACACTCAGAGTAGGACAGATAAATCCTTTGTCATCTTGCCTCTTCGACAAGTTTGTTTTTTATTTCTCTCGCAACATTTAACCTTTCCTTGGCCTTCTTCAGAGTTGTATTGTGCAAGACCATGAAGAGAAATGTCTTGATTTTACATATTTCTATAAATTTATGTTACTATTCCCACCAATTTAGAGTCATATCCACCTACTTCCTAATTATTCTTCTTTCATCTTATAATTAAAATAGTCAATAGGGTCCTACATTAATTTAGCCAATAAAGTCAATAAAGGCCCTACATTATTTTAGTCAATATAGTCAATAAAGGCCCACTTTACTCTGTGCCTATATATTCTATTATTTTCCCACTCCTTTACTCACTCCAGTCATGCTAGCCTTTTGCTCTTCCTCAGACATGCCAGGCCTGCTCTTACCATAGGGAGTTTGCTCTAGATGTTCCTTATGGCTGCAAAGTTCTTTCTCTAGATATTCACATGACTAACTCCTTCACTTCCTTCAAATCTTAGCTTATTATTACTTCCTTAATAAGACCTACCCTGATTACTTAAAATTGTACTCCCTTGAACTTTTAGTTATCTTTATCTTTCTATATTCATTCTTTTGTTCCATAGCATTCTATACATTATAACATATACTCTTCAATTTATTATAATTTTTAATTTATTGTTTATTGTCTATCTCCTATCCACTAGAAAGAAATATCATAAAGGCTGAGATTTTTGTTGATTTTGTTCATCGATGTGTCCCAATGAATAAAACCAACCAAAACAATCTCTAATACATAGATACTGAAAAAACATTTGCTGAATGTATGAATGGGCTGTCTTCTACAAAGTTAATATGCATGACAAAAATTATGGTAACTATTTGTATGATTATGATTATTCTTCACAGCGGGTGAAGAAACACATGAAACACAGAAACACATGAAAAATGTTCAATATCACTAGCCATCAGGGAAACGCAAATCAAAACTAAAATGCAATGTCATTTCACACCTATTAGACTGGCCATTTAAAAAAGTTGGAAAACTTTAAATGTTGGAGAGGATGTGGAGAGATAGAAACCGTTATTCACTGTTGGTGGGAAATTTAGAAAGGTATAGCTACTGGATGACTGTTTGAAAGATCCTAAGGAAGTTGAATATATACTTGCCATGTGACCCAGCAATACCATTACCATATATCCAGAAGAACTGAGAGCAGTGATATGAACAAACATCTGCACACCAATGTTCATAGTGGCATGACAGTATGACAGTAGTTGAAGGAGAAAGTCTAAGGTCATGTACATTACTAGAAGGAAAGCTAAAAACTGTAACATGGGACTGCAGATGACAGTAAAACCTCATGTAAAACAAGAATATGGGTGATCTTGCATATATAAGACTGTTTTTACAAAATATAAATACAAATATACTAGAGAGAAGGAAAAAGAATAGCAGCTATGTATGGCAGGGTAAGCATAGAGAGATTGAGAGGTGATGAGTTTTATTTGTTTTTAATTATTATTATTATTATTATTGGAATAATGAAAGTGCTCTAAGAATGACTGAAGTGATGAATGCCCAAATATGTGATTACACTGAATACCATTGATTGTACATTTTGGATGGTTTTATGTTTTATTAATATGTACCAATAAAACTGATTTGTTAAAACAAGAAAAAAAAGAAAAAAACAACATTGCCACCATTATCTGAATTCTTAATAATATTCTTAATTATATTATTGAAGAGAAATTACTATATATAAAATAAGCCATTATCTCATCTTTTTGTGTGTATATCATTTAAAATCACAAGAACTCTAAGAGGTAGTTGCTATGATTAGTCCTGATTTTCAAATGAAGATACAGGTTTACAGAGAGCAAGATTTAGTAAATGAACCAAAATTCATGCTCATCTTTCTTTAGAGTATATGCCCTAAATCACTTTGATACTGAGGACCATTTGGACTTATTCAGTCTATTATCTAAATTTTCCACATTTCTTTGCATAGCTTGAAAATTAACAAAGCTAAACTTGACCAACTTACATTGTAAAGCCAGCGGGGTTTTGCCCTAATGAGACCCATCTCAAATGCACACTCATCTGGTAATCTGTCTGGTTTTCATTCTGATATAAAGAAAGACTAAGGTATTATTTTAGCAAGACTTTTATCTTTCCACTCATATTCTTTCACTGTTATGAACTGTTCATCTTTAATTTAAACCTATGAACTATAAATCTTCCTAATAGCTGCTCATATGTCCTCGGAAGACCCTTCATACTTCCTGGGTTTTATTATTACAATTTGTCGGATTGGTTGGCGATTAAGAGACTGGTTCTTATCTATCAGCAATAATAAATACTGAAATAATAAGCAATTTAAGCACATATTCATTGATCATCTTTCCCCAATTCTTTTTTGTAGTGATACTCATGTGCCTTTTAAAGCAAGTTGCTTTATGAGCTTTCAAGAAACAACCAGAGAATGGAAATGAATAGAAACAGATTTTACTGAAGGTCTGATTCAAGGATACACTTATGATGGTGAGGAACAAGAAATGCCTATCTCTAAGATCCAGTGATCAGCCTGTACAGCATGTACAAAGCAGCTGTGATAGTTTGAAGTTTTGTGAATCCCTGAAAAGATCATGTTCTTTGAACTAGTCCATTCCTGGGGCTGTGGGATCCTTTGATTGCATTAGATTCAGTTGAGAGAACTTTGATTAGGTCACTTTTGATTAGCTTGCTTTAGAGCCTTTAATTGGACTACATCAGTGAGTCATGACCCAGGTTAGGTCTCTACCCTTTTGCTGGAGTATTACATAAACTGAAAAGTGAAAGCAGAAAAACACAAAGACAGCAGCCATTTTACACATCATGTGAGATATGACTCAGAGATCACCTACAGCTATGGAAAGAAAGAGAAACCCCAAGAGGCTGAGAGAAAGAGAGAAGGGGAGGGTGGCTAGAGGCTGGAAATCAGTGGAAGAGCCATATGCCTAATCACCCACAGCTGAGCTCAGAGAGAAAGTGAGTCTGGAGATGTTTTAGTCTGCCAAAGTGATGCTGATGCAAAGTATCAGAAATCTGTTGGCTTTCATAAAGAGTATTTATTTGGGAAAGAAGCTTATAGTCACAAGGCCCTAAAGAGTCCAACTCAAGGTTACTTAAGAGGTACTTTCTCACCCAAAGTCTGTTGCCACATGTTGACACAAGATAGCAGGCAATGTCTGCAAGGGTTCAGCTTTCCTCTCTCCTCTTAAGGCTCCACGGTCCCAGCTTCTCCCTATCTCAGCTGTAGGCTGGCATAAGGCTCATCTCTCTTCCCAGGGCTTGTTACTTTCTGGGCTCAGCTGCTCTGGTATCTTCACAACATCAGCTGTAGACTATCAGGCTCATCTCTCTTCCCGGGGCCACAGGATCCTGTCTAATGAGCTGTCTCTCTTCCTCTGTGTTTCTTCTCTGTGTATCTACTTCCGTGTGAAAGTCTGTTTTATCAGCCCACCAAGAGTGTGGGGACTCAACCCTGCACACCCTAATGACGTGGTCAAATCAAAGCACTAATCTTGATTTAATAAGTAAAAGTGAAACCTCTGAATTGAATACAACCAAAGGTGTATCATGCCCAGAGGAACAGACCAGTTTACAAACATAAACTCTCTTTTTGGAATTCATAAATAATCTCAAACTGCCACAGGAGGGGAAAGCAGGAACTTTGGCAAAGACAGGCTGCCATTTTGCCTCACCACGTGGCCAGAGTTCAGGATCACCCTCAGCTGCAATTCAGTGGACAGCAATCTCTGATGATTCCTTGATTTGGACATTTTCACAGCCTCAGAACTGTAAGCTTTTACTCTAATAAATTTCCTTTATTAAAGCCAACCCACTTCTGGTATTTTGCTCCCCACAGCTTTAGCAAAGCAAAACAGTGGCTGATGAGTTAACTGTTCATCATAGGATGAGGCTGAATTTTATCCTCAAGTTATATATGACTCAAAGGTGACATATAAGATAACGGCATTGTCTTTTACTTTTCTTATATCAATATCAGACATTTCCTAATAAAAATCAATTTCTCCATTCCCTTATACAAGGGAATCAATCTTTTAGAAGATAAAAGCTCTGAATGGTAACCAAGACCTCCAAATGTACAGGTCTCAAGTACCAGTTTTGATCACAAACAATAGAATCTTAAACTGATTTGAGCAATAAATAAAAATTATTGTCTCACGTAACTAAAAGTTCAGGAATAGGCTAATATCAGGCATGTAAGAATTCATTACATTCCTCTCTGTTGGCTTGTTCTCAGGAAATACCTCACCCTGTAGTAGAAGGTGGCCACCACTAGCTCCAGGTTTACCTCTTCATAGCTTAGCAACTTCACTTGGGGTAGGTGACTGTGATGGTATGAAGGTGTATGGACTCTAGAAAAATATGTTCTTAAAGATAATCCATTCCTGTGGGTGTGGGCCCATTGTAAGTAGGAACTTTTGGTGAGTAGGATCTTAAGTTAAGATGTTACCCACCTCATTCAGGGTAGATCTTAATCCTCTTACAGGGTCCTTTACAAGAGAATGAATTTCAGACAGAGAGAGATAAAGTCATGGAAGCAAGAAACTGGAAGCAATGAAACCCAGAAGAGAAGGGAGAAAATAGCAGATGCCATCATGTGCCTTGCCATGTGACAGAAGAGTCCAGGATCGCCGACAGCCAGTCTTCCGGAAGAAAGCATCACCTGATGATGTTTTGTCTTTGGATATTTTCACAGCCCCAAAACTTTAGGCTAATGGAGCAGGTGGAGCTTAGTGGTTGGGTGTGTGCTTCGCATGTTCAAGGTCCCAAGTTCGATCTCCAGTACCTCCTAAACACTTTAAGTTTGTAAGCTGTTAAATTCTCATTGTAAAAGTGAACTCATTTCTGGTATATTTCTTTCAGCAACCTAGCAAACTGATCAGTGAAAAAAATGTTTACTATTTTGTCGTGAACATATTTGGATTTGAGTTCCAGATTTAAGCCCCATTGACCTGGTTAGTGTTGGTGGCCCATCCCTCAACCTGTCATGAAGCCAGGGAGATAATATTCTGATTGGCCCAGCCGGGGAAGGATCAGGGATATCTCAGTTCCACCAAAAAACATAGACTAAGAGTATATTCCCAAAGGAAAATAGCCTAATATTCACTCCACTTTCTTAAAAAGATAGGTTCTCAAACATAACAGATAAATACTGTCTACTAAAATGGACAAAAAGTGTTGCTATTTCTGCTTTTTTTTTTTCCTGAGAGGTTTCCAGACACATTGTAAAAGTGACCTGAGAATCAAAAGGTTCAGGTACTAGTTCTGGCTCAGCTACTGTCTACATAAAAGAATTTCTATAAGTCCTACTTACTTAAGAATTCAATTTTTTTTTATTGTGGGTAAAAATAAAATTTTTCACAATACAAACCAATATTTGTAAAATGATATATAAATATATATTCATATATGTGCATTTGCTTATATAAATGTTATATATATATATTTTAAAGATGTTTAGATTGCATAAATGTTAGACAAAAATTACAGGGGTTCCCATGTTCCCCTCCTCCCACACCTCCCATAACATCCCACATAAACATCTTTCATTAGTGTGGCACATCACCTGTAATGTATATATACATCCTGGGGCTTTGCCACTAAGCATGGACCATAGTTCCCATTGTAGACCACACTCTCTCCCACACGGTTCTGCATGATATATGCTGATGTAAAATGGCCTATATCTGTCATTGTAATGTCACTCAGGTTAATTCCCAAGACCTGAAAAAGCCCCTGTATTACAACTGCTTTTCCATTCCCTGCCCCGAAAGCATCTAGTGGCCACTGGCTCCACCTCACTGTTATAATTTCTTCCATTGCTAGAATTCAAATTCTTGAAAGAGCATACCTGGGATCAAATCTCAACTGTACTAATTTCTGGGTAATTAACCTTGGGTCTTATTCTCAAAATGGTGAAGCCCCTGTTTCCTCAAATTAAAAAAAATTGGAAGAATATGATAACCAACCTCATGAGATCAATGGAAAGGTAAATGTAGAGGAAGTATATTAAGGGTTTAATACTGAGTACAAAACACAAAAGATCATAAAATAAATGGTGGCTTTTATTTATCCCAACTGCATATTACTAACATTAATAAAAACTTACATTCAAAATGTCACATATTTTAGGGAACCCTCATAACAACCCTGTTAGCTAGACACAATGGAGAATCTTATCTGTATTTTACATAGGAGGTAACTGAGACTAAAATAATTTAGCCAAACTTACTGGCAGCTACTTCAGAATGGAGGCAGTTCAATATTAAGCATTCTGAATAAAAGTGGGAATTTCTTCACCTATAGAAATACAGATTTCAGAGTAGTCTGGGATCTCATTATATGGGGTTGAGGGTCTAATATTGCTGACTACTTTCCATGATTCATTTGCTTTTCTAGGTAAATTATAATCATTATCTCAATAATCTCTATAACCACCATGCATCAGTTGTAGACCCATTTTCCAGGGAAGGAGCTGACTTTCAGAGAGGGGAGTTATTTACTCAAAGTTACATAACTTGTAATTGTAGAAGCAAGATTCAACCCTAGATTTATCACTTTTCTAAATTTATGCTCATTTACTTTCCTCCCACTACTTTTCATACACACAAAATGTCAACTATGATCGTGTGTATGCCTTTGGCAGTATGTGATACGTTGGCACCATTTGTCACATGCAGTCCGGACAATACATTTCTAAATTCTTCCAATGATCATTTGTATATGTCAAGGTAATCTTTTACTCTTTTTAAAGACCTGCTTCTTGGCTGCCCATAACTGTTAAGAGGTAGGCAACTTGTCTCGATATTTAGCAGCACAAAATATGAATATAAATGGTGCTGTGTTCCTAAAGGACAATGACTAGATGTTTCACTCTTAGCTCCAGTCTTCAAGCACTGGGTCTTTTTGTCACTCTCAGTCCCACTCAGTAGCTTTGATAAGGAAAATGAATAAGGTATGATCAAGAAGTTATGAAGAATATCCAAAAATAAAACTACAATTTAAAATCAAGGGCAAAGTTGAGCAAGACAGAAATGACAGAGCAAAAGAGCTCTGACTTACAGAACCAGCCATTCAGATAGAAAAATAGATACAATTTCACTCCTGAAGAAAACTCTAATGCCCTGCTGATGGTTTCTTTCTAGCCTCATTGCATGGTTAGAAATTCAAAGAACATGTGTTTAACCATGCAGTAGAATAGCATATGCTGTTAAATTCCATTTGTTGTAAAGATCTATTACCCGAAACTATAGTTTCTTGTCAATCTTACCCAGAAAACAGAATCAGGTGACAGGAAAAAAGAAGGAAAGGAACATTCATTACAAGTCCATATTAAACAAATATTAATTGATCACCTACTTTTGAAAGTTACTCTTCTAAGTAGGTTGGACCTTGCTTTGAATAAATTTCTGGGAGCTTTCATTCTAGTGAAGTCTGTTACGTGCCAGGTACTTTATGAATGTCATATCATTTAATCCTTACCAGACTCTGTCATGGTAGATATAGTGGATATGTTTTTCTGTTTTCATGTTTTTTATTTTCCCTTCTGTTGGCTAAACACTGTTTATAGGATTGCCTTCTATTAATCAAAGTGTTCTCTGCTCTCCTAGACAGACTATAGGAAGGCACATCATGTAAGGTCAATTGGACTCTCTTTCCAGGGATCTTGAATCTTGATCAGAGTAATTCATGGGTGGGCAGATAAAACAGTTGGAGAGTATTCATTCCAGCAGTGCTGCCTGAGGAGACTATATAGTACTTCTGCCTCTTAAATCACCATGGCAGCCCTGCTTCCTGTCCATTTATAATCCTGGCTCTACTGCCTTCCCATCTATTCTGTGAATTTTTCCCACATCCTTCCAATAAATTCTCTTTCTGTTAAGTTTACCAATTGGTATCTATCACTAGCAACTAATGAACCCTAATTATTACACTGGTATCATAAGCACAATGATATACAGGAGGAAATTAAGGCTCAGAGATGTTTAAAAAACTTGACCAAGTTCATATGGTGTTAAGTATGCCTGATCCCAAAGGTCAAGCTCTCTCTACCACACCATGTTCTATGCTTCTTGATGAGAGCAAGAATGAAGGAGTACTCATTCCTTCATCAACCGGTAATGTATCCATTACTTCTTTCCAAGAGAATTTGTTAAATGATAGAAATGGCATCAAAGCATAAAGGACAGACTTATCTCCTCTTTACAGTCACAAGAATAGAAAATGTCTGAAATAAACAATACAGAAAGAAATGTTCTTTAAAGGGATTTACTGAAATGCCTTCCTCTAATCCTTTGCTTGTAGTTTCTTTATTGCCTAAGATGATTATGTTCCTTGGATCCCCTGCCAATAAAAAAACAGGCATGCTATAGTTTACCATGCCAAATAACTAAATTTTATAGCAAATCACCTTGAGAAGAAAAAATGCATGTAGTTAGAGATGATATATGTATGTTATCAATAGTGCATCCTCCATATTCAATATAATCTATTTTGCATTGGGTACAATGCTTTTGGCCCACATTGAAGGATGATGTAAGTAACTTCCTTCAGAAATACCTTGTCTTATATACTCTAAAGCTATAATTCACTATAATGTAAGTTTCTACTCAGTTAGGATTCATTCAAGTAGCTTTAGAACAAGATCTACCAGTACTGCTCCTCCTGAGCTGGTGGTTCCTTCACTGTGATTCATGTAACTGATTATATTTCTGACTTTCCCTTGATTCCTTTCTTTTAAAAATAATATATATATATATATGTTTAAAAGATACTTAGATTATATAAATGTTACACTAAAACTATAGGAATTCGCATATACCCCACTACTCACACCTCCCACACCCTCCCACATAAATATCCTTTATTAGTGTGGCACATTCATTGCCATTGATAAACACATCCTGGGGCTTTGCCATTAAGCATGGACCATAGTTCACATTGTAGACCACACTCTCTCCCACACAGTTCTGCATGTTATGTGGCGATATAAAATGGCCTATACCTGTCATTGCAGTGTCATTCAGGATGATTCCCAAGTCCTGAAAAGGCCCCCATATTACAATTGTTTTTCCCTAACCCTGCCCCCAGAGCCTCCAGTGGCCACTGGCTCCACATCAATGTTGTAATTTCTTCCATTGCTAGACTCACAATATGTCCATAGTAGAATACCAGTAAGTCCACTCTGGTCCATAGTTCTTTCCCCAGTCCTGAGGATTCTGGGATGGTCATGTCCACTCCACTTCTATTTGAGAGGGAGCTTATATCCCATGGGTAAGATGGATAGGACTATCTTGCTTGCAGTTGCAGACTCTCTCTGTTCCTTGGGATGGTTGTTGTCCATCATCATCTCCTTGTTAGTTATCCTGGGTGAGTCCAATGGGCTGTAGAAAAGGTGTTACAACTCCGCTGAGGTTCTGGGCCCAGCTGGCACATGGACAGCCCAAAGACAAGGTGTGTGTAAGGAACTCACAGCTCAAATTATTCTCCCCAAAACCTTCTCATTATTAACTTTACTCACTTATTTACTTCTTGTCCTTTACATCCTTCCCTCACTTAGTATGTTTTCACATACTATTTTCAACTTATTTGGAAAAAAAAAAACCATATAGGAACAAATAAACAACGAAATACAACAGGTAATATGTAGGTCAATTTAATTCACCTGTCATTTGCTAAGTTCCTGCTTTGCACTAGATCTTAGACTTTGCCAGCTTAAGTTTATATACCATGTGAATATCACAAGGAAATTGCCAATTGAAATATAAAAATATTTAGAATATTCTGATAAAATCCTTTGGGGAATCAGGTGATTTGAGAACTTGAAGCAAAATATTTAGGTAATTATGGAACAATATCCTCTCACCAAAGAAACTAGCTTCATGATTAGAAGTAAAATCCATAGTAAATACTGGAAATATATTTCCTATTTACTTATTTTTCTCCTTTTCTGACTGTGTTATTGAAATTTCCCATTAAGGCTAAGCTTATTTATCCTTTACTATTAAATTTATCTTCAATTACTGTTTGGTCTGCAATTGCCCTGGTGAAGATTTGTCTCTTGGTAATGCTTGACTTTAAAAATATATAGTTTAATGCAGATCATTTCCCTTTATATAGAGCAGATATGAGACCTACCAATGGGCAGGAAGAGGGTAGAGGTCTCTGAATGTCTTTGGGGCTAACAGAATTAATTGCCAATCAGACAAACATCAATTCCAAGACATGAGAATTATCTTTTTCAAAATTACATCCTAAGATTTAAAAACCCCAAAGCCCTGGACATATCACACTTCATGCAATCAATGTAACAACTTCATTAAAAGCAAAGACATCAGGATCAGCCAGAATTGGATTTGTGCAAACTTACTACTTCCATGGTCTTAGAAAATGGTCTTATTTAACCTCTCTAAGTCTTAGTTTTTATTTTTCTTTTGTAAAATGTGGATATCGATGCTAAACTTCTTAGTGTTCCTCAGAAATTTAAACATGGTGATTAATGTAAAGTTCTTGCTAATCTCATGTCCCATCAAAGAGTAGATGCATTCTGAAAGACAGCTAAAATCACATTTGTGTGTGTGTGTGTGTACATGGATGATCTACTACATTGTAGATACTAAGTATTTCTAAATATAATACTACTAAGTATTTCGGTAGTATATGTAAAGTATATATCGGGCACAGTCCTAACCCCAAAAAATAAGCAAATTTTGGGGTGATAATAAAATGCCAAACTGTGTGGTAAAGACTGGTGTTTGCAACTAGCAGTACTATTGTATAGGTATGACAGTGGTTGAAAGGGAAAGTCTAAGGTCATGTATATTACTAGAAGGAAAGCTAAAATGTGTAATTTGGGACTGTAAAAGATAGTAGAACCTCATATAAAATACAAATATAGGGAAGCGGCTGTGGCTCAATCAGTAGGGCTCCCGTTTACCATATGGGAGGCCCCGGGTTCGGTTCCCGGGGCCTCCTGGTGAAGGCAAGCCCGCCCGCACGGCGTGGTTAGCTGACCCAGAGAGCACAAGCAGCAAGGGGGGGATAAATGAATAAATAAATAAAAATCTTTAAAAACAAACAAACAAACAAAAAAATACAAATATGGGTGATATGGCATATATGATTGTGTTTACAAAATATAAATACAAATATACTAGAGAGAAAGAAAAAGAATAGCAGCTATGTACGGCAGGGGAAGAATAGAGAGATTGAGAGGTGATGAGTTTTGGTTGTTTATTTCTTTGTTTATTATTATTATTATTGGAATATTGAAAGTGCTATAAGAATGACTGAAGTGATGAATGCACAAATATGTGATTACACTAAATACCACTGACTGTACTCTTTTGATGGATTTATGCTTTATTAATATGTATCAATAAAATTGATTTGTTCAGAAAAAATAAAATTTATGCAAGATTTTGGAGGAAAAGAAAAAGAAATTTTGAAGGAGTTCCAGGAAGATGGTGTCTGAGTAGAAACACAGGACTTAACTCTCTCACAAAAACAATGGAGAAAGGGTCAAAAGCTGTCTGAGGGCCTGCTTTGGGGATCAGCAGAGCAGGACAGTACTACACAACTCCCAGGAGGGCAAGGGACAGAGAGATGAAGTGCCTGAAACAACAAACATGAGTTACAAAAACCTGTGGCAGCTGGGAATGGCTCGTGCTCCCAACCCCCAAGGCAGGATAAAACTCCTGGCTCACTGCGGCCTAATGAGAGAGGAACAGACATCTTCTTCCCTATAAGATGTTTCAAGAGAAAAGGGAGGGGGAGGTAAGGTGCTTTTCTTCAGTGCATTCACCCAGCAAAGCCTGCTTTGAATCTCAGCTCTGGCCAACCAAAACATAGGAAAGAAGAGATTGAAAAAAGCACCTCTGAGGAAAGGTATACTGAGCAGTGCCATCTTCTGGCTGATTTTGAAATTGCACAGAGAAAAACTGTTTCTAGGTCTCAACCTGAACTCCTGGGAGAAAATCTGCACCCCATTAATGAGTCCCTGGCCTGATTTTTATAACTTTAGCTGGGCAATTTTAAATAATTAGAATAAGTTGAACAAGTAGAATAAGTTGAATAAGTTGCATTTAAAATAAAAATATATTTTAAATGCAAACCTCTTATGAGAGATGAAGAAGGTCATTATATATTAATAAAAGGGGAAATTCACCAGGGAGAAATAACTATACTAAATATTTATGCACCTAATGTCAGCACCCCAAGATACCTAAGACACACATTGGCAAAGCAGAAGGGAGAAATAGATGTCTCTACAATAATAGTTGGAGACTTCGATATACCACTATCAATATTGGATAGAACATCTGGACAGAGGATAAGTAATGAAACAGAGAGCTTGAATAATATGATAGCTGAACTAGATCTAACAGACATCTACAGAGCATTGCACCCCAAAACAGCAGTATATACATTCTTTTCAAGCGCTCATGGATCCTTCTCTGGGATAAACCATATGTTGATTCACAAGACAAGACACAATAAATTTTAAGAGATTGAAATTATACAAAACACTTTCTCTGACCATAAAGGAATGAAGCTGGAAATCAATAATAGAAAAAACGGAAAATTCATAAATATATGGAGATTAAACAACACACTCAAATAATCAGTGGGTCAGAGAGGAAATTGCAAGAGAATTTAACAAACATCTTGAGATGAATGAAAATGAGAACACAACATATCAAAACCTATGGGACACTGCAAAGGCAGTGCTGAGAGGGAAATTCAGAGCCCTCAATGCTTACGTTAATAAAGAAGAAAGAGCTAAAATTGAAGATTTAACAGCACACCTGTAGGAACTAGATTAAGAACAGCAAACTAATCCCAAACCAAGTGGAAGGAAAGAAGTAGTAAAGATCAGAGAAGAAATAAATGCAATTGAGAACAACAATAACAACAACAAACAACAGAGAGAATCAACAAACCCAAAAGTTGTATTTTTTTCCAGAAGAGCAACAAAATCGATAACCCTTAGCTAGACTGATAAAGAGACAAGATGCAAATAAATAAAATAAGAAATGAGAGAGGGGACATAACCACTGACCCCTCAGAAATAAGAGAAATCATAAGAGGATACTATGAACAACTGTATGCCAAAAAACTAGACAATGTAGACAAGATGGACAAATTCTTAGAAAACATGACCCACCTACATTGAAACTAGAAAAAACAGAACACCTTAACAAACCAATCATAAGTGAAGAGATTGAAATGGTCATCAAAAACCTTCCAAAGAGGAAAAGCCCAGGACCAAATGGCTTCACAGGTAAATTCTACTAATCATTCAAAGACCATCTAATACCAAACTTGCTCAGAGACTTCCAAAAAATTGAACAGGAAAGAACACTACCAAATTCATTCTATGATGCCAAAATCACCCTAATACCAAAACCAGATAAAGATACTATGAAAAAAGAAAATGACAGCCCCAAATCCCTAATGAGTATAGATGCAAAAATCTTCAACAAAAGACTTGCAAACCGAATCCAAAAGTACATTAAAAGAATTATATACCATGATCAAGTGGGTTTTATCCCAGGTATGCAAGGGTGGTTCTACAGAAGAAAATCAATTAATATAATAAAACACATTGAGAAGTTGAAGAAAAATCACATGATTCTCTCGATTGATGCAGTAAAGACATTTGACAAAATACAGCAAGCTTTTCTGATAAAAACACTCCAAAAGATAGATTCTAGAAGCTTTCTCAATATGATAACATGCACATATGGAAAACATACAGCTAGTATTGTACTCAATGGTGAAGGACTGTAAGCTGAGATCAGGAGCAATTAGGCTAGATAAGGAAATAAAAGGAACCCAAATAGGAAAAGAAGAAGTAAAATTTTCACTATTCACTGATTATATTATCCTACATCTAGAAAATCCTGAAAAATCCACAACAAAGCTACTAGAATTAATAGATGACTCAAGTAAAGTGGCTGGCAGATACAAGATTAATATGCAAAATCAATAGCATTTCTATACAGTACTGATGTGCAATCTGAGGAAGAAATTGGAAAAAAAATTCCATTTAGAATAGTGACTAAAGGAATCACAAATTTAGGAATAAACTTAACAAAGGAAATAAAGTATTCAGAAAACTACAAAACATTGTGAAAAGAAACTGAAGAAGACAAATAAATGGAAGGATATTCTGTGTTCATGGATTGGAAGACTAAATATTGTAAAGATGTCAATTCTACCCAAACTGATTTACTGATTCAACACAATAAAAATCCAAATGCCCTTTTTTGCAGAAATGGAAAAGCCAATTATCATATTTATTTGGAAGAGTAAGGGGCCTTGAATAGTCAAAAATGTCTTTAAAAAGAAAAATGAAGTTGGAGGACTCTCACTTCCTGACTTGAAAGCGTATTACTTAGCTACAGTAGTAAAAACAGCATGGCACTGGCATAAAGACAAACAGATAGACAAATGGAACTGAATCAAGAACTCAAAAATAGACCCTCACATCTATGGTCAAGTGATTTTTGAACAAGACTGTCAAGCCCTCTCAGATGGGCCAGAACAGTCAATTCAACAAATGGTGCTGGGTGAACTGGATAGCCATATCCAAAAGAAAGAAAGAGGACCATTATCTCATACCCCATACAAAAATAAGCTCAAAATGGATCAAGGACCTAAATATAAAAGTGACAACTATAAAAATCCTAGAAGAAAATGTAGGAAAACTTCAAGATCTTGTGGTAGGCGGTAGTTTCTTAAACCTTACATCCAAAGCACGGGCAACAAAAGAAAAAAAATGATAAATATGACTGCCTCAAAATTAAACACATTTGCACCTCAAAGGACTTTGTCAAAATGGTGAAAAGGCAGCTGACTCAATGGGAGAAAATATTTGGCAATCAAATATCCAATAATAGTTTAATATCCATGATATAGTTTTGATTTGCATTTCCCTAATCACTAGTAATATTGAACATTTTTTCATGTGTTTCTTCGCCATTTGTATTTCATCTTTGGACAATTGTCTTTTCAAGTCTCTTTCCCATTTTTAAAGCAGGTAATTTGTCTTTTTATTGTTGAGTTTTATGATCTCTTTGTATATCATGAATATTAAACCTTTATTGGATACGTAATTTTCAAATATTTTCTCCCATTGATTTGGGTGCCTTTTCACCATTTTGACAAAGCCCTTTGAGGTACAGAAGTGTTTAATTTTGAGGAGGTCCCATTTATCTATTTTTTCTTTTGTTGCTCGTGCTTTGGGTATAAGATTTTAAAAAAACTACCACCTACCACAAGATCTTGAAAATGTTTTCCTACATTTTCTTCTAGGAATATTATGGTTGTCGATTAAGCCAGAATTTTAAATGAAGTCTTCCTGAATTCAAAGTCCATGCTTTAAATAAGTGTGCTTCACTACCTCTGCACACATCATTTTACTACAAATAATAAATAGAATTTCTAAATGGCCTCTCTTTTAATTAGTTGGAGATGTTTAGCAAAACCTGCTCTAACTACACACACAGTGTTCCCTCTGAAGTTAATTCACAAGAATGACTCAATTCTCATCTTTCCCTTTCATTTGGGTTTAGGCTAAACTGTTTCATTATTCTAACAGGCATAGTTTGCTTTCAACTATAAGATGAACAGAGGAGCTATTTAATAAATAATTAAAAATCTTTTTAAAGGTTTTTTTAATGTCCATTCCCTTTACTGCTCTGATTACAACACATTTCTTAGAATTGGTCCAAGTCATAAAGATTGGAACTTAGAATTAGTTCTAAGAATAAATGAGCAATATAGGAAATAAGAAAATGATCCTTTTAATAAATAAAATTTAATCAATCGGCATGGGTCTAATGCTGTATAGCACACAATTAAGCTAACTGAATGATATCTCTTTCCTGGGAAAGGTGGACTTTTAGATTGCTCCTAGCTGATTCTCTCATTGATGGATCCAAAACTTGCCTCATCAGATAGTCTACAGAGGTATACTCTTATTGAATTGGGAAACAACCTCACTTAGTTTCTGCACCTGAAATGTAGCTCGTGAAATATTTGTAAAGCAGTAGTTGGGAGATGCAGTCTAGGAGGGGCCATTTTGTGGATACTTCTTGACTGTGCTGCCTCCTACTTTTGGTAAATTCCTTGGACTTTCCTGAGTGGAAAAGTTGGTGGGTGGAGAGAACCAGATCCAAAATTAACCATTTGGAGTCAGGTTGATGTAAAAGCAGCAGGGTACCTTCCATTTGAACAAAATTCAAACCTGTTATTTGCAAGAAACCCACAAGGTGCTTTGGTGAAGGCTTCCCTTTATATTTCATTTGAGAGATAAAAATTATATTTGGTTCATTTCTATTTTAGGGTATTATTATTATTTATTATTATCTTATAATACCTGGTTATTTATATTTGCTTCATAATACTTCTCTCTTTCATACCTAATGAGAACATGTTCCTTGAGCAGAAACACGCTGTTATAGATAATTGTGAAGAAGGTTTATTAACAAATACTAGTTAAATGTGTAATTATTACTACTGCTATCATATTAGTATTTTTGATGACCTTAAATATCAGCATCCTCTTTTCAAAAAGACATTGACAGCTATACACATAGTTGCAAAGGAGTGATAGCCTCAAATGTCATTAAAAATAGAGAAGTGACACAATGATTTACTGCTCATATATGTCATGATTTCATCTCTACAGTTGAAAAGGAGTGATAGCCTCAAATGTCATTAAAAATAGAGAAGTGACACAAAGATTTATTGCTCATATATGTCATGATTTCACCATTACACCAAGACAAAAATTAAGTCTTGTTCTTTTTCTAAGATATATTGATGCTTTTATTTACAAATCTTACTTTTAATTACTAAAATATTATATATCCAATGGAGAAAATGAGCAAAATTTGGAAAAACTAATGGAAGAGAAAAAGACCATGACTTAAGAATCAATACTGTTAATTTTTTGGTATATCCATTGAGGCTTTTTCATATGAATACCTATAAATAATTCTCCCTTCTTCAAGTTTAAGTTAAATTAGATATGCTGTTCCAAAACAGCTCTCTTTGTTTAATCCATTCATGAGAATATTTTATGGTATTATTGTACTACAACATGAGATTTAATATCTGCAGACTATTCTTTGAATAGATGTACTACACTTCCAAAAAAAACTATTGCTAAATATTTGCTTCCAATCTTTCACAACTATAAATATTCCCATAGTGAATATCCTTATGTATAAAACATTTCCCATATCTATGCCATATGCAGCACATGGCAATCTTGGCTTTCCTGGATTTCCTGGGATAACATAAAGATGACAGGGACCAATCTGATTTACAGAACCTCACTTGGAGCATCTTCATGATGTGTACCCCTATCCCTGGAACATCCAGTATGATATCTCAGGGCCAACTTGAGGGAGTAAATTCCCTGAGTTGCTTATGTCCCATAACAGTATCTTTCTAATCCCTCTGTTGAGGACTGAATCATGTCCCCCACAAAAGATATGTTCAAGTCCTAGAACTGGTCCTGTGGGTGTGAACCCATTTGCAAATAGAACACTTGAAGATGTTATGATTAGTTAAGATGTGGACTTATTTATGAATAGCATCTTCTAAGATCCTATTTAGATGAGGTCAAATTGAATCAGGGTGGGCCTTAATCCATATTGCTGAATTTCTTATTAAGCAAAGGAAATTGGTCACAGAAGGGAAGCCAGAAGTCAGTGGAAACCAGAGAGATGCAGACACAAGGAGAGAGGGATCACCATGTGACAGAAGATTGCTTGAATGCTACAGATAACTGGGAAAAAGCAAGTCCTGCCCAATACCTTAATATTGGACTTCTAGCTTCCCAAACCATGAGACAATAAATTCCTCTTGTTAAAGCCAACTAGTGTGCAGTGTTTGTCATAGCAGTTTTTGCAAACAAAGACAGCGCCTCTTAATTCAACCCCTACTTTCACTATACAAACTCTTATACCAGAATAAAATTTCAAGTCAAGGTCCAGAGAGGACAACATGTGATAATATTTGTTAAAGTTTTAGAAGTCTCATCTGGGGCTCATTCCTTTCCTTGAATTCTTATAGTACTTGTCAATTAGCTATTTAATAATTTCCTGACACCAATAAGTATCCTACCACCCATCAAAATAAGAGACATAAAAATTTAAAGAAATTCGTCCAGCAAATAGGGACATCAGCAAGAACTTACTCTCTTCTAAAAATCTATAGCCTTCTGGTGTTGGCTTGCCATAATCCTTGGGGTTCCTTGACTTGCATCTCTGCTTCCTGTCATATAGCCATGGCCTTGGTCTCCTCCTGTGCCTTTCTCTGACTTCTGGCTTTTTATAAGGCCACCAGTAATATGAATTAAGGGCCACTCTGTTTCAGCCAACTGAAACAATCTTAGAAGATCATATTCACAAATGAGCCCACATTTAACTGTTAATACATCTTCAATGGATCCAATTTATAATGAGTTTATACCCATAGGAACATGGATTAAGATTAAGACTATGTCTTTTGAGTGTGTACATAATTCAATCCACCACATTGATAAAGTGCATACCAAAGTACTGATCCTCCTGTCCTTAGACCTGGGTGAGTTAGTCCTTTCTGGGGCCCCACGTTTTAGAGGGCCTCAGTCTGGGCCTCCTCTTTTATTCCTTTTCCAACAAATCCCCAGAGTTAAGATGACATGCTTCCTCAGAGTCTGAGCACTCTCTCTCTTTCTGGACCATATTCTTGGTACCTGGGACCCTGCATTCCATGCTTGAATGGCCACAAGCTCAAATCCATGGCCGGTGCAGGTGGTCCCTTCCCAGCAGACCCGACTCTCAGCATATATGTCCTTAGGCCAGAGGGGTGGTCAGAGGTGTCTGTGGAGGTGGACTAGATGGTACTTGGTCATGAGATCTGGAGTGCTCTCAGAAAGAGAAGAGGGAAAGGTGTGAATTGGAGCTTCCATTTGAATTCTTGTCTCAGTCCCTACAAATGTTAGAAAGGAACTACTCCTCTGGTCCCTCAGACTTGGTGCCCAATATGTTACCTCATTTTTCTTTTCAGCATCACTCTTTTTAGGATGGGGATAATTATTTGGGAATAACAGTCTATTAAAAAGTATAAAAGTGCTCTATCATTTAAAAGATAAAAGTTCTCACATATTGTATTCCCAACCCATTTATGCACTACAACTAGGGGTCTACAGATGAGATTTGATATTTTCAGAGGCACTACAAAGATGTCATTGTATTCAACATGGAAAAGGAATGCCTACACTTTTTTAAAGATTTTCAACAAGTTTCCAGCAGCCCCCTAAAAGTCTGCCCCCTCATCTCTGTCCTGACATCAGCTCACCGTGTGTAGGACTTTGACTTCTAGATGCAGCCATTCTGTTTGCATTCCTCCTTCTCCATGCTTCTACTCATCTGTTTCTTGGGAGGATGTAGTGAGTTGAATTGTGCCCAGCAAAATGATATATTCAAGTCCTAACTCCCAGTATCTATGAGTATGATCTTATTTGGAAATAGGATGTTTGCAGATATAATCAAGTGCAGATGAGTTCATATTGGATTAGGGTGTGACTTACCTCCAATGACTGATGTCCTTATAAGAAAAGAAGAGGACACACAGACACCTAGGGGAGAAGGCCATGTGACGAGAAAGGCAGAGAATGGGGTGATGTAGTTACAAGCTGAGGCACACCAAGGATTTCTGGGAGCCACCAGGAGCTAGGAAAAGCAAGGGAAGATTCTTCTCTAGGAACTTTAGAGCAGGGGCTCTTAACCTTTTTTGTTCCACGGATCCCTTTTCTAGTCAGGTGAAAACCACAGACCCCTTACTAAGTCCACACTATACTGTGTATTATTTAATAAACATATCACACTGGCACCAACACACCCCCACAAGAATAATGGGTTTTGTTTTTTTTAATTTCAGTTCAAGTTCATCGGCCCGTTGTTCAGAACTGTTGTTCAGAATCCGGCTTCCTGAATGGCAAAAGAATAATTTTCTGTTGTTTTAAACCATCTAGTTTAAGGTAATTTGTTATGGCCTAGGAATTTAATACAGGGTACCACTGGCCATTCTTCTCTTTCAAATTTCCCTGCTGAGTAGGACTATGCTGTACTCCTTCAACTCTCTGCCAAGGTGAGTTAACAGGCCTTCTTTTGCTGAAGGTTTTACTAGTTATTCCAAGGAAGTTGGGGAGTGGGGAGTTGTAACAAAATTGGAAAACATGAAAGGATTGGGAAGGCATTTTCTAATGCCACTCACTGGGCTAAATGTATTTCTCTGCTTTAATTAACTAAATCTTCACAATGATTCTGGAAGTTGGGTATTTTTAAACCTCTCTATTAAGAAGAGGAAACTAAGTTCAGAATGCTTATATGTCATACTGTCAACCAGCTAAAATAGGTACAGCCAAGATTCATACTGAAATCTGACCCCAAAAAGACTCCAGAAAACTTTCAAATTGTAATAATTAGCAAACCAACATTTTTCTTCATTTTTGTCCTTTATTTTTTATGAGAGTCTGTTTTATCTCAAGGTTAGGCATAACTGTCTATTTTTACATGCTTTTTAGAATTTATTAGTATATGTTAAATTTTATTCATTTATTTTTGAGTAATACATGAGTGTGGTATTATTTATAACAAAAAATATATATAGTAAAAATAAATTTCCCTCCCCCGCTTTGACCTAATCATCCTGTTCTCCTGGCTGGATGCATTCATACTAGAATAATCCATGAACTTACACATTTCTACATATATATCATTGCTTTCCTCCTAAAGAGTAGCATAGTATACACGGGTTTTGCACCACGCTGTCAACTTTTTTGACTCTGCTTTCAAACATTCATAGAAACCCTCCAGTCCTTTTTATGTTCCTTTCTTTACTAAAATATTTTCTAACAAGTTACATCAACCCTCTTCTCTTATTCTTCCTCCTTTATCTCCATGTCCCCACTCCTAATTCAGGCAAGTTCAATTTGTTTGTTTGTTTTGTTTTTGGAAAAGGAAATTGGTCTCTGAGGATACAGGGGGAGATTGCTCTCAAAAGGAGGCCAGATTCTACCATGGGAAAATTCATTTGTCATTTTTTCTCTCCAAAACCAAGCTAATCCATGTTAGAACCAAGAGAGCAAAAAAGTATTAGCATTTTTTTGAGATACAGAAAGCAAAGTTGTCACTCCATTTGATTTTCTTAAACACATATATAGCAACTAACCTGACTTGCATTTGCATTTTCAATATCAGTAGGAAGTTCATTTGCTCACCTTTGTCAATGCACTTCAACCAAAGACCACTCCAGTCAAAGACAATGTACCTAAAGTTTAAAACTTGCGCCTCTTATAACTTGTTGCAGTGAGGGATAAAGCACATGAGGAACTATGGACAACTCAGTAAAAGGGTATTAGAAAAGGCTTACCATAGATGCAGGCTTGAATTAGGTAACTTAAGGGAAGGCTAAGATCCATAGTTTTGTTTTGGATTGGATGCTGTCAGGAAGCAGGGATAATACTACGATTGAGTACCTTAAATCTTATCTACAAGGAGAGAATTAAGTTAAATTAGTGACTAAAGAAGCAGCAGTCATTCTCACTAGCCAGGAGGGAGGAATATTTGGTCATTTTTGTAGCTTGGACAATCTTCATGTTTTGTTTGTGTTCAGACACAATTGCAGAGTTGTTTTTGTCTTGTATCACTGGGGTCACAGAATGGCCTTGTCTGATGTTTGTGTTCTGGGAAATTATTTATGTTCAACAGATGAACACCAAGGCCTAGCTAGATGTGTCAGGCAAAACTATTGCCCACATTATAGTACAAGGCCAGCTCCTAGATAACAGGAGCTGCTGCCTTTTTTCTCCTTCCTTCGCTTGTGACCACAGGCAGATGAAATTAGACTGTAAAATATTAATCCACATTTTCATCATTTTTGATATTTACAATGTAGGAAGTTGTTTAGATAACGTAGTTGGCAGTTAGAATGTGGCTGGTCTCATTCACTCCTTTTGTTGCAGGATGGGTTGTTGAATCCTCCTGTGTGATAACAGCTCCATAAGATACATCAGCCAACTACAACCCCAGCAATTATTAGAAACAAGTGTTGAAGCAAGGGTCCTAGATTCTAAACCCCAGGCAATGAATTCAACTGTGTATGTTTAAGGGCACCAGATGACTATTTTTTCCTTAGTTTAGTCATGTGTTTACCTTTGACTTGTAATATATAGGTACAGCAAGAAGTGTTTGTTATAGCATAAATTTTTCCAAGGCTTGATAAAAGGAAATCAAGGATTAACAACTCTGTCAAATGAATTCGAACAAATTTGTTAGGCTTTCAGAGTGCAGTTGTGTGCAAAACAAGTTTTGAATGAACACAAAAGTTATAATATGAATACTAACCAGTTAATGAGTGTTACCTTTTACTACTTAATTTAATCCTCAAAGAAATTTAGGTATATATTATGTATCCCTATTGCACAGTTAAGGAAATTGAGGACACAGAAAGGTAACTTTCCCAAGGTCATACCATTAATAAGTAGGATAAAGAGGACTCAACCTCAAGTTTGTCTGATCCTATAGACTGCATCCTTAGCAGTTACTCTCTATTGTCACCATACTTCTGGAATCAATTCCAGTGACTCACTCCTTGAGTAATATATCTGAGAAAGCTGCCTTGTATAAACCAATTGTCTTCCCTTGTCACTTTGTGTACCTTCCTGCTTGGGTTGCAATTGCTTTGCATATTCATGTGAAAAAAAATGGAAAATGGATCCAGAAAGCAGATCCTGATCCATTCCAAATTAAATATGGCAATGAGTTTATTTTGGTTTATATAATTTTGGGTTTGAGAGGCATTTAGAAGAGAAGAGAGAAGAGGAAGGAAGAAAGAGAAGGAGAAAGAAAAGCTAAGTAATTGGCAACTTAGTGGAAGGGTAGTTGAGGGACTGAGATGCTGTGTGGTTATTCTCATTTCATAGCTGTCATCTTGCCTCTCCATGAACTGATATCATAAATATCCATTGTGGAGTGGTTGCATGTATTGGAATTAACAACAAAAATCAAGAAGGCAGACATTTGGCCTATTTTTTTCCTCCATTAAGTATGTCTATGGAGCTTTTGAACAGTTATTCATTCCCTCCTCTTAAACAAAGCTATTTTCTAAAGCATTGTTTTGTTAAAATGTTCCCACTGAAACGCAATGGAGTAACCTGTCAAACTCACTACACTGCACCATATCATTTAACTTAGCAAAGTGTGCTGATGGATGCCCCCCAGCTAATTAGAAAGATGACTTGAAGACCATATCCCAATGACTCAGAAAATCCGCCTCAACTATTTTTTCCTAAGTTAATTATTGGTTTGGGAAGCATGCAACCTATTTTGAGGGCTAAATTTCCCTTTCCTGGGATAAAAACCACAGAAATCTATATTGGTGTTAGGTTGTTGTGTCCATGGCTCTGATTAAACTTTTCCATTTATACATGTTGTACCCTTAGCCATATAAAACACAGAGTTCCAATAATGACTCTCATCTACCTAATTTTCGGCCTGAGGCTTGAAGCATCACATAATTATTTTAAAACCAATTTAAAGTAGAAAGTTGCTCTATGTAGATGTGTTCTCTATTTCATGTGATAGGTGGGACACTAAAAAGTTGCAGGTAAAAAATACGACTTAGAAGTTGAATCACATTGTGAATATCTCATTGCTTTACAGAAACGTTCCATTATAGAGTTGCTTTTAAGCCAAGTATCATTTTGGAACTTTGTAGCTTATCTGTACCAAAAGTTCATGTGTTCCTAAATCAGGTTTTCCAAGTAGACAGGCCTATGCTGTTAAACACATTGCAGTTCTGAAAAAAAGAAAAAGAGTATTCTCACAATACTGCATACATAAATATCAAGCATGGTGCTGCCTAATTCAGATAAAATGCCATGCAGTGCAGTCATGCAAATACACCAAAACTCAGGAGTTATTTTTATTTTCTAGAACTTTCAAAGAAATGAATGACATTAAGTGTAATTTAACAGAAACCAGTGGCCTATTTAGCTGGACATAGAGTTCTAACCCAATCCAGAGTGAATCCAATCTTTGGCCAAACTATCATGGTCTCTATAAAATTATAGTTTTATTCTAACATTATTTAAAAAACAGTGCTAATTTCTATGGCCATTGTATCCAGAAATCAGATCCTGATCCACTCCAAATTAAATATCGCAATGAGTTTATTTTGATTTATATAATTTTGGGTTTGAGAGGCATTTAGAAGAGGAGAGAAAAGAAGAAGGAAGAAAGAGAAGGAGGAAGAAAGAGAAGGAGAAAGAAAAGAAAGAGGGGGAAAAGAAGGTGAGAAGAAGGCAAGGAAAGTTCACACTGATCTAATAAAAAGTGGAATGAAGGACCAAAGAGGATCAGAATTTGTTCTACATTCAGCAGTTCATGTGATTTCTAAAATTGGCAAACCTGGAAGCATGTCTTTCTCAATAGTGAAATCTCTTCACACTCTGAGGCTCCTAACAGAAAACCTTCTGGAAGGTAGGACTATTCATATTTCACTCACAGATGTTCCTGCAAGACATTCTGCAAACTTAATTAGACCTTCCTACTCATGAAGATAGGTAAACCTGAAGGACTTTTTAAATGCCACTGAAGAGATGAAGATGCTTAGGAAGTCACCTTAGTAATTTATCCAAAGTCATAGTTTAAGGGTGGCCCATTTATAAAGCCAGCTTCAAATTCCATCTTCTCCACTAAGCATCTCTGATCACCTCAGTCTGAAATAACCACTCTCCCCTCTCCTCCCATAAGCAACTTATTCTAATCATTCCTATATCTAAAGTTCCTATTTATTCTTATAAAGAACATTCCTTTTTATTCCTGGGTAATTTAAACTACCCAGGTACTGAAGACTGACTTTTGGGTTTGAAAATCTGACCCCACTACCTACTAGCCATACGGTCTTGAAGAAAACATTTAACTTATTAGTTATCTGAGATACCACCAGTTATTTCAACTGTAAAATGGAGATGATAACAATACTTTTTGTATAGAGTTATTGTGAGGACTGAATGAGTTAACATATGTAATACACTTGGAAGAGTGTCTACAACAAGGTAAGAATAAAATGAGTTACCTACTATTGTTAACATTACTAATGTTATTAGGATTATAATTATTATAATCTCTCTAATGTAACTTGCAGTAGACTACTTTGAAAATATTTTGATTCATTTTAATCAGAACTATAAATACCAAAAATGGCACTGATCACATCTGATCCTTCTTATATACCTCCTTGGTTTCTTAAAACTTAGAAGTACTCAACAAATATGTGTGGAACAAATGAAAGATGGGTGTGTTTATCACTAACACCCTAACTCTTTAGATTAATTTTACCTGCCATGAATAATATATAAGTTCCTGGAGATTGGGGACTTTGTCCATATTTTGGACACTTAGCATGGGGTCTAGTACATAGGATAATACATATTGTTGAATGAATTAGTAAACTCTAGATCATATGTACCATAAGTGGAAGTAATGTTTTGTTTATCATTGTATCCTTGTCACTTTACACACTCCTGGGACAAAGTAGACACTCAATAAATCTAGAAGAATGAGTATATTACTAATTTGGAATGACTCTGAAGATCCCTCCATGTAAATGGACAAAAGGCCTGAAAAACTCAAATTATTGTCCAATATTCATACATGAAGTATGAAACTATATATGGACAAAATTGACATGATCATGTAACAGAGTTATTAATGACCTCAAGTAATAGTTAACACTACTTCTTCTGGGATGATTTGTAAGAAACTACTATGAAGTTGCTTTCAATAATGTCCTCTCCCCTAGTCCTTTGCTTTTGCAAAGCCCTAACATTAATCTATCTCTCGAGAATGGTGGACAATTTAGCTAAGACCTTGGGAAAAGCCTAGCAGTAAGGGAATGATTAATAACCTCATTTCTGCTTTTCTCTTCTCCAAAATGAACATTGGGTTCAGGGGTAATAAATACCAGCCTCTGACTTCCTTTCTGAGCCTCCATATCCACAGGCTCACAGTTCTCTCAAGCAGAAAATAACTTATTTTCTCTGAACTGTTATCTCTGTCTTTCATTTCAGTTTGCAACTTCTTGAGTAACATACTCTATAACTGACCGCAAAAGAGAAGGAGAAAAGGAACTGTGTAACCCTAAGCTTTGGGGCTGAATTGGTTCACTGTTTGTAAGAGGATAGTTTTTGGGCAGCAGAGTGAGTCTCATGACTTTGCGTAAGGAGTTTAATTACTGCCCAACTGATTTTCATTTGTAATAGAGAAAAAATATAAAGCTTATGGTCAAAACATTTTGGGGAAATCGCGAGGACAAAGATGCTTCATCATCTTATTTCTTCTTCTACTTATAATAACAGTAAGCCAATCAGTCAACTTTCTGAGTAACTCAGTGTATTATTGTGTTAAGTACATATCACTGTTACAGAGAGACAACAAGTTTAAGACATGGACATAATCCCTGCCCAGCACCATACAATAGAAACACACACACACATACAAATGTGCACACACACACAAATCACAATGGTCTTCTGGGTGCACAACAGAAATAAATACTCACACTGTCATAAATTGAATGATTATTCCCATTTATTTATTTTTTCTCACCCTAAGGTAGGATTACGTGTCCTTATCCCATTGGCATCAGGTTTGGTCATGTGACTTGCTTTGGCCAATACAATTTGAGCAGGAAGCAATGTACATTGCCATTGCATATTTGGTCATCATTCTTCTCTAATACCATGAGCCCATATAGGGGGTACTCTTACAGCCTGGCATGAAGAGGTATGGGGCAGGGTCACAGCTCAAATGTAATGTTAGTGAGAAATAAATCCTGTCTTGGAAGCCATGTAGATTTGGGAGTACTTTATTACTGCAGCAAAACCTAAGATGATTTGATTACACATATATCTTCATAGATAAAAATAACTCATACACCTTTTAATTTTGTTCTGGTTTCTTCCCTACTTCAAATGTTTCCAAGGTTCTTCCTTGTTTATTAAATAATGTAAAAAGTCTTAAGATGAAATTCAACATTTCATGGGATGTAGACCGTAACTCCTCTTTATCCTTATCTCTGTCTTCCATTCAACCCGACAAATTCATACTGATATTTCTACAATTCTTCCATTTCTCCAAGACGTTGAGCCTGTACTTGGCTCATAGTATTCCCTTTTCTTAGAATGCTAGCCATCCCTATCATCTCCCCTCACTACATCTCCAGCATCAATTTCTACTTATTCTTCAAGACCTGACACCTTCTTCTCCTTCTCTCTTAAGCATTCTCTAACCCACCTAAGTAATTAATCTCTTCCTAGTTCTTGTCGTAACTCTACAATATCACACATTGCAATTACTTTTTCACATTTCTAACATTGAGAGTTCCTTAAGCACAAACTACTATGTTTTAGATCTCTTTAGATCTCCAGCATCCAGTAGAGTCTGACATATGATATTTGATAAATATTATTGAATTCATGGATAAAGAAATGACTAAATGAATTAATAGTCCTCCTATTGCTTCTTTCTCACTGGAGTGATTTTTTTTTTTCCAGTTCTTGCTAAATGACTCAGAGGAGGGGAAAAAAGTAATAGATTTGAGTGTGCGGATGTTGCTCTGAAAAAAAATAATGTTATTATCTCTTCAATGGTATGCCCTCACATAAAAAACACACATTAATATCCATGGGATAAAGGTTGAGTACATACTAGATGATATCATTTTATTGGAAATTATTCCTCTGGTCTCTAACTTAAATTCTATATTAATGGGGTATTTATTGTCTGCCTTGAGTACCCTCTGATGATTATGCCGGTCTTACAGGTTTTTGCTATATTTAATTTTGCACAGTTTCCAAATATGCCATCATCCTAGCCCCATCAGGATGGTCTTCATTTCCTCTAGAATGTCACCGTTGAAGAACCAGAACTACCTTAGAACTAAGTTTCCATTTGATACTTCTTTCTGTAATGCAGAAATAAATATTTCATATTTCTCCTAGACCAATTGAACATCTGCCATTTTTGTTTCTAGCCAAACCACATTGATTGTGTCCTTTGTATTAGAAACTCTCAATGGGGCTTGGAACCAGAAAATCTGAATTCAAAACCCAGCTCAATTATAAACTGGTTGTGTCATTTATCCTTCTGTAATTTCAGTTTTCTCATCCTTGAAATAAGAGTGGAGGAGAATAAGAATAATGAAATCTTCTTTAAATGATAGCTTTATGGAATAAATGAGTTGAAGTGAGGAGTAGGAGAGGCAATACTTATAAAATGAAAAGCAAAAAAGAAGCCTCCTATTCAGATTTGGAATGAATTAAGCACACCACCAGAAAACTTTTAAATCTTCCTTAGTATCCCAAAACTAAAATGTACAGAGGAGGCTGTAGAATCAGATAGACCTGAGTTAGAATTTCAGCTCTACCTTTTACTAACTGTATGATCTTGGATACTTGCCTGACCATCTTATCCATATAAAAAGAGGATAAGTTGCTTTCCATTTGAGAGAACTTGAATGAAAATGAAATGCCTTTCACATCTCAGTATATAACAACTTCATTCCTTCAGTTGTTCAAACCAAAATATTTTGGAGTCATCCTTGACTTTCTTTCTTTCTCTCTTATACCACATCTTATAGCTCCAGATTCATAATATATCTAGAATGCAATCATTTCTCACAACCTTAATCTCCCCAAAAACCTATGATAATATGGTATGATGATAAAGTTAACATTTAGTACTTTTATTTATAGGCACTATTCTAAGCAACTGGGCAATCTCATTTAATCCTTATAACAACATTATGAAGTAGAGATGATTTTCGTCCACATTTTAGAAATGAGGAAACTGAAGGACAGACAGGGTTAAGATACTTTGCCCAAGGCCATAGAACTAGTAAGTGAAGATGTGTTATTTGAACCCAGGCAATGTAGCTCTGGTAATCTTAAACTGGATTCTGTATCACCTTCCAAATAAAAGCAAATATTTGGAAACCTAGATTGGTTGAAAGAATACTGAGATTCAAGTACTGCCTTTGAAATCTGCAAATATGAGCTTGAATTCCAGCTTCACCACTTTCTATGTTATGCTCTATTCTTTCTGAATCTCTCTAAGGTTGAGTTTCCTCATCTTCAAGCTTGGAATTTTCAAACATGGAAAATGCCTTAGCATTTTCATTCTTAATACTCATCCCAACTTTTCATTTTGCCAACTCACCTCACTCAGTCCTTATTCTAGTTTATTGAAACAGTCTTTTCCCATCTTGACTAAATTGCATCTGGCCAAGAAGTTGCTATTCACATAAACTTGGGGAATGAATAAAGGCTGAACTGATAGTAACTCCTCCTTGAAGAAAGTATCAGGAGTTTTCCATAATAGGTTTTCTTGATAAAAATAAGTCTTCAATTTTCCCTCTTGCTTCTATTTATATCATTGCCTGCATTTTCACTCAGGTCACCATGTAATACTTTCTTTTATACTTAACACTTCAAAGCATTTTTTGTCTGATACCATGATCACTCTTACTCTAGTTTATCTTATCAATAATTAAAAAGCTTTAAAGCTTTTCACCCAACCAACCCTGTGACTTACATTTTGATGACAATGGGGTGTTTTAGGCTTGCCTTTGCTTAGGTTTCATGGAACAGAGAGGACATTTCTTTCTCTATAGAAACTTCTTGCCACTAGATTAGAAACAAAATGGTCCAAAAATTATTCTGGGAAACTCTTCTGTCCAACCTGGACACCCCACAGATTCATGACAATCTAAGCTGGACAGGAAGGAATCTTTGGGGGCGGGGGGGGGAATCTCTTTACAAGATTCCTTCCAAGCACTTTGATGACAAAATTGTCTTTATATTTTAGAAGGTGTAAGATTTAGATCTGTGTGTGATTTCTCCAAACAATATATAAAATTGAAGTCACTACATGGGGTAACAATTTAGTGCCTCCTAAGGAAATGGAAAAGATGGAAATGAGGTGCCATTTGAGAGTTAAACTATATAATCAGCACAAAAATGCATCAAAGCCAAATTATGCAAAGTCATCTTAGAGGCATCTAAGAGGCAAATCTGGTCATCAACAATGAAATTACAATGATTACAATAATAATACTAATATTAGCAAAAAGTAAGAACAGAAACCATTTTTGATGACTCTAAACTTTGTGCCAAACATCTGCCATTATTATTTTATTTAATTATAATAAAACCCATGAGGAAAATGATATTTTGTTTCTCTTTACTAATCAGAAAATTGAGGCTTAGGGAAGGGCCATTAAATAACTTACTTGTTCAAGCTCACACAGCTAGTAAATGACAAAGCTAGGACATGAAAAATTAAGAAACACTACTGTTTATGTAGCCAGAGAGGAAGCACAAACAATGGAAACTCAAGCAGACATATTTTGTACTACCTGTGCAAGGCAGCACAACCCTGATAGAAGCTGCCTGTTCTCCCTGGAAGGTACACTCTAATTGTAGGAATAGACACATCAGCCTGTCTTAGGTTATTAAACATTCCAACAAAGAGCTGGCCCCCCCTAACTCTAATTCTAGGTTTACCAGGAGCCTTTTTTTTTATTTTTTATTTTTATCTTATTTATTTCCTGGGAGCCTTATTAACTTGCTTTGTCTTGTTATTTTCCTACAAGGAAAGGAGGGGTTGAACCTATCTAAATTTTAAATTATTTGCTTGTCTCATATGAGTTAATGTGAGTTGGCCTCTTCACTGTCCTTCAGAAATGAGTGAATTAATAGAACTGTGTAACGGGCATCTATTGTTTTTATCTTTGTGAATTAATAGAACTGTGTAA
>JAKSZT010007815.1:18969832-19068847 GCA_026826555.1 Tolypeutes matacus | reverse complement strand
ACGGGCATCTATTGTTTTTATCTTTGTGAATTAATAGAACTGTGTAATGGGCATCTATTGTTTTTATCTTCCTGGATCAAGAACCAGCTTCTAAACTCCCTTTACTTCGGAAATGTTTCATTCCTCTTACTCTAAGCATCTGATTTAAATGGAACCTTCTAGATTCCTTCAGATACAATCTCCCTGATCTCAGTCAGCACCTAGCCCATGATGGACTTATCATGGTATGCAAATTACCTGGCCATGTTGTTAGCCCAGAGATGTGTACCTGCTTTATTTTACTTTTTTTAAGATTTTATTTATTTATTCATTTATCCCCCCCTTGCTGCTTGTGCTCGCTGGGTCAGCTAACCACGCCGTGCGGGCGGGCTTGCCTTCACCAGGAGGCCCCGGGAACCGAACCCGGGGCCTCCCATATGGTAAACGGGAGCCCTACTGATTGAGCCACAGCCGCTTCCCGTGTACCTGCTTTAAATGGAGCAAATCAGAACTTTTCCCTAGGACTGTTTAACTTGGGATTAGAAAGTTGTAAACTGTGGTCTATGGTTGGTGGCAGGGCTCCAGGATGTGTAAGTTCATTGAGGGTGGTGGGCCACACTGTGGGAGATGTTTGTGTGGGATGTGGTGGGAGGTGTGGGAGGTGGGCAACATGGGAATCCCAGTGGATTCCGTGTAATATTTTGGGTAATCTAAGCACCTCTTAAAATATATGTGTATATATATATAAATAACATTTTTGTAAGCAAATACACATATATGCATATATATTTATATATCATTTTGCAAATGTTTGTATGTATTGTGAGAATTTTGATTTTTACCCATAATAAAAAAATAAATAAATAAATAAATAAATAAATAAATAAATAAATAAAAAAGAAAGACAGACTTTGTTTCAATTCCTCTCCTAGAGAGGTACTGTTTGACTTTAGAGATACAGGTAGTCATAGCCTCCTTCCTGTGAAAGAAGTAGGTCTATGGTAATAAACAAAACTATACATAGAGAAAGCAGAGATGAAAATCTGGGAAGACTGAGTTAGCAGGTATAACACCTGTTTGTTGTCACAGCTGTACTGCTACCCTGCTCACAGTTAAGTAAGCTTCTAATTATCCTCTTTTAGGTCAAAGCTAGTTTTCCTTGTAGGCCAAAACTAGTTCACACTTGGTTTCAACTTAATTAATATGGTAAGTATGAAAGAGTATTGACTAATAGATCTGGCACTTCTGAAGGCCAGGCAGGGATCAGTAAAGCCAGGACCACCATATATAGTTGTTTACTTTGTGCACTGCACAAGAACCTCCAGCCAAGGTGAGGCACAGAGACCAAAATCAGGCTGTGCAACTTGGAGTGAGGCAGCATCCACCCATAGGGGGCAACTTTTTCAAATTTACACAAATCAGCCAATGTCAGGGTTAACTTTGGCTCTGTCTAGTCAGTAAAGTAAATGACCATCTGAACGTCTTCTTGACAGCCCAGAAGACTTTTCCAAGAACACCCAGACCTTACCTGACTTCTTCCAACGTAAATGTCTCTCCACAGGAGTGTGTGATTAATAGATGAGTGATAGCTCAGGAACCTCCAATCTTAACAAATCCTGGATTCTGACTTCTTGTTGCTATATGAGAAAAACTGGCCAATTTTCTTTCTTAACAATCATGAAAAGAGAGTATATACCAAGTATATTCCAAGATGATGCAATTTTTTACTGCTGTGGAATATTTGGCACACATTACAAATTCACCTGATAATTCCTGAAATTTTCTCAAATTTCAGGAGTTATATCTGCATTTAACTGTTCATGAGCATACACATGCCTAAATCCCCATTGCAAGCTACATCATCCACGCAAAAGCTCAGTCACTTGGGTGTGATGTTAAATGTTCCCAAGCCCCAAAACTATACTTATTCTGTTTCCTGGGTATCTTAAAAGAGCTCTGATGCTGTCATTGTAATGAGTAAGTTGCCCATGTCATAACCACTTATAACAATCAGCCTTACACTTGTCACAATCATCTTTCATATTGCTCTTGACTATTATTAGGAAGCATGAAAAGATGAAAACTGGGCTGCTGGCTTTTTTATTAACTCAGTGAGTCACTTCACCTCCAAGCCATATAGGGATTTGTAATAAGGAAGATGATTTAAACATTGGCTGCATTAACGAGCAACCAAATGGGGAAATAGGTCACAATTCTTATTAGGCAGTCTTCTGAATGTCACTCAAATCTCTACCCAAACACCATCACTGGAGCCTGAAAATATAGCCAATGATATCCACTTACATTTACGTCAATTTGGATTAATCATCGAAGATTTATTCTTTCAGTTGAGAGAGAATATAACATAATGGTTAAGAGTGCAGACTTTCTAATTGGTACATGACCTTGGTCACGTTACTGAAATTCTCTGTGCCTGACTCTTTATTTGTAAAGTGATGCTAATAATAGTACCTATGTCATATATTACTAACTACTAAATGAGATAATGCATGTAAAGTGCCGAGAACCACTCCTAACACATAACAAGGAATAAGAAAGTATTAGCTCTTATTAGTTTGTATGTATTTCATAAATATTTGTTAAATTATATCATATTTAGGATATTAAGAATTGAAGAAGGAAAACAAAATGAGCAAGAGATATTATTTAGTACAGCAAGAAAATGTATAAGCAATTTATAACAGAAAAAAAAAAAAGAATGAAATGAGTATTGAATAGAATTAAAAATCACCTGCTAACATGCCAAAAAGGTCCAAGGTGGCTGATTCTAACTGGGAGTCCTAGCAAGCCTTGTCCCTGAGACTTCTCAACCTAGAGACATGACTGATTTGGTTAAACAAGATCAAACATGCAATAGGAAAAAGAATGAAAATTTCCACAGAAATCCTTCATTAACCCCCTTATTACAGTGCCTGGCCCATAGTAGATGCTCAGGAAATATTTGAAGGAATAAAATAAATGCTATATGTCCTTCCAACCTTTGATAGGGTGTATTTTGACATCCAAAGCCACTCAGTCACTCAACACTCAGATGTTCATTAACCTGAACCCTCATTGAACCCCCCCAGTTTCCTGGCAGCTTCCCCTAAGACCATGGTGCTAAGGAATGGCTTCTATAAAAATCATAGGGTGCTGTCAATAGAAGGGAGTATAGAACTAGTCTGATCTTCTTCCTACCCCATCCTTTAACTGTACACATGAGGAATCAGAGGAGTCAAGCTATTCATAATGCTTAGCAACTTGGGAGGGGCAGAATCAGTTTCTAACCCAGTTCTCCTACCTCAAAAGCCAGGCCCTTTTCATCTCACAGTGCTCTCTCTTTCTGAAAGGTCTGTTCCTTTATTCCTTATTGCATCTTGCCTTATTACATTTCCTCCTGCCTCCTAGAAGTGCCAATTTAACAGACTCAGAGATGCCCTGAAAGCTGCTTTGATGAGCCTTTCATTCAACACCAGCAATTTCCTAATGGGGGACAGGGTAGAGGAGCTAGGGAGGTAGCTGGAATCATGCGGGTATCATCCCTTGCACCGACCCAGCAGGTGGAAGCACTCCAGGACTCCTCCATGTGGCTAAGTGGATACTGTAAGAACCATGGACACATGAAGGCCCTTGTTTATAAAATGTTTCTCAGAGCAGCAGGAGAAAGGAATTGGAATAGAGATTGTAAATGCCTGTGTAAAAAAAAAAAAAAAAAAGGCTATTTAAGCCCCAAATGGTCCGCAGCTAAGTACAAAAATGCATAGAGTATGTTATTCAAAAACTTAGAATTGTTGTATTCACTGATTATGTGGCCAAGTCCCCTTTCCCATCTCAAGAATTTCCTAAACCTAGCCCCAATTAACCTAGTTCAATCACATTTTATTTTAATAAACATTTTAATTATCACATATTTCTATTTAAATGCTTGTGAATTATAAGGTTAATCAGGTTCTTTTGTTCTCCGATCCTAAAATTCTGACCTCTCTTAGAAACCAGTAACCAAAAGGGCCTTGAGAAATTACCCAGTCCAGTCCAGTAGTCTTCTAGGAATGACTATCTAAAGTACTCAGGATTAGGAACTGTCATTATTTCCTCAAAGATTTGCAGGATTAGAGACCTTTCAGTCTTAGATTTTTTATCACTTAGATAACCAAAATAGGCCTCCACGTATCCTTTTGAAACCACACTTATTTTTTTTTTCACTGTATTTTTATCTAGTTTTCATTAATAAGGAAAACAATCAACTTCCAGATGTCTAGGTGGCCGTGGCCTTAAGATTCCTTATAACTCTCAGTATTTATGACCTTATTAACTCAACACCTTCCACATAAACTTGAAAATAGTAATTAAGTCTGCTCTCAGCCTTCTAAGCTAAGCCTCCACTTTTCTTTACACTGCATTTATTTACTTAGGTTCTACCACATACTAGGCATTATGACCAGCTCTAGAGACAGAGATTTGAAAGAAAGTCTCTGATCTCTAGTTGATCAGAGTCTAGTGAGAAGGACAAACAACAAAATGTGATAAGAGCTGGGAGAGAGATGAACATGGGCTGCCATGGATAGAACAGAGACAGCATAGAATTTTCTGATGGAGTTTTTATAACCAGGTAAACAATGGGTAGTCAAAATATCCAAAGGTAGCAATCAAACAAGAGCAGAATGAATTGAGTTATGAAGAATGGATTAGGGAAAGTGGTTGTGAACTAAGGTTGCAAGAAAGGTAGATGCAACATGAAAAAGATGTAGGCAGGGATGCATAAAGTCAAAGAGAATGAGCAGTTAGGAGTCTTCGTGATAGTGGACACAAAAGCAAAAATTGGGCACATTCAGAAGCAATGACTGGACACTTGCCAAGCAGAAGACATGGAGATGAATCATGATTTGGGGTTAAACTCAAGGCAGACTGGAAAGGAAGAAGTGGCTCTATTTGTCAGGGTCCAGGCAATAAAACAGATACCACTGACCACACACTAGTTGAGTGGAGGGACTTCAATACGATGAACTACTTAGAAAGGCCTAGGATAAACTGAAAGACAACCAGGGCAAATAAGGCTACCCAAGAGTAACAGCACCAGAGAACCGCAATACCTAAGGCTGGAAAGACAAAGGAAGGTGTCCAGGATGCGAATGTTACCACAGCATAGGATCTGAGGCTAGAAAGAGGGACTTTACATCAAGATCTGGTACCAGTGAGTAGGTGCAGGCTTTGGCAGAGATATTACAAAGAGCAGAGGAATGAGGGCAAGAATATTCTGTCTCCTTCCTTCCTCTGGCCCTCTAATATCTTGCCAGGGTTTCCATTGGCTGAACCTAGCAAGGAGCCAGCTGTTAAATAAGTCTGGGAAATAGCAAAGATTAGCCCTCTGAGATTCAGAGCAGATCCGGGGAATAGAGGGGAAGTGACCTGAGAGAAAGCAGGCAAATGACTGGCAGAGGGGATGAGAAATTAGAGGAGATTAAACCAGATTCCAAAGACATGGATTTGAATATTGGAACAAGAAGAAAAGTCATCCAGAAACTAAAAGTGATGCAAGTAGATCAAGATTCTTTCTTGATTCAAGACTGGAAAATTAAAAGAGCATGATCGCCTTAAAGAATAATAATTGCAAGGTAATGGGCCCAGAAGCTTCTGTAGAGAGAACCACACAGGGAGACATTTCTGTCTTCAAGTCGTGAAAATAATAATAGCTAAATTAATTGAGTGCCCAGTATGTAATATATACTATTGTGGACACCCTGCATTGCAACTGTCCCTAAATTGCATCATAAACACAGTTAACAAATGAGAAAACTGAGACACAGAAAAGTTAAGTAAACTGCCCAAGTTAAAACAACCAATAATTTGAGACAACATTTTTTGAATTCCAGCCTGTTAGACTCCAGAATCTGTGTTCCTGTTGGGGCTAAACTCAAGCTGTCAGCTGGGCTGATTCCTTCTGAAGGTTCTGGGAGAGAATCCTTTCCTTGCGTCTTCCAGCTTTGGGTGGCTGCCAGCATCATCTCTTGGCTCATGATTGCATCATTCTGGTCTCTGCATTCATCCTCACATCCCCTTCTCTTCTACAGTCAAATCTCCCCATTACTCCCTCTTATAAGGACAACTTGTGATTACATTCAGGGCCCACCCAATCTCTCTATCTCAAGATCCTAAACTTAATCACATGTGAAAAGTCCCTTTTGCCATAAAAGATAACATTCACAGGTTCCAGGGCTTAGGACCTGGAGATCTTTAGGGGCTATTACTCAGCCCACTACAGGAAAATTAATTAATCTTTGGTTTTTTTCATTCCTGAAATAACAAGAACAATATCCATCAGCCAGGGCTGTTATGAAAGTTAAATAAGACAATGTAAAGCCCATACAAACTATGAAAGTAACCATTCAGTAAATGTTGGGTATTATTTTACATTGTGATTCCACATTCTCAAACAATGAGTATATTGAGCAGGACTCTGAGAACATGAACTGTGTCCACTTTGTCACTTCAGTATATCCAATGCCTGAGACAAGCACTGGCGCATAATGAGCCCTTAATAAATTGCAACAACGAATTAATTTGTTCTGCTCTTGAACTGACCAAGTGGACTAAGTGCTGTGGGAAGTGGAGGGCGGGGGGTGGGGGGGAGGCAGGAAACCAGATTGGAAAGAGTACATGAGATTCAAGTATGTGATGCTTGATGAGAGAAATCTCCCCACATTTGATCTTGGTTGGTGGCAGTCAAAAAGGAACTCAACATCTACCTGGAGTGAAATGAAGGATCATGTCTCCCTTGTCTCTATACATGAACACAAACACAAGTTTGAAAGGTTTAGCCAGAATCAGAAAGGAAACTGCTGGTTTGTATGTAGGGTCCAAACTAGAACTTTCAGGTTATGAAAGTATTAATTGGGGACATATATTTTAATTTAAGCAGCCCCTAGCTATTATAGGAGGACACTAGGAAACTTGCAAAAGAACGAATTAGTTCATTTTGGTGGAAGCAACTTTATTCTATTGACCTGAGCCTTGTCTCCAGTTACAAACTTGGAGGGCTCACTTACAATATAGATTTCTCAATGTAGACTCTAAAAATATATCCTATGTGCACATGGCCATGGTGACTAGTAATTAGTAACTGCTTATCCACCTCATGAACCAAAGTGGGATAGATACCATATATTAATAAAACACCAAACAGTGTAAAATGGCTAAAAATGAATTTAACAGAAGGTTGGGAGTGGACTGGGGCTGCTTGCCAAATTTACTGGTTATGTATTACTTCTGAATATGTGTGGCTCTGAGGGAAGATACAGTGAGTATTCTATGACATAATAAAAATAAGATTAATATAGTTAATTCCTTACCTGGAAAATATCAACTTATTTTGCTTATTGTCTATTTAAAATTTCACTTCAAGAGAACAAAAAAATTCTTGTCAAAACAACTGGCATCAATATTTCCTTATTATCAGTGATCTAGTAGGTGCCTCCCTTGCTATTCTTGTTTTGGCTCCTCTCTTTGTCTATAAAATTCACTTCTGTATGTAAATCAGGAACTAACATCACCCATCCTTCCCTTTGCCATAACATCTGCCGTATTCCAGTAGCCAAAAATGCCTGCTTCAAAAGGAGGGAGTTAAGTGTCCCTAATGCATGTAATTGCTCAATATAATCCTCAGTTATCAGAAGTAGAGAGGAATTTCTTCCTGACATGAATAAGTCATTAGCTTATATTGGACCTTAACTTTGCAAATTAGCATCAACCCATAGTTCAGGTTCAGAACAGAATCAGGCTTGATTTAAAATAAACTCCAGCTGGAGGATTAAGAACAGTGAGAATTCTAAACTCTCTTGTGGGTTGCTTCTGCTGCTGAGGCCCAATTGCTGAAGGCAGATAGATCATTCAGAAGCAGCGGGCAGATTGCTCTGAGGTTTGGGAACTGATTTCAAACATGTACTCCTACTCTGATTGAATATTACAGCAAGAGAGCATCCTCTGAGGCTATGTCAGTGGACACTGCCCATTTGACCATTTAAGTTTAGTGATCCTTGATCTATTGCCAGAGAAGCTGGGTCAGTAGGGGGCAGAGAATGGATATCTCCCAGACATGAACTGAGAGAGAGCGGGGATGAGGGCTCATTTCTTTCAGGGAATTGATATGGATTTATAATATATCAGTGTACCCCCTTGATGAAAGAATGTTCAGATAAAAATGGGCTTTCTTTTCTTAAGTAAACCACATCTATTATAAAAATTCTACAGAAAAATAATATCTTATGTTTTCTTCAACTTTGCATCCCTCACAATTGTCATACCATCAGGGAAAAACAAATTACTAACATCAGGGTAAAAGTACCAATAAAAACATTCTCAAAGGGAACTACCAGATGAATTCACGTCTGCATTAAGAGTGTAAAAGAATTTTTCTTTGTGCTTCCAGTACTGTGAAGGGATCTTTTTTCTCAGATAAATTCCTTTTGAAAGGTGTTTACCAGCTTAATAAATTGTGCCAATTCTTATTAATTTCTCTCCTGCTTCTGTCTCCATTAAAACCTTAGGTTCAGACTCTTGTATCCTACTGGGCAAGTGTATCTGGTATTCACATTATTTTTTTATTACAGAAAAGTCTCTCCTGCTCTGAAAATAAATGCTCAAACAGCTTATGCCACCATAATTCAGAACCATCAGCTGGGGACTTCTGTTATATCTTTTTAGCTACTTATCTACTTATCTAAATCATCATAATAGTTCTTCTTATGCCTATAATGATTTATGAAAGGTGAGCAATGTAAAAGAAATTAATACTTTTACACTATTGGCCCAAAGTTTTATGCCAAAGGGATGTGTGGGTAATCAGAATATAAACAAAATAATACCAGGGAAAACTTGAGATTTATATAAAGTTTATCTTCACATTGTTCCCAGACTTAAAATTCTTTTGAGTTTTAAGCCAACAGATCCTCCTCTTTGAAGTCCCACTTTATGATCCATCACTCTTTTGAGCTTTGCTAAAAGAGGGCCAACCAATTTCATCAATTCACTTTTCATTGGGTTGTGGTGGATATGATGGTTAGGCAAATATGTCAACTTGGCCAGGTAATTGTTCCCAGTTGTTTGGTCAAGCAAGCACTGGGCTAAATGTAATACAAGGACAATTATGGGCTTTAGCCATCAGTGAGTTTACTGCAGAGATGGCTGATTACATTTACATCGACCAGGAGGATTGCCATCAGCAATGAGTGACGCTTTATCCAATCAGTTGAATGCCTTAAAAGGGGAAGTGATTTCAGCATTCAGAAAGAATTTCCCAGTTCATCTTTGGACAGCCAACATCTCCCAGAAACTCAAGGACCTTCACTGGACTTTGATGGAGCCTCTGGTTTGCAGCCTCCCTGTGGAACCTGGACTTGTGCATCTCCATGGTCACATAAGAGAATCTTATAAATCTCATACTATTTATAGATATCTCCTATTGATTCTATTTCCCAAAAGAACCCTGACTAATACAGCAAGATAATCTTTTTAATTTCCCAAGGAACACCTTTGTTGACTTTCAGTACTTTAATTTAGTGAAAAGACCAATGATGAAGACCTAAAGAGATTGTTGGACATCTAGTGCTCCTCAGTTGTCTTGTATCAATCTTCCAGTCTTGAACCCGGGTGCTAGACTCCAAGAAGAATGTGTTTATTTTATCCAAATTCTTTATCCATATGACCTTGGCAATGGCCAGAGCTATGCAGAAAGAAAAAAGTCTTTGCCAGTAGCTACTGTTTCAATATTAAAGGCTATCATGTCCTGGGATTAGCCTCATTTTCAAGTAAAATGCAAAAACAAAAATATCATTTTCCTAATAGCCTATGATATTAACTTTACTCAGTGAAACCATTTCATGGTTTCTTTAGTTAGTTAGCAAGAATCTGTACCCAGAAATAGGTACATTTCTACCTTCCTTCCTCCTTTCCATATTTCTTCTCTCTCAGTCAAGAGTGTATCAAAAGAGTGGCACTCTCTAGTCTCCTGAGATGTCAAGGCTGGGGAATTCTGGTAGAGAATCATTATAATCAGTACTATTATTTTTATTATAAGGATCTTCTCCCCAAAACTGTTCTCTTAACACTTTCTCTCCCAATGATATATAACTATCTGCTAATACCCATCAATGGGTAGTCCTACGTTCTTCAGCAGCTCAAAGCAGCAAAGGTGGACTGTTTTCTCATTGGCAATCCTTAAAGTTACCAGTGGATTGCAACAATATCTCCTCAAGGTAGTGGTTTCAGTGGTTGGCAGCATCTGATGATAGAAACTTCTGTTCTAAGCAATGATGATAACTAACAAGCAGAGTGGCTCAGCGGCTCCTAACATTGATTCCAGTTCAGGGTTTTGTAGGTCCCCAATGGTGTATCTCACTTCTTCAAACAGTGTCTAGGTCCTTTAATAACTGAACACCCCTACATAACGCTTTCCGTTCCACTCCAGATGAGAGTTACCACACTGAATGCACATGGGAGTCATCTGGAATTCTAGCTACAAATAGAGATTTTCTATGCTCTACCCCTAGAGCTTCTCATGCAGGAGATTTATAAAGAGGCCTGATTATTTATTTATTTATTTATTTATTTTTAGGAAAGTGAGTGTCAACAATATTTCATGATTCCACTCTTCTAGCTAGCCCCTTAGTCAGCATCCTCTCAGTTCCTTGACAGATCAAATTCCTTCTTCATCAGGGCCTTTTCCTGAAATACATTTTCCTTCTGTCTTCATATGTCTGCCTCCTTCTCATTGAGGCCTCAATCCAAGGGTTTCCTTTTCGGAGATGCCTTTCCTGACCACTTATCTAAAGCTGTGCCTACTTTCCCCAGTCATTCTCTCTTAGCCTTTGTTATTTTCTTACCACTAGCTGGAATTACCTAAATATGTCTTTCCTGGGTTAGTGTCACTGTCCCATTACTGTATTATGGTTTCAGTGAGAACAGGGTCCCTGGCCATCTTGATCACAATAGTATATTGTGGCATAAAAGAGAAATGTAATAAATAAAATGCATATAAAATAAATGTATTTTTCATGCTGTTTAATTTCTTGATGTCTAATTACTAAGACAACTCAGCACAACAAACAGTGGTGGCCATGATTCTGTATAACCCCTTAACTCTTACATTAAACTTTTGTGGGAGGCCAAATCCCCTCATTATCTTTTATACAGACAGAGAACCTCAATCACCACAACCAAGAGAATTTTGGACTAGAGCTTCCCTCTTGACAAAGTCTGAACTCAAGAATCTAGAATACTTGATACAAATCCCCAACTCCTCTTTATATGCTCCCCACCCACCTTCTCCATATTTATGCACATGTTAAAACTGTATCCCAGATCTGGAAATTGTATGGTGTTCCATAATAGATGTGCCAACCTAATTCTCTTAGTGACCATGAGTAATATTAGCATTAAAATGTCCTGAAAACTGCATGAGGCAAGACATTCATCCAAAGGAAGCTCAAAGCTCTTTAAATCCCCCCCCCCTTTTTTTATACAGTTTGTGATTGGAGTCTGGAAGTACTCATTTAATGAAAAAACCAAATCACTTCTCAAACTACAGTCCACCTAAAAAAATGCAAAATCAGACTCCTCCAACCCTTCTACATTTTAAATTAGGCCCAGAATGGTGCTGTTAGCAGCGTGATTTATTTTCCTTCCATATGCAGTAGCATAGACATGTTTGCTCTGGAGAAATTGTGTTCATAGCTCACATCTAGTCCAAGCCAGTCCCCCAAAAAGAAGTCAAATAAGGTTCACCAAACAAATATCAAAATCTTTGAAAAGTACAAATTTTAATTATATCATATGATAAAAGAAGTCTGCAAACAGCATATAAAGAAAATTTTATTGGGTTGTTTAGTGCAACTTTCATTACAGAACTGCACACAATGTGTTCTTTCAGATTCTTTATGACATGAAAATTTGCTCCTAAAAAATGGACTTTATTGCAAGTAAAACTGAAGTTTATATTAGCCAGGAGAAAAAATTTACCCATTGTTGCTAGAAGGAAGAATTAATATGTACTTTGTAGCTACTATGTATCAGGCATTCCAGAAGAAACCACACAATGTTATTTTTATTTAGTGTAAACAACACTTGTTATAGATATTGTTAGATTCATTTTCAGATGAAGTCTCAAAGAAGTCAGCAAGCTAGTTAGAGCAAGCTAGTTAGAGGAAGAGCTTGGAAAACAACTATTCCTCCAAAGTCCATGCCGCTCTCCTTATCCCATGTTAATGCTGACCTACCTACATTATTAGAGCTTCAAACTTTCAATCTATTGCAAGGATTCCATGGAAAACTTGTCCCATAGCAATAGTACAGTACTATTTAACAAGTTCAGAGACTCTTTTTTCAACATGACCTTCCTAGCAAAATATTTCTGCTCAAGTCAATAGTACTTGCTATCTACTTGTGCCATTCAATATATTCCCCATGATTCAAAAATGATTCAAAATATGCTATACTATCCTGGTGGTATTGTTCAAATCTCTTTTGATACTTTTTAATACACTGGTCACAACTTCTCTTTCTAAAATGCCTAAAAAAAAAAAAAAAAGCATATTTTCTTCCTTTTTCTAACTCTTAGCTTTCTTCTTCCTTCCAACTAAAGCTGCTTTGGTTTGCTGTTTCTTATTTGAAGATTGGTTTTCTGAATCTGCATGCCAACCCCATTCTTTCACCCAAGGGAAGGTTTGTGCTTTTTCTTTTTTCCCCCTAAATATGACTTTTTTTAAAAAGGCCTTTGATTTATTTCCTCCACTTTTGCCCTGACTGAAGGAAGCTTCACACTTTGGAAGCAATGGTCTTTGATCTTGACTGGATCAGCTCCCCTAAACCACTTAATGAGATGTTGAGTTTTGGGTGGCAACAGAAAGAAATTAAAAGCTGATGAGTTGAAGGAAAAGTGAGAGAATCAGAAAAAGGTTACCTTGTCTCTAGCACAGTAATTAATTAATATTTATTTAATACCCTCTGGGTACCTAATACGGAAATAGATAAAATTTTAAAATTTTGATGTTCAGCTAACTGGATAATTAGAACTCTGTTGAACACTACTTTTATTTATTTATTTATTTTTCCCAACATTGGTGGGTTTTATTGGAAAACATATTAATGGTTTAAGGAATAAGCCATATAAAGAAAGATGATTACATTTAACTAGATCAAGATAAATATTCCTAAGTTTTAAAAATATACTATAAGAATATTAAAAACAAATAACTCTGAGAAATCTTTAGACGAAATTAAATCAAATAGTCTAGTATTGAGAAGTGATAAATGCTTATTACATATAAAACAATATTGAAAGTAGGTAAATTGAAAAACTGATGGGGGTTTATTTTAATTAGAAATCTGAAAAATATAAATTAATATTACAAATTAACATTTAATACCATTTAAAGATATACATAATTAAAAATATTCCAAATATACTAATTTTCAAAATTAAGAAAATTGTATATATTGTATTTTTTCCCACTCCTCTTAGATATAAAATGAACACTACTTTTAGAATCACAGGATGTTAGAACTAATGGTACTTTAGAGATCATCTCCTCTAACATTGCCATTTTCAAAATGCTGTCCCAACATCACACAGCTTGTTAATGCCAAAACTGCCATGTGAGGAACAATTGTTTTCCAATAGATTTACAGCCTGGGAGAAATTCAAGAGCTTTTTTTTTTAAAAAAGGAACAGGTTCTCAAAACAAGCTTGTGGGATGGATAGATAAGCCCAAATACTTTTTGAAACTGGAAGGACAGGGAAGTAATATTATCATTCCCATTTTATATTTTACTAGTTAAAGCATGGATTCACATCCCTCCTTCCCTTACTAGGTGTATGACTTGTGAGCTTGGCCAGGTTACTTAGCCTTTCTAAGTATCAAATTCCTTAATATAAATTGGAGCATGGTCAGGTTACTTAGCCTTTCTAAGTATCAAATTCCTTAATATAAATTGGAGCTGACAACAATAATGCTTACCTAACAGGATACTGATCAGAGTAATAAATAAGATAATGTGCATATATTGTTTAGGGATTGCATTTGGCCACATGTATATAAAACCCAATTACAAGAGTTTAACCAAATAGAAGAAATGTATATCATAAACTCAAAGTCTAGAGGTAGGCATTCCAGGGATGGTTTGGAGACTCTACAATGCCCCAGGCTCTTCCTATATTCCTTTTCCATCATCCATAGCATGAGGCTGACATTCTTATGGTAGCGGGATAGAACAAGAGGGTTCCTCCCCTATAGACTTATCTCTGCTCTGCAGGCAGAAAACAGAAAGAGGTAGTACTAAGGAGGAGCAGAGCTTTCCCAGAAATCCATAGCAGACTTTGCTATCTAAATCTCTAACCAAAATTTTATTACATGGCTGTCTCTGCTTTCAAGAAAGGTCAAGAAATATAGCTTTAAAGCCAGGTACATAATGTAGGATTCTGCTAATAAAGAAAAATGGATATAGGGTAGGCAATTGAAAATATCTGCCCCAACAATTAAAGAAGTTAGTCCAGTACCTGGCATATAGTAAGTGCCCAAGAAATATGAGTTATTATTATTGTTATTATTAATAAGGAAACTGAGGTTCCAGAAAAGATGGGAGAACACAGTCACTTATTGGGTGCCTACCACATCCCAACACTGTGATAGAGTTCTAGATATTTTATTCAGTCATCACCACAACCCTATGAGATCAATTTTGTTTGGCATGATAATAATGTTTTGGCAAAGAAAGAACCTGAGATGTAGAAGCAAAGCATCTTGCTCAAGGTCCCACAGCTGGAAAATGACTGAACTGGGATTCAAATTCAAGTCCATCTGTTCTATAGACCAACTCTTCTGCCCATTCTGCCACTTTGTGAAAACTTTATTTCTCGCTTTGGTAAAAAATGATGACACCATGCACAATTTCCTAAAATGACTTTTGGGGGTTGACTCAACTGAATTGGTCCTTCTAATCTGTGAACTGTGAGTATGAGCTGTTGGAAAGGTACTTCAGAGCAATGTATGATTGAAAACACCAGCAGCAGATGCAAAGAAATATTTCTAACAGACATCTGACTCATTAGGAGCCTGCTCCACAGCAAATGCAGCCTCCGCACAGTACCTTAGAAGTGAACAATGCACTCCCACACACCTCATTCCTGCAATGATATACAGGTTTCTCACCACCAATAGGAGATCAATAGGACCAAATATACTGCCCAAATCTGTCACATGGTATACTTGCCCTCTCCTCTATACCTCAGGACTCTGAGTGCTTCTGGGTTCCTGGAAGACATTTACGAGGTAGGATTTCTCACTTCCTTCCTAGATGAGAGACATACTTGGCTGCACTTCTTTAATCAGCCCCAAGACTCCCTCAGAAGGTTTTCAACATTAAACAAGAAGCAACAACTCTGCTCAAACACTACATGATAATTTATTCCTGACAATTACATAAAAGAAGTTTCAAACCAAGTTAAATTAGTACCTACCCACACCATTTGCAAAGTACCTGAATGATATGAAAGTGGACACATGATTTGAAGGGCACAATAATCTGGAGAAATGTGTGAATATTCCTGCATAGTCTACAGAAGTGGATGAACATTTAAAAATTGTGGTTTGAATGAATAGGGAATAAAAGTATAGAACACACATATACCAGAATGCAGATCAGATGTGTAGAACATCTCCTTTTATAGGGTTTTGCCTTTGGAGCTGGTAGAAAATTGAAAAGGATGGTCATCCTAGGAAACATTTCACTAACATGGGCATCAATAACCTATTGATGAGAGCTCTATGTGTTGATGCTCTTCATCATACATGTTGCATTTAGCATAACAGAAAACTCCTCAAAATAGCTGAAGCCAAAGGGAGGATTTATTACATCTATTTTTTTTTTTTTTTTTCAAAAACTAGTAAGAACCTCCAATCAAGAACCACTATTCTATGGTGTTGGAAAAAGAATGGTGAACCAAATAGACAAGGTACCTGCTTTTATGGTATATATTTTAGTAGTAGTCAAATAAGAAAACCTCAAATGATGCTAAATGCTATGAAGAAAATAAAACAAAGTGACCTTGGACAAGAGCTTGATAGACAAGAAGTTTGGGGAGGGTTTCTACAAGAAGAGATTAGAATGACAAAGAGGAGTTAGCCATGTTAAGACCTAGAGAAGGGTATCCATGAACTCAAGAGCAGAACTGTAAAGTCCAGAACCAGTAATCCCAAAGTCATCAGAAACTTAAACAGCCATTCTCTCAAGGACCTAACCATCCCTGTCTTGGCTTCCTTCTATACACATTCTTAATTATTCTCCAGCTTCATTAGTATTGTTCGGCCAAAGTTCACCCAGGTAATTGATCAGAGTCACTGTTTCACAAATCCAAATTTCAAGAAGAATCTGTTTGGTCCAATTTGAGTCAGATGGCCATCCTTGGTGAAATCATCTGTGACCAGTTGGTCAGGTCCCCAGCCTCTGTTCTTTACAGAGCAGAGTGAGAAAAGAGCAAATTTGGTTCTCTAGAAAGAGTGTGTGGAGTCTAGTAAAATGAATTTGCTGAAAACATTCTACTTTTTAAAATTCCAAATGATTCATCTAATTTTTCACTCATCCACTCATTCATCCAAGGCAATGTATGATTAAAGCCTCTACTAAAGAGTCTACTAATATATATATCTGAGTGCATGGAGAAGAGTGTTGCAGAATGGTTGGGATACAAACATGAAAGAATGGGGTCTCTTAGGAAAAATAAATCATATACAAAAATATCTATAATATAGAGATAAAAGTGTCATAGAGGCATACAATTTGAGCATTAAGGTATTTCAACATAGACAGAAAGACATATACCTTTGTCCATAAATGACATATTTGGTCCCATTTCTCAGAGGGATGGTGGAACTAAAGTTCTAAGACACTGACAGAATTTTCGATCTACCACTGCTTTCCCATGACAGCTCGCAAAATTAATTTCCCTGGGCCTCAATTATTCCATCAGAAAAGTCAACATAACAGGTCAGGTAATGGCTTTCTGTCAGAGAAAGTGTTATGAGTCTGGAGGGCTAATTGCTGTATCAATAATAAATGTGACATGAATATTCTATGCCTTGTGATTAAACCAGAACTTCCAAAGTGCCAATAGGGCAGGCTCTTCAGAAAAGCAGTTATCTTTGCCAGAACATCACTGTGCTGGTAAGATTGGAGCTGAGGTTTTTTTGATGGATTACACTAGGACAACACTATACTTCCCCAACCACAGTCATATCTATGATCAAATCTGAGTCTAAAAATTAACAATTGCATTAGGAGTTTTGGAATTACAACTGTGTTGCTCTTGACAGTGCATATCAAATTTTCATGCCCCTTTTCTAGAAGTAAATTTATCTGGGTTGATGTTTAAGAATCTAAGATTTGGGTGATTGTCAGTTCAGTCACCCTATACACATGCAATGGGATGTTAAATGTAATTTTTTTCTCTTCTTTTAAAGCTCTACAGAGACCTCAATAGTTGAAGACAATACAATAGGCAACAGGTCACATAACCAGAATATGTCAAAAGATGGAGAAACTGGATTTTCAGTCCTTAGTTCATCAACCACCTTGAGGATGTATGATTAAGATGCAGGTGGTAAAGATCACTTGAAACAGTTTTGCTACAATGCTGGATGTAAACACTCTCAATCCCCACTCATCACCACTAATGTAAAGAGGAGAAGGGTATTTCTCTCTTATCTAAAGCTACATGAGAGGAGTTTTAAGAGAATCACTCAAGAGCTTGGCTGTGGTTTGGAGGGCCTATGGTGGAGAGTAAGGAGAAGACAGAGGATGAGGAGAGTTTTAAGCCACCATACAGAAGAGGCCTCACTCCTGCTGCTAGATCTACAGTTGGAAAGTCTCTATACATAGATGCCTCCGAGACCCCAAAAATGACCCTGAATGAGACTGGGCTAGGCAGTTTTACTAATGGACAGATGATTGTGAGATATGCTTGAGGTTTCATACAGGGAAGTAGTGTGCTCTAGTTTTAAAATATGTCCACAAGGACTTTGGTACTTTTTCTTCCAAGAGATGAAGTTTAATTCCTCTACTCTTGAGTGTGGGCTGGACTTAGTGACTCCCTTCTAAGGAATAGAATGTATGGAAGTGACTGTGTATGACTAGCACATAAAAGGCTTTGCAGCTTCTTCCTTGCTTTCTCTCTTGGATCAGTCACTTTGGGGAAGCCAGCTGCCATATTATAAGGATGCTCAAGTAGCACTGTGGGTCCATGTGGTGAATAACTGAGGTCTTCTAGCAAGAGGCATATTAGTGAGTCATCTTGGAAATGAGTTTCTAGCCACAGTCAAGACTTCACCAAACATAGATGCTGCGGACACCTTGCCTCATTAGAGTCCCCAATCCAGAACCACCCAGCTAAGCCACCCCCAGATTTCTGACTCTCAGAAACTGTGTGAGACAATAATTTTTGTTATTCTAAGCTGCTAAATTTTGGGGGTAATCTGTTATGCAGCCATAGATAAATAAAATAGGGTGGTATTAAATTTGCAGAGCAGATATGAAAGGGAAGGTATGAAAAGAATGAATTTGTTTCCTGCTTGTACCTTACCAAGCCCAGCTCAATCAATAAATCAGTTACATAGAAAGCAAGTTTAATACCCGAGGATATTTACTCCTGTTCATTCCATCTCTTTCTCAAATATTGCAATGAGGTTTACAAACGGGAAGTATTAAAATGTCCATCAGGTACTAAATGGGGTCGTCTAAATTTAATATCCAAAACCCCCAATAATGGCATTGGACATTTTTTAAAAGTTGTCTTTGATGTCAGATTAAACTGAATTTTAATCTAGCCCTTATCACTTACTAGAAGGGTACCTTAGAGAAGTAACAACTACTTTGCCCCAGTTTCCTCACATGTGAAACAAGTAGAATAATAAGGAAAACTCATCTTTCTGAATGTAGATGATCAATTTTAGATACTGTATAGAAGAATTAGCCACAGCTTAAGAGTAAGAACATGACCATTTCTCCCCACTCATCCAATCATGAAACTAGAAATCTGAGTAGCCACCACTCTTCTCTGTAGTTCAACAGTACATAAGTGGAGAAAAGGCACTGACAATGAATGCCAAGCAGGGCACACTCTGAAATTTCTACAAAGGAGGAAGGGAGAGAGCCTGATGGGAGTGGGGTCATTGTTATTTGAGGCCTCATGGTCACATAGCACTTTGCCTGAGATTGAGAAAATGCCTATCACCAATGTCAAAAACTGAAGGTGTGTTTGATTGAGATAATGGGTGGCTAATGCCCTCGCCCCCCACTCACACGTACACATATGCTAAGCCGTCCTTTGGCCTTGGCACTAACAACAAAATAATGTTGCACAACATTAAATGGTTGTGAGAAGTCTGAGACTGGATTATTTGCAAAGGAGAGGTGGCAGGTCACAGGTACAGAGGAGTTAGGACACTGCATGAAAATGAGAGTAATGGGAAAGGATTAGAAAAAGCAGGAGAGGAACAAAAAATGGTCTAGTTTGAATTGAAGTACCTCATAGTGCCTCAACCCTTCTCCCCCAAATCATACACCACCAAATCCAGGCAGGTTTGAAAACATTCTAGTTATAAATACTAACTTATACCAGAGCTCAATGTGTATTTGCATCAGGGAAAGTATTACGAGGAGGGCAATAGACAGAGGACCTGATCACCAAGGGAGAGGTCACAATATCTGTAGACTACAGAGCTCTGAGAAACATGTACCTTCAGATCCCTTAGCTCAGACATAGATACAGTGAGAACAGTTTCCTCAACTTCCTTCTCTCTGTGGTTCAAGAAAAGAACTGCTATTGGAAATGCTGATAAAGTGCACTACACCTGGCACAGAGCTCAAATATATTATATGAGTTCTGGATGGAGAATTAGAATTTGCAGAATTTTAAACTCAGGACTTTGAAATGAGACCACCAGTCCAGATACATGGAGTATTTAGGGTCCTTGTCTGGTCTGCACCGATCAGCAATTTTTATATGGATGCCAAACCCACTGGAGTTGGCTTTGTGCGTAGCCTCATCCTTGGATGTCAAGGAGGCCCCAGGATCCCCCTGTAGGTCTCTAACCTAAGTCTTTCTTACTAGGTCTTTCCCTGGTAAGATAAACTCTCTCCCAGAAGGGAGAAGTAAGAGAGAGAGCCTTGTTACCTATTAGCAGACTTTTATACCTTTTGGGTGGGGCAGGGTTTGTCAGTCTTGGTACAGGTGACATTCTGGGTGGGATAATTTTTGTTGGGGGTGGGGTTACTGTCTGGTGCATTGTAAGATTTTTAGCAACACCCTGCTCTCTACCCATTAAATAACAGTAGTACCCCATATCCAATTGTAACAATTAAAAATGTCTCCAGACATTGTCAAACGTCCCCATGGGGCAAAATTGCCCCCAGTTGAAAAGTCTTATATTAGTTTTTCTGTAGCAGAAATCACAACCCAAACTGACTGCAGCACAACAGAAGCTCACTGGTTCACATCATGGAAACAGTTCAAGCATAGAATCTGCCTCAGGAGGTTCCAGGAGCTCAAATGATATCATTTAGACTGTCGCACTCCATTTTCATGTAAGCTTTCCCTGTAAGATTGTTGCCAAAAAATATCAAAATTGCATTTTCCACTTCCAAGATCAATTAAAAAGAAAATTTCCTCTTTTCCTCAGTAGTTCAGTTTTAAGGTTTTGCCTGACCTTCATTGGCCTGAATTGATCCCAGGTCTGTTCCTGAGCCAGACCCTGTAGTAGTTGGATGATCTACGCCAACGCACCTGGGTCTGGGGTGTGAGGCCACCCCTTAGTGAGTGTGGGGCTAGTCCCACACAAACTCGAGTATTGAGAGTAAGAGTGGATATGTTCCTTAGAGCAATTTTGGATCTGGTAGGACCAAATGGTGGCGGTAGACATCAGATGCAAAAACCAACATTGACCCCTAGTGACCTTTCCCCAGGCTGTCTCCGGCTCACAGGCCTTCCGTGGTGAAAAATAAGCAAGGCTGACCTTCCATGCTTCACCAAGCCCCCAGGCCCCTCGTTAAGAAATGTTTTTCACAAAGCCTTGGTGAATCAATAACCCAGAGGAATTGAGACAGCACATAATTCATACCCTTGGAAACTTTTCAAAATAACACCTTGCCGATGCAGAGGAGGATTTCTTTCCCTACTATAAATTAGAAAGAAAAAAAAAAAGGCAGAGAAAAAATCTGAACTGCTTGACAATGATCCTCGCTGTGCATCACTCACACTGCAATCACACCCACAGGCTGTGCCAGCACTCTAGCAACCACAGGCATGCACGCTCACAGCACCCTCACACACCCTCTCACACACCTACCACCTCAGAGTCGGCCCACCGGCCTGACAATCATGCTGGCAACTCAGCACAACCAAATTCTTCTTCCCCCACACAGCAGGTCCTTCATTTCCTAGGTTACCAGCTCCCCAACACCGGAGGAGCTGCAGGGGGGGGAAGGAAATGTCCCACATACATGCAGCAAACCCAGCAGCTGCACAGAAAATATGGTCTTGGGTGGCAGAGCAAGCCCCTCTAACAAACCTTCACAGAGGGCTGGCTACAGGTGAGTGGCCTGCCTCTGGGGAGCCACTCCAGTCCCCTTTCCAAAGCATGAAATGCCAGAGGCTTTGGCTAGAGTTCAGTACCCAGTTTGGGACCCCTAAGCCAAGGGCTATGCTGACAAACTGAATGTAGGCATTCCTGGGAAAGATGAGCAGCGTATGAGGAGGAGGAAAAGGGAGACTGTGCCAGGAATCCCAAAGAGCAGTCCTCCCCCAGGGAGCTGGGTGCCAGGCTCTGTGGGATGGGCAGGAGACATAAATAGCATTCTCCTGGATCCCTGTGGGGCTGGTGTGGGTGGGCAGCTGGAGCCCTCTGTGACCCAGTTAGAAGGAAGCTTTCCGAGGGCTGGAGCTGGCCTAATGTGCAATGACTAAAATGGCGATAGTGATAAGATTATTTTTTCAGCTGTAAAATGATGATTCCAAATATTTAATTTCTCCTTCAGCATAGCATTGAGAGGATTCAAATAAGTAAAATATACAAAGTGCATACAATAGTGCCTGGTTTATAGTAAAAGCACAATAATTATTAGCTGATACAATGAAAGGCAGCATGCTACAATGAAAAGAGCCCAGTCCTGGGTTCAAAATCTGATACTATCACAGACTTGTCCCACCAACCTTGAGTCTCTTCTCTGGCTTTCAAATTCTTCAGCTATGAAATACTTATTTCATGGAGTTTTTATGAGAACACATCATATAATATATGTGAAATCTCTTTAGCTCCATGCCTGATGCATAATATTTTAGTGGTAGCTAATAATGATATCATTATCATCATCATTATCATCATCACAGCAATTGCCCTTTGTACGTTTGCTTTAACTAAACTTTATTATGTATCTCACTTTCTTCATTCAATCCTGTAGAGTAGGTAGAGGAATAAGATAGGCATTATCCTTATTTTCTGGATTAGAAAATTGGAGCCCAGCAAGGTTAAAATGACTTGTCTATGATCAAATAATTAGGAGGAGGCAGTTGCACATGCAGATCTTGGGATTAGGCCCATGCTCCTTCTACTTTAGCACAATATTCCCTAAGTAGAATTGAGGTCAGCAAATGATCCATGACAGTAATGGCAGCTACTGCTTATGGTGATCCTATTAGGAATCCTATTAGGTTATGGTCCTTTTCTAGATACTTCCCAGACTAGCAAAGGATGAACACAGATGGATGCTGGGAAATCATGTCAGCCAAACCTTGTAGGTCCCTTACAATCCACTTTTTTTTTTTTTTTAAGATTTGTTTTATTTTGTTTATTCCCCTTGCTGCTTCACGCTTGCTGTCTGCTTTCTGTGTCCATTTGCTGCACGTTCTTCTGTGTTTGCTTGTCTTCTCTTGTCTTTTCTTTAGGAGGCACTGGGATCTGATCCTGGGAACTTGTGATGTGGGAGAAAGGCACTCAAATGCTTAAGCCACCTCAGCTCCTTAGTTGCCCCTTTTTTCTTTTTTTTTTTTTTTTTACCAGGAGGTCCCAGGAAGCAAACCCAGGACCTCCCATTTGGTAGATGGGAGCCCAATCACGTGGGCCACATCTGCTTCCCCCTACAATCCACGTTTGTTGTTTGCCTCTCTATAAGCTGCATGTTTCCTGCCAAATCCAGCCTCCACCTAAACTACACATATTTACCTTCATATGTACTATTAGAAGATTCCAGTTCTGCCTAGCTCCCAGAGCTTTCCACATGCCTCCTCCTCTCTCCTCCCAGGCTAAAAAAATACTGCTTCAACCACACAGCCAACTCGGTGAGTCATGGGGGAGGAGGCCAGTCCCAGCTTTCCTCTTCTCTCCTCAAAACAAGGACCCATTTGATTTTTACTTTGCCATTCCATGCACGAATGCATGAGCAGAACAGGGAAATAAGCCTGGAAAGACCCCAGCAGCAGCAACACGTGGCTCTGTCTACCTACAAGGCACGTTAGTTTCCAGATCCCTTCAAGGTCTACAGTCCCCCTCTGGAGGTAACATTTTACTTGGTGTGCAATCTAGATTATCCTATCATTCAAAGGTTCTTCATTTTTCTCCATAAGAACACTGCTCATTAAATGTTCTCTTTTGATTCTGATGTAGGTGTCAAAATAGAGGTTTGTTTTAAAAGGGCCCTAACAATAAGCAATTTCTAAAACAAATTTTAAAAAAGAATACAAAAATTCTTGGGAATCATCTTGTTATATAGTTTGACTTGTACAAGGCTAGTAAGAAAAGACCCATCCTTTAAAAAAAAGTATAAAATTTGACAAGATCAGGGAAATGTGGAGAGGGATTTCAAGGGCACACAAATCATACAAGATTTGATGTTGCTCACCTAACACAGATATAAAATGAGTCATATTTATCAGAGGCTTTTATAGAAGAAATGAGAGGTGGATACATATCCCTACACCAGAATCAAGCAGTGAAAGGTTATTATTTGCTTAAATGGTATGTTTCATAAATTGGAGAAGTAGTACTCATTTTTGAATGGTATCCATTAGTCTCCTACCCAGCTCAAATTCTCTGGCCAGAATTTATAAGTAAGAACAAACCTTTCTTATAGTCAGAAAACTATAATTTTAAAAATCGTCTCAGAACCAACTCTTAAAATTTCTTTCTTCACCTTGACTTGCATCCTGACCTAGAAATCTTCTAAAACTCCAGATGAACCTTAAGTTTGGTCTCCCTGTTTATTCTCCTCTTCGGAGTTAATGTTAAGCAGTTAGGAAATGTTTCTGGTCTCTTAGAGTTGCAAGAAGTAAAGATCACATGTATAGGCACTTGTGGTTCAAATTCCATGAGAAACTAGCCAGACGACAGTGAGCAAAACACTTTCCCTCTTTAGTGTATATTTGTTTCATGAATAATAAGAAGCTATTTGCTAGACTATATGCTGTCAGCTGTAATGTCTTCAGGATTATTACAAAGTTAATAAGCAAGGAAGCTCTTGAGGCAAACTTAGAGTCAAGGCTCCAGTTACTGAGAAGCAGTCAATAACTGCGTCTAAGTGGGCAACAGTTTCACTGATTAGTTCTATCTGTAGAAGGAACTTTCAATTTTACTCACACTTTCATTCAATAAATACTTACGGGGAATCTACCATGTTCCAGTTATTGTCCTAATCACAGGGAAAGACAAATGAACAAAGCAAAAAATTTCCATCTTTTTGGAGCTTACATTCTGATGGGAGAGACAGACAATAAACAAGCAAATTTTAAAAGTACTATTTTAACTATAAATAAGTGCTGTGAAAATAATAAAGATCCCAAGCAGTGTGGGGGGAAAGCTAGGAAGAAGCACAGCCCACACAAGTCAGGGTCTCTCTTCCAAAATCTACTGCCTCCCATCCCTAAAATATGACTATATCCCTGGATAGAGAAAACTAAGCATGCTTAATATTGTTGCTTCACAAGGAAGTAAGGAAATAATATAAAGAGGAAAATCAGTAAGCTGAAGCTTGAACTGTGATCCATAAACAAAGGAGAAGGATGAAATTTTTCTAGAACAGACACCAATATGGTGCCCACTCCTGCATTATATCAAGATCCTCATGGGAGAGAAAATGGTCCCCGATAAGCAGTATCAGTTGGCTCTAGGCAGAAGCAAATACAAATATCCCCTGGGGAAGGGCATCCCCACTTTATAGCCTCAGGTCTTTCAGATATTAAGTTTACCAAATATGATTTATTTGACTTCAGTTAGAATTATAACTACAGAATAGAAAACATATGAAATATTTAAAGAACTAAAAAGAAAAAGGACAAGTAAAGCAACAATATATTATAAAAAATGACCAGGCAGATGTTTTAAAAACATTTATTTGATGGGTGAACTAGGTTATTCAGACCAACCCTCTGCTGAAAACAAATCGATGGAAAATATGAAACCCAATTTTTTAAAAACTGAAAAGATATAAAGGATTTACCAGGCCAAAATCTAAGCCAGCACTTCTCAAATTGTGGCTCACGGATGCCTAAGAGAACTTAAGACCCACTCAGGAGGCCCTTGGGGTCAGCGCTATTTTCATAATAATACTAAGATGTTATCTGCCTTTTCAACATGTTGACATTTGTTCTGATGGTACACAAGCAATCGGGGTTAACACTGCTGGTACCTTCGCCCAATTCAAGGCATTAGCACCAAACTGTACTAGTAGGCATTGTATTCTTGAATGCCATAACCTCACAGTAAAAAAGAAACAAAAAAAGTCAGTTGCACTTATGAATGTCTTTAAGTAGTAAAATAATTAATTTAATTAAATATTGATCATTTGAGTATATATCTTTTTAATACATTGTGTGATGAAATGGTCAGAATATGTAAAGCATTTCTGCTGCATACTAATGTTTAATGTTTATGTTGAGAAAAAGTGTCTGTGCCATTATTTGAGCCATGAGTTCTACTAAATTATTTTCATGGGTCACCATTTTGACTTGAAAGGATGACTGACAAAACAAACTATGGCTATTCTGACTTGGGTATTTTCTAAAACTTTTCTTGAAAATGAATGATGTGAGCCTATCCCTTCAAAGGAAACACTACTAGTATTTGTTACTGATAAAGGATAACATTTGAGCTTTAAGAAAACATTAAAACTTTGGAAAACTTTATTGCCATCATGAGTTTGACTGTTTCCCTATACTTAAAGACTTTTCTGATGAGGTCAGTGGTGATATTAACAAATGCAATTTTAAAATAATGCATAATGAAATGTGTCAACATTTGTAATCTCTTCATAACTCAGTGAGTCAATACTTTCCAAAGTACTAACACATGATGTTATGAAATACGTAGGTACAAAATATGTGAGTAAAAGGTACATTCAAAGGACAAGACAGGTTTTAATGTAATAGAGTATAAAAAGTTCATTGAGGGAGGCAGCTGTGGCTCAATCAGTGGGGCTCCCGTTTGCCATATGGGAGGTCCCGGGTTTGGTTCCTGGGGCCTCCTGATGAGGGCGGGCCTGCCGGTGCGGCGTGGTTGGCTGGCCCGGCGAGCACAAGCAGCAGGGGGGGAATAAATGAATAAATAAATAAAATCTTTAAAAAAAAAAAAAAAAAAAAAAAAAAAGTTCATTGATTTCACATTGCCATTAACCTGTTAAGTTTCAATGTAGAATTAAAGAAGACTATCCATAATCACCTGAAAAGGCTATTAAAATATCCCCTCCTTTTCCACCTTTATGTCTGTGTGAGGACAGATTTTCTTCATATATTTCAACCAAAACAATAAATTGCAAGAAATTGAATGCAGAGCAGATAAGAGAATCCAGCTATGTTCAATTAAGCCAGATTTTAAAAAGAAATTTGAAATAATATAAGATGCTTATATAACAAATATGTCACATGTTTATTATAATTTTTAATGAAACAATACAATTTTTTAAAATTTCCATTTGAATTTCTAATATGTTAAATATCAATAGGTGCAATTCAAATAAACAAAAGCTCTTTGGGAACTTCAATAATTTTAAAGAAGGTAAAGGAGTACGAAGATTTAAACCAGAAACCATAGGTTGACAAATTTTTTTCTGTAAAGGGCCAGATAGCAAATATTTTAGGCTTTGTGGGTCATGCAATCTCTGTCACTAATACTGCTATTATAAAAGCAACCACAGGCATTATGTAAGTGAATGTGCAAGACTATGTCCCAATAAAACCTTATTTGAAAAGCACTAGTTTGCCCACTCTTGATCTAAGCGAATCAAGCAAATCGAGCAAAATTCTCAGAGTTTAGCAGATTGGGGAAACAGCTTCTTCCCTGACAACATCTACCGAATGAAACTGATCTCTTTTGACAAGCTAGTAGGGCAAAAGTTTCAAAAGTCCCTGCCCAAGATAGTAATTGAAATAAATGACAATAACATAAAAGGCAGAGGAGACTAAATGTCAGTAAAGTATTCCAACAGCCTTGAATTTATCAAGAAATGAGTTTTGATTAAAACTGGACTTCGATAAGTTAGGTGTTTATATTTTAGTTACCAGAATAACCACTGAAACTTTAGAAATTACATGAATAATTTCCAAACTAGTAGAGGAATAAGAGTGATATAAATAAAAATAATCCAATCCAAAGTAACTCAGGGAAAAAAAAAAAAAAGGAGGAGAAAGCACAAAATAAGTTCTCTGTAAAAAAGAAAAGAGAGAAAGCACGAGTAAGGTATTTATAAACTAAATTATAACAGTAAGTAAATTAAATGTAAATAGACTAAATGTTAAGGTTAAAAAACAAAGATTTCCAAACTAAATTCAAAAACAAAACCTAACTCAGCTGATTATAAGGGGTACATCTAAAACTTATAGATTCAGAAAGATTAAATAAAAGGAAGGGAAGGGGAAAATAAAAGGAAGGAAATATACATATCATGCAAATAGTAACCCCTCAAAAATCAATTATCAAAGATCACTTCATAATAATAAAAGTTTCAATTTACTAATGATATAACAATTTAAATTGTGTAATCATTTAATAATACCTCTGTGGCAGTTTGATATAGTTATAATTCCAAAAATAGATATTGGATTATGTTTGTAAACGGCTCTGTTCCTCTGGACATGATTAAATCATAATTAGGGCTTTGATTGAGCCACATCAGTAGGGCATTGAGACCCACCCCTTGATGGGATAAAAGACATGGCAAAGGACAGAGCTGGAGTTTTTTTGATGTTGGAGTTCTGATGAGGAAGGAGAGAAGGCCCCGGAAAAAGAGATGAACCAGTCACCTGACAGGTCACAGCTGGCCTTGTGGAGAGAGGCAAAGCCTAGACAGCCTCAGTCTACAGCTGACCTTGTGGAGGAAACAGAGGAGCTGAGCCCAGAGAGAAACAGAGTCCCGAGAGAAAACAAGAGCCCCAGGAAGAGAGGAACCCAAGAAGCCTGAACCCTGGTAAATGTCAGCAGCTGTCTTTCTCCAACACATGGCAATAGACTTTAGTGAAGGAAGAAACTTATGCTTTATGGTCTGGTAACTGTAAGCTTCTACCCCAAATAAATAACCTTATAAAGACCAACAGATTTCTGGTATTTTGCATCAGCACCCCTTTGGCTGACTAATACAACCTCAAAACAAATAAAGCAAAATCTCATAGAATTATCTAGAGAAAAAGACAAATCCATAATAATGGTTGACAGTTTTTACACACCACTCTCAACAACTGGATGCTGACAAAACTATTAATAAGCACATAAAAAAAAAAACGAAGTACACAAATCACTCAAATACACATATATTAGTTACACTTCAACACTAGAAAATACATTCTTATCAAGTACACTCGTAATATTTGCTAAAATTTACTATACATTGAACTATAAAGTTTCCACAAATTTAAAAGAATTGAAATCCCCCCAAAAAAATTCTCTTCTCACTGTGAAATTGATTTATTAATCAACAACACATATATAGGTAGAATGCCCTAATATATTTGGAAAGTAAGAAACATAATTCTAAATATTTCATGGAACTAAAAAGAAATTACAATAGAAGTAAGAGAATGTTTTGAAATGAAGGATGATAAAATGTTATATGTCAAAACTTGGAGTTGCTGCTCAAGTGGTGCTTAGAGGAAAACTCTATCTCAAGAAACTGGGGGATGGAAGAAGCAAACTAGACCTAAAGAAAGTGAGGAAAGGAAATAAAGTACTAAATTATTGATAGAGAAAACCAACACATTATAAAGAGTATTATCAAAGTGAAGAAATAGTCTCTGACAAATATAGCAAAACTGATAAATCTCTGGTATATTTGATCCACAAATGTATCCAAAATGAATTGCATGAATGACAGACAATAACATAGGTACCACAGACAATAAAATGAAAATAGGATATCATGAATAATTTTATGCTAATAATTTTTTCTTATAGTAAACTTTATTTTTAGAGAAGTTTCAGATTACATAAAAGTTACATCTAAAGTATGTGGGACACCACTCAGAACTGACTGGGAGAGAGAGTGTGGTCTACAGTGTGAACTGTGGTCTATGGTTGGTGGCAAGGCTCCAGGATGTGTAAGTTCATTGAGGGTGGTGGGCCACACTGTGGGAGATGTTTGTGTGGGATGTGGTGGGAGGTGTGGGAGGTGGGCAACATGGGAATCCCGGTGGGTTCCGTGTAATATTTTGGGTAATCTAAGCACCTCTTAAAATATATGTATATATATATAACATTTTTGTAAGCAAATACACATATATGCATATATATTTATATATCATTTTGCAAATGTTTGTATGTATTGTGAGAATTTTGATTTTTACCCATAATAAAAAATAAATAAATAAATAAATAAAAATAAAGTATGTGGGATTCCCATAAACCCTACTCTCTCCCCTTCCCACATTTTCCCCTATTGATAACGTCTTAATTATTGTGGTACATTTGTTACAATTGATGAACAAATATTGAAGTGTTGCTACTAGCCAAGGTCCATACTTTACATATGGTTTATAGTTTTCACTGCACAGTTTTTTATAGGATTTGACGAAATAAATAATGACCTGTATCTGTTATTACAACATCATGCAGAAGAATTCCAATGCCTTAAAAATTCTCTATATTCTACCTATTCTTCCTCCCCCCTCCCGTAAGACCCTCTGGCAACCACTATCTTTATGTCAATTTTACAAGTTCTTCCATTACTACAATAATAATAAGTCTACTTTGGCACATGGTTGCATTCCCCTCTTATGTTTGCTCATTCCCCAGTTGTGAGGACTTTGAGACACTGTTGCCTGCTCTGCTTTAGATTGAAAGGGGGCCTAGATCTTATGTGGGCAGTTTTGCTTGCAGTTACAGGTATTCTTTTTTGCGGGGATGGTGATTTTCCATCATCATCATCATCATCATCTCATTAGTTGTCCTGGGCGAGTCCAACGAACCAAAGAATAGGTGTTAGGCACAACTCCACTGCGATTCAGTGCTCAACCAGCATATGAACAGACTAAAGATTTAAGTCTCTGGTACAAATATTTAACAGGTTTAGTGCCAGTTATAGGTTCAAATAAGGAAGGTAGAAGAATTAAGTGTAGGGAAATAATAAAGTAGTCTGACTCAGTTACATTGGGTAAACAGATCATCATATATTCCAAGGTAAGGCCCACTAACAGAGTGCTGCCCTCATGGGTTTCTGTGACTTGCCTATAGTATCCAGATCTTTCTAAAGTGCTCAGAACCACCCTTATTTGGGACTTTGTTCACAATGGCAGTTAGTGTGATCCATCTGAGACATGCATAATGTAACCTCTGGAATGAACTCCTGACTCACTTTGAAATCTTAGTCATAAAAAACTCTTTTATATTTAATGTTTCCCTCTTTTGGTCAAGATCTTTTTCCAAAGGCAGTACCGGTTGGTGCTTGGTATTAATCCCTCAGTACCACGGAGGCTCATTCCCAGGAGTCATGTCCCACTCCAGGGGGAAGGCAATGGGTTTATTTGCTGAGTTTGGCTTATAGAGAGGTCACATTTGAGCAACAAGGAGGTTTTCAAGGGGTAACTCTTAGGCAATAGTTATTATTAGGCTAAGTTTCAATTTTTCAAGAATAAGTTTCATAAGTACAAGCATTAATATTGAAGGTTTGGCATATTTGTCTGTTTTCCTTTTATTATGCACTGCCTGTGTACTCTAAAGATTCTTACTACTATATCTGAGAGCATAGCAGGACTCTCCAGCATGGGAGTTTAATATTTTGTTGGTTATTGTGTGGGTCTCCACCCACTGAGATAATACTCTAGGACAGCATGAATTCCACAGAGGCCTGGGCAAGGGATTTGAATAGACACTTTTCCAAAGAGGAAATACAAATAGCTGAAAAAAAAACACATGAAAAGATGCTCAGCATCACTAGCTATTAGGGAAATGCAAAACAAAACTACAATGAGAGGGAGCAGATATAGCTCAAGTGATTGAGTGCCTGCTTCCCATGTACAAGGTCCTGGATTCAATCCCTGGTACCTCCTAAAAGCAAACAAATGAAAAAACCAACTCTCATTGGGTAGTGGATGCAGCTCAGTGATTGAGTGCCTGCTTCCCATGTATGAGGTCCTGGTTCAATCTCCAGTACCTCCTAAAAAAACAAACAAAAAAACTACAATGAAATATAATCTTATACCTATTAGACTGGCTGCTATTAAAAAGTAGAGAACAACAAGTGTTAGAGAGGATGTGAAGGAAAAGGAAAACTTATCTACTGATGGTGGGAATGTAGAATGGTGCAGTCACTGTAGAAGATGGTTTGGCAGTTCCTCAGTAAGCTAAGAATTACTATATGGTATGACAATCCCAGTACTAGGAAGATATCCAGAAGACTTGAAAGCAGGGACACAAACAGATATACACACATCATGGCATTATTCACAATTGCCAAAAGTTGAAAGAAAGCCAAGTATCCATCAATGGATGTATGGATAAACAAAATGTTTTATATACAGATGATGGAATACTACGCAGCTGTAAGAAGGAATTAGGTATTGACACATGTGACAACATGGACGTACCTGGAGGACCTTATGTTGAGTGAAGTAAGCCAGTCAGTAAAGGACAAATATTGCATGTCACAGATATGAACCAAGGGTACTGAGCAGACTCATGGAGGTAGAGTCTGGAAGTTAGGTTACCAGGTGATAGAAAGGGAGTAGAGAGTGATAAACCAATGCTCAATCTGGGCAGAAGCTATGATAGGGTAGATGGTAGTAGTTTGGTGGTAGACAGGGTTGATGATGGTGCAGTGGTGTGAGTGGGGTTGACGATGCTGGAGTGAGAGTGTGAGCAGGGTTGGGGCAATGGGTTGAGCCATCCATGCAGCTGCAGGGAAGGCTAGAGAAAGGAAGAGGTGAACTCTGGGGAGGATGAGGACTGTGGTTGAGAATACAATTGTGAGAGTGTTCTTTTGGTAGTTAATACATTTTAAAACAAGTGAAATGAACAACTTTCTAGGTTCTTACTATGGAATAAGTGTGAATTTGAAAAAATGAAGATTATAAGGCATGAGTCTGCTTCCACCTTCTCACCTCAATTCCAAGAATCTTCAACAAGAACTCAAACCTCTGAACTACTGCAATGATGTGGGGTGAGACATTAAGTAATTTTGCAGATGAATTTGCTTTAGTCTTCATGTTTCTATAGGATAGCTGTTTTCAGCCAGGACATCAATCAGAATGTTAGTCTTTCCATCAAAAAGGAAAAAGGTACATTCAAAGGGGAGAGGGGAAGTAATTCTCCCAACTAGACAGCCAGATAATAATGAACATAGGTGTTTCAGGCATCTAATGCTACATTACAAACCACCTGAAATTTTAGTGGCTTAAGACAATAATAATTTATTATTTCTCATGGTATCATGAATTGGCTGGAGTTCAACTGGGTGATTTATCTATTGGTCTCACTTGACATCTCTCATGTGCTGGACTTCCTTACAGCATGGCAGCTGAGCTCTAAGGGAGGAAATAGAAGCTTCTAGTTCTTAAAACTTAGGTTCAGAGGTGCAGAATGTCACTTCAGGTACATTCTATTAGCAAAGCAAGTCACAAGGCCAGCCTGGACTTAAGTAGAGAGGATATGGATTCCATCTCTTAATGAGAGAAGTAATGTACACATACAGAAATGGGAAAATTATTAGGGCTGATATTTGGAGACTGTCTTCTCCTACTGGAGGAAACTGGGATGACTCTAGTACATAAAGTACTCAGATAGAACCAAGAGAGATGAGAAGGCCAAGCACTGCAAAGACAAAGAGAAAATTTTGAGAATTGCTGGAAATTGTTGTCAAATGTGTTGAAAGTAACACTTCATTTGTGAAATAATTTATAAAATTTTGTGTGTTTTTAAGCTAAATTTTAGGCAACTACAGACATATCAAAAGTTACTGCTGTCCTAGGATTGCACTCCCCAATAATTGTTGCCTCATGCGCTCTTTCTAGAAAAGTATGATTTATCATAATTGACTTGAGAAAGAGAAAGCATATATGGTATATTAAAAAAATAAGTATAATGATTCTTTCTAAAATCTTTCTACAAACAAAACTTCAGGTGACTTCTACCAAACTAGAGGAGGTAAAGAGATGTATCAGACACAATGCATATGCCACCGAGAATCTTTCAGCCTCATCAGTCCCCCAGGTTTTACATGGCTTGCTGTATCTCAACTGCCACCAAGCTGAGTCCATGCCAGCCTGCACAGTTCCTCCGTTTGAGATCAATTCCTAAAGGCTCTGATACCTCCTTTCATTTCTAGAGTTGGAGTAAACACTATGCTACAGAAATCTGGCTTCCCATGGGATGCCAAGCTCCCAGAAGTGTTGGGGACTTAAGCCCTCTGAGAGTGAATGAAAAGCTTTATCTGTCATCTCTCTTCTTTCTCCTGTCTTCCATTGGTCAAAGTTCACCATAATGATAATAAAGTCTGTAGCGGCAATTAAACTGCTTTGACTTGCGGGACATAAGGAAACAGCTTATGGATAATGGTGTATCTAGAAGGGAGATAGATGAGCAGCCAATTAAGACTTTCTTATAATCAGAAATAATCAAGAGCTAGTGAGATGAAGGCTGATATAAGCCACTGCGGAGGAAAAGTATAGTCCCTCACCCAATTTATAGATCTAAGTAATTTTATAAACATAGATCTTCTTTATTGAAGAGAAGACTAGGTCCTTTTGAGGAAAGACCAGCAAAGCCATTGTAAGTATACATGATAAATATACCCCCAATACTTCCCCAAAGATACCTATGGATATTTGCTAGAGTAAATGTACACTGGGAAAGGAGGAATAAATAAGCTTTCCAAAAACTATAAGATAAAGGCTCTAATTTCCCTAAAACCAACTGACAGAGGAAAAGATTCATTGAAAGATCTAGTTCATGGGTTGGTGTAGTATGTTAGCACTAGTCAAAATTGAACTGCTGCTAAATTACAGCCTTACTCAGGAGTGACCCAGAAGTGATATTCTCCCAGTGAGCAAGGCTACAAGAAGAATACTAGGTAATCATCTTTTTTTGAAAGGAGATGAGGCCTGAGATAGACTCCTAGGCAGTGCATAATGGTTTGGAGAATTGGTTAATGGGCCTAGAAGGAATAAAATTGGAAGAGTCGTGACAAAGAATCTAGGGGAAAGGTGTGTGGATGTTACTGTTTCAGTGAGCACAAAATGGGTGGGTCTATTTTTTTTTACATTAAAATTACCAGGAAGAATCCATTGCAGGACAGGATGGCCTGTGTTGTGGATGTCAGCCAGCTTCCTCCGTCTTGCCATGGCTTTCACAAATAGACCCATGAACATAATTTCTGTGGTGGCAGGGACAGAGGCTATGAATGACCCAAACAACTTGGGCTTCTTCTCATCAAGGCTGATATAGCCACTGCCTCTGCTCAATGCCCATCCTAAAGCAGCAAAGGCTAACTTAGAGCCTTCAATATGTCTCTGTTTCTCAGAGAGATCAGACAGCAACCTGTAGCAGTTTGATTAAATTGGACCACCTTCTACTTTCTTGGACTCAATAATTCATTGCTACCAGTTTTGATACATACTCTGAATGTGGATTTGCCTTCCCTGCCAGCAGTGCCTCTGGCAGAACCGTCAAATGAGGGCTTATCCTTTGATATGTCACACAGTATAATATTGTTGCAGACCGAGGAACATATTTTAGGGCAAACAGGTATGAGAATGGGTTCCAAACACAGAAGCGGTCAGCCTGTAGAATGGTGAAATGTGTTGAAGGCTCATCGGTGGGGCAATCTGAGGTACCACACCTTGCCGAGTTGGGGTACTGTGCTCCCGGATGTTCTTTCATTTATAAAATTAGGATAATAATCTTATCTATTTCAGACTACTGAAAGAACTAAATGAGCTTATACCTGTAAAATACATAACATGGTACCTGCACATGATAAAGTTTACATAATATTAGTGTTGATATTATTATAAATAACAATACTATCCACATCACCTATAAGGCCTACTAAGTCTATTAGAACAGAACAAAACAAAACACAATAAACTATTTTCATATCCTTCTCTTACTCTCTCTCCCATTTTTGTGATATGATTATAGACCTGGAATACCCATCACTTGGCTCACTTAATAGCCTCCTAACTAGTCTCCAGTTATTCCTTTCTCTGGTTTAATTTACATATAAATGCCAAATTAATCTCTGTTTAAAAACTTTCATTGGGGCCACAATGTCTACAGACAAGAGTCTAAACACTTTACTTTGGCACTGAAGGCTTCCATAATATGACCACAACCTTCCGTTGTAAATGCTCTATACTTGCCATGCATTTATACTCCAGCCAGATTCAATAACCCAGCCAAGTTTAGGCTTGATTGAGCGTCACAGTTTCCCAGAATGGTCAAGAATGAATAAAGCCAGATGGGGAGTATAAGTTGTATCCAGAAGAGAATGCCAAGATTTAAAACTAGAGGAAAGCAGCCGGATTTGTAGTCAAAACCCAGTGCTAATTTTGGGGGTTGGGAATGATAGAAAAAGTCAAGAAGGTCTTGAGATAGTAAAAGCAATAGGAGTGGAATTGAAGAATGAAGGCAGAGAAGAAAGGTTCAGGACTTTTACAAGAAGAGGGCTAGAATTGCCAAAATGTGCTTTTATTTGGTTTTCTCCCCATGGTATAAAGAGGGTCAGCATGGTTGAAAACAAGATTTAAGCAGGGCTGGGATAACAATGCACTGCATAAAAAATTATGTTCTGTAAAATGTAGCAATGATAATGTTTATCACTGTTCACTTTTGTAAAATAAAAATAGAAAGCATATATATAAGTAAAATTACTAAAATGAATATAATAAATGATTAATACTCATGTGAATTTCATATAAATGTATATGCATATATATATTTTATATGCAGACATATTTATGTTAATATATAATAGATCATATAGCATGCAGAATTTATATATTTTATAGAAATATATTGTATATGTGTTTTAACATAAAATGTATATTTTATATGTATATAAACATTTATATAAATATAAATATATCAATTACCAAAATGTTATACACTGAATGTTAACAGAGGTTAAGAATGGTAAGAGATTACAGGCAATTCATTTTCTTCTTTTCTCATGTCTAAATTTTCTGTAGTGAGTGTGTATTGCTTTGAAACAATAGCTGGAATAGACCAACTGCCTAAACCACATAATTGCTCAGAAAGAAAATAGTGGTTTATCTATCAAATTTCCAGATCCACTGATTATATAACAGGAATTTAAGAAACAGATCAGTTTCACAAATAACTAACATCTGAACAAATATACTGATTCTTAAGTCAGCCAATAATAGATAAATAAGAAAGAATAAAAGACATAACAATACCTACAAATTCAGATACAAATCCTACATTACTCTTACCTTCCTGATATATGTTTTAGAGCACTTTTGCTGACATTGTGTCATTTGGGCCTCATAACATTCCCTTGATGTAGAAATGTAGAAACCTAGACACTGAGAGGTTCAGAGGCTTGGTCAATTTCACAAATGAAGTTTCACAACACGGGTACTAGGTAGAATCCCAATCTTATTGCCAGTAACATGGGGTCTAAGACACTATACAGAACATCTAATTGCCTAGAGATTTCTTGTATTTTTTAAGCTAAGTGTCATTTTACATGAGATATCAAGAACATTTGAATCTGATTTAGAAGAATAATTAAACCTTTTTAGGAAGACACTGGGTTCTCTGTTAGACTCAGCAATATCAATGCCTTTTGAAAAAATGAAAGGAACCTAAACAAAGAAAAGCACACAAAAAAAGGAGGAAGGAGGGAAGGAAGGAAGAGAAGGAAGGGAAGGAAGGGAAGGAAAAGAAATCTAGATTCTTTAAGCAGTAGAGATTCATTTTTAGACAAAGGAAGGTGTTTTTCTTCCTTCTTTGTGCGTTTTATTACAAATAGTACTTCTCCAAATCCACTACTAATATGCTATTGGAGACTAAGCATATATAAACTAAGAACTCGTTAGAATGGATTGACAGAGTTTGCACTCTGGTGAATTGCCAAACAAAAGAAAAATAAGCAAGGAAAAAGTCTCCCGTGTTCCACTTTAAATGATTTACTTATTAAAGGGTTCTATATATGGATTAACCCTCTCTGATTTTGTTGTTGTTGTTGTCCTCATGTTGAATCCTCCAGTGTTTTGATAAATGGATCAAAAGCCATGCCGTTTCTAGGTGTTTCACTTCTGTCTCCATGTGGTGAGCTATCATTCTGTTTTATTACTCTTACTGTGTTATTACTCCTTTCAGTAATCCTTATTGAATTACCCACAGAAACTTCTAGAGTACAAAGAACTGGGTATGTTTCCCCATTTCCTCTAAACAGTAGAAAATACCAGGGAGGAAAACCTGAGCTAGAGTCTGATATGAACACTTTCGACATCGTTAAGACCAGACACAGGTTATCTATGCTGTGAAAGTGCCCTGTGGGCTCCCTAAAGTGGATGTTTTGTCCATAAATAAAAACAACAAGAAAAACTTTCTGGTTTTCTGTTTGATGATTTTCCATCTTATGGATTGTGCACATTCCACATATTCTCTTGAGTCTAGTTCATATCTCACCTCCTGACCACCAGTGGTCACATCCATCTCTCCTGCCTTTGAATTCATGTATTAGCTGATCCACACATTAGGTACTTCTTATACACTGTATTGTATTGACATTGTATTGATTTGTCTATTAACATGTCTGTCATTCTCATTAGACTATCAGTGTAATTCATAGCCCATCAGGAAGAAGCAAGCCATGTTAAGCAAGCTTCTTTATAACGCTATGTTTAAGTGGTCCTGTGGATGAGAATCTTAACATTAATTGTCAGGTAAGGCCCATCTCCCACCTACGTCTGACTATAACAATTTGCAGAGAAGTTTTGTAAGTCATGATAATCTTAATCTTCTTTAATATGAAGATTTAAAAAAAAAACGAGTAGCTGAGAATTTATTCAGTAAATCAATAAATGTTTATTAACACAGATATTATCAACACAGATATAAAAGATACAGACTCTGCCCTAAGGAGCTTGAAGGCTATCAAGAAGAGAGTCAAATAAATAAATATTATAATAGAGGATATAATAGAAGGGCATTTTGAAACCAGACTCTAGAAGGATTTTACTATATTGTGACTTTTAAGTGCTATGCAGTGGTCCTATTTTTTATTCTTTTTAAGATTTATTTTTATTTACTTATTTATCCCCCCCCCCCCCCTTGCTGCTTGTGCTCTCTGTGTCCATTTGCTGTGCATTTTTTCTGTGTCTGCTTGTCTCCCTTTGTTGGGTCATCTTGCTGTGTCAGCTCACCGTGCTGTGCAGGCTGGCTTGCCTTCACCAGGAGGCCCCAGGAAACGAACCCGAGGCCTCCCATATGGTAAACGGGAGTCCAACCAATTGAGCCACAGCCCCTTCCCTGCAGTGGTCCTATTTTAGCATCCCAGATTCTTCTCAGTGAAGAACAATTGAAAAGCAAGCCCTTAACCCAGGAGGGTCCAGTCTGGCTGACTGGTCCCCCCATTTGTGTTGATGCTCTTGGTTTGCTTCATGCTATTCTAATCCCAAGCTAGGCTATGTAGGGGTGTCACTTTCTGACATCAAGTTCATTACTGAAATTACAGCAGTATCTTTTATTCTCCATGGAAATTTTATAAAGTTTAGATTTAAATTATTTGTTCTTTGTATCACATAGCTGGTAAAGTGTGTGATATACTGCCAGCAATTTCCAGATTTTCTCTTTGTGTAGTATTAGATCTCTATGGCTCTTCCTGTGCATGTTATAGGTTGGGGGCATCCTACCCCTCTGTCTTCTCCAAGTTGACATGCACTGTAAGCGTAAATACACATGAGATTTCAAAAACTTGGTATGAAGAAAAGAATGTAAAAATCTCATTAATAATTTTCACATGGGTATTATAATATTTTTGTTAAATAAAACATGATTAAAATTAATTTTACTTTTTTTTTATTACTTTTTTAATGTGGCTACTAGAAAGTTTAAAATTATATATGAGATTTGCACTATGTTTTTTTTATTAGATAGCACTGGTCTAGAAAACTTCAGATTATTTCTTTATCAAATTAAATTGCTCATTTTCAGAGGTAAGGGCCAGAAAAAATAATTCAGGTTGAGTTCTATTTGGAGCAGTGCTTAATAAATATATAAAAATGATACAAGATTCAAGATACTGTGATAGAACTTGGGACCAGAAAGAAAGAGAAACATGGTGCTGAGTTTCAGAGCTCCTATGAATGGGGTCGGATGTGGCTCAACTGGTTGGGCGTCTGTCTCCCATATGGAGGGACCCGGGTTCGATCCCCGGGACCTCCCGGTAAAAAACAAAACAAAACAAAAACAGAGCTCCTATGAAGACATCGTACACCTTGTCTGTTACAGCTTTGGTTGGTATCTTAACAACCTGCCTTGAAGTCCTTCAGAAAATTGTAGTACACACAATCCTTCTGGCAGTAGGAACTGTTTGGGCTTACTGCAGTGAAGAAGGAGTTGGGATATTATCTGTTGATGATGATCTTAAGTTATAATCATGATAAATAAAATCTATTCAAAGAAGCAAAGTTACAGGTAAACAAGCAGGCAAATACAAATGAATGCACTCTACAGTTTCAAAGTAGATAAAAGATAGTTATCACCAATCCTCTAAAAGCATTTATATTTTACTTCTCTATTGCATTAATTAATTGTGATTTTTTAGTTGGAAATCTTTTCTACAGAGAATTTTTCTTGGGAAAAGAAAAAATGCTTCTTTAACAATAAAATATTTTGAGAATATGACAATTCATCGTTGCTGCTAAGCCATTACTCTCTCCTTCTCATTTTTTAATTGTATCAGCCATCTCATAATTGTAATTGGTTTTACACTCTAACTTGGAAAAACCTCTAAAGTTTCACTATATAGTTTCCAGTGTTCCCCTTGGACCCATAACTTAAAAATCTCTAACACTTGTTTATTTATCTGCACACAGGGAGTAATGCTGCTTTCTTTATTTAGCTGAACTATTAAATATTAAGTTATAGTCTCTGTGGTAGATTGAATTAAGTACTCCAATTTAGACATGTTCTTAATCTTAATCCCACACTCCTGAGGATATGATTCCATTGTACATAGGACCTCAGGAAGATGTTAATTTTAGTTAAGGTGTGGCCAACTGAATAAGGGGCGATCTTAATTGGGATTACTGGTGACCTTGTATTAGTCAGTGTTCTCTAGGGCAACAGAACTGACAGGAGACATCTGTAAATACTAAGATATTTTACAAAATTGTCTCATGCGATTGTGGGGTCTCACAAGTCCACATTCCATAGATCAGGCTGCAAGTTGGGAACTCCTATAAAGGTTTTTGATGAATTCCCCAGGAGAAGCTGGCTGGCTGAATTCTAGGCTCCACTGTTTGAGAAAACTGGGATGAAGGCCAGACGTTCCCCAATTCCCAGGGATTGTGTTCCACCCTCTCTGAAGCCTGGGCTGGTACCACTCTCCCTGACCAACGGTGCAGAAGGCCCACTCTCTTCAAGTGTCAGGGCATACTCATCCCCTCCACACACATGGGTGGGCTCCCGTTCTTTGCCCAAGAAAATGTCTTCAGTCCAGACCTCAACTTCCATGGTTCTCCCTTTGAAGTCATTTTTCCTTCAGTCAGTCCCTTTTCTGTCCCATTTGTCTAGGATGGCAGTGGTTCCATTCATATAGACCTCACACACACACACACACACACACACACAAAACTGGTCAGTTTCACATGTAGCACAAAGGGATCCCAACCATCAGTCAGTGGGACTTTCCAAAGATCCATTCTGGATAACTGCACTTCAAATCCTGACTTGGAAGGAAATGACTGGCTGGTTCCGTGTTCAGTTAAGTACTCACATGGGTCATTATTCTCCAAGGAGTCACTTTCCAGAAGTTAGGAATTTTCCAAACCATCAATTTCTTATTTCTTTGTTCCCAGAAGTTCAGTTCTCAGCTTATTTCTTTCCTCTTGCCTTTTATTATAAGCTGCCAGGAGAATGCAAGCCATACTTTCTACATTTTGTTTGGAAATCTCCTCAGCTAAATATGCAAGCTCATTACTTTCAAATTCTGCCTTCCTTCTGACATCAGAACAAAATTTTGCCAAGTTCTCTGCCACTTTAAAATGGGGGTCACTGTTTTTCCAGTTTGTAATGACACATTCATCATTTCTGTCATAGACCTCATTGAAAGTACTCTTAGTTTCCACATTCCTACCAACATTCTCTTCAAAGCAATCTAGGTCTTTAATATCAAGCATCTCACAATTCTTCCAAAACCTATCCCTTACCCATTTAAAGAACTGTTCCGACGTTTTTGGTATTTGCTATCCCAGCATCCCACTTTCCTGGTACCAATTTCTGTTTTAGTTTACTAAAGACTGCCAAAGTAATATACTAGAAATGGGTTGGTTTTTACAATGGGGGCTTATTGGCTTGCAAGCTTACAGTCCAAGGCTGAGAAAAGTGTCCAAATCAAGGCATCATCAGGTGATGCTCTCTCTCTGATGACAGGTGTGAGTGATCCTGGACTCCTTTGCACATGATGGTATCTTTTAGTCTCTGCTTTCTCCTCCAGGCTCTGTTGCTTTCAGCTTCTGGCTGCTCTGTGCATCTGTGTATCCCTTTTCTCTCTGTCTTCATCCCACATTTAAAAAACTCCAGTAAGAGGATTAATACTCACCTTGGGTCAAGCCATCCTGAAGTATGGAAGGCCATTAACACAAGTAATTTAATCAGAAATTCCCACCTACAATAGGTTCATATCCACAGGAATAGACCAGTTTCAAGAACATGATTTTCTGGGGTACATACAGTCTCAAACTGCCACTGGCCTTATAAAGAGAAAGCCTAAGGAAGGAAGTAGAACCCTGAAATCAATGGGAACCTGGAAGAGAAAAGAGAAGACATCACCAAGTGACGGAAGGAAGAGATACAAGCCAAGGAACCCCAAGGACTGCAGCAAGCCAGCAAAGGAATGCTACAGTCTTCACAGAGAAAGCAAGCCTTGCTGATATCCTGATTTTGTACTTCTTTTATCCTCAAAATCATGAGACAAATGCCTATTGTTTAAGCCAACACATTGTGTGGTATTTGTCACAGCAGCCTGGCAAACTAAGACAGTCTCCTAATATGAAACGTTGGGAAATGGCATAGATATGTGAAAAAAACTTGGTTTTTGGAGTTCATCCTGATATGAAGACTGTCACTGTCTGATTTAGGATTGTTACTTAACCTCTCTGAGTCTCAGTTTCCTCTTTTATAAAATGAAATAATAATATATACCTTGCAAGATCACTGAAAGGATTGAAACTATTTACATGAAATATTTAGTACAGAACCTAAATAGTAAACACTAAAACCAAGGTAACTTATCTGTGTGCTCAGCAGTAAGGTCTATATTCTGATATGTGTGTGTGCATGCTTGTATACCTATAGATAATATATGGGTATAAATTAGGTAGATACCAGATAGATTAGATAGATGATAAATTGAATAGACAGATATTGTTGGATAGATAGGTGATAGGTAACAGAAATGATTGATGATAGATACATACATATGTACATACATACGTACATACATATATAGACGAGAGATAGATAATGATGTAAAGAGTAGATGATAGGATTGTGGGAACATGGCCGATGGGTTAGGCAGATAGGACTCAGCTCTCGCTAAAATGATGGAGAGGGAGCCAGAGGCTGCCTTGGGGACCTGCTTTGGGGTACAGCAGACCAGGACACTGCTTCACAGCTCCCAGGAGAGTGAGAGATAGAGAAACAAAGAAGCCAAAACAATGGGCTGTGAGTTATTAGACCTCCCAGCCACTGGGAAAGGCTCCCCCGAGATATTACATGAGGGTAAAACTCCTGGTGAATTGTATCTAACTGAGAGGAGATTGGGCATCTTCCTCCCTGCTAGCTCCATTGGATATATATTGAATGGGAAGGTGCTCTGAGTTATCCAGAAGGGTACTGGACAGATAGGGAAGCCAGGAGAAAGTTGTGGGTCACACACCCTTGTGGCTGGCAGCAGCACATATACCCCACCCCTAGGGTGGATAGCCTAGGTGGAACCACTGGCTCCTTTCTCTGAATGGAGTGTGACAGCAGATTCCCTGGGAGGAAGAGGGGTCTGGGAGGAAAGAGACTGGTTTCTTTGCAGTGAGTTTAGCCAGCTGGGCCCCCTTTAATATCAGAAGGGACCCCACCTCAACAGGGCAAGGGGAGGGGGATCTCCTCAGGCAGGCTGTCATGCCCAGCCACCTAGATAAAGAGAGGAATTACATCAGAGAGGAGGCAGAGACAGGCAAATGATCAGCAGAACTCCGGCAGACTACAGGGAATTTAACCTACCTGAGGGAAAAGGGGCAGATAGCCTCCCGAAAGGCAAATTAACCTTAGGAGACAGGTTATAGTTCAGTGGAAGAATTCCTGCCTAGCATATATGAGGTCCCTGGTTTGATTCCTGGCTCTTCTTAGAAAAGCGAGCCATGGGGTTATAAGGGATCCAACTGAAGCTTTATGACAGGGAACACATAGACATTCTCTTTGTATTAGCTTTTCTTGGATCTCCTATTTTTAAAAAAAGTTTCCTTTTTTCATTTTCCTTATTTTACTCACTAAAACCCAGTTCAAACCTGCAGAGGGCAGCCTGCAGGGTGATTGATTGATGAAAACCAGCAGCCTGAGAAGATCCTTAAGGGACTAAGAGAGAAGGCTGTCTTTCCATGTTTGTTTTTGTTTTTAGTTCTCTTTTCTTTTATCTTTCTCCTTTTTAAAAAATGAGCCACTGCTGTCTTGTTTCTTGTTTGTTGTGTTTCCCCTCCCTCTTTTTCTCTGATTGTTTTTTTCTTTTTTCCTCTCATTTACCATTTTCTCTATCTATGCTATTTCTTTTCTCTCCTTTGTATTTCTATCTTTGGTCTATTTTTATTCTACCTCTTTTTGTTTGGTCTTTAAATTTTCTTGTTTTTGTTTCTCTATCTCCTTTTTTCTCTGTTTTATTTCTTTTTTAACTTTTTTTCTTTTTTCTTTTCCCCTCTTCTCATCATTCTGGCTTTACAAGTCATTCTATATATTTTTCTCTATTCTGTTTCTTGTTTCATTATTTCTATTCTACTTTTCTAATCTTATCCCTCTGTACTTCTTACTCTTGTTAATTTTTCAATTTCCTAGGTCTTGCATGGTTCCTCTCACAACTTTTCTATTATTATTACTGTTATTCTTTTTCTCTTCCTATCTCTTTCCTTTTCTCTGGCACTAATTTTTTTTCAAGGGAACATAGACAACAATAAGGAAACAGAATAAAAAGAACAAAGTGTCAAAGTGAAATCATACCACACACAAAAAACAACAAAATAAAACCATAGAATAGAGAGCGAAGCTAATCAACTGAATAAACCCATCAAGATAAACAGATGTCTAGACATCAACAAAAAATTACAAGCCACACTAGGAAATGGAAAAATGGCCAAGTCCAAAAAACAAACTAAATACCAGGAGGAGATGCAAAACATAGAACAATTAATCGAAGATGTCCAACAATTATCATGAATCAACTTAATAAAGTGAAGGAAGAGATAAGGATATTAAGAAGACTCTGGGAGAACATACTGAAGAAATGGTAAACATACGTAAAAAGATAATGATTATGATGGTGATGAATGGCACAATCCAAGAAATCAAAAATACACTGGAAGCACATAACAGCAGGTTTGAACAGGCAGAGGAAAGAATCAACAATGTGGAAGACAGTACATCTGAAATCAAACAGATAGTAGAACAGATAGATAAAAAGATAGAAAAAATCCAACAGGGACTTAGGGGTCTGAATGACAACACAAAATGTGCAAACATATGCATTATAGGCATCCTAGAAGGAGAAGAGAAGAGAAACAAGACAGAAGGTGTGTTAGAGGAAATAATGGCTGAAAATTTCCCAACCCTATTGAGGGAGACAGACATACATGTCCAGGAAGCACAGTGCACCCTAAACAGTATAAATCCTAACTCCAAGACATATACTTGTCAAATTGTCCAATGCCCAAGACAAAAAGAAAATACTGAAAGCAGCAAGAGAAAAAAGAACCATCACATACAAGGGAAGCTTGATAAGATTATGTGCTGATTTCTCATCTGAAACCATGGAGGCAAGAAGGCAGCAGTATGACATAGTTAAGGTGCTAAAAAAAAAAAAAAAAAAAAAAACTTCCAGCCAAGAATCCTCTATTCAGCAAAGCTGGCATTCAAAAATAAGGAAGAGTTCAAAATATTCACAGATAAACAGAAATTAAGAGAGTAGGACAATAAGAAACCTGCACTTCAAGAAATAATAAAGGAAGTTCTGCAGGTAAAAAGAAAAAAACAGTAGAGAAAGAGAGTTGGAGGAGAGTGTAAGAACAACTAAAAAGATAAAAAGAGAAATTAAAACAATATATGTCATTCATAAACCTAAAGAAAATATGGCTAATGGAAATAATTCCTTGACAGTAATAACATTCAATATTATTGGATTAAACTCACCAGTCAAGAGACACAGATTGGCAGAATGGATAAGGAAATATGACTCATCTATATGATGTCTAAAAGAAACCCACCTTAAACCCAGATATGCAAGGAGGCTGAAAGTGCATGGTTGGAAAACAATCTTACAAGCAAACAGTAACCAAAAAATGGCAGGAGTAGCTATACTAATATCAGACAAAATAGACTTTAAATGCAAAACTATTGTAAGGGACAAAGAAAGACAATATATAGTAATAAAAGAGGTAATCTATCAAGAAGAAAGAACAATCATAAACATTTATGCACCAAACCAGAGCGCCTCAAAATACATGAGGAAAACACTGGAAAAACTAAGTGGAGAAATAGATGCCTCTACAATTATAGTGGGGAACTTTAATACACCATTATCACCATTAAACAGATCATTTCAACAGAGAATCAATAAAGAAACAAAGACCTTGAATAATACATTAGAGGATCTGGGCCTAATAGACATATACAGAACATTACACCCAAATAGAGCAAGATATACATTCTTCTTGAGTGCACATGGATCATTCTCCAAGATAGATCACATGCTAGGCCACAGAACAACTCTCAATGAATTCAGAAAGTTTGAAATTATGGAAAGTAAATTCTCTGACTACAATGGCATGAAGCTGGAAATCAGTATGGGGCAGAGAACTAGATTAGACACAAAGATATGGAAGTTAAACAACACACTCTTAAACATGAGTCAAGGAGGAAGTCTCAAAAGAAATAAGTAATTACCTTGAAACAAATGAAAATGACGATATAACATATAAAAACCTATGTGATGCAGTAAAAGCTGTACTGAGAGGGAATTTGATAGCCATAAATGCCTATATTTAAAAAAGAAAAAAGAGCTAAAATCAAAGACCTAACAGCACACTTGGAGGAATTAGAAAAGGAATAACAAAATAACCCCAAAGGAAGTGGAAAGAAGGAAATGACAAAGATTAAATAAAGCAGAACTAAATGAAATAGAAAATAAGAAAGCACTAGAAAAAATAAACAAAACCAAAAGCTGGCTCTTTGAGAAGATTAATAAAATTGTCAAACCCTGAGCTAGAAAAACAAAGAAAAAAAGAGAGATGATGTAAATACATAAAATATAAAACAAGGAAGGGGATAACACCACTGACCCCACAAAAATAAAGAGCATCATAAGAGGATAAGTCAAAAAATTATATGCCAATAAGATGGATAATTTAGAGGAAATGGACAAATTCCTAGAAATATATAAGCAGCCTACATTGTCAAAAGAAGAAATTGGTGAACTCAAAAGAACAATCACAAGTAATAAGATAGAATTAGTCATCACAAACTGCCCAACTAAGAAGAGCCCAGGACCAGATGTCTTCACAGGTGAATTCTACAAAACATTCCAGAAATAACTAATACCAATCCTGCTTAAACTCTTCCAAAAAAATAGAAATGGATAGACATTTACCTAACTCATTAGATGATGCCAATATCACCCTAATACCAAAGCCAAACAAAGACGCCACAAGAAAGGAAAACTATAGACAAACCTCTCTAATGAACATAGATGCTAAAATCCTCAACAAAATACTTACTAATTGTATTCAACAGCACATCAACTGAATTATACACCATTACTGAGTGGGTTTCATCCTTGTTATGCAAGGATGGTTCAACATCAGAAAATCAATCAATGTAATACACCACATAAACAGATCAAAAGAAAAAAGAACACATGATCATCTCTATAGATGCAGAAAAAGCATTCAACAAAATACAACACCCTTTCCTGATAAAAACATTACAAAAGATAGGAATAGAAGGAATAGAAGGAAACTTCCTCAACATGATAAAGGGTATATATGAAAAACCCACAGCTAACATAATCAATGGTGAAATCCTAAAAGCTTCCCCTCTAAGATCAGGACACAAGGATACCCATTTTCACTGCTTTTAATTAAAATTCTGTTAGAAGTACTTGCTTGAGCACTTAGGCGAGAAAAAGATATAAAAGGCATCCATCCAAATTGGAAAGGAAGAAGTAAAAATTTCTCTATTTGCAGACGACATGATTTTATACATAGAATGCCCTGAGGAATCTACAACAAAGTTTCTAGAGCTTATAAATGAGTTCAGTAAAGTCACAGGTTATAAGATGAACATGTAAATATAGGAGCATTTCTTTACAACAATAATGAGCAATCTGAAGAGCAAATCAAGAAAAAAAATACCATTTTTATAGCAACTAAAAGAATCAAATCCCTAGGAATAAATTTAACTAAAGTTGTAAACGACTTACATGCAGAAAACTACACAACACTGTTAAAGGAAATCAAAGAAGAGTTAAATAAATGGAAGAATATTCCCTGTTCATGGATAGGAAGACTAAACATCATTAAGATGTCTATCCTACCCAAACTGATCTAAAGATTTAACACAATTCCAATAAAAATCACCACAGCATTTTTTACTGAATTGGAAAAACTAAGTAGGAGTAGGCATCACCATCCCAGAATCCTCAGGATTGGGGAATAAACTATGGACTAAAGTAGACTTACTGGTATTCTACTATAGACTTATTGTGATTCTAGCAATGGAAGAAATTATATCATTGATGTGGAGACAGTGGCCACTGGAGGTTCTGAGGGCAGGGAGAGGGAAAAACAGGTGTAATATGGGGGCATTTTTGGAACTTAGGAATTGTCCTGAATGACATTGCAATGACAGATACAAGCCATTATATATCTTGCCATAATCTACAGAATCGAGTGGGAGGGAGTGTAAACTACAATGTAAACTATAATCCATGCTTAGTGGCAATGCTCCAAAATGTGTTCATCAATTGCAATGAATGTACCATACTAATAAGATATGTTGTTAATAGGGCAAAGTGTGGGAGATGTGGGGAGTGGGGCATGTGAGAATACCCTATATTTTTTATGTAACATTTATATAATCTAAGTATCTTTAAACACATTTTTTAATAAAAATAAAAATGATAGATGATAGATGTGATAGATAAATTAAATGTGTATTAAATTCATAGTAGAGAATCCATTAAGTCTAGCATAGAAAATGACATTTTTTTTTCCCTTAAGAATAAATCAACCCATTATAAACCATCATGGATTAAATGAAACTTGTATAAAAAGGTGAATTTGCTTAAGTGAACCTAAAAGTAAGAAGCATGAATGTAGACTAGAAGAAACTTCCTAGAGAAAGTTTCAAGTTCCTTCTGCTGTATCATGGACAATGCCCTAGAGGAAAGAAGCCTCAAATGGTTAAGACTCTTAAGGAAGCCAACAAATTTATCACTTGGACATCTCTTGGGGCTTCTGAATTAACCAAGAATATCATTATCCCTTGTCTCAGAAAAAATCCACTTCTCTCCTAAAGACATTTATTATTGTTTCTTAATAGGGAAATGAAGGAAGGAAGAAGGAAGAAAGAAAGGCAGGATGAAGGCGGGCAAAAGGGGTGAAAACAAACAAACAAACAAAAACCTGGCTGGGTCTCTATTTCCTATTTATATCTTTTTTCATTTCTCCACAAATGACAGATAAATATATTCATTTTAACTGAATGTTTACTCTGCCAATAACACTTGAGTTTTAAAATAGGTCATTGTTTTTGGAAGGCACTTAGCTTATGAAGAATTTTTAAAAAGAATTAATTGGATATTTAAATTGTTATTCCAGATAAGTTCTCAGCTCTGTAAATGGTTTTTATAGATCCGGTCAATGGACCATCCCTGTGGCACTTTGAGATTATTTTATGAATCCCGAAAAAGAGAAAGATTATGTTTGTAAACTAATCTGTCCCTCTGGGTGTGAGACCTTTTTATTGCATTCGATTCAGTGGAGGAGCCTTTGATTAGTTTACTTATTAAGATTGATTTAGGGCTTTTGATTCAACTATGTCAGTGGGCTTGATTCAGGTTGAGTCCCTGGCCCCTTGCTGGGTCTGATATAAATGGACACTCACTCAGACAGACACAGGAAGAGATTGCTCTGTCATTTTTTATCCTGCCATGTTACAGAAAGGAGAAGGCTCAAACAGCTGAGGCCCAGGGGAGAGATGAGCCATTTTGCCTAATAGCCTACAGCTGAGATTGGGAAAAGAGCAAAACAGCTGAGACTGATAAATAAGGCCTGGAAAAAAACAAGCCCTATGCCAGTAGAGAGAGGACTACAGGATCACTTAAAGCCCAAAGCCTCAAGGGGCTGGGTCCATGGAGCTCAAGAGGAAAGTATGAGTCCAGAGGGGAAGGCAGAGACCAGCCAGAGATCAGTGGCCATCTTGCTTCAACGTGTGGCAACTGAATTTGGTGATAGAGCACCTCTCATGGTACCTTGAGTTGGACTTTTTACAGCCTTGGAACTGTAAGCTTCTACCCCAAATAAACCCCCATTATAAAGGCCAACAGATTTCTGGTACTTTGCATCAGCACCCCTTGGCAAACCAATACAACCTTCATTCTCCGTGTCAAGCCGAGAATTTTTGTTTGTTTGTTTTCTGTTGTTATTCTCCTTAACTGTTCCTGGATTGCAATTCCTCAAAACCAACTTGCCTGACAATGGGAACTGCACACAGTGTGTTCTCATCCTCACAATGAGGAGGAAACATACTGCCAGCCTATTTATGCCTGAAATATCTCTGAGCCTGAAAAGACAAGGAAGACTGAATGGACACCTTGAGTTTTTGCTGAGCCCATCTTTTTGCCCAGTATGGAACCAAACAGCCTCATCTGACAGGTAAGTGAAAAACTATATATCAAAGGCCTCTGAACCAAGATAGCAGTGCAACCGTTATTCTCCTAATAATTCCCAACCATTATTGCATTTCACATTTGAGTAGTACTTCAATGTTTATATTTTTAAAATGCATTATCTCATTTAATTGTGCCAGTATGAAATTATAGAAAGGAATTTGGAGGTAGGTAAACCCATGTTTAAATTTCAGTGTTGCCAATTATTAGCTGTGTGACTTTGTGGCAATACCTAACCTCTCTGAGTCTCAGTTCCTCATATTCCAAACGGGAGAACAACATCTACATAAGGAGGTTGCTGCAAGAATAAATGAGTGAACACATGTAAAGTCTCTGGGCACCTCGCTGGGCTCAGAGTTATATATAAACACCCGAGCATCCCTTGGTATTTAGCTTCAGGCCCTAGTCTGCTATGGACCACCAAGTAGCCCTTCGTATTCCTTACAAGATGGGACAAAGCAAGGAGAAAGAGAGACAGAGAAGATCAGAGAAAGCAGAAAAACGAGAAAGCAAATGATATACATTTAGATTTAGATATTATATAGAAAAGCTATTTTCAGACTATTAGAATCTAAAAATATAAATAGGCAGAAACACAAATTATCTAAAGATAACATAAACTTTAGTGATTTTAAGGCTCTTCAACAACCTGCAGTTCTTTATTCAATTACATTTAAAAATGTATATATTGAGTGTGTACCATGAGGATGGTACTATGTTTAGAATAGAGGTAGCATCAGTCAATAAAGTACCCAGTCACTGCCTTCATAGCGCTTACCTGGTGTTGATTTGGTGGGGGAAAAGTGGAGGTGGGCAGTGGAAGCTGCAGGGAGACAGACATGAAATAAAAGACTTCATTTTTCAGTTGGGTAAGTGCCATGACAGTTGAATAGGTCTATGATCACCTAATTGAGGAATCTAATGTGGTTTGAGGTATTGAGAAAGGCTTCCTAACATGGAGCACATCTGAGGATATCTGAAAGATGAGTAAGACTTTTATCTGCAAAGGTGAGTGGGACTGGTGGGAGAGGAAGGGAAGATATCCCAGAGTTTTAGTTTGCTAAGCTGCCAAAAGCAGATAACCATAAATTGGGTTGGCTTGTAGCAATGGGAATTTATTAGTTTATAAGCTTATAGTTTGAGGCCGTGAAAATGTCCAAATCAAAGCAATGCTTTCTTCCCGAAGGCTGGGGCAGTGACACTGGACTCCTCTGTACAATTTCAAGTACACAATGGGTTAATTACATGAATAGCTCACATTAAGAACGTTTCTTTGTCCTGCAGGTAAGATGATATCACATACCCTTTAAAACGTGTAGGATTAGAGGAGAAAAAAAAAGTCCTATTAGAAATCATTTAAAGCTTCTTAGAGGAGGGAAAACAAGAGAGTGGGAGAAAGACTCCGAGTCACTTTTTATTAAATGTTACATCTGTATTAGAAAACTCATGGCAACCTGACAGCACTTTTAGTGTTAGACTTTGATATCTCTGCTGCCCTTGCCTCCTGGATTATCGGCTGAAATTCCCTCCACCAATTTGTCCTAGTAGAGAATGTAAACTGGGTGTCTGAGGAGGCCTCAACCCTTATTGATAAAAAGAGAGTGGATGACTAAATGAAATAATGGGATTAAGGAAATCATTCTTAGCCTCAGTTCCTTTACATATTGAGGGAGAGGGTTAGGGCACAAACTCTAAGATACTTTCAATTCTATGATTTTAAATCCAGGTCTATGTCAAGTAGAAATTGGAGGAGGAAAAAAAAGGAAGAAAGAAAAGAGCTATTCTCTCCCTGCAGGGACGTCTTCCTGTAATCGGGGAGGGCGAGGAGAGAAGTAAGGAGGCAGGGATGAATTCTATTCTTTATAGAGTAAGATTTATTCATGGATATAGAAGAAAAGGTTCCATTTAAATGACACCAGAATAAATACAATGTAAGTGAAAAATGGAAGTCTGTGTGCAGGATAAAGAACAAACCAACGCCAACCAATAATTTGGTTTTAGAAGAGTAGTAGTCCATTAATCACTTATCTAAATGAATCCTGGAAAGGCAAGGTTGCCCAGTGTCCATGAATACCGGTTTGGAGCTACATTGTCTTGGTTAAATCCCTTCTTTGTCCTTATCAGCTGGGCTGTCTTTGGAAAGCCACTTAACCTCTTTATACCTAGTTTCATCTACTGTAAAGTAGGAACAATAATAGTATATTCTCTCATAGGATTCTTCTAAGTATTCAACATGGTAACACATGGAAGATATTTAGAATGGTGCCTATCATATTATAAGTGCTCATAGTCTTCCAATGTCATTCATTTTCCATGAAAGACCAAGAAAATAAATCATATCAATTCTTCAAGATATATCAGACTAGATCAGTGACATTCAGACCTAGTTGGAAAGAACTTGCTTGGGTCAACTCCTTTTAAGATATTATTATCAGTCATGATGATCCTGAGGATGATTATTGCCATTCATTGACTGCCCAACCTGTCTAACAAGGATTGTACAAGTAACTTATTTTCTTCACTGAATCCTCCTATCAAATGTGCGAAGGAAAATATCATTATATAAATTTAAAATCTGAAGTACAGATAAGTGAACAAAATGTTAGTAAAAAGTTAGTAAAATACAGCTAATATAATGAAGAATCATGGTTCAAAATTATGCCAAATGATTCCAGAGCTCACTTTCTTTGCATTTTACCACACAGAGCACTATGCACATGAAATTAAAGTCTAACTGGATGGGTTTTAAAAGAGAGTAAAACAGAGATAGAAAAGGTAGGGAAATTACCAGATGGGCAAAAGGCTGTATAGTCAACCTGGTTGTGGAAGACCAAGTACATAAACATGACACAACATCCCTGTTTCAAGCCTGAAAAAATTTGGTGAAGTTTGTTAACCGGTTTCTGCTACCTGATTATTCCACATAGCTATGAATATTCAACACAGCTAGAAGAAATTTGAAAACTACCATAAGGTAAAGGATAGATATTATGAAAGAGGGACCCAAATGGGTAGAATGAAAACAGGAATATAAGATCCCACAGAAAACTAAGGAAAGAAGATGTTGGACTCCCATCCTGGGGAGGCCCACTATGTTCTCAAATAAAGGGGCAGGAGTCTCTCAAGAGCATGGGTGGTGTCCAATAGGGGAGAGCAGACCAGTGTGTGAAGCCTTCAGTGTTGTTGCAAGAAAATACGAATCTGGTCCTGCAAAGAGTGAAGCCTGGTGGTTGCAGTGGGTCCCGAGGGGAGGAGGAAGGAGGAATAGAATAGACAGAACTGGTGGCATTTTGAGGGCAATGGAAGTGTTCTACATGATCTTGCAATGACAGATACAGGCCTTGTTAAGTGTCATCAACATTTATAAAAGTGTATGGTCTAACATGTAAACCATTGACCATGGTTGGTAGCTACATTTCAATATTTGTATATCAGTTGTAACAAACGTACCATCCACATATAAAATGTTATTAATAGGGGAAGGCGGAAAAGGGGGAGGATGTTGGATATATGGGAGTCCCCTGTATTCTGTACATGACTTTGCTGTGATCTAAAACTTCTTTGAAGACAAAATGGGGAAAGTAAGACACTGGGGGAATAAATGGAAGAAAATGTCACTGTACATACAGTACAACAGAACTTACAGTGATGAAAGGCAAAAGACATTATTTTTTATTATCCCAAATTTTTTGTAGTTTTTTATTTTTTATTTTTTTATTTTTTAAACTTTTTGTAGTTTTTTATTTTTAAAACTATCATTATTATTTCATTTTCTTATTAATTGTATTTGGCTATTTTATTGGATTCATTTTTGAAGAAGTTTTGGATCACAGAAGGGTTACAACTGTAACAGGGGAGGACCATATATGTGGGCTGTCAGTGATGGGGGATAAATGGGAGGAAGTTTACCTGAGCATATATATAACGCATATAAATGTGTTCAAATGTTCATGGGGCATTGTCATGGTGGGTGGAGATTTACACAATAACCAAAAGAATATTGAATTCCCATCCTGGGGAGCTCTGCCACATTCTCTAATGGAAGAGCAAGAATCCCCCAAAAACAGAGCCAATGGCTTGTGAAGGAGGATGGCCTGTTGATGGGCCCTTGATATTGATGACTGTGCTTACAAACTTTTAGTCTTGAAATTGAAACTTAGGCTAGTATTATAGGGTGCCTAAGTGTTACCTCCTGAGAGCCACTTGTTGCTCAAATGTGGCCTCTCTCTAAGCTGAATTCAGCACATAAATGCAATAACCTTCCCCCCAGTGTGGGACGTGACTCCGGGGGATGAGACTCCCTGGCACTGAGGGATTACTACCAAGCACCAACTACCAATGCAATCAGAAAAAATACTTTGACCAAAAAGAAGAAAAGGTAAAAACAAAGTTTATATGGCTAACAGACTTCAAAGTGAGTCAGGAGGTCATTCAAGACACTTATGTATGTCTCAGCAGGATCTCATTGACTGCCACATTAGACACTACCCCAAATAGTTGGCCTCCTGAGGGCTCTGGAGACACCCAGGCACTATGGTCAGGGCAGATAGCTCATGAGTTTGGTGCCCTGCCAGTGGGCACTACTTTGGGGTTTGTGCTCCCCAGTGTGACAGAATTGGACTCAGTCATTTCCCTACACGTGGCTCTTCTGTCCCTTCTATTTAAACCTATAGTTGGTGCTGGAGTTGGTAGATGTACACCCAAGAGACTTAAATCTTTGGGTTGTCCATGTGTCAGCTGGGCCCTGAGCCTCAACAGAGTTGCAACACCTACTCTCCAGTTCACTGGACTCAGCCAGGACAACTAACAAGGAGGTAAGGATGGACAACCACCATGCAAAGGAACCGAGAGAGTCTACAATTACTAGGGGGAGAGTCCCATCCATTGGCCATATGGGACTGAAGTTCCCTTTCAGTTAGAAGTGGACTGGGCATCACCATCCCAGACTCCTCAAGATTGGGGAATGAACTATGGACTAGAGTGGACTTACTAGTATTCTACTATAGACTTGTGATTCTAGCAATGGAAGAACTGAAATCATTGATGTGGAGGCAGTGACCACTGGAGGTTCTGAGGTCAGGGTGAAGGGAAACAGGTATAACACAGGGGCATTTTCAGGAATTGGGAATTGTCCTGAATGTCATTGCAACAACAGATACAGGCCAATATATATATCTTGCCATAACCTACAGAATTGTGTGGGATAGAGTGTAAACTACAGTGTAAACTATAATCCAGCTTAGTGGCAATGCTCCAAACTGTGTTAATCAATTGCAATGAATGTACCACACTAATAAAGGATGTTGTTAATGTGGGTAAATGTGGGCGGTGTGGGGAGCAGGGCATATGGGAACACCCTATATTTTTATGTAACATTTATATAATCTAAATATCTTTTAAAAATTAAAACAAACAAACAAACAAACAAAAATAGACTAAGGAAAGAGAGTGGTGAGATAACCTAGCTGGAAGCCAGAAGTCTCTGATGCAAATCACTAAGATTTCCAATTAATTACAATGTTATGAGAAGTCAATGACAGAAGACATGGCTAGGGTTAGGGTTGTGACAGTAGAGATGGTAGAGACGGTTTTGAGTATATGTTTTCAAAGTAACCATTTCACAGCTGTGTCAGTTTTCTATCACTATGTAAGAAATGCTCAGAACTCAAGATGCTTAAAGTAATAACCTTGGATTTGTTCAAGATTCTGCAGTTTGGGCTAGAATCTTTGGTTTTCTGCTGGTCTCTCCTGAAGGCACTCCTGGTCACCTGGCAGCTCAATTGAGCTGTGTAGTCCAAAGTGGCCTCAGTCACATGCCTGGTGGTTAGGTGGAGCTTTCAGCCAGAGAAACTTTGTACTCCGCCCTGTGCTTTCTTTGGCAGAATAGCCCAGCTTTCTTGCGTGTTGTAATGGTATTCCAAGAGGGCAGACCTCAATATGTCAGCATTTAATAGGTTGCTGACTGTGTTATGTTTGCTAGTGTCCTAGTGTTCAAACCAAGTCATAGAATAAAGCCCAGAGTCAATGTAGGAGGCAACCACACGAGGGCATTGATGCAGGTAGTTATGATTAATCAGGGGCCATTAATAATCTATTACAATGGTCAAAAAATGAACAGGAATCAGTTTATATATTTTTTAGTTTCTCCCAATGTGTCTCAACCTGCTCATACAGGTCAGACCACATTTTTATTCTTTTGACAAAATGATATCAAATTTTCCAGATACCAAAATAAAGACATCATCTGTAGGATTTTACACTCCCTTTATTCACTCTCAAATACAAGGCTAAATGAAAATTATTGCCTGCACTGTGCTCTGCATGGAAGAGAAAATTAAATTATTCAATGGTTCCTTCAGCCCTAGAACTGGCACTAACTCACTCGGTAATTGGAGGGTGCCAGAAGGCTCTAACCCACAACCTGCAGCCACGTTCCCTAGGAACAGCAGGTGATATGTTCCAACAAAATAATGACTTCCTTTTGTCTTATTTGAAATACAAGGATGGATTTCTCCCTAATTAGTGTATAGTGATGTAGCAAAGGGGCAAATAAGAAATATTTCTAAACAAACAGACTTTAAAGGAAAGATTTTCAAACCTTATCACCAGAATTTCAGAGTATCTGTTGGGAGAGATAAAGTATCTTTGAATAACTTGCTTAGTAAAAACAGTGGTTAGAGTTCTTAGTGCCATCTGTTCTTGTAAGAAGAAAATAATATTACCAGGCAATGCCAGAGTCTCAAGCTTAAGGAGATAATGATTACAAAATAGAAATCCATCCCAAGTGGAGTAAAAATTGTGGGCAAGAATCTTTGCTCCTGCTCTATAAAACTCAGAGGACTAAAGAGTTTCTGCACCAATTCTCTTCTTTGGATAAAATTTAGTCTAATAGTGGGAGATTCTGCTCATAGGGTGATCTATATTCAGCAACTGAATAGAACATTGACTTTTCCCCCTGAAAATGATGAGTGCTTAGCATGTCAAGAAGCAGCAAAGGGGCCAGTACTGCACTTAGGAATCAAATATGTAAGAGAAAAAATGGTAGGAAGTGAGATTAGCAAGGTAGGCAGTGGCCACATCATATAGGACTTGCCGTGGGTCAAGTCTTCTAGAAGCAGAACCTAAAACAAGAACTTATATAAAATTGATTTGTTGAAGGTGTGCCCTCAGAAGGATGAGGGAAGCAGTATAGAATAAGGGCAAAAAGCTAAGTAAGAACATGAGCTCAGCTGAAGACTAGCTTGAGACTGATGGCACAGGGAGCTCTGGAGAATAAAGAGCACTATGGAGTTGGTCAGACTTTGAAGCAAGAGGGTTGGCCTTTTGTTCCCTTGTGCCAGTCAGTGATTACCAATGGGCTGCCCCTGGAAAAAGAGGGCATAATTTTCCAGGTGAACAGCTCCTGTTCAATCAAAGGCAATTCTCAGGAGAAGTGGGCAGTCGCCACTAAGTGGATGCATTGGCCTGGTAAAATTTATCTGGGTGGGGCACTAACAGCATACACCACAATCCACTCCTTGTACCACACAGATTCACAGGCTTCACACATTAACTTAACTCTATCCAGGCACAGTCTGTCCACCACTTCCTAATTGGATAACTGTGGCAAGTTCTGTAATGTCCGTGGACTTTAAATTTCTAGTGTGCAAGTCCACTAGTTCTTCTGGGGATCAGGCAAGTTGTTTGAAATATGAAAATCTTTTTTTTTTTTAATTTTCACTTGTATTCAGAGATCAAATTCCTCTTCAGGAAAAATTTCATTCCTCAAAGTCATGAATCTCAGCCCATGGTAGTGCTATTTTGACAACTTTGATTATTACCAGCATCTTGAAAACCAAGTAATCTGCTTGGAAGTATGTCTTACTGAGCATCTGTCCATGTGGCCATTATATTTATATAACTGTTATAATGAAAGTGTTTCCTTGTGGGCTTAACAGTCAGCTCCACACCCTGCCTTGAGAAAGTGAGGTGTGCTAGTCCACACTTCAATTTACAGCAACTCCCAGAGCTGGGGCCTTGGTGCCAGCCTAGGATGGAGGAGCAAGCTATTCTGCCTCATAAAACTTCCTGGAGGTCTGTTCCTCAGGCGGTTCTCAAATGGCACTAATTAAGATTCTTTGAGGATGGAATGAGTTCTCTTGAGGGCAAATGAGAGGCCACAGCCCTGGTTTTGGGCACAAAATAAACAAAATATTGGTGGGGTAGGAAGAAAGGAAACAGATTTCTTTTTATTCTCTCTGGTAGTGGAGACCAAAATTGGAAAAAAACAAAAAAAATGATGCCATTAATTTTCTTCCTGGATAAAAAGAGTTTCTCACAACTCTAACCCACAGAACGCTTTTTTCACACAAAGGCTTGTGGAATGATAAATGCATCTAACCCTACAGGTTCAAAATAGGTCACTTCTTTGGTTCAAAATTGTTGTGGGGGTTGGAAGAGATGGTGTGGCGTAGTGTACACTGGGGACTAGGCCTACATCTGCTGGTATCCTCTTTTAGAAACTCTGATCATCTACATTAAATATCTTTGCCTAGATTTGACCTAGGCCCACATCCTCCTCAGGGCCTGGCATGTTGCCTTATACAGCCAGTGGGCACAGTAAGAATTTTGTGCAAAAGAACAAAAATAAATAAACAAACATTACCCAAAAGGACAGGAAATCAAAGATACCTAAGGCACACTCGGAGGAGACCATCTCCCAAGAGAGACATCATTGTTTCAACTATTGAGACCTGTCCCTTGAGACACTTCTCTCTATTTAAAAAGTTTAACCTTGTTTAGAAGATAATCCAGTCACTTACTGTGCATAAAAATATTAGTCATCTCCCCATGGTCTATACAAATACAGAAATTACTCCAAAGGAATTATAAAAACAATGGATAACCTAAAATAAAAAATGTAATTGACATTAAAATGGACTCAAGGCGCATTCAAATACATGTAATAAGTGACTCTCTGCAGCCATAGGCTTGTACTCCTCTTTTTCCCAATAGACAAACGTGATTAAATGGAATTGCAAAGATTTGGTATGCCCAGTTGCTTATGAGAACAAAGTATTCCAGCATTCACCCATCCAAAATGAGCACAGTCTTCTTTGAATTATGTAGTTGTCTACGTAACTTCCATCTCCTACCATCTAAATAATAATAATAATACAATTTAAGTAATAAGAATTCTCCCTTTTTCCAACTATGATAGACTATCTCTGGCTTAAGTCCTCTCTGTACTAAAATGTCTCTCATACTTTATTTTATTCTATCAACATTTATTATCTATACATGTCAGACTCTGTACTCAGTCCTTAGCAGGTAAGAAGAATGTTGAAAAAAATTAATAATGTGACAATGCACCAGCTCTTCAGAGCTCATAGGCTGTGGAGAGCAAGCAAAACAGTAAAATTCAAAACAAAAAGTCCCTGAGGGTAGACCATATCTCCCTAGCCTTTGGATCCTGGTGGCTAGCACAGGATCCGCCACAGCACATGTATCTTACATGTAAATGGAAAGAAATGCTTCCAAACAGAGATAAATACAAATACCCCAGGAGAGAAAAGAGATTTCATGACAGCTTTAAAGAAGCAGAGGCCAGAAGGATGAGTGGATAGACAGCATGTAGACGAAGAGGGGCAGGGCATGCCAAGGAGAAGTGGCATGTGGAAAAGTAGGAGGAATGAGAACTGAGTGCTTGTTGAGCTCCCAGTGTGGAAAGCAGTTAGGTATGGCTTGACTTTAGTTTGTGTAGGAGGTATTAGCAGGAGGTGAGCTTGCAAATGTAGGAGACAAAGTCGAGTACCTTGATGCTATCTTAAGGAGTTTGTACTTACTATTTAACTTTACTATTTAACTTGCATAGTATGGGGATGTTATATATCGCACATTAAACCACAGCCTCTTGGGGCCAGACTTTAGGTAAGAGTACACTTAGTGCACCTTAGATGCATAATATTGTGCTATTCACAGAAGGAAATCATCATCATCCTCTGATCCAACATCACCGGATGCCAGATCCTGTGCTGAACTCTTAAATGTCACAACACCCCCTTGAAGTAGATACGGGTCCTCACTTTACACATCTACAAACAAGATCTTGTGGAAAGTTAGTTACCTTCTTCAATTCCACACAGCTAGTAAAAGTCAGAACAGCTAAAATTCTTAACCAAGTTCAATGTCAAGTATTATTCCCATATACTCTACCTCTCTTGATAAACATCTGCCAATTTATTGAATTTTTATTTTCCTTCCACCCAAAATTAGTTGCCTTTGATAATCAATTTCTTGCTTAATTTTCTTTTCTTTCTTCCTTTTTTTTAACCTGATGGTGTTAAGAGGTGGGCAATATGAGCAGAATATGGAATGAGGTCAGCCTGGCACCTGACCTTCTGAGATAAAGCTGAACCCCAGCCCCAGCTGCATCAATTGTCATAAACATTTATTCTGGTAAATCAAAAACTTCAGAAGTCTAAGTGCTTTTCAGCAGCTATGATAAAGTTTCTGGCCTCTATACCTTTCCCAAAATTGACAGGTATCATTAAAACCTCCTCCATAAAACTTTTTAGCAGCTAACTAAATCCTAATCTTCATAGGAAGAACAAATGAAGGCACATTTTTTCAAATGTATAAACTAAAACTTGAGAGGTACAGCGTTGGAGGTTGCCATGGCAACTTTTCTCTCTCCTTCCCACTGTTTTTGGCGAGTTTTTTATTAAACAAAACAACAAAAAAAAAGAATTAAATGCCCTCATTAGCCCTATCTCCATTACCAGCTGACTCATTGGAAAATCATGTCTTCCAAATGTCTTATGGCCCAAATCATCAGTTTACAATATATTGAACACTAAGAAAAATATGTGCTTTGGTTCCCTAATATTAAGAACTGAAGGCTGAATTCATTCACTCACTCATTCACTCTTTTAAACTGTGATATCCTCTTTATAAAGCTGTAATTTAGGCCCTTTGAGAATATACACTTGTAAAAAGGCTATCACTTAATGAAGTTTATTATCTGGTGGGAATCAGCAAATGAGTGCATAGATATGATTTAATGTAGCAATAAGAGAAGTTCAAAATGCAGTAAATGTTCACAGGAAAAAGCAATCATATCCAGCTAGGGCCATCTGGTAAGCCTTCTTAGAGGAAGTGGTGTCTAAATTGATCCTTGAAGTTGTAGTAAGAAAGTGTACGAGGTAGGATTTAGTTACAATAGGTCTTCTATGTCAGGCTAAAGAACCCGGTCTTTACTTCTGGACAGGGTTTTATTTATTCATTTATATTTTGAGTCCCAGTGTAATATGATATAATCTGGATACAAAATATGAAAATGCCTTGCACTACTGAATGGGGAGAGAGCCTAAGGGCCTGGAAGGATGAAGATGTGGAAAATAGGGAACTTAGAAGAGTCAGCTGGTGTGAGAAATACATAGTACTATATTTCCAGTGACTCAAGCTTGAGGGAGAAAGAATCATCTCTCCTCCAAATTAAATGACAAGATAGAAAGAAAAAATACAAACATTTCTCATAACAATGCTAAATGAAATCCTAGCCATGGTGGAGACTCAATTTTTTCTAAAGTAATATGAAAGAGTTTAAGGAGGAAAGACTGTGTGGTTCTTTCTTGATAAGTGATGAATGAACTTTTCCATATGCAAACTAGCTATATTCCTTCATTTTCCTCATTTTTTCCTTTGATCATATGTTTTGTCCCTCACTTATTCAGGAGTAAAGTTTAAAACCAAAAGCAAATCTTAAATAAGGAATCCTCTCTCTTGAATCCCTTAATTCCTGGCAGATAGCAGGTACCAGCAAATATTTGTGCAGTATGGTAAACATGCTTCATCTACATTCAGGTAAGTGGAGCTAACCTAAAGTTATGAAAGTAATTCTAAGGGTCTCGTGTCAAAAAAAATCATACTATGAGCTCTTGAAAACACCTAAAATCTTTACCCTTAGAACAATGAATTGGATTAAGTCAGTTGTCCCTAGCCTGGGTTTCTAGAAATGTGTGTTTTTTTTAAACAGAGAAAAAAAGATTTTCAAGAGCAAATGCTTAATATTTTTAAAGCTTAATTGAAGTTCTCCATTTACATATGGCAAGGCTGGAAATTTCCTTGCCTTTCACTAGATGTAATCATCTCAGGGTGGTCACACTGTTTATATCTCATGTTGATCAGAAGCTCTATCTGGCAGCTGTTTAAGTACATGATTAATTAAAAATGGGAAAACAAATTAATTATTATTTATTATATGCAGCTGATATATCTAAATCTTCTAGAACAGTAAATTGACAGAGAATATGAAAATAAAATGGTCTTTAGGATAAAAACTGGGGGCCCAGAAAATTCTCATGATAGTTCAACTATGTGCCTATTACTTTTATTATCACATTAGGAAGAATTCATCTTTCATAAGCACAAGGAATAGGACGTGGGATATATAAGCAGTGATGTAACATGACTGGGTGAGAGAGAACTACAGGAAAACCTGATATAAGGAAAAAGCAGACTGATGGAGACCAAGAATACCTGGGACATTGGGCTCCTGAGTAGTTGAGCAAACTTGGCTTCTCTCCCAACTTTGCCTTGAGTTGGACTTGATAAAGCCAGTATTTCCATATCATTAAAATAGCAATATAGTTATTTATCACGTAAATGGCTCTTACCAGCAATTAAGTGGAAAGAGATCTCAGAAATATTCTGCCATGATGGTTTCTGACATTGCTTAAAATGAAAGGTCCAATTAATTCCCAAACCAAGCTGTAAAACACTGGACTTAGATTCTGGAAATAATGGATCCTAATGGATACTGACTGCCTGGGTGGCCTTGGGCATGTTGTTTAACCTCTCTGTGCTTGGAATGAGTACATTCTTATCTCTGAGTCACACAGATGCAGAAAATAAAATTTATGTTACTATTTTGAGTTCTAAGGAAGATATTTATATTCTTCCTAGCTTCAATAGCTAATGGCTTTTTTGCCTTAGGGTATTTTTCGTAACTGATATTTCTTCAGCTTTCTAATACCAGGGATGCTGGCCATGTCTAGACTTACTCAGGACCATTTCATGTTCCTCTTACAGAGAAATAATTAAGGGAAATTCACTGTATGAATCCATTACATTTCAACCACAACATTAAAAATGATACTAGCTTCCTTAAATTTAAATTGGCATTTTCTTTCTAAGAGTGCTAAGCTATTTTAACACATTTTGTCCTCACAGCATCTCAAAGAGACTTGTACTAAAATCTCCAATTTACAGATGGGGAAACTGAGAATCAGAAGTAAATAACTTGTCCAGGGACATGAAATGAATCACCAGTAGAGGTGAGATTAGGACATACATGTCTTGACTTCCTGCCCAGTAAGAACAGCTTCCTTGGTAGAATTCAAGTGAGAGATACAGAAAGGAACATCTTTCACAAAATAGACCCCTTAGCTTTCTACAGTGTCTTATACCTGCCCCTATTCTATTCCAACTACAAAATAATAATTATTATTATTATAGCTAATAGTTGAGTATGTACCGTGTGCCAAAAATTAATACCTCTTTAATTTTCACAACTATCATATAGACATGGGAAATGATGGGTAACAAGGTTAAATAATTTACCCAAAGTCATATAGCTAATGGATTAGGCATTAATGGTCCTTATGAAAGGGCAAATGTGTACCTGGACAAGTCAATATGTATTGGGAGTGGTAGAGTGGTTTATAAGGAAAGGGTAAAATTCTTAAGTAGTTTTGAGTTCAAAATTTAACTCAGCAGACATAATCATGAGATGTTTGGTATATTTCACTCAAATAAATGCAAATTGATTCATGTTCTTCCCTCACTTGAAACCATTTTCTTGTTTCCTATTGTTCTTAGGTTGCAGCATGATTCACCCTGCTTGTGTCTCTAGCCGCATCTCCCATCACCTTCTCCTTGCTCCCTAGGTCAGATCATGAACCAGCCACCTTTTAGCTTCTCCAACAGGCCATTACCTCTCTCCTACCCCAGAGGCTGTTCACATTCAGTCTCCTTTTCCTGGAATGCACCTCCACCTCCACCACCCCTCACCTTTCATCAATAGTTTAGTGCTTCCACCATGTGTCAGGAGACCTTCACCCTGACCAAAATTTCATTATCCCACAACTTTGCATGACATATATTACTTTTAATGCATTTTAGATGACCACACTGAGCTTCAGAAAGGTTAACTCAGTTGTCCAAGGTCACATTACCAGTAAGTGACTGAGCTAAAATTCAAAGCTAGATATTACTCCAAAGGTTGGGCTCTTTGCACTTCCCAAACCATCCCTGACTTAGGTAACAGCAAATCTCAGTCAGGGACTCTGAGATAAAGCTGGAGAGAACCTGGGACTTCTAGCCCTTCCATGTTGCCCCTCAGTTCACTACTGAAAATTATGACATCACTGACCATAAAGCTTGAAGCCTTTCTCACAAGGCTGGAGTGAAGTCTCACAGTGCCAAGGAATGCATGAAACCCTCCAAAGCTCTGCACACTTGGTAGGTCTCCCAAGTGATCTTTCCCAATGCTATTCCAAAGGAAGGCCACAAAGGCTAAATAACTCTATTCATTTTTTCTCATGGATATGGTAAACCAAAAGGGACTTAGGATAAAGTCAAAAGTACTTAAGTCATTGAGATTGGATTGTTTTGAGGATTACATGAGCCGATCGACTTGAACAAACTTTGAAAATAGCCCAGTGTTGTGTCATTTGCTTGTTTATTCAATACATTCTTTGTTTTTGTTTTTTAACGGGAGGTTCTGGGGATCAAACCCAGGTCCCTCCATATGGAAGATGGACACCCATCCATTTGAGCCACATCCGTCCCTAATACATTCTTAACAAGAGACTATCACATAGCACACACTGCATCAGAACTTGAGATACTACAAGGAATGGGCAAGACTTGGGCCTCACCATCTTGGGGAAAATCAAATAAGAAACAATGTCAAGACTCTGACTCAGAAAGGAGTTTGATGTGATCAAAATACAGAAAGAAGAGAGGAGGAAGCTTTATTGGGGGTTGGGGATGAAAGGCAAATAAACTGAGAAGTCGTCTTTTAGTCATTCACAAAACTTTACTGACTATCACCCATTTGTGAGGCACTATTCCAAGTGCTGAAGATGAAGCAATGAGAAAGAGGAGCCTTGCTCCCCTGGAGTTGGCATTCCAGTGGGAATTTGAAGCAATAGGCAGGCTTCAAGCCCTCGTTTGTAGACCATAGAAAAGAGTCTGGAGTTTATTCTAATTGGAATGGAAAGCCAGGAAGTGACCTGACGTGACATTTTAAATTCTCACTCTGGCTTCCTCTGTATGGTGACAGCCAGAAACATCAAGAATGATTGTCACCTTGATTTTGTTTATTACCAATAATAAATATCCACAGTCTCTCTTGCTTACATTTTTCATAGGCAGAAATCTCATCAATGAAGTGACAAAACTTTCAAACCACTAGAGTGAATCGCTTACAAAAAAAGATACCAATAGAGCACAGTGTTGTTTGCTGTCAGAGTCTATTTTCTCCAGACAATTTCTAAGCTAAAACTATTTGCCATAATCATGCTGGAACCTAAGACCAATGGGAAACCAAAAAATGTCTTCAGGCAGTGGAGTAACATGGTTCAGTTGCATTTTTAAGTAAAATATACCAAAAGTCTCATGATTACCTGAGGTAAGCTGAAAGGGTGTAGAAGGAACACTGCTTATCTGTAAATAAAACAATAATTAATAATCAATAGTATCCCTTTCTTCTCCACTCCTATTTGATTCCTCTCAAACCAGAGACCCCTTGAGAACAAAATTTCATTTTATTCTGTTTTATGCAAGGGAGTAGGAAGTTTTCACATCCTCTTGCAAGAAAGTGGGATAATTCCCTGCCCTTTTTGGCCGTGGGAAATACTGTTCTCTCCTGGAAATAATATAGATTTTAGACTACGAGACCCTCATTCAAATCCCAGCTCTAGTATTAGCTGTTAGATTTGGATAAGTTGTTTAGGTTCTCAAAAGTGGGGCATTGGAAACAGGTATTTGATCAAAATCTTATATACAAATATTCTCAGGGGTACTATTTGCAATAGCCAAAAGGTGGAAATAACCCAAATGTCTGTCAAATGATGAATGGATAAACAAAATGCAGTGTATCCATACAGTGGAATACTATTCAGCCATAAACATGCATAAAGAACTGATACCTGCTACAACATGGATGAACCTCAAAGAAATTATGCTAAATGAAAGGAGCCAGACACAAAAGGTCACATATTGTATGATTCAATTTACATGAAATTTCCAGAGTAGTCAAATCCATAGAGACAGAAAGCATATATAAGTAGATGCTGGGAGCCACGAGGAGTGGGTAATGGAGTGCCTCTTCAGTGGGTATGGGGTTTTCTATTAGGATGATGAAAATATTTTCATACTAGAGGTGATGGCTGTAGAGCATTGCTAATGTACTAAATGCCACTGGATTGTACACTTCAAAATGGTAAATTCTATATTTTGTGAATTTCACCTCAATAAAAACAAAAACAAAAAACTGGAGAGTCTCAGGAGTTAGGATATCCCCCAGTGTTAATAGTCATAGCCCAAATTTTGCAGGGAAGTTGAGTTTGCAAGCTGTGTTTCAAGGAAATCTAGAGTTTCTCAGGTGCCTTCCAGCAATCCTTGGATAACTATCTTTTCTGTTTGTTTATTTGTTTGTTTGTTTGTTTTCTTCTTTCAGCTTTTTATTTTAAAATAATTTTAAACTTACAGGACAGTTGCAAAAATAATACAGAACTACAACATATGCCCACCCCCACCAGATATGCAGACCCCCACCAGATATGCAGATCTACCAATCTACCTACCTACCTATTTAAATACCTATCTACCTATTTTCTGAACATTTAAGAGCAGGTTGCACACATCATACTCCTTGAAAATATAATACTTCCATTTACATTTTCTATGCACAAGAATATTCACTTAAGCAATTGCTTTAAGTGCAGTTACCAAGTTTAAGAAATTTAACAATGATAAAAAGCTTACATTCTAAATTTCAATTTTTCCTTGTCCGAAATAATGTCTTTTTGAGCCTCTTCTTCTCCATTCTTAGAACCATTCAATATCATGTAATGGATTTAATTGTTATTATCCCTTTAGTTTTGTTTTCTTTCTTTTTTTTTTTTTTTTCTATATTGTGGGAACATATATACAACATAAATCTTCCCATCCCAACCCTTCTCAAACATACCATTGAGTGGGATTAATTAATCACATTCACAATGTTGTAGTACCCTCACCACCATCCATTACCAGAACTTTCCCTTCACAGCAACCAGAAACCCTATACTCATTTTGTATTAACTCCCCATTGCCCCTGCCCACTACCCCCAGGATCCCATGCTCTACTTTCTGTCTCTATGAATTTGCATATTCCCTGAAAGTTTCTTTAAATTTGATAAAAATGTGTGTTAAGTTCATGTCTTAAAGTTGGCAGTGAAGCTCAGATTTCTATAATAGTTTGCATCCATTACTTTTCGGGGTGACAAACATCAATTTGGCTAAATGTCAACTTCATTCTAGTTGTGTGCTCATAGCAAATTAATATTGGTAATATGCAACAAATATAAAAACCTCTCTTGGGAATTCTTTTGTTTTTAAAAGAAAACACTTTAAAAATTATCATGCCAAAAGACACATTCTGTAAAGGTACGAAAGTTGGAGGTGGAAAGCTTCAGTTCAGGTCATATTTAGTTCTTCAAATCATTAAGGATCAAACTCCCAATAACTACTATACCATTATGCAACTAAGCATTTTTCTGTGTCCTAAGTCATTCTTTCCTGTTTGTAAAATTGTGATTCTTATTGTAGTTGTGAGATTTGATTAGTTTTAAAATGCAACATTTTAACAAATTATTATTGAGATAGGCTTATCAACTTGCTCAAAATTATGAACTGGACCATAGAACTTAAGTTTAACATTCTAAATCTAGAAAAATCTCATTTGCTTTGATACTAAATTGACTTCATTAGCATGCATAAACTATGCTCCTATACCCCTTCTAACCCTATCCATCTTTATGAAGTTCTTATCACAAATTACATATTTATACATTCTGAATCCAAAATCATTGATTTATCATTGCATTTTATGCATTTGCCTTTTAGAGCCTGTGGGAAGTAGAAAGTAGAGTTACAAATCAAAAATGCAATAGTACTGTTATTTACAGTAACCCATCATTATCTTTATCAGGATATCTAGTCCTTCATATGGCTTTAGTCAATTTTCTAGTGTCCTTTCCTTTCAACTTGCAGAACTCCCATTAGCACTTCTTGTAGGGCTGGTCTTTGGTGACAAGTCCCTCAGCTTTTGTTTATCTGGGAATATCGTAATCCCTCCATTTTTCTGATATTTTTATTCCATTTTATTGATATATGTTCAGAAAACATATAATCCATCCAAAGTGTATAATCAATGGTATTTGGTATAATCACAGAGTTGTGCATTCATCACTTCAATCAATATTAGGGTGTTTTCATTACTCCAATAATAATAATATTAAAAAAAAAAAAAAGACAAAAACAACAGAAAACTCTACCCCTTAATAATCACCTCTCAATCTCACTATCCTCCCCCTGCCATGCATAGCTGCTATTCTGTTTCCATCTCTCTAATTTATTTGTAAAGATATTCTGTATAGATGGAGTCAAACTACATGTAGTACCTTTTGCCTAGTTTCTTTCACTTAGTATATTTCCTTTTTTTTTTTTAACCCTTAATGGAAGATTATTAATATGTTATTATACATTATTGCCCATAGTTTGCTTTGGTTCTATTTTTGCCTGATATGAATATCTTGTAACATTAATGTACATTTGTTCTGTTTCAAAGAAAAACAGTATTATGTATGCAGTATTACCCATACTAATATTTCAAATGAGGTTTCACTATGCTATGCATTCCCATGTTACATTTTTTAGCTTTCCATATAATAATATACAGGACTTTACAATTTCCCTTTCAACCACTGTCATACCCATATATTAACATTGCTAGTTACAAACACTATGATGTGCTTTCACCATTTCTATTCATTTCCAAAGATTTATGAACAAGCTTTTTACCAATTCTGCACAGCTTTCTATCCTCTACCCACATTATATTTTCAGGTGACATATATTCTAGTTATTAACTCCATGAGTTTATACAATATATTTAGTTCATAATAGCTCAATCTGACAGTATTTGTCCTTTTGTATCAGGCTTGCTTCACTCAACATAATGTCCTCCAGGTTCATCGAGGTTCTCGTATGCTTCACGACTTCATTTCTTCTTAAAAAATCAATAATATTCCTTTGTATATATACACCACAATTTCTTTATAGAGTTATTGGTTGACGGACACTTGGGTTATTTCCATCTTTTGGCGATTGTGAATAAGGCTGCTATGAACATTAGTGTATAGATGTCTGTTCATGTCACTGCTCTCAATTCTTCTGGGTCTATACCTACTAGTGCTATTGCTGGATCACATGGCAAATCTATGTTCAACTTCCTTAGGAACTGCCAAACAGTCCTCCACAGAGGCTGTACCATTCTACATTCTCACCAAGAGTGAATAAGCATTGCTATCTCTCCACATTCTCTCCAACACTTGTAGTTTTCTGTCTCTTTAATAGTGGCCATTCTAATAGGTGTGAAATGATATCTCATTATAGCTTTGATTTGCATTTTTCTAATCGCTAGTGGTGATGACCATTTATTCATGGGTTTTTTCACCATTTGTATTTCTTCTTTGGAAAAATGTCTATTCAAATCTTTTGCCATTTTTTTTTTAAAATCAGGTCATTTTTCTTTTTACTGTTCAGTTGTAGAATCTCTTTATATATCATGGATATATAAAGGATATATACCCATAATCGGATATGTGATTTCCAAATATTTTCTCCCATCAAGTTGGCTGCCTTTTCACCCTTTTTACAATGTTCTTTGAGGTACAAAATTGTTTAATATTGAGTAGGTCCCATTTATCTATTTTATCTTTTGTTGCTCGAGCTTTAGGTATAAGATTTAAGAGACCCCCACCTACCACAAGATCTTGAAGGTATTTCCCTACACTTTCTTCTAGTAGTTTTATGGTGCTGGCTTTTATATTTAGGTCTTTAATCCTTTTTGAGTTGATTCTTATACAGTGAATGAGATAGGAATCCTCTTTCATTCTTTCAATTATAGATATTCAGTTCTCTTAGCACCATTTTTTGAAAAGACTGTTTTGTCCCAGTAGAGTGGACTTGGTAGGCTTCTCAAAAACCAGTTGACCACAGAAGTGAGAGTCTATTTCTGAACTCTCACTCTATTCTGTTAATCAGTGTGTCTATCTTTATGGCAATACGATGTTGTTTTGACCACTTTAGCTTTGTGATATGTTTCAAGGTCAGGCAATGAGAGTCCTCCTATTTTGCTCTTCTTTTTTAGGATGCTTTTGGCTATTTGGGTGCACTTTCCCTTCCAAATAAATTTGGAAATTGGCTTTTCTATTTCTTTAAAGTAAGCTGTTGGGATTTTGATTGGTATTGCATTGAATCTCTAAATCAGTTTGGGTAGCATTGACTTCTTCATGATATGTAGTCTTCCAATCCATAAACATGAATGTCTATCTATTTGTTTAGTTTTTCTTTGATTTCTTTTAGCAGTGTTTTGTAGTTTTCTGGATACAGGTCCTCTATATCTTTGGTTAGATTGATTCCTAGGTATTTGAGTCCTTTTGATGCTATTATAAATGGGTTTCCCTGATTTCCTCTTCAGATTGCTCAGTTCTAGTATATAGAAACATTACTGATTTTTGCATATTGATCTTCTATCCTGCCACTTTGCTGAACTCATTTATTAGCTCAAGTAGCTTTGTCATAGATATTTCAGAATTTTCTAAACATAGGATCATGTCACCTGTGAATAGTGAGGGTTTTTCCTTTTTTTCTATTTGAATGATTTTCTTTTTTTTTTCCTTGCCTAATTGCTCTAACTAGAACTTCTAGTGCAATAATGAATAACAGTAGTCACAGTGGGCATCCTTGTCTTGTTCCGAATGTTAGAGGGAAAGCTTTCAACCTTTCTCCATTGAATATGATGTTGGCTGTGGGCTTTTCATATGTGCCCTTTATCATACTGAGGCACTTTCCCTCTATTCCTATCTTTTGAAATGTATTTATCAAGACAGGTTGTTAGATTTTGTTGAATGCCTTTTCTGCATCGATTGAGATGATCATGTGTTTTTTCTACTTTTAATTTGTTAACGTGATGTATTACATTAATTTATTTTCTTGCATTGAACCACACTTGCATACCAGGAATAAATCCCACTTGATCGCAGTGTATAATTAATTTAATATGTTGTTGGAATCTATTTGCAAGTATTTTTTGAGAATTTTTGCATCTATCTTCATTAGAAAGATTGGTCTATGATTATCTTATAGTACCTTTATCTGACTTTAGAATAAGAGTGATGTTAGCTACATAAAATGTGTTGCGTAATTTTGCCTCCTCTTCAATTTATGGGAAGAATTTAAACAGAATTGGTGTTAATTCTTCTCAAAATGCTTAGTAGAATTTATCTATAAAGCCATCTGTCCTGGACTTTTCTTTTTTGGGAGATTTTTGATGACTGATTCAATGTCTTTAAATGTGATTGGTTTGTTGAGTTCCTGTATTTCTTGTAGAGTCAATGTAGGATATTTGTGTGTTTCTAGGAATTTTCCCATTTCATCCAGGTTGTCTAATTTGTTGCATACAGTTTCTCATAATATTCTCTTATGACCCTTTTTATTTCTCTGGTGTCAGTCATAACGTCCCCCCTTTCATTTCAGATTTTATTTATTTGTATCTCCTGTCTTTTTTTCTTTGTTAGTCTGGCTAAGGGTTTGTCAATTTTATTGATTTTCTGAAAAAAATAGCTTTTGGTTTTATTTTCTCTATTGATTTTTGTTCTCAGTTTCACTCATTTCTACTCTAGTCTTTTATTATTTCTTTCCTTCTGCTTGCTTTGGGATTGGTTTACTGTTCTTTTTCTAGTTCCTCCGATGTTCAGATAGGTCTTTCTTCTTTTTGAATATAAGCATTTAGAGCTATAAATTTCCCTCTTAGCACTGCCTTTACTGTAACCCATAAGTTTTGATAAGTTGTGTTTTCATTTCCATTCATCTTGAGATATATATTAATTTCTCTTACAATTTCTTCTTTGACCCACTGATTTTTTAGGAGTGTGTTTAGCCTCCACAGATTTATGAATTTTCCCCTTTCCCACCTATTATTGATTTTCAGCTTCATTCCATTATATTCTGAGAAGGTGCATTGTATAATTTCAATCATTTTATATTTATTGAGACCTGTTTTGTGATTCATGACAGTTTGAATTAGGTGAATCACAAAAAGAGAAAGATTATGTTTTTAAGCTAATCTATTCCTCTGGGTGTGATGCTCTTTGATTGCTTTAAATTCGGTTGAGGGTCCTTTGATTAGATTACTTGATAAGATCACCTTAGGTCTTTTGATTGGACTGAGTCAGTGAGGCATGACTCGGGTTGAGTCTCCACCCTTTTGCTGGGTCTGATAAAAACTGAGACACAGAGAGACTGGCACAGGAAAAAAAAGCTGCCTTATTTGATCCTGCCATGTAAGAGAAAGGCCCTTCAGTTTTGTACACACCCAGGCTGCAAAGATAGAAGCCCCTGAGAGGCTCAAAGAGCTGAGGCCCAGGGAGAAATGAGCCATATGACCGATAGTTTACAGCTGGACTTGGGAAAAAAGTGGAGCCACTGAGGCTAAGTGAGGAGGCCCGGTAAGAGACAAGCCCTATGCCAGGTTTGCTTAAAGATGCAGAAAGGCAGAAACCAAGGCAGAGATCAGCGGCCATCATGCTTCGTGGCTGACTTTGCTGAGAAAGCACCTCTTATGGTGCCTTGATTTAGACTTTTCATAGCCTTGGAACTGTAAGCTTTTACCTCAAATAAGTCTCCTATACAAAAGCCAACCCAATTCTGGTACTTTGCATTGACAGCCCTTTGGCAAACTAAACCATGACACAACATTTGGTCTATCCTGGGAAAAGTTCTGTGAGCACTTGAGAATAATGTATAACCCACTGATTTGGGATGCAATATTCTGTAAATGTCTGTTAGGTCTAGCTTGTTTATCAAATTGTTCAAGTTCACTGTTTCCTTGTTGATCTTCTGTCTATTCTATCTATTGATGTGAGTAGCATGTTGAAATCTCCAACTATTATTGGAGAGATGTCTGTTTCTCCCATCAGTTTTGCCAGAGTTTGCCTCATGTATTTTGGGGCACACTGGTTAGATGCATAGATACTTATGACTGTTACTCCTTCCTGGTTGATTGTCCCCTTTATTAATATATAATGACCTTCTGCATCTCATAACTTTTTTGCATTTAAAGTCTATCTTGTCCAATATTACATATAGCTACTCCTGCTCTTTTTTGATTACTGTTTACATGGAATATCATTTTCCAACCTTTCCTTTTCAACCAATTTGTATCTCTGGATCTAAGGTGAGTCTCTTATAGACAGCATATGGATGGTTCATGTTTTTTAATTCATTCTGTCAGCCTATATCTATTGATTGGGGAGTTTAATCCATTAACATTCAATGATATTACTATAAATGCATTATCTACTTCTACCATTTTATTCTTCGGCTTTCAAATATCATATTTTCTTCTGTCATTTTATCCTTTTGGTTATCCTTTCTGATGGTCTTCCCCTCTAAACTCTCCTCTAAGCCTCTCTCTCTCCTGTCTTTTTCTCTTAGGCTGTAGGGCTCCCTTTAGTGCTTCCTGTGGAGCTGGATTCCTTTTATTTTATTTTATTTTTTTTTACCGGGAGGTACCGGGGATCGAACCCTGGTCTCTCCATATGGTAGACGGACACGGAACCTCTTGAGCCACGTCCGTTTCCCTGGATTCCTTTTAATGAACTCTCTTAGTTTCTGTTTATTTGTGAATGTTTTAAGCTCACTTTCATTTTTGAAAGGCAATTTTCCTGGATAAATTCAGCTGGCAATTTTTTCTCTTTCAGTATCCTAATTACATCATATCACCTCTCACCATATCTTCTCACCTCTGTGGTTTCTGATGAGAAGTCTGCACTAAGTCTTACTGGGCATCCCTTGTAAGTAATGGTTTGCTTCTCCCTTGATGCTTTCAGAATTATCTGTTTATCTTAACATTTGACATTCTGAGTGGTATGTGTCTAGGATTAGGTATATTTGAATTTATTCTGATTGGAGTACAGAGAGGCTTCTTAGACATGTAAATTCATTTCTTTCATGAGAGTTGGGAAATATTTAGCCGTTATTTCCTCAAATATTCTTTCTTCCCTTTTACCCTTCTCTTTTCCTTCTGGAACTCCCAGGACATGAATGCTTTTGTGCTTCATATTATCATTTAACTCCTTGAACTCCTGCTCAATTTTTTCTATTCTTTTCTCTCTCTGTTCTTTTCTCTCTTCATTTTCAGCTGTTCTGTCTTCTGTCACTTCTTTTGTTTTATAATTTTGAGTATGCTATTGTATGCCTCTAATGTGTTTTTAAACTCACCTATTTTGTCTTTCATTCCTATAAGCGCTGTTATTTTTTTATTCAGGTTTTCAAATTCTTCTCTGTGCTCACCTAGTATCTTCTTGATGTCTTTTATCTCTTTAGTAATAGTCTTTTATCTCATTGATTTGATTTAGGAGAAATATATGAACCTCATTGATTAGTTGTCTCATCTAGGGTTTTGATATGTTCCTTTACTTGAGCCATATCTTCCTTTTTCTTAGTATGGCTAGTAATTTTTTGCTTATGTCTAGGCATCTGATTATGATGCTTAGTTTACTCTGATGCTCACTTTCTCTCTCTTGCCTAGGGATTTAGTAGTGGGAAGCTGTGTGCTACTGCTATTCTTTGATTCTTGGTTCAACCTGTTCTAGCTCTTTAGAATTGTCCCTGTTTAGTTGTTCACATCCAGGCCATGGACTTAGTAATGGGTTGCAGACCAGCTTCCAGGGGCCTTGGGGAAGAAAGCTGTAAAGTTCCTCAAAAAAACTTTATTTATTTATTTATTTATTTATTTATTTTCCTTGCATGTAATTCCTTGGTCTGCCAGGAGATGCTGGTATTCTGCAGATCTCTCAGTTCAAACCCTTGTGGCAAAGTGTTTGTTTACTATAACCCCAACCAGAACAACGTGACTCAGAAGCTATTCTCCCTTTGCCAGCAGACCTCTGCCTTTTCCAGGGTAGGAAATAATTCCACTCCTCTCTGCATCCTCAACAACCAGTCCCAGTCAGTAGGGAGGGTGTTTGAGAGGGTTGGTTCTCTTTTGTCCACTGCCAGCTCCCAGGGCAAACAATGGCACAGGCCCAATCTGTCCTGGAAGGGTTCATGGGACATAGCACACCAAATTTGTGGGCCAGAAGCTGAATCAGCCTTAGGTTGTGTCCTTCTCTCTTCCCTTTCCTGGGAAAGTGGTACCCTCCAGCCCCTCTTCCCTAGCCACCTGCCAGAAGCCAGAGGATTCAAAGCTGTCTGCTCCAAGGATGGGGGATAGGCACCAGTAGCTGCAACTGCAGCTTTTATCTAGTCTTTATCTTTGCCCCTCTCCCTTCAGGGTAGTGTCCAGTCTTCCCCTGGCATCATAAGCCCTAGAACATTTTTCCAGGCAGTTTCTGCCTGTTCTCTGCTATTTTTCTGGGAGATAAGTGAGCCCTGCATCTCTCTAATCCTCCATTTTTCCCTCCTTCATTTCTGAAAGACAGTTTTGCCCAGTCTGGAATTCTTGGCTGGCATTTTTTTTTTACTTTCAGCACTTTAAATAGGTCTTCCCACTCCCTTCTTGCCTCCATGGTTTCTAATGAGAAATTGGCACAATCTTATTGAGGGTCCCTTGTATGTGATATGTTGATTCTCCCTTGCAGCTTTCAGAATTCTCTATTTTTGGCATTCAACAGTTTGATAATCTATCCCAGTATGAGTCTATTTGGTTTTATCCTTTTTGGAGTTCTTTGGGCATCTCAGGTATATACATTCATGTCTTTCACTAAATTTGAGGAGTTTTCGGTCATTATTTCTTTGAATATATTCCTTGCTCCTTTCTCACTTTCTTCTCCTTCTAGGATTTGGAGAATTGGTATGCTTGATGGTGTCCCACAGGTACCTCAGGCTCTATTCACATTTCTTCATTCTTTCCTCTTTCTGCTACTCAGACTGTATTTCAGTTGTCTTAACTTCAAGTTCACTGACTTTATCTTCTGCCAACTCCAATCTCCTGTTGAACCCCTGGAGATAATTTTTAATTTCTGTTACTGTGGCCTTCAGCTCTGTTTGGATCCTTTTCAGAATTTCCATCACTCTATTGATATTCTCTTTGTGTTTATCTATTGTTTTCCTGATTTTCTTTAGTTCTTTGTTCATATTTTCCTTTAGGCCTTTGAGCATACTGAGAACCAATTTTTAAAAATCTTTTGAATGTCCCAGGTCTCATCACTACTGGTTTCTAAAGCTTTAATCTTCTCCTTTGCCTGGGCCATTACTTCCTGTCTCTTTGTATGTATCATTTTGATATTTTAATATGCTAGTGCTAGAATTTAGATTCTGAGGCAACTGTTCCTTAAACTGGTAACCAGTTAGTGTTAAGACAGAGCTTTCCTTGAATGCTCTGAAAACACCTTCCCCATTGTTTGCAGATTGACCTGTGTGCAGGCTTCAGAGCTTATCCATACTATAATTTTAGAGAATAGCTCCAGGCCAATTAGTAGGGGCCTCCTGGGTCCTTTCTGCATGCACCTTGTCTGGGATATGCACAAGCATGGTGTTAGGAATTCTCCCATTTATACTGATATGAATGTCCCTTCTTCCCTAGGAAACAATTTCCTCATTGTCCAGGCACTGCACTGTATATCCTACAGCCAGCATCCCTTGCCACACTGAGTCACTGACTTCTCTCCTACAGAATTCTGTAGAAGAGCGCTATGGGCTGCCTTCTACATGCAGAGCAAGTTCTGAAACTGTGAGTCCCTCAGGCCACCACCAGATTAAGTTAGACCTACATGCTCCTAGAATGTACACAAGTGTTACTCTTCTCAGTCTAGAACACAGAACAGGGATCTGAGCTGGGAATCCAGCCACCTCTACCCTAAGCTGTTAAGGGAATGGAAGTGGGGCCAGCCAGGAATCTACTGCTTTTAAGTGGCTTTTTCCTTGATTTGGCATGCCCCCTGTTCCAGCAATCCTCTTATTGTTTTATGGAGCTTTGAGAAAGGTCTGCCAGTTCTTGCTGGTTGTTCAAAGCTTCTGTGGGGGGATGAAGCTCTGATGCTTCTCATGTCACCTCCTTGGCTGGGGTAAAGGCTATATTTTCTGTTTTATATATTGTTATACTGTATAAGATTCAATATCTGCCTCCCATATAGTTATTTGTCTGTATGGAAATTAAAAGAAAATAAATAAATAAAATAAAATAAAGAAAAGAAAAAAAAAGTCCACATTTACAGGAAGCAGTCTTTATCTGCTTTTAAATTTAAAAAGTAAAAAAATAATAAGATAAGGACTTAACTTAAATTTGGGCATCTACATATATTTTTATTTAAAATGTCACAAAAGAATTTGGCATATCAAAGAATCTAAGAGGTGACTGGCATTCATTGAGCATTTGATCTTAGACTTGTGATTTCTCTTTGAGAAGTATAATGGTATTTAATCTTTGCAAACAGTTTTAGAGTCACCATATATTATTTATTACTATTTCTCTAATTGTTTAAATATTTGGGAAGTATTTAAGTATTTTGCTTGATAGTCATACTTTGAACTGTTTAAAAAGGAAACAAAATAAATGCAGTTTAAAATAGTTGAAGGAATTTAATAGACCAAGTTTGCAAAATAATAGACCAAACGAAGCAAAATGATGGTTAAAATTTTCTAGATTTATAAGAATAATAAGATGAGGAAAACTGAGTTTCTGAATCAATAATTTAATAAATTGAATATTAATTTTAAAACAGTAGCCAAAACTCGTCTTTTCTATGCTCAAAAAATTCCTTCCAAAGGAATCTAATACCTCACTCTGATATTTTCCATTCAATAAATCCATCCACACCCTCTCTAATCTTCTCCCACTAATGCAGATGTGTCCATTCCTTATCCAGTCCCATTTTGCACTTTTAGAGCTGAACTCTCTAAACAGTGGAATATAGCAACAGGACCATTTACTCATTATGACCCTGACTTTCTCTTTTCTCATAATATAACATAGAGAAATTTTAACATCTACCTAGAAGGGATGCTCCTGCAAAATAGAAGTGTTTCTACTTTCCTTTCCTACACCCAAACCTAGCTCAGCCACCATTAATCAATCATAGCACACTTTGCTGCAGAACCTGGCTATTTCCTCAGAACCTTTCTCAAAATAGCCTTGTAGGCAACTATTATCAAATGAGCAAGTATGATGCACAAAATGAAATCTGTTTGTCACCCCTAGTCTTCACCCATGAATTATTTTTTCAGGACCACTTCCCCATCCCACAGCCCTGAACAAATAAATAAAACAAACAACTTGTAACACATCTGGGACTATAAAAAATTAACTATTTAACAACCCTGATTGACGGATACTCACAATCCATTGTGAAGCATGGAGACACATTCAAATTGATTACTGAGAACATCTAAAGGGAAGTAATTCCAAAATGGGCCTTTTCGTGCTGCAAAAGTCCAGAGAGCAGGACATAGTCTTTCTAGGGGCCACTGATATCAATCCCTCCATGTTAAGCTTATCTCCAAATTGTCTGATAACTGAACGAATAAAACAGTTCATGGTATCCTTGCACTTTTCAAAATGTAATTAAATGGAATCATCTTTCGGATCTATTGTTCCCTAGACAGTCCTTTGGAGTAAAATAGTATAAAAGCTCTACCTCAATGGCATATTATGGTGTGTTAATCTATCATCAGGATGCATCACCAGTAATTTTTTTTTCACTTGAAGGATATTATGTTCTAATGGATTTTTATTTTTTTAATATTTTAAAAGATGCTTATATTACATAAATGTTACAGAAAAATTACATGGATTTCCATGTTCCCTACCTCCCACACCTCCCACAACCTCCCACATAAACATCCTTCATTAGTGTGGTACATCACCTGCAATGGATATACACATCCTGGGGCTTTGCCACTAAGCATGGACCATAGTTCACATTGTAGACCATACTCTCTCCCACACAGTTCTGCATGTTATATGCTGATGTAATTCTTCTGATACATTAGTGAGTGCACTAAGGTTTACTAAAAGTCAACTCCATCATTAAAGGGGGCTCAAACTGACAGAATCACCTAAAAATATAGAACAAATATTCCAGAAACAAATACATTAATGGATTTTATTCTCAAGATAGCTCCACCAATTTTAGGTTTCCAGAATACTTAACTAATTCTGGACAAGTATGTTTAATTTCAGACACTACCAGATTTGCAAAGCCTTTCTCTAGTATTCAAAAGACACTTATCCCCCATACAACTTTTATATCTATTTCTAGATGGTTCTTTATCTCCATGTTTCTTTGTTTGTATCATAATGTCTTCTTATTCTATAAGTAATTTCCTTGTCATACAACTATGAAACTGTAGAACCAGGACTGTGACCTGATGATGCTTTGGAACAGCACATATTTAAAGCATTCTTTCTAGAATATCTTGACATATGGCAGTGATTTGTTTACAGCCCAAACTATCTTTTTAGGAAAGTAATATGTTGTTTATATAAAAATCTAGTATTCATGTCTATATATTTTAGAAATAGACATATGGGAGTGGCTTCCAAACAATTTTAGTTGTAGAACTCTTTTTTAAAAGGTAGAGAGTTCTGCCGCTGCTATGATGGGGTAACAGAACTTGCCCTCCTGCCATAAACATCTAGAAAACTGTACAAAACATATATTCCAACACTGTACAACAAGAACGGCAGGACCGTGGTCTGTAAAAGAAGGAAGACAAACAAGGAGAATCTCCCAGAACTTTCTTCCTAGAGGCATGTTCTGGTTTGTAGCTCAGGGAGAAGAAATTAAAGAAAAACTCAGTCTTTTTGCTGAGTTGAGGAGACAGAGATCAAAGTTGAGGAGTCAAATGGCTGGAATGTGTGAAGTAGAGTCCAGAACAGAAAATACTTCACAGAGAATAACTCCAAAAATCTGCATTCAAGTACCCTTGAAAATCTGGCTTAATCCTAAACTGCACTTGTTTAGTCTGATCCTGCATGATGCCAAACAAAGAACAACTACCAAGGAAAAGAAAAATACCAGGGAACTGCAAGCTGACCAATCCCAGAGCTCACACAGGTAGTAAAACATTTGAGTTTTCAATCGCCAGAGTGGAATCTCCTCATTGAACCTACGGGAAACATAGTAAAAAACCCAGAAGACTCACACACACCTCAGTACTAGGACTAAACTATCCCAAGAATAAACTAACCTTATTCAAATCTGCCATATAAAAAGTATAAAAACAAGCCTTGAAAGGAACAAACTCATTAGCAAGTGACTTAACTGCCTGCCACTCTAGGAGAGAAATGGAAGATATAAAAAAGAGTAAATGTTATTTCTAGAGATGAAAAATAAAATATTTGAAATGGAAAATTCAAAGGGTTGACTTAAGAGCAGAATAGAGCCTGCCTAAGAAATGTCAGTAATCTGAAGACATAGAAATAGAAACTACCCAAATTGAAGCAGTGATTTTTTAAAAGGCTGAAAAAAATGAATAGATCCTCAGTGACATGTGTGAAAATATCAAAAAATCTAATATTCATGAAGTTTAGAGTTTCAGAAAAGAAAGGGGATAGAGAAAAAATATTTGAGTAGATAAGACCTGAAATTTTTCAATATTTGTTGAAAACTAAAAACCTACTATTGCAAAAATCTCAATGAACACCAAGGAAAATAAACCATTAATAAAGAGAAAATCTTAAAGCCACTATAAAAAAGGCACATTAGATACAGGGAACATCAATAAGAGTGGTTGACATTGCATCAGGAAAAAAATTCAAGCTGTAAGACAATTAAAAAAACATATATAGAGCAATAAAAAAATATATTGGTCAAAAATATCCTTCAAAACAAAGGTGAACTACTTTTACAGACAAAGAAAATCCCAGAAATTTCATCACCAGCAGATCTGCACTATAAAAAATCATAAAGAAAAAAACAACTTCAGGAAGAAGGAAAATAATATCAGGTAGAAACTGGACTCTATGAAAAGAAAGGAATACTGGCCAAAATGGTAAACATATGGGTAAATAAAAGAACTTGTTTTCATTTTTTCATTTCTGTAAATAGCAATAGCATAAAAGCAAAAATAATATTTATAGTATTTGTAGAAGTAAAATATTGACAACAATAGTCAAAGGATGTGAAGGGAAGAATATTGTTATAAAGTTATATAGTTATGTAGTAGAATTTGAAAGTAGACAGATAAAATGAAGAGATAAAATGAAATACCAAAAATCACTCAACCCAAACAAAGGCAAGAAAGAAATGAAAATGGGACAAAAAAACAGATGGAACAAACAGAAAAAAAGTGCAGAATGGTACATTTAAAGCCAACAATATCAATAATCACATTATATGTTAATGATCTGAACACTCCAAATAAAAGGCAAAGATATGCAGATAGATAACAAAACCAAAACCTATCTATATGCATCCCATGAAAACTGTAATAAAAATATAGACAAAGATAAAGTAAAACAAAGAAGTTGGAAAAGATAATCATAAAAAAAAATTACCAAAACTAAACTGAAGTGAGCCTTTAGTTTCAGGTAAATTTGACTTCAGAATAAGAATATTATCAGAGGAAAAAATAGACATTATAAAATTATGAAAGTATTAATTAATCAGAAATACATAACCAGCTTCAAAACTCATGAAGCAAAACTGACAAACCTTTAAGGAAAAAATTTTAAATATGCAATTATAGTCAGAGATTTCAAAACTCCCTCTCTGTGATTGCTGGAACAAGTAGACAAAGAAAAAAAAGCAACCAAACAAACAAAAAAACACAAGACCTAAGCAAGATCATTAACCAACTTGCCCTAATTGACATTTATGGGACACTCCACTCCAAAATAGCAGTATACAAATTATATTCAAGTACACATGGATGGTTCAACAAAATAGATTATTCACTGAGCCTTAAATCAAATTTCAATAAATTTAAAAGGACTAAAATAATAGTGTGTTCCATGACCACAGCCAATTTAAATTAAATATCAATAACAGAAAAATATCAGGCAAAAAAGTCTGAAATATATGGAAATAAACCAATACAGAACTAAATAACCCATGGGTTAAAATAAATTGCAAAGAAAGTAAAATAATATTTTGAGCTTAAATTTGTGTAAAACTGTATATCAAAATTTCTAGAGTTCAGCTAATACATTGCTGCTAAGTACTGCTATAGCTTTAAATGATTAACATAATTAACTCAGAAAGGAGAAATGGTTACCAACAAATAAATAAGCTCACACATAAAAAATCAGGAAAAAGAAGAATAAATCAAAATTTAAATAAATAGATTAAAGGAAGTAAAAAAGATAAGAGTAGAAATCAGCGTAATGGAAAACAAACAAGAATGGAGAAAATTATCTGAACCAAATCTTGGAAAGTTCAACAAAATTAATAAAGTTCTCGCTAGAGTGATCAAGGAATAAATGGGGAGAGAACACACATTACCTGATTCAGGGAGAAAGAAGTAACATTACATTTCTTAAAGACATTAGGAGGATAAAAGAATATTATGAACATTTCTTGGCAACAAATTCAGCAGATTAGAGAAAATGGAATAAATCATGTAAATATATACAAATTCTAAAACCTGAGACACCCGAAGAAATAGAAAACTGCAATCACCCTATATCTATTTAAAAATTTAATTTGTAGTTAAATATTTTAAAGAAATAAACTTCAGGCCAGGTTGTCCTTTTCTAGAAAATTCTACCAAACATTTAAAGAAGAAATAATGCAATTTTTTTACACAATCTTTCAAGACTAGAGGAGGGGGAACAGTTCCCAACTCCTTTTATGAGGCCACATTACATGAGTGAAAACCAGACAAAGAGATTACAAGAAAAGGAAATTATCAAGCAATAGTCATTGTAAACATAGACACATAAATCCTTTAAAAAGGTTTTCAACTTGTACCTACCAATATAAAAAGGGTATAATACATCATAACCAAGTAGGATTTATTCTAGGAATGCAAGGTTGAGTTAACATTCTAATGTAATTCACCATATAAACAGATCATCTTAACAGATGTAGAAAAATCATTAAAAAATTTTAACTCACATTCATGATAAAAACCATCAGCAAACTATGTATAAAGGGGAACTTCCTTAACCTGATAAAGTTAAACCATGAAAAACCTATAATAAACATCACACTTGATGGTAAGAGATTGAATGCTTCCCTCTATGATCCAGAACAAGGCCAGTAAGCCCACTCTGCTTTTCTAAGTTGACTTGAAGGTCCTAGCCAATGAAATAAGATAACAAAAAAATGCTTACAGATTAGAAAGGGAGAAATAAAACCATATTAATTTGCAAGTCATAATCATGTACTAAAGAACGTACCAAAAAAAAACTGGTAGAATTAATAACAGACACAGGCCAACATATAAAAGTCAATTGTGTCCCTATATATTGACAATAAATAATTGAAAGAGGACTCTAAAAATTATCATTTACAATAGCCTCAAATACATGAAATACCAAAGGATAGATTTAACAAAATATTCTTGTATTCTTTAAACTACAAGATTTCAAGATTCAATTTTGATTAATCATCAATTGCCTCAAAGTAATCTACAGCCATGACACAATCCCAATCGGAATCTCACTAGGCTTTTTGCACAAACTGACATGCTGATTCTTAAAATCTATATGGAAATACAGAGAACCTAAACTAGCCAAAGCAGTTTTGAAAAGTTACAAACTTGGAGGACTCTACTCCCTAATTTCAAAACTTAATATATACCTACAATAATCAAGAGAATGTGGGATTCACAAAAGAATAATCAAGAGATGAAATGAAATTAAAAATAGAGTGTCCAGAGAATATGCTCACACATATATGCTGAAGGATGGTGCTGGATCAACTGGATATCTATTTGGAAAAATAAATGAACTGAAACCTTATTTCAACCACATGCAAAACTTAACTTGAAATAGATCATTGGCCTAAAAATAAAGAAAAAAATTCTAAAACTCCTAGAAGAAAACATAGGAGAAAATCTTTACAACCTTGGGAGTAAGCAAAAATTTCTTAGAACATGAAATACACTAACTCGAACAGAAAAAAAAATGGTAAAATTAAATATGCTTGATCTTTGACAAACACCTTCTAGAACATGCAAAGTCAAACTACAGACTGGAGAAAATACTCAAAATACATACATATAATAAAAGCCTTAAATTCAAAATATATGGAGAACACTTATTACTTCATGTTAATAAGGCAAACAATCCAATAATAAGGTGGATAAAAGATTTAAAAAGGCACTTCATAAACCTAGATATACAGATGGCCTTAAGGCTCATTAAAACATCAACATCATAAGTCATCAGGGAAAACAAAAAAACAAAACCACAATAAGATAGCTCTACAAAGCCACTAGAATTACTCAAATTAACAAGGCTGAAAGTATTGAGACTTGGTAAGGATTCGAAGTAACTGGATCTATTACTTATAAAATGGTACAGCTATTTTGGAAAATACCTTGGCAGTTTCATATAAAGTTAAACTTATAATTATCATTCTACCCAGCCATTAAATTCCTAAGAATGTACCCAAGAGAACTGAAAAATACCTCCACACAAAGACCTTTACATGAATGTTCATTACAATTCTATTCATAACAGGGAAAATCTGGAAACATCATTAATGTCCATCAACAGGTAAAAGAATTAAAAAACACTGCAGCATATCTGTAAAATAGTATACTCCTCATCACTAAAAGTGAACAAATTACTGATACATGCAATAACTTGGATGATTCAGGAAAAAAAAAAAAAAAAGGCCTAGAGATATAAGCCAGACACAAAAGTGTGCATACCATTTGACTTCTTTTACAAGAAATTCTAGAATAGGAAATCTAATCTGCAGTGACCTAAAAGAACACATAGACCTATACCAGGAATGATGGGGATTGACTGCAAAGGAGGATGAGGGAACGTTTGGGAGTAATGGATATGTTCTCTATCTTGATTGGAGTGGTGGTGATATAGGTATATACATTTGTCAAAACTTAGCAAACTGTACCCTTAAAAGGGGTGCATTTTATTGCATGTAAATTATACTTCAGTATTGTTTCACTTACTATAAAGTAAGTGAAAACCCACACTCCACATGTATCTATTTAAGGAATTGTTACTGGATTTAATCTAGGTTCTTGACTTATGCTGCAGAAATGAATTTCAGAGCACATCAGGTGAGTTAGACCAGCAATTTATTAAGGCAGGGAGAGAAGAGAAATGAGAGAAAATAACAGATCACGGGTCCTTGGTAGAGGGTAAGAGGCTGAAGAGTGATAGAAAAAGCTGATTTATAGACTACAATTTCCCATTATAGATTATAAATGCCCAGGTTTTACTTGAGTGTTGATCTGTGCAGCGGGGACATGGTGAGAGCAGGGTGCAGAAGCCACGAGGGCCCCAAGAGCAGCAGCAGGGCGCAGAAGTCACTGGGAGCAGGAGCAGGAGCAGGCGGGCAACAGGGGCGATTTGGCCTTTGTGCCTGCTTTTTATACTGTTAATTATTCCACCCCTTTTCTAATGGCATGGGAGGAGTCCCAGGTGTTTGCTGTTTTGATTGATTACTCCACCCATCAATCCCCTGGGTGGGGCCAATGATAACTTCCTGGGAGAGTTATCTGGAGCTTCTCCTGGCTTCCAGGAGAAATCTTGCAAGGATCTTCCAGCAGTCATTTTGGGGTATTGATGTCCACACGGTCCTCTCGCCAGGTTCCAGATCTGTTTATTCATTCCCTATGAAGCCTGCTTCATTCCTCCTCAGAGAGTTTATACTTTTGTTTTAAAGGGGTGCTGAAGGGAGATGTTCATTCTTCTGTAACTACTTTCTGCTGGTGAGGGGCGGTAGGCCCTACCTGACAAGGTGTAAAACCCTCTGGCTATTCTATCTCAGTTGGAGGAAGATGGATCTGGAATCTTGAGTGAAGCTGGTTGAAATCCCCATATGGCTAACAAGGTGTTGATTTTGGAAGAAATAAACTTGATTAGAATCTTGAGGATATATGGTCCCACTAAGAGGATACTGGACCACAAAAGTAGAAAAGGCCAGGTACCTGTAAAGGCTGCATTTTCCCAAAGTTAGTGGGAAAGAGTATTTTTTCAGTTACATTGTGCTGTTGGTTAGCTCTAGAGAGAAGAGATTGCAATAGACAACGAGGTTAGGTATAAATTGCCAATCTTAGTTTCTATGGTAGGAGAGGAATGAGAAGAGACATTGCCCTTTTTAGTTAAACTACAGGACATGAAAACAGACAAAGTTTCTTAAGGGGTGTCTGATTTGCCCTTCTCCTAACAACAGGCGTCTGGGCTAGAGTTAAAGGGAACAGTTGGCTTTGACATAGACACTACTTAGCTTTGTCTCTTGAAGAGGTATTTCAGGCCATCCAATGACTGGCACTGGCGTGTTTCATCAGATGTTCCTGGTGAGCTGGCACCTTTTGGGGGGCATCTGGCTTCACTCAGGATTAGTGCACCAAGCTGGAAATCCTTTAACTTTAATAGCTGTGAGAGTGATCAGAACTACAGAGTAAAGGTTTTGTTTTTTTTTTACTTTGGCTATAATTGAGAGAGAGACCTGTTTCCTTGACAGGTTTTTATCAGAACCTGGTTTCAAGGTCCTGGTTGAGGAAAGGTTGCCCATGGACCACCTCAAGGGGGCTAAGCTGAAGTGGGTCTTAGCCACCTCGTTTGCCATTTCCTTTCTGGTGGGAAATGCTTAACCCTGACAGGATGGCATGTGGGTGAAGTTTATCTGCCAGTCCTCCCCAGGGTATGATCCCTGCATCTGTACAGGGAGTTTAAGGGAGGAGGATGGTTAAGCCTCCTGTTGTTTGAGTTATTAATTGCACACAGAGGGCAACTCCTGGTAACTTTTTTTGACTGTTTTTACCAGGCCCTGTCCTTCAAAAACCCATTTAGCTAAGTTGGTTAGGGTATCCCTCCCCAGATGAGTGGCTCGGTGAAGTCCATGAAGGACCTTTCACTGTACTGTTCCTGGCAGGTAGAGCTGAGTGTCCTTAGCAAGCCACCTATTAGCTTCCAGGGTGAATCCCAGGCTAGCTGCCCTGGTTTGCTGATTTGGGGTATACTTTGGAATGTCATGTACTGGTACAGGTGCTGGAACAAGGGGTAAGAGGGATATTTGAGTTAGGCACATTCATTAACTACTTAGAAAATGAAGTTTACCAGGACTTTTAACATGTCCAATGTCCCTCTGCATATGATTTAGAATAGAAAAGATATCACCATAATCATCAGGTATATATCTAGAGTAGGAGAGAGATAGGTACAGTACTTAATATTAATGTACTACTCAATACATAAGGTTTTTCTTTAAGCTGTAACTAATAGATTTAATTCCAGGTTTGCAATACCTTACATGTTATCTCTCCATGGGAGCAGGTCATAGTGCCAATTGTGTTCTACTCACAGTACTCAGTGCTTATTGCTCCACTTGGTATGTCCTTCACACAGCCAGCATGCTGCAGCACCAGTGACCTTAGAGAGAAGCTAGGAAAGTAGGTTCCAGTATTCTACTGGCCTGTTGCATAGCACCCTTCAGCACTATGAAACAGTGCCAGTCTGGAGGTGATATCCTTTGTACATTTGGCTATATCGAGCCACTGTTGGCTGCTGCAGGAGTTTGAAACTGCAATGTAGTTTCCATCCACTTCAGGAGCACAACCAGAGATGTAGTAGACACCATTATTGTTTTAGGGGTCAGTGACCAACCTAGCCAATAACTCAAATGGAGAGGCAACCTGCAGTATATTGAAGGCCTGGTTTAAATGCACAAGAGAATTCGACAATGCTGAAGTCTATCTCTTGATTTTTATACACTTTTACCATGAAGACGTTAATTAGCAGATATTTTACTTTAGCGGTCCAGGAAAAACAACTCTTTCCATTTTTCTTTAAAATGAAAACTGAAGATTCCCAATGGAATCAAGATTATCTTTTGATACCACCACTTGAATATGCAGATTGAGGTGGCTTCTGACAGGTTACACTGCTACGAAGTTACTTTTGCCATTAATATCAGTTTAGGCTTTTAGTTAGTAATGACTTCTTGGAACTAGCCATTTAAATGCTTCAGTTTAGAGGATACTTTACTACAACCACATGGACAGGTTAATTTACCTTAGATTACAATTAGCAAACAATGGAATTCACTTTATCCATTTAAAGAGGCAGATTTCAAGGATTTTTTTCTTCACTTGTAGATATTTGGCAACAGGATTATTAACCATCCTTATTTTAAGGCTGTTAAAAGGTTTGAATTGAGGAATTACAGAACAAACTATGATCTTTAATTCCACAGCTTAGAAGATAGAGTTTCAATCTGTCACACCTCATCTTTCCCCCACAGCTGTTGCAAAAAGAAGGCCTTGGGGAAAAGGCAGGTTAAAGAGCTTAGGAAAAACTTTTTCTTTTCCCAAGTTCTTATATTTAGATTTCTATATTACCTTTCCATCCTGCTTAGCCTAATTTGGGCTCCAGGAATAGATATTCACATGTAGCTCATCTAAGAATTTTCACTTGTTAACTTGATATCATCCCGATGTATGAAGTTATATATTGAACAAATAGGCAAACATGAATAGTTTGACACAGAAATACAGGACTTTCTGTTATAATTTTCATTCTCTTACAAAATAAGTTTAACTATAAGATAACATTTAAAAGATTTCTTTGAAGACTCCTTTTAGTTACTCTAATTTGCACTGTGACCATGCAGTTTTGCACAATAATTTCATTCTTTAATTATTGGCTTATAATCAAAATGTCCCCAATGCTTTAATATAATTTTCCTTTGCTTTATAACCTTATTTTTCACTTTAGCAGACCTTGGATGAGCAAGACTAATTTTACGTAAACTCACTGAGGCTAATGAAGCCTCAGGGAAACTAGTTTCTCTCATGAACTGCCACTTTTAGGAACCCCCGACAGTAAAGGCAGGAGGCCTTCTTCACTTCCCAGCCCTCAGAGATAACAGAACTCCATCGGCCGCTGGACTGGAAGACTGGACGTTCAACCCTGCGGGTCAGGAATTCCACTAGGCAAAAATTTAGTCCACATTTGGAGCCACGAGAGAAAACAGGGTTACTAAGACCAGTAGGACAGGAGACAGGGATGTCTCAAGTTTGCTTTCCCCTGAGCCATAGAGGCAGAAGCTGTTATGGAATAATTATAAGCAAAGGCAAGGGGTGACGCTAAGCTTGAAGTGATTATAAACAAAGGTATGTTCAATTTAAGATTTACACTTGTAATAGTAGATTTAGGATAAATCTACCCAGTTATAATTTTAGTTATTATTCTTCTGCTGTTTCATAATTTAAAAGCATCTATAAATGATATTAACTCTTAGTTACAGTTTCTAGTAAGTTTTTACTTCAAGGCAAATTGAGTACCTTTATTAATGAAGCCACGAGAATTTTATTAGTAATAACTTTGCTAAGTTTTCTGTTTTTCTAGCAGTTGAACCAATTCTACTTGTGATTTATACATCAAATCCACTTACAAGGCAGTATTGACATTGAAAGACTCATTTTTAGGTTACCTTTCACTGTTATTCAATTTATAACAGGTGAACCCCAAATCTGATTTCCTAAGCACAAGCATACTGACAAAGTTAAACACATTTCACAGTTGAACACATAGTTAAGCACAGATGAAAACAGAAGAGAGAACTTTATACCCTTAGCATTTGTAGGAATGCTTTGATCTTAATTGATGGCACATGAGGTTTTTTTATTTTCCAGGAGAAGTTTAGTTACTGCTTTGGATCTTGATCTCTATTCACACCTTTTATAGGCATAACTGAGTTTAAACCAAGAAAGCTCTTTCTAACAGGGAGTTAATGGAAGTTTGAGGCATATTTCCTCATTTCTTTAAGGACACATGACATGAGGTTTCTGGCCCTCAGATCTATCTGTCCTCCTCTTTTACACTGGTCTAACTGGAATTCAGGGTCTTATACAGAGGCTGCTCTTAGCTATACTGTGGCCATGTAGATCAGCAGTAGGCAGAATTTCCCAATTCTTGCAAAGACACTCCTAATGGGAGTTTACTGGTGAGCTAGAGACCATGCCCATTATTCTAGGAAGAATGAAAAAGCACTTTTTAGTCAACTGATCTCACATCCCAGAATCCAAATCTGACTAAAATGTTCACCACTCCAAATTTGGAGCTGATGCTCTGGTTCCAGCATCCTGAAATCCAGAGCCTGGGGCTTACAGGCATCCCTGTGGCCAACTAGGTCTTGGGAGATGCCTGAAGCCCTGAAGTTCAGACCAAAGCACCCAAGCCAACGGGTGGAAGACAGAACAGTTGCTCCAAACCAAAGCATAGGAGATGATAAGGTCTCAGAAGATATTTGGCTGCTCTCTGAATGGATGTGCCCAAGGAATTTTCTTGGGGGTCATTCAGAATTACCACTCTGCTTCTCAGCACCCTTGCATTTCAGGGTCTGAGACTGACTGCACTGTTACCCAAACCGAAGCATCTGAGATAAATTTCAGAGGACGTTTAGGCTGCTCTCTGAATTGAAGCACCCAAGACTTCTAATGTCTTGAGGGACATTCAGAGTTATGTCTCTGGTTCCCGCCACCTCCGGAATCAGAGACTCTGCTGCCAGGCAATACCGGGGTCCTTGTGGACTTGGGAGATAGACCGAACAGCTCTCAGGGTTGGTTTCAGACTGAAGTTCCCAAGTAATCCTTCTTCCTATTCTTAAAGAGGCCTTAAAAAGTATTCTTATGACTTTACCATTTTGGTAGTTTCTCAGTTAGATGAGCCATCAAAAGCTATTAAGTGATTAGAGATCAACTGTTCTAGCTAACAGGCCTTATGGCCCTGAGGCAATTAACTTCTTCACTAGCAAATGCATTTTCAGTACTGGTTTTTAAGACATTCTAAAGCATTTTAACATAAACCTGTAATGAGAAATTCGATAGTAGGCAGAAGGAAGGTAAAACAACGTAGGTAAAGGTTAATTACGACAGGAGTCCTGGTCTGTGACCTTCTTGGGGAAGGGAACTCCCAAGGCATCCATTTTGGTCCTGCTTGCTGCCGCCTAAGGCAGGTCTGCAAACGCGTGGACATGGAGACGGCAAGCCCCCAGGTGAGTCATTGCCTTGCCAGTGGCCAACGGGAGAGGGCAAAGCCGCCTGGTTGCTAAAAGGGCTTTAAAAAGCTTTGCAGCATCCAGTGCTCTACTGGGGGACCTCTGTCTTGGCAGGGCCCCGAATTGAGCCCCTTCCCAGTGCCCCAGCTCTCCCAGCCGGGGTCAGGTCTCAGAAGCCTGAACACATGGCACTGACGCAGAGGGTTCCCAAGACCTGGCCTCTTTCCTCCCAGGAATTCATCCCATGGGGGATTGTAGATGAACCTGTTTAAAATGGATAAGCAAAAGAAGGCGGTAAAGAAGCTGTAGGCCATTGTTACTTACACTCACCAATAATCTCCTGGCTGGCTCACCAAATATGTTATTGGATTTAATCTAGGTTCTTGACTTATGCTGCAGAAATGAATTTCAGAGCACATCAGGTGAGTTAGGCCAGCAATTTATTAAGGCAGGGAGAGAAGAGAAATGGGAGAAAATAACAGATCACAGGTCCCCAATAGAGGGTAAGGGGCTGAAGAGTGATAGAAAAGGCTAATTTATAGACAACAATTTCCCATTATAGATTTTAAATGCCCAGGTTTTAATTGAGTGTTGATCTGCGCAGGGTGGGCATGGCGAGAGTAGGGTGCAGAAGCCATGAGGGCCCCAAGAGCAGCAGCAGAGCTCAGAAGCCATTGGGAGCAGGAGCAGGGGGGCAACAGGGGAGATTTGACCTTTGTGCCCGCTTTTTAAACTGTTAATTATTCCACCCCTTTGCTAATGGCATGAGAGGAGTTTCAGGTGTTTGCTGTTTTGATTTACTACCCCACCCATCAATCCCCTGAGTGGGATGCCTGAAATGCCTTCCCAACAAGTGAAATCTGAGCTGTGTAACTCTTGGCATCCAAGACAAGGAAAGGGTGAGTGACATATAAGGAAGGATGTAATTGCTATGGAAAGTCTTTCATTTAAATATGAGTGAAATCTAAAACATTTTTCTGGCTGCTTCTTTCACAGTTCAACTTGCACCAATGTCTGGGATTTACATTTAATAGAAAGTGTGGATTTGTGTCTTCTTATTCATTTCTGATTCAACAAGAGAGAACTTCTGATAACCTTGACATTGGCCACATCAAGGAGATGACTTTCCTAAGAGGCATAAGTTTACAAATTTGGCTTTTATCTATTTGTTGCCAGAACTGTAAATTCCGTTGAAGAGTCAATTCTTTAAATCTATGGCTGTGATGAAAGAATTCTTCCTTCTTTCTATCAAAATTCATGTATCAGTTAGAAAACATTTGGTTGCAAAAAAGGTGATATTCCAAATAAATACCAACCATGATTTTAATGTAGTAAATATACAAATAAATATGATTCAAAATTTTAAATATGAATTTCCTTTTACACTCTAAAAAACTATTTTCTAAGTGAAATACATTGTTCATCAAGTATTTATCAAATCTTACAATAATTTTTGAATCATTTGTTGATTTTTAGAGACTATTGGTATGATTTTTATTTAACAGAGCTGTCCCTAGCTAACTGATATCTGTTTGACCCATAATTTATTGCAGTGAACCACATCAACTCTCCCAATAACTTCCCCAGATAGTTATTCTGTGACTTGCAGTTTCAATAAGTAGAAAATTTCTCTAAACTCATCAATATTGTTATCTCACAGTAGCTCCTTGAACCTTGGTCCACTGTTCTCTGCAGCCTCAGGAGTCTAAGCTGGAGGAAAGGAGATGAAAGAAAGGAAGCATTCATTAGGAGGTTATCCCTATTAGCAGCTGGGATAAGACTGCCTAGCCTAGCCCTACAGGGAAAAGTAGGTAAACACTTATGACCTTCCAATCCTTGTGTTTTGGCCCACCTCCTATAAGATGGCTTCAACAATCTGAGCACAACTTTTCTCTCTCCCAGCCCATTACGATGGAGATTAACCCAAATAGCAGGAGAAGAAGAGATGAGATCCTGAGCTCCAGCACCACCTCTTCCACTTCGGGAAGTAAATCAGGACCTGCCCTACACCAGTACCTTCTTCCAATCCAGGCAGACATGACCTGGGGGAGGCAAAGGCATTTAATAGACCTCTTGTGATCCTCTAAAAGCAAAGAGTGCTTCTGGAAAAATCCAGAGTAGAGCTGTGCTGCTTACTTGGCCAGAGGCTGAGTTGGCAAAAAGTGCTGTTTACTTGGCCAGAGGCTGAGTTGGCAGAAAGTGCTGCAATAGCTTTTCGGACATCACCAAGACAAAGAGGATCATTTATCAATAGTCATCACAACATCCTATGATAATTATCTTGAACTAATTAATTTTACTACTTGTCACAGTCAATAGAGCCAACAGATAAGGGATTTCAACATTTTATCAACTGCCATACTAGTGACTACTTTGTGAATATCAACCCTGGTTTCAAAGAGCAGAATATTCAGCCAGCAGTGGTTTAAGCAATAGAGACAGTTACTTCACATAACCTCAAGGGACTCCAGTTCTGTTTTTCTGCTCTGGCATCCTCAGCGTGTTGGCTTTTCATCCTTATGCTTGTCACCTCAAAGCCATACCATGGCTTCCATGATTCAGAGTATCACATAGCCATAAGGAAGGAAGGAAGGAAGGAGGGATGGAGGCCACAGCAGCAAGTAATATCCTTAAGCATCTCTCTCCTTTTTTATCAGAAATGGAAAACATTTCCCAAAAGCTTGATATGAAACCTCCTACTAGAACTAGCATAACTTTGTCCCATGCAAGGGAGTCTGAAACAGTCTTACGTAAAAGAAGTTAAGAGGAATGAGATTTTCATGTCGTGGTAGGAAAGGCTAACTTCCCTGTAATCTAAGAACATCTGCCTGCTACCTACGTAAAATAAAGATTCTGTTAGGAAAAAGAAAGGTGGTCGCTCTTGAATAGGGTCTGTCACAATCAGATTTTATTTTGCAGACATATTCAAAACTATTATTATTTCTACCTTTACTATTACTATTACTAATAGTAATACCAATATCTTTCACTGAGGGAGGACTCTTTACCAGACACTTTACTATACTAACTACTTTGCTCATATTATTTTGTTTAATTCACACAATAATGTCCCAAACCTGGAAATTCATATAGTTACTCTGTTTGTTTTTTAAAATTTCATCGAAGGCCTGCATGTCTCCAAAGCCCAAAGTACTTCCTATTTTTGTGAAGACCCACATTTCTACACATGGGCGAATCTTAAAAACAGTCTTCTTCATAGTTCAGTCTTGGCATTGTTCCTATTATTTAATTACATGCAGAAGGATGCTCACTGAAAATGGATGTGACCCATTACTCTGCATTTTCACATAATTGTTTTTAAATTGTGCCAAGATGTGCATTGCCTTTATTAAGACTTCTAGAGAAAAGAATTTCAATGATGTTGTTAGGAGATGGTTGTAGCACAGGAGTTGTTCTAGTCCTGGGGGGATTAAATAAAATATCAGTTATAAACTTTACTAACCCAGAGTAAGTGACGAATCAATGCCAGTTAAATGGATGAATGAGTGAGATTCAAAAACTCAGAAAGCTGTTATTTGGAATGCTTCTTCAGGAGCCTAGAAAGACTTATGAACATATGTGCTACAAATTAACACACAGGGGGAAAGTACAAATTATTTTTCTGCAGTCTTTGAAGATCACAGGCAGGCAACTAGATTTTGACTTGGGGTCTGTTTACAAATAAAAAGTCAAGATTTTACATATAAATTTCCACTCGATCTTTTTTCACACCAATGTCAATACTTTCAAAGATCATTTTGTGCAATCTGGTTTTGGATAAGTTGCATGGATTTTTAAATGAATGTGGCATTACATCATGCTATTTTAAATCATTATGGTTAACATTTACTCAGCATTTATTATACTACTAGCTACTGTGCTAAGCAATTTATATGCTTTATTTCATTTAACTATCGTGATACTCCTATGAGGTAGATATTCACTTGGAGTTTTAGTTTGATAAGTATCCCAAATATCTTACTATGCCTGAATTCAGAACTATAAGGTAGATGAAATAATTAAGCAGGTGGGGATCAAAATATAATTCTTAATATTGATAAAACTGGTGAAAGAACACAACTTTAGATAAGAAGAAAGTGGTACCCCAAGTTGACTAGTTATTGGATGCAGGTTACACCAGGGACGGATATAACATGGGCAACGCATCTCCCCTCAAGTGTAGGCCAGGTTGTTGTCTCAGCTGCGAGCTGTTTGCAATCAACAACCTTGAAGCTTAAGCAAGGAGTACATTGGCAGAGCAACACAGCCTTCATTAGCTGAGAGGCATGGAAATAGAAGACAAGGTACAAGGAGATTCTCCAACAATAAATATCACTGCTATGCTCATTTGTACATGCATGAAAATAACGAGAACACACAGCAAGTAAGTGGTAGAGGCAGGAATTACAAATAGTCTGAACTCATTCTGTTACATTGCCTTTTCCTCCAGAATTTGGATACTAAGTATTTTATAAGAAAATGTGAGGAAACTTTGGATTTACAATGACATATTATAAACAATATCACAGGAGCTGGAAATATTTGGCTTATAAAGAAAATATAAAAGAATTATTTAGCACAGTTTACTTTGATCAATGGTAGTATGTGTGTGAGCATATGTCAGTATATTATTAATAACTCTGCTCATTTGAATTTGATATCCTACTTATGCTGACTTGGGCAGTTAGAATAATTGTTAGAAGGTTCTTACTTTGCACAGAAACAAAATCTGCCTTTCTGTAAATTCTGCACACTCCTTTCATTCCTGTGAAATAATGAAGGTGTTGGGAACTATTTAACCCTTATCACACTGTGATGGTTAATTTCATGTGTCAACTTGGCTAGGTTATGGTGTTCAGTTGTTTGGTCAGCCAAGCACTGGCCTGATGGTTACTGTGAGGGTACCTCCTAGAATCTAGAACCCAGATGGATTTACATCATTAGTCTGTTGATTGCTTCTACTAGCTGATTGCATCTACAATCAACAAAGGAAATTGCCCTTAGTGAAAATGAGGGGAGTCTCCTCATACAATCATTTGGAGATCTTAAAGTGAGAACTGAGGATTTTCAGAAATCAGTAAGAAGAATTTATGCATCTTCTAAGCCAGCCAGTTTCTCCTGAGAAAAACAACGTCACCTTCATCAGAAGTTTCCAACTTGCATCCTGCCCTATAGAATTTGAACATACCAATCCCCATGGTTGTTGCTTAAGCTAATTCCTATTATATGTATGTGTGTGTGTGTGTGTATATATATAATTTATATATATATATATAATTTATATATATATTTGTATATATATTTATCTCCTATTGGTTTTGTTTCTCTGGAGAACCCTAATACACAAACATAGACCTACATACTAATATCTACCTATTTTAAAAGATAAGGATAATAGATATGACTGTGTATACCAAGCCTTCTGTATTAATTTTGTATAGGTGAATAACACCTTGCCAAAAACAGTGACTTTAACAGCACTTATTTATTAGCTCACAGTTTTCATGGGTCAGCAGTCCAAGTATGAATTAGCTGGGTCCTCTGGTTAGTGTCTCACGGGCTACAGTCAAGGTGATGGCTGAGGCTCATCTGAGGTTTGAGGTCCTCATCAAAACTTATATGGTTAATGACAGGATTCAGTTCCTTGCGGATATGTGACTGGAGCCCCCAGCAACTAGAGGCTGCCCACAGTTCCCTGCCATGTGATCCTCTCCAAAGGCTGACATCATAGCAGCTTATTTCTCCAAAGCAAACAAGTTAATTTCATCCAATGCTAAGATGAAGTCTTGTAATTTAATGTAATCATAGAAGTAACACCTTTGCCATACAATACAACCTAATCAAGGGAGTGCCATCCCATCATCTTTGCCATATAACATAGCCTAATAAAGAAAGTAAGCTCCTTTCCCCTTGGCCACATTCCATTGGTTAGAAACAAGTCACAGTTTCTGCCCACAGTCAAGGGGAGGGATAATACAAAGATATGTAAGGTGATCATTGGAGATCATCTTAGGGCAGGGGTTCTTAACCTTTTTTGTTCCACAGACCCCTTTGCCAGTTAAGTGAAAACCACAGACCCCTTACTATGTCCACACTGTACTATGTATTATTTAATAAACATATCACACCCGCACCAACATGTCCCCACAAGAATAATGTTTTTTTTTTTTTATTTCAATTCAAGCTCACTGACCCCTTGTTAAGAACCCCTGCCTTAGTGAATGTCTCCAACACTTTACCTCTTCCATAATTTTGAGGACAGTTACTTATCATTCCATGCCATTTGGTGTTAGAGGGATCAAGGCTTTGGGCATTAGATGTTCTGTAGGAAGGATAAATGAATAGTTACTACTATCATGAAAGGGGTGAAAGAAATCTTGGCCAGAGTCTCTGATGACAAGAATTGTTTTAGAAGAGATCAGAGAGAGGAGGGGCCAAGATGGCGTTGGTGTAGGAGGGCGCACACTGCAAGCTCCCAGAGCAAGGCGGATTGTGGACGGGGTCCTGCCCGGGGGTCTGTGCTGTGCACGCGTGGAGTGAGAAACTTGGGACATCTATCTGCGCGAATCGGTGGCGTGGACAGAACGGTGGAGATTCGTGAGTTTTGAGGTTGCCGGTGGAGGTTGGCACAGGCGGCTGAGCCCCGCGGTTAGGGAAAAAAAAATAAAAC